>BSBN01000972.1:16777500-17452500 GCA_027924645.1 Cunninghamia lanceolata | reverse complement strand
AAAGCCCTCCTGGAATGAAGTTGTTGCAGAGTCCACAGAGTTCACTTCCAAGCTTAGCCACCAACTCCCTCTCCCTTCTCTATCTTCCAAACTAACTTCTCTCTATTTGGTAAGGCCAAAATGAAAGTTTTTCCCCAAAATTCAACTAACTCCCTCTCATCCCAAAATTTGAAAATAAATAACCCAAAATTCTCTTTCTTTCTAATTTTGAGAAATGGGGAAGTGACACTTGTCACCTCCTCACCCTTCCCAAAAATCACTATTCTGTCCAGGTGGCTTATGTCACTCTCCATTCCCAAGGGTACTCCTTATTCCTTTCATGTGACTCCACTTTCTCATGGGAAAAATAAAAAAAGAGTTAAATGGGAACAAGACAGGTGACCCATGCCTCTTTCTCCTTTCTTCACATGGGTGTCCCCATAGTACATGGGGGAATCTTACTAAAGAAGAGGTAACTTTTACTAATGGATGGCATCTCTTATCTAGGGTAAAGTAGAGGGGATGGGTTGAGTGTTGGTACAACCCATCATGTCCCCTCCTACCTCCAATTTTCGCCACTTAACTTCAGGGGAAGGTTAAGTTGACTAGATGGAGGTTACTCAAGGGTTACCCATGCCAAATGGGCCCCTGGACCCATGGGGTAGAACCCAGGGTCAATTTTAACCCAAACAAGACACCCCAGGTCAAGGTAAAGCACAAGAAAAAGGGCCTCATAATTTAAAGAAAAATAGAAATTTCAAATTCAATCTCTTAACAACACTTACTTATAAAAATAATGATACATGAGGGTAACCTAACCCACTCGACCATACGAAAGACCACATTACATCAAGACATCAAACACAAAGAGATCTTGGTTCTTCGTGGAACCAGATCGGCTTAACAGGGAATAACAATTAACAAGGTGTGGAATGATCTCCGAAATCTGTGGTTTGATTAGTAGTCCCTGCACACTCAATTACAAGATCAGTAACCACATAAATTCATCATAGCCGAAGCAACTTAAATAACACATGCATTCTCATGCCTTAGTACAATTTAACATAATTAAAAAAATCATATTACAATTTTTCCATCATCCCTAATTCATTTTTCTGAAAAGTAACTTATCCAAACATCACCCAATTAGTTTTTCCGAAAACATAATAAAGCTAAATAGTCTGACAAATTCTGGGAATTGCTATCCCACAAATATGAAAGTAACAATAACAGTACTGTAAATAGTCATAACAATAGTAGTAGAAAGGGCGGTCCTCACATCCTCTCCCCCTAAGACGGTACTTCCTCCTGGAAGTCGTCAAAAAGGTGAGGATACAGGGTCTTCAATCTCTCTGCATCTTCCCATGTTGCAGTGACTTCGTCGTATAAGTCCCATTGGACTCTAACCTGGTCCAGCTCTCGACCTCGAAGGGCCAGCTTCCGTCGAGCCAATATGCGAATTGGCTCCAACGCCAGTTGTCCGTCTGCCTCTACCTGAAGAGCACTCCAATCCAACACATGAGATAAGTCAGAAATATATTGACGTAAAACTGATACATGAAATACATCGTGGATACGTGACAGGCTAGGTGGCAAGGCTAGACGATAGGCTACTGGTCCTATCCGCTCCAAGATTTCGAAAGGTCCTACAAATCGAGGTGCTAGTTTAGAGCCTTTTCCGTAACGGATTGGACTTTTGTGCGGCCGCACTCTCAAAAATACTCTTTCCCCCACAGAGAAGTTTCGGTCTGTCCTTTTTGCATCGGCATACTTTTTCTGCCTGTCCTGTGCTTCCAGAAGCCTCTGTCTTATCTGTTTAACTTGCAGTTCCATATTCTGAACTATCTCTGGGCCGATGACTGTTCTATCCTCTATACGATCCCAACTCAAAGGTGTTCTGCATGGTCTGCCATATAATGCCTGGAAAGGAGGCATACCCAACGAGCTATGATGCCCATTATTGTAGGCGAATTCAACTAGATACAGGTACTCCTCCCATCTAGACTGGTGGTTCATCACATACATGCGAAGCATGTCTTCTAACACCTGGTTAACTCTTTCTGTTTGTCCATCGGTTTCCGGATGATATGCAGAACTGAAGTTGAGCTGTGTGCCCAACGCCTGATGTAAGGCTTTCCAGAACGATGAAGTGAATACGGAGTCTCTGTCAGATATAATGCGGCGAGGTACTCCATGAAGTCTAACAATCTGATCAAGAAACACCTTTGCCACTGATGGTGCATTGTACGTTGTACAAATTGGTGAAAAATGCGCCACTTTGGTCAGCTTGTCAACTGTCACCATAATAGCATCATGGCGACGTGATGACATAGGTAGACCAACGATAAAATCCATAGAAATGGTATCCCATTTCCATTCAGGTATCTCGTGAGGGTACAACAGTCCCGCTGGATGCTGATGTTCGGCCTTGACCCTCTGACATTCCAGGCAACGAGCAACAAATTCAGCAATGTCACGCCTCATCCCAGCCCAATGATAAAGCTGTCGTAAATCAGCATGCATCTTCTTCACTCCTGGGTGTGCTGCGTAGGGTGCTCTATGAGCCTCTGATAGGATTACTGTACGAAGATTACCCGCATGGGGTACATAGATGCGTTGCCGATGTCGAAGCATTCCATCAGAATCAAGGGTATATCCTGTAAATTTGCCCTCAAGGGCCTTCTGATTTAGTACTGCCTGCTGCACTTCAAGAAACCATTCGTCCTCCGTCAGATGCTGTAAGATGCGATCCTTCAAGTCCATCTTCAAGGTCAGGGTCTGGATCTCGTGGCGTCTTCGACTCAAAGCATCAGCGACCACGTTCTCCTTCCCTTTTATATAATGGACATCGAAGTCATATTCGCATAGGAATTCCATCCAACGTCGTTGGCGGGCGTTCAAATTAGGCTGTGTAAAAATATACTGCAAATTATGATGGTCTGAATGGAGTTCAAAGCGTCGCCCTAAGAGAAAGTGTCTCCAGCGAACCAAGGCATGAACAACAGCTGCAAGCTCTAAGTCGTGCGTAGGATAGTTTAACTCATGTGTCTTTAGTTTCCGCGATTCGTATGCGATCGCTCGTCCATCCTGCATAAGCACGGCTCCCAAACCTTCTAATGATGCATCCGTGCAAACTACAAACTCTTCCGAAGGATCTGGAACTGCTAAAATAGGAGCGCTCGTAAGACGCTCTTTGAGGACTCCAAAAGCCTTTTCACACTGCTCGGTCCAAGTGAAACCCTTCCCTTTTCGCTGAAGGGAAGTAATGGGATGTGCTATCCTGGAGAAACCTTCGACAAACCGACGATAATACCCAGCTAACCCCATAAAGCTTCTGACCTCTGTCACGTTCGTGGGTGCCGGCCACTCCTGGATTGCTCTAATTTTAGATGGATCTACAGAGATGCCATCGCCTGATAAAATGTGTCCCAAATACGCCCAGTGTTTACAAACTTGGCTTTGATACCAAATGTCATGCCCACATTTTCCTTGTGGTCACAACACACATCGCACGTGTCATAGCCACATCTGTCATGTGGTTATGACACGAGATATGAAAAACTTTTCTCACACCGTCCTAAAAACCCCTTCCGCATGCGTACGCATGCTCAACGGTGTTCTCTCATGGCGAAACACTATACTCATCGGCGGAATACAAGTACAATGGCGTGCAAACGGAAACATATAGATCAACAAGAGGGTCGATACAACGCTGCTAACGTCATTGCAAGAGTGAGATTACCCAAGTTCTTAAATCGAACCCTCGGCAATGTTCGGTAGCAGAATGCCTTACGGCGTTAGTGGGAATTACGCTGCACTCATTTACGCACGTGGTTCGCTGATAGAGGAACCACTCCCCTCGACGCCTTGTTCCAACTAAACCGGCTAGTGATCTCCCTATTTAGTCATTTTTCAGCCAGGCACGGTTGTCTGTCTCCTCTCTTGTTTCCTGAAACATACTACTCCTATGACTTAGCATTTTCAACAAGGCGGTTTGGTTTCCCTCTCTTCCCTTTCCACAAGTTCTTAAGTTGGATTATATCTTTATCGCCCTTACCTTAACTATCTCTTAGTTCATTTAGTGTGTTTATATTTCGGTCTCTCTCTCTCTTTCATTTTCTATACTTTCTTTATGTGCATCCTGTCCTTTCTTCGTGATTTACGTCAATCAGGGTTATTACTGCAGCTATTGTTGATATCAAACCTAATTTCAGGATGATCTCGGTCACAAAGGCTGGTTTACTATTTCGCTGGACTCAGTCTCCTAATCTTCCCCGATCTAGGTTCCTCCTCTTCGTAAATGCTTAGTCAACTTGTACCTAAGCACAATTGACAGAAGGGTCCGTCAACTTAGTTCTCTTATCCCGTGTGAGATATGTCGCGCATTTTCTCCTCTGTGTTTTCCAATGTTGGTTTTTCCTTCTTCGGAACCTCTTACAGGTTTACATATGAGATCGTTTGCTACAGTTGAGATTAATATGGCCACAAGGATTGTCAGTGGTGGCTTCTTAAGTTTATTTCCAGTGTTCTTTTGAGTAAGGAGTTGTGTAATTTTCCTCTTCATTTTTTTCCGGGTGATTGTTAGTATGTTTTTAGTTGAAACTTCCGAGAAACTCTTTCCAGAGTATCACTGAATATTCCTAAACTCTCTTTACATTATAATTTTATTTTCTCTTGTTTAGAATTACTGTTGTTACTGTTACTCTTAATTACGATTCATACACTGTTTGTAACTCGTATGACGTTGTCAATAGATGTAGGTGGTTCACCACTTTATAAAACTCTGTTCATGGTAATATAGCTTCTTTGGTTGTTGTGTTCAACACTTAATAACATCTCCTGTGAGAATATAATTGTTATTTATATATATATTTTTTTTTCTCCATATCCATGAAACATAGTTTATAACGATTTTAAACGAGAGCCCAATAATTTGGTTCATAGATTTACTCCTCTGTATGTTATATATATATATATATATATATATATATATATAGATATATTTATATATATATATACATACATACATACATATATATAATATATTTATTTTAATGTCTATGAAAAGGACGAATTGGTTTACCACAACCTATATATATATATATATATATATATATATATATACAGATATATACGCATTATTATATTAGATATATAGCTATATACATAGACATATAGAATATATATATGCCTATATATAGAGCTATATAAAAATAAACAGCATTTAAATCCCAAATAACCCAAACATATGTTAGGGCCAAGCCCTAACATTTTATGTGCTGGAGTTACCACAGCCGACGGCGGCCATGGGCGGCGTGACAGAGGAGCGGGGTCGGGGTGGCCGCAGAGTGGCGGACGGGAATTTATGGTGGCCGCAGAGCGGCGGACGGGGGTTTATGGTGGCCGCAGAGCGGCGGACAAGATCCGCGTGAGGCATAAGGGTATGGAGGAGGGGGGAGATGTGGAGTGGGGCGGAGCCCCACCCACATTCCCACGACGTGGGGTGTGGGTGGGGCTCCGCCCCACTCCACACCTCCAAATATAGCATAAAACCTGCGGTGGGGTTTTCTTCCCCACCGCCCATTGTAAATAACGACTGTGTATTTTGTTATCCGCGGCTTAATTTTTTTGACAGTCTTTCACCATTCGTTGATTATTATCAATAATAAAATATCTTCAAATATATATATATATATATATATATATTTATATATTCATATATAAATATATATATATATATATGTATATATATAACAACGATAATATATTTATATATATATATATATTCCATATATATATATATATATATCCCCTTTTTTTTTTATATAACAATTATAATTACTTTCAATTTCTCTATTATTTTCTAAAATGATAATTACTCAAAATGAGAAATATATATATATCTCTATATATATATTTATAAAGTATTTAGAGAAAAATATTATATTTGTATAATTCCAATTTCGACAATTTTTTTTTTTTAAAATTCACTACTCTATGCATTTTCTCCAAATCAACCTATTATAAAGAAATTGTCATAACAATTAGATATAAATATATATATATATATATATCCCAATTTCACCAAATGATAAATAGCTCTTCCCTTATTATAAGTATAAATTTTCCATTGTTAAAAACATATAAGACTTGTAAATTTACAAACAGATTATATTTACATGCTAGATTTCCTCTAATTCTTCTAAATTAACAGAATCCATTATTATGGAGAAAACTCAAATATTTAAAAACTGTCTTTTCCATTTCAACATTGAAAAGGAAACTAGCATTTCAACTAAAGAAGCAATTCCAAACTTTCAAATGTAAACAACTCAGATTAAGTTGCAAAAACGAACTTATTCTTTTCAGTAATACTTGAAACACAAAAATTGCTATTGAACAAAGGTTGCAAACATCCACTTAAAATTTAAGCACAGTCATATTACAACTTCTCAAACATGAATACCAACTTCCCAGATATGAACTTTCTCCTCCCAAACAATATACAACTGAAAACTTATGACAACCAATAAAAGTCCAATAATAACAAGACCAGGGAGGTGATTTTCTTCACTCCCAGAATATCAGTAATTTACAACAATAACAAGAGAGGTGTTCTCTCTTCATTTCTATGAAATAATCCAGGCCTAATTCTCATGACAAGAAGATGATCTGTTTCTTCATAAATAGCCCACCAGAAGCTCCAAGAGAAAAAAAAACCTGCGTATCAAAGACAAACAAAGAAGAAAAATACCACTCGTCTAGCTCTCCTCCCTACCGTAGACCCGCAAGAGGGTCACCCCCGAGCTAGGGAGACCATACTCACACCTGGGTACTCAAACACTCCACTTCACAACAGAAACAACAACAATCCCAAAGCACACATACACCCGTGGCTATTTTACACAATACGGAAACTCAACTACAGTGAGTTTCATAAGGGGCAGGAGAGTGGATACACTCGACTCCAGAGTGTCACCCTGACAGATAAATGAACTCATAAAAATTTCTCTTGGTCTCAACCAAGTGTGATCACAATTTGTAAGAAATCTGTATTTGACTCTCAAGTCAAAATACAGTCACAGATACATGCCCTCAAGGCTTTCAACATCCCAAAAGATGGAACAGGTATGCACCCGAGGAGGATCTCTCCTCCCCTACCCCAAACTTGATGAGCATTTCTCCCAAGTGGGAGACGCTCTGTCAAACACCCGACAAGAACCCCACAGAAAACAAATTTAAACACATATTCCAAACACATTTCATACACATTTCAGTTCTACCAAAACAAAGGTAAAATTCAGACCAACCTTGCAAAGCCCTCCTGGAATGAAGTTGTTGCAGAGTCCACAGAGTTCACTTCCAAGCTTAGCCACCAACTCCCTCTCCCTTCTCTATCTTCCAAACTAACTTCTCTCTATTTGGTAAGGCCAAAATGAAAGTTTTTCCCCAAAATTCAACTAACTCCCTCTCATCCCAAAATTTGAAAATAAATAACCCAAAATTCTCTTTCTTTCTAATTTTGAGAAATGGGGAAGTGACACTTGTCACCTCCTCACCCTTCCCAAAAATCACTATTCTGTCCAGGTGGCTTATGTCACTCTCCATTCCCAAGGGTACTCCTTATTCCTTTCATGTGACTCCACTTTCTCATGGGAAAAATAAAAAAAGAGTTAAATGGGAACAAGACAGGTGACCCATGCCTCTTTCTCCTTTCTTCACATGGGTGTCCCCATAGTACATGGGGGAATCTTACTAAAGAAGAGGTAACTTTTACTAATGGATGGCATCTCTTATCTAGGGTAAAGTAGAGGGGATGGGTTGAGTGTTGGTACAACCCATCATGTCCCCTCCTACCTCCAATTTTCGCCACTTAACTTCAGGGGAAGGTTAAGTTGACTAGATGGAGGTTACTCAAGGGTTACCCATGCCAAATGGGCCCCTGGACCCATGGGGTAGAACCCAGGGTCAATTTTAACCCAAACAAGACACCCCAGGTCAAGGTAAAGCACAAGAAAAAGGGCCTCATAATTTAAAGAAAAATAGAAATTTCAAATTCAATCTCTTAACAACACTTACTTATAAAAATAATGATACATGAGGGTAACCTAACCCACTCGACCATACGAAAGACCACATTACATCAAGACATCAAACACAAAGAGATCTTGGTTCTTCGTGGAACCAGATCGGCTTAACAGGGAATAACAATTAACAAGGTGTGGAATGATCTCCGAAATCTGTGGTTTGATTAGTAGTCCCTGCACACTCAATTACAAGATCAGTAACCACATAAATTCATCATAGCCGAAGCAACTTAAATAACACATGCATTCTCATGCCTTAGTACAATTTAACATAATTAAAAAAATCATATTACAATTTTTCCATCATCCCTAATTCACTTTTCTGAAAAGTAACTTATCCAAACATCACCCAATTAGTTTTTCCGAAAACATAATAAAGTTAAATAGTCTGACAAATTCCGGGAATTGCTATCCCACAAATATGAAAGTAACAATAACAGTACTGTAAATAGTCATAACAATAGTAGTAGAAAGGGCGGTCCTCACAATTATTTTGTTGATGATAGTTGAGAGTGTTGTCATTGCGGGGAAAGATATATCCCTAGATCAACACAAGGTTGTTTGCTGAGTTGGTTGGCTGATTGGTTGACTGATTGATTTGGCTTACAACAAGGCTAGGATCAAGACCATGGATTGCGTTTGGATAACTTGGTTTGATTGATTAACTTGATTGGTATGGATTAAGAATGGGCTTGCAATTGGATCTTTGTTTGGAATGATTTTGAGGATGATGAAATGATGGATGAAGATTGATTTGATGAGATGTTGATGATGAGATGATATGTGGTGGATTGAGCTGCTTTGGATTTGTTGGAGTGATTGGATGTGTTCCGATTGGAGTTAGATGTGATTGAGTTGATTTGTTTTGGTGTTGATGCTGATGATTGATAGGATTTATTTTGATGGTTGGATTGATGTGCTTTGAGTTGATTTTCTTTGGTGTTAATGCTGATGATTGATAGGATTTGTTGTGATGGTTGGCTTGATGTGCTTTGGTTGTGATGGTTGATATTGCTGAGTTGATTGTTTTGATGATTGGATTTGTTTAGAATGATGATAATGATGGTGTGATGATTAGAGTGTCCATTCAATCTAAGCATAAGCAAGTATTCTTAGTATGCTCAAAGGATGTAAAACAAACAAGGTATTGCCCTTGTCAAGTCATAAACCAATATTTGATTGTTTGATTGTTTTGATAGATAGTGTTGTTATTGCGGGGAAAGCTATATCCCTAGATCAACACAAGGATGTGGGAATGCTATATCCCATTGATGATGATTGATTGGGCTCATGACAAGATTAGGATCAAAACCTGTTGATTTGATTGGATAATGTTCCTTGATTGATTGGCTTGCTTGATACAGATTAATGTGACTTGGATTTAAGATCATTGCTTAGATTGATTCGATTGATATGATTGGAAGAAGTGATTGATTGAAATGGATGAATGAATGTTATTGATAGGAAGAATTGATGATGATGATGATGATTTGATTTTGATTGAATGTTGATGGAGTGGATTGTTTTGGATGATGTGATTGGTTTTATTGCTTGGATTTTTTGTTGGATATTTAATTTTTTTGTGTTTTTGGAATATTCTGATTTTTTTTTTTTTGGATTTTTTTGTGATTTTTTTTTGGAGTTTTTTTTTGAGATATTTTGATTTTTTTTTGGATTTTTTTTTTGAAATGTTTTAGAAAATGCCAATGGATTTACAATTGGGTAACATTTGTGCTCGATACCAATGACAAGGGAAAACCAACTCTAGGTGCAAAGATGGATGAATGGGATTGGATGGATAAAAGGATGGGCAACAAGAGATGGAAGGCTCATGATATATGGATGGATAAAAAGATAGGCCATAAAAGGGATGGATGCATGCCTCATGATAAACAAATAGGTAGGCTATAGTGGAAAGCTCATGATAAATGGATGGGGATAAGCTATAAGATGGAAAGCTTATGATAAGGATATGCCATAGTGGATGGATCATAAGGGAGCTAGGATGTGATCTTCAAAGACTATGTTGCATAGGAAGAACTTGCCCCTATTCTAGGTGGTAATGCTTAAGATTTTTACATGACAAAGTTCATGACCATGGGATGACATGATAGGTTTTACATGACAAGGTGTATGATAGGTGGATAATGATAATATGGATTGATGAGGAAGGTATGAGGTATACCAAGAGATATCCAAAGCATGTTTCAAGATTTTGCCCCTATGTCTTCATCAAAATCAAAAGGCAGAAGGATGGATGAATGGATAAATGGGTTCAATAGGATAGGCTTGTTTATGTAATGGCTAAGGATGGTAGGATGGTGTGGTAATGGTATGATATAATGGGATAGATAGTTTGGAAATAGATAGGTTGGATGAGACAATGTGCCCCCAAGTGTAAGTGACATAGAAGATCAACCTACACATGACGCCTGTTTGCCAGGTTTTCATCATAGTACTTATCCAAGGCGCCTGTTTACCAGGTTTTCACCGTTGACGAAGGGATTTCTCTTTACTTTTTTGATTTTTTGATTTTTGATTTTTTTTTTTCTTTTTTTTAATTTTTTTCGATGGGATGACAATTACACATGGCGCCTGTTTGCCAGGTTTTCACCATCGTAATGGATAGGAGGGACTCAAGTGGCTAGTTCAATAAATGTTGGTAGTCCCGTTGGAGATGGATGTCATCGCATAGACCATGTCATTATGCTCATAGATGTTGATAAGGGATTGCATGGATGGGAGATGGATTAGGTAGATAGTGGATTAGGATGTGGATTATTGAAGGCTCATGCAAGGATGGATGGATGGAAGGATAGTAGATTATGATGTGCTTATGGAAAAGGATGAAAAGTTTATGCAAAAGCATGGACCATAGGGATAGCATGGGAGAGATATGTAGGATAATGGATGGAAGATGGGGAGATGTAGTTGTGTGGAGGTGCTGCGGAGTGGAAGGGAACCATGACCAATGGTTGCACACACCATGAAAAACATTGAATCTTTTGATGAGATGGTGGTGTAGGAAGCAATGGAGATGTTTGCTTAGGAGATGGTTGATGAAGTGATTTAGGAACCCACATAGATTTAGTATTTTTAGTGCTTTTGTTTTGCTTGTGGGATTTTTGAAGGGAATGGAAGTTTTGGATGGAAATAGGTTCTTGGATGGATATAGGTGGTTGGGATTCTTGAGAGGTGGATGAGGATGCCTCATTTGACTTGCTAGATTTTTGCTTAGGAACCCAAACCATTTTGCTTTTGGGCTTTGCTTTTGGAGGGATGGGCTTAGATGGCTGCTTAGATGAGCTTTTCTTTGAGTTTGATTCTTTATGTCCTAAGGTATGAAGACCTTTAGGATTTTTGGTAGGATTTTTAGCTTTATAGGTAGAGGCATCAAAATTTTTGCTTTTGAATCCCATGGCATGGGTGGAGTGGATGAAATGATTGGAAGTTTTATGCTTAGGCGATGTGTGCTTTTGTTGGCCATGATTAGGGATGTAAGGATACTTATGAATGATATGTATGTTAGGTGTTGGAAGCAATGGTGGCAAGGTGGATGGAGGGATATTTGGAGTTGGTAAAAGTGGAGGCAAGGTGGATGGCGGAAGGTGTATGGTCACATGCTTTTGACATTTATAGGATGATGGAGATGGAATGGCTACATATGTTTTGGGTAGATGGGGAGTGTGATAGAAAGTGGTAAGTTTAGGATTCATGAAGGGATTACCAACATCTTGGCCTTGTTTACCTTGGGGTGTGTATCCAAGGCCATATGAGCATGGATGAACTTTGACATGGTTTGGCTCCAAAATAACTTGTTCATAAAGGCCTAGACCTTTTCCTTGGTAGTTCATGTTTTGGAGGATGTGATTGACTATGGGACTAGATGTGTTTTGGGAACTAGACTTGAGTTCTTTATTGGATGGAGAAGATGAAGTGGATAAAGTTTGTTGTTGTCCTAAGGAAGAACATTCATGGACAAAAGTGGTAAGACCAAGTGGACATGATGGTGGACTTGAAGTGGAATCGATGGTGGATATGGAAGGATGATCATTAGGATCTTGATTATGTTCGCTAAGATCCAAGCTATTTGTTTGATCTTTTATGCTTATTTGGGGGACAAGTGTCTCATCATGACAAGTGGATATTTGCTTATTATGAATAGGGCTAGATGGTAGATGACTAGGAGCAATGTGGATATCTTGGTCATGGATAGAAATAGGATTATGGATAGGATCAAGGTGCTCATGGATAGCTTCTTCATAGGTATCATCTTGATCATAAAGAAGGTAGATATTATGGATAGGTTGCATGAAAGTGTATTGATCTTGAGTTGGACTAGGGCTTAATGTTTCCACATGTTTAGGATTAAACCTTTGACATACCTCTTGGGTTGCTTGAATGGAAGTAGATGACTCTTGGATAGGCTCTTGGTCAACAACACGAGAACATGATGACTCTTGACTTAGGCTTGTGGTTGGAGACTCTTGAATAGACCTGTTGGCTTGTAGGTCACATGATGGGCTCAAAGGGCTAGGCATGTTAATGGAAGGCTCTTGAATAGGCTCAAGGATATGCGAACCATATGATGAGATTATGACCTTTGGAAGTTCTTTGGTAGGCTCATGAATTGGTGTTTGACATGGGGGTAGTTTATTCCTATTTAGTAGCCAATGGATCACATCCTTTGCAAGTGTATGGGTGGATGGGAAATATAATGGATGGATGATAATGGTAGATGGTGTTGGATTAGGATTATGATGAGGATTAGGTTGAGAGCTAATTGGATTGGATGGATTAGGATTTGAACTAGATGGGGATGATGTGGCACGATTTCCCATTATAGGTGGGTACACCTTGTAAACAATTGAGAGAAATATTGGGCATTGATTTATATTATGGCCTTTGGTCCTATGGTATGCACAATAATCATGTTCATCATATGGACTTTCTTCACATGGTTTGACTTTAGGAAGTTCAATGAGTTTTGCTTCAAGCATCATTTGTAAAACTCTCTCAGCCGCATCCTTTGGTGAACGATTAGAATGACATGGTGAGGAAGGTAATGAAGGGCTTGGTGGTTTGGAAGGTAAAGGGATCAATGGACTATGATTGGGATCACATGGTGGTGTTGGGATAGGATAAGTTGGCTCATGTGATGGCATGTGATTGGATGGTGGTGGCCACTCTAGATTGGTATCTCCCTTGTCAAAGGTTATTAGATCTTGCATAGGATAACTTGGGCTTGTTTGCTTTATGTACGAGGGGCCATTGGGATTTGGATATGATTTTTGTTGGAAAGGTGGATTTAGATCTATCAATGGTGCTTGGTGGTCTTGTTGAAAAGGTGTATTTGGACTTACTTGATTTATGTACAAAGAGCCATTGGGACTTGGATGTTGTTCTTGTAATATCACTTGATGGCTTTGTGGATGGGCTTGGTAGTGCATTGGAATGATGGCATGAGGGATTGGATAAGCTTGAGGTGGATGTTCATAGGTTGATGTGGTATTGACTTGGTGGATAGGTAGATTAGGTTGATAGGAAGTGGATTGATATGACATGCAGCTATAAGGTGGATTAGGTTGGTATGGAGTGGCTAAAGATTGTTGTATTTGTCGAGCTTGACTAGTGGCTAAAAGGTGTTGGACTTGGGCTATGGAGTGTTGTAGTTGAGGTGATTGGCTTGCGTGGGGTTGAGCTTTTTGGATGAAGAATTGTAATATTTCAATGGCATCTTAGTTTAGGGGTTGTAATCCTTGATAAATATTTTGGAGGAATCTTTGGAATTTGATTGTTGGGTCTTCTAGTGTAGACATGTTGTCACCAAGTGTTTGTCTTAAGTCCTTTTAACAAGTGCTTGCTCAGGGATTTGGATGATGATGTGGAATGTTTAGATGATGTGTTTAGATTGATTTGTTTATGTGTTTGGGTGTTTAGAGCTTGATATGGCAATATTCAAACAAATGATTATGCATATACACACATGAATCACTCACGCAAGACACATAAGCAAGTTGTTGACTTTGAAAATGAAATATGATGATAAGCAAGCACACATGGAAGACACATCAACAAGCCTAATGTGTAGTCAAGTGGGTATAGTCAATTAGGTCTTAGGCTATCTATTGCACAAGGTTGACTATGGAATTGAAAATGAAATCCTGCCACACAGCTAGGAGAAAGGGGTAACCCACCCTTCACCTTCACTTCCCAAAGGTATAAAGTTCTTTGGGGCTTAGCCAAGAGTGACAAGATTCCAACTCCCAATGAGGGTGTCTTTCGATTCAGCCTCGATTGAGGTCGTCCCTTGGAGTGGTGTGTCTTCAAGTAGGCCTCCTAAGAAGGGTATGACAAAAGCAAACCAAGTGAGCTGTCACTTGATTCACACTCGCAGTTGTTAATTTCCCCTTAGAAACTTGAAATGTGTAACAAACAGTTCAAGCACTTGTTGTTTTTAGACCCAAATCCAAATGTGATGGAAGACAATGGTTTGTTTTAGCCCAATTTTTTGATGTGAATTTGCAAACAATTGTTCATTTTAAAGCCCAAATCCAAGTGTGATGACAAACAAGTTATTTATTTTATGCCCAAAATCCAAATGTGTGATCAAATAATGATTAGAGATGAGAGATTAGAATGAGTGCACCTTATAAAAATTGCTTTCCAAGTTGCTATTATGATTGATCCAAATGTTGCTCAGCTCCTTTGATTCACTTACAAGTCACTGCAAAAAATAAAATGTGATTTGGTTCGCTAGATTGGAAGATATGATTTTTTTTCTAAAAGTCGCGCGTCAAAAATTTCTAAAAAATTAGAATCGCAGGGTCAACTTTAAATCGCCATAACTCTTTGAATACTGAGCCAAATCTTTAATGTAACCACTTTTTGGAAAGCTCTCGAAGTCCTCTTTCCAACAAATCTAAGATCTTTTTTTTCCAGGACTTGTGTAAAACAGAAAACCCTCTGCAACAGATCTGGTCATAAATAAAAAAAACAGCAAAAAGTCGCGCGTCAAAAATTTCTGAAAAATTAGAATCACATGGTCAACTTCAAATCATCATAACTCTTTGAATACTGAGCCAAATCTTTAATGTAACCACTTTTCGGAAAGCTCTTGAAGTCCTCTTTCCAACGAATCTAAGATCTCTTTTTTTTTCAGGACCTGTGTAAAACAAAAAACCCTCTGCAACAAATTTGGTCATAAATAAAAAAAATCAGCAAAAAGTCGCGCGTCAAAAATTTCTAAAAAATTAGAATCGCAGGGTCAACTTCAAATCGTCATAACTCTTTGAATACTGAGCCAAATCTTTAATGTAACCACTTTTCGGAAAGCTCTCGAAGTCCTCTTTCCAACAAATCTAAGATCTCCTTTTTGCAGGACCTGTGTAAAACAAAAAACCCTCTGCAACAGATCTGGTCATAAATAAAAAAAATAGCAAAAAGTCGCACGTCAAAAATTTCTAAAAAATTAGAATCGCAGGGTCAACTTCAAATCGTCATAACTCTTTGAATACTGAGCCAAATCTTTAATGTAACCACTTTTCGGAAAGCTCTCGAAGTCCTCTTTCCAACGAATCTAAGATCTCCTTTTTGCAGGACCTGTGTAAAACAAAAAAACCCTCTGCAACAGATCTGGTCCTAAATAAAAAAAAATCAACAATATAAAATATCTTCAACCTCCAAATCAAAGTGCATAAACATGCAAAAATGAATGATTGACGCTCCAAGAAATCTGATCTTCACAAAAACAACTCAAACAAGAGGGTTAATTAGGGACGTGAGTCCCACCGGGCGTGCCAAATGTATATCGAAAAATTTGGATTTATAAATGGAAATGATCAAACAATTGAAATGCATAACCTAAACCCAAATAATTCAATACCTCGAAGATGCAAAATGAGCTTGATTGATTGATCGCTTTGTTGTGTTGATTGCTCGATTCCGCAGCATAACGTTGATAAGGAGATAGATGATGGATGCAAAGACTCTAATGATATTTCAACAGCATGTGGATACTTGAGGATCAATGCCCTTTTAGAAAATTTGACAGAATAAGGGTGCTTAAGGCTCAATGCATGCTAATAGCTTGTAAGGGGTTTGATTTATAGGCTTGGCTTAGTTCAAATGGATGGCTAGGATCAATTAAGGCTTTAGATGAAATGGATGGATAGGATTAAGTTAGGTTTCCTTGCACATTAAGAAATTGTAGTCAATTGACATGTGGCAAGGGAAGATGAGGCTTAGGTGTGCTTGTGTAGATAAATACTAAAATTAGGTCGCATTAGTTGTGTATGTGAAGGATAAAAGCTGTAACACATGATTGACTAGACAAGTGTTGGAATCTGATAAAAGATGAGTGTTTAATTCAAATAAAATATTTGAATTAGTTGAGATATGAGTTGGATATTAATTAAATAAATAAAATTTATTTAATTAATTAAGAAGTTGAATATGATGAGATAAGATATGATGTGGAAATTAATTAAATAAATTAAATTTATTTAATTAATTAGGATGAGGATAGGGTAAATGGGATTATGCATGTGGAATTAATTAAATAAATAAAATTTATTTAATTAATTGGCTAAGTAGGATGAGGATGGGATTAAATAGGATTTTAATTAAATAAATCAAATTTATTTAATTAATTAGCTTAATGGATTAAGAAAATTAGGACAAAATGTTACAAGATGTCTAGGATAATGTTTACAAAGTGTTGCTAGACATGGACAAAGTTGGGACAATTTTGGGTGTCTACACATGGTTGTTGTGATTGATGGCAACAAAGGTCATCCCACATATCCGTAAGTCATGGTGTGTCTCTACCGGAAGTCAGAATGAAGACTGTTGTGGTCTGGTGAACAAGAACAGAGCATGTGGCAAGGTCCGACAGATTGGTCTGGACCTCTTAGAGGAAGTGTCTTGGTGCAGTGCGGATTTGGGGAAGTCAAGAGGACTACCTTGAGTAGTATATTCCAAGGATTTAGCCTCCGGTGATGGACAAAGAAAAAGATATGAATAGTTGAGTACCAGATTCCTGAGAGACAGTGAGAACAGAGGAAGAACTGACTGACAGAGCATCAGACTATTTTCCAGATGTGTTACTGTTGATGGTAAAGGTTGTGAATGCATGAATCATGTTTGGCCAACATGATTAATGATATCTACAAGTATATGCTTGATCCACATTACTTGATATGCAAGGATTCAGCCGACAGATCAAAGTTTGTGAGAAGATAGACTATTCCGGGTGCCGACTAGAAAGATAAAAAAATCACTAGTGCGGATATATATAGAGGATGGATTTTGTTGTGAGATGTGTAGTAGTGGTATGGTGTATGTGAATAAGTGTAAAGCAGTGCAGAAGTAGTAAGAAAGATCCGGTATGTGAAAGAAAAGCAAAATAAAGAGTAGAGGAAAGATGAAGTGCAGCAGATCAGTATACTGAGCCTAACCGGAACTGAACTCCAGCATATGTAGATGCTTCCAATCAGTTCAAGTTTGTATAACATTCTTTTGTAGACAGTGTGTCTCCTTGTAGGCAGTGTGCCTCTTTGTGAGCAGTGTGCTCGGGCAGTGAGCCCTAATTGGCAAGTGCCATTTTGTAATTCCTTATTCTTCTAATAGAGAATAATCTTTGGGTTAATCACCCCGTGGTTTTCTCCCTTAACCGGGTTTCCACATCAAAAATATTGTGTCATATGTTTCTCATTTCATGGTAATGTTTGTTTGTTTGATTCAATGCTGCTTTGATTAATAAGAAAGTTCAAAAGAAGAAATAATTAGGGTAACTGATTCACCCCTCCTTCTCAGTTATCAACAGATACCCTACTGATGGGGTTGTCCTAATAGAGTTTCTTAGGCAAGTGTCCATGATAGTTGTAGCATACAAGGAACAAAAGAAGATACCTTCGGTATTATATCCAGTGTCTATGGGTTGGTATATGTGCTCTGAGTCAGAGAGCATAAAGCATGTCATGGGAGGTCTGAAACTGATGTATCTACAACCATTTCCATTGGCTAGATCTTATGACCCCTATGGCAGGATGCAAACAATAATGGGAAAACCTATTCATCAGGAGCATCTGGAGGATTTTTGGACTGACTGTGAAGATGAAGCTGAGCTAAGGAGAAGAAAATATCAAAGGTTCTCCTTGAACTAGATAAAGACATTTGACTACATCCCAGTGCCAGCACAGCTGAGAAAGGATGATGGAAAAACTATGTCAAATGAATATGAAGACAAAAAGGTGTACAATGACACCATATCAGCCTTTGATCTAACACAATCGGAGGATATTTCCATGGATCAGTTTACAGGTGGGGTGCTACAATTAACCCAAGTTTGGGTGGATGAAGAAACAAACAGACTGAAGAAAAGAGGTGTGGCCCTTACAGTTGATGCCAAAAAGAAAAGGCAAGAACTATTTGATGAGGAGTATGATGACTTCCTCAATGAGAAAAGAAAATCCAATGGAGAGAGGTTACCCACACAAAAATAGAGGAAAGGTCCCCCTAGAGGAAAGAAAACTGAAGATGAACCTAAGGGGGTGATAATTGAAAGAATTTCCATACTAGTTGTAGGTGCATCAACATCAGCTCAAGCATCCACATAATTTGCCAAGCCTTTGATGGACAAACCAAAGACTAAGAGGGTCCTAAGGCTAGCTGCTAAAACTACAGAAGTACGGGAGGAGGGCTAAGCCCTACAATAGGAAGTGGAAGAAGATATCCTGTTTGAGGAAGTGTAGGTAAACAAGGAACCTACAGGTGATGACCAGATGATGGTTAGTAGGAAGAGGAGGGTGACGCCGCTGACATCACCACCCAAGAAGCAAACACCATTCATGCAGGGTGATATCAGGGCCGACCTTATTGTATTAAGAGGAGCTGGTGGCGAAGCATTTAGGAAGGAGCTGTAACATGATGTACCGCTTCCCACCATAATAAAGTTCAAAATTGAGAAGGTAGAAGAACAAGCAAAAGAAGCTTTCAAAGCAGGTCAGGGTGGTCCTTTCTCCTTGGAGGACACCATCAACTTATCAGATGATGAGGTAGTGCAGAATGTAGCATCTCAAAGGATGGAGACTCTCACCTCTAGTACCTGCATGACTCCACATGGGACCCCAATAGCATAGATGGCGGTATTGGAGGAGGTGAAGCAAACAGAGGAAGTAAAAGAAAGTAGCCCAGAGAGGGTAGCCCAATAGATCGGGCTTGATGAGTTGGTTGATCAGGTGACTAGACCTGCCTTCATAGATTTGACATACAAGGATTAGGTGAGCCCCAAAGATAAAGAAGGTGCACTTGATGAGACAAAAAAGATTGAAATGGCCAAGCAGACAGAAAAAGAAAGCAATGCTCCTGATATGGGTCAGCAACAACATGAGATACCCATAGAGCCAAAAATAGTAGAAGTTCAACAGAAAAGTGGAGGTGATAAAGATACATTAGGTGATGCTGCTACCTAGACTCAAGAAGATATGGGGGATGCCACGAGAACTAAAGATAAATCAAGTCATGATGACCTTAAGACACAAGACATCGGTGCATCAGGTACAGAACAAGAAGTGACCCAAGAGAGAGGTGATGAACAAGGCCAACACACGCAGACATCCATAGATGTCAAATGCCACAAGATGAGGAAAGTAGTAAAGTAGATGAAAATCAGAAGGAGGGAGTGCAGGATCAAGCACAGAATCATAATGTGGACATTCCACATGATCCTCCTCCATAGAAAGAAGCCCCTCAGCAAGAAGAAATGCAACAAGATCCCCCTCATGAGGAACTCCATGAGGAAGAAACTAAGAAGTCACCTTCTCCACCGAGAATAGAAGCAGAAACTGGAGATCAGGACAGACATGATGATGACAAAGGACATCAGGGATCTGGGAATGAAGTGCCTCAATGGCTGGAGAACGAAATAGGTATGGAATAAGGCTCTAAAATTCAAGAATTTGATGTTTCCACCTTATTTGCAGAGACAATAATGAAGCCAAAGAGGAAAGCCAGATTGACATCGGCTATAAAGAGAGATCCTACTATAGGCAGAAGGACTGCACAAGTAGGACTTCCTACGGTAGAAAAGGAGAAGGGAAAGATCACCCTAGAGGAATTCTAAATCACAACTATTGATTTGGGTTTTGCTAATGAAGACAAAGAAGGTCAGGAAGTGAAGGACATCATTGATTCTTTGACCCAAAGAGTAAAGAAGTAGAAAGAGAAAAATAAAAAGCATAAAGAACACATTGCTCAGCTGCATTCATATATAAAGGGGTTGATTAACCCTGATACTACACTAGTTGATCTAGTAGTCCCATTGACTATCATATCCCAGTAGGAGGTCACCAAGTTGGACCTCATGAAGCATGAAGCCATGATCATGGAGAAGTGGATGATGTCAGCCCTCACTGGAGCTAAGGATGTTTTGAGAACCTCATTACAGAGGTGGAATTCTTTAAGCAGTTTAAAGAGAAAGGTAGACAAAATGCAAAATGAAAGAGGGAAACAATCATTCCAATTGGAAAAAAACCTAACTGCTTTAAGTGAAATTAAGAGGATTGATCCTCAAATCCTAATAAATAATCAAGTGTTGAATAATAATATTGCCCTACTGATAGACGTACAGTATGAGGATATCAAGTTTGAATGTGATATTCTGAAGAAATGTAGTGGCAAGCTCAGGGATATAAGTATAAAGTTGCACAACATGATGGCAGACGAAGCAGAGATCCTTGAGGCTTTAGAAGGAAAAGTAGAGGGAAAGATAAAAAATTAGGATGCAGACTCTGCATGATAATTTCCAGCCGGTGGCAAATGACCCCCTCACCCGCCTGACGGAAGAAGTGATGGATAAGATCATGAGGATAAAGGTTAGGGTGGAAACTTATAATGAGACTTTGAACAACAGAAAGGGTAAGATGGACGCGATCAAAGCTAAATTCTAGTCTCATAAGAATGCCCTAACAAAAGATAGAATCCAAGATGGGAGAGAGGTGAATAAAATAGTGCAGGCATATGAGAACATCAAGACAACGATGAAGGTCCATATACAGGAGGATGTACATTAGGGTGACAGCGATACCAAAAGTAATGAAGATGATGATCATGATGAAGAAGAGGAAGATGAAGAGGAGGAACCCAAAGAATGAATGAAGATGCATCACCAAGAAGACATATGCATAAAGCACTCATAAGATAATGAGTCATCCAGATGGTTGCCAGTTGGCAACCTGTACCACAAGGAAAAGTTGACTGAGTCAAAGAGTGATTATTAACTGTTGATCTTAATTGACAAATCCTGACCATAGGTCATTTGTAATTGGCTCCTCACCTTATTCTATAAAAGGTGTAGGGGTACAATATTTTGAACATTCAAAACTTAATTGAAATTTGATTGCTGAAATATCAAGACTCATTTCAAAGTTGTTGTAAATATACATGTTATGCATACTGAATGAAAGAGAAGCATAGTTGATTACAAATCATCATAAATCTTGAGTAATCTATGTTTGAAATCTAGATACATGCATTGATCAGTTGTGTCCCTTGGAGTGCTTGTCAGCCTGCATGTGTTGTTTTCATTCCTTATCCTTTGAAGTTAGCATCATCCATATCTAGCTGTGGAACATCTTGGTGACATATGGTTTGATTCCTTCTCCTCATGAATGTATCTTGTATGTATGTGGTTCAATGACTAAAGATTCACTAAAATTAGAAGCATTCTTTTAAATTTCTTTCAATTTCATAATAGATCATCACCATAATTGTGAAAAAATAGAGAATCAGAAGCAAGTAACATAAAATATGCTGATATCCCGTAGATAATTAGAAATACATAGCATATTTGGAGTAAAAAACATGTTAAATTAACAAATATCATGCAAATTTATACAAATATCCATGAAATATATGCAAATTATCCACTTATAGACACATCATTTGAATAAATATACAGTGTAGAAGAAAAAAAAGTTCATTATGATCAATAATCAAAAGAATTGATCAAACTTGAAAATATATCAGCTATCTTTGGAAATAGAGTAGAAATAACCTCTATGTGGAGGAAATTTAAAGGAAATGGAATAATACTGATCATTAAGACAAATGTAAGACCCCTTGAAATGGAAAACAACATGTCACATCAACCTCTGAGTAACATAAAAAATTCATGACATGATCAATGGAGACTTGGAGTCATCAACTTATCCTAAGCTGATTGTACTTTACAAGATAATAAAGGTTTGTTCTGCAAATTTTTATACATGTTATTATGACTAACAATCATCATCAACATAAATTGGCACTAGAAGGAGGGCCTTTTCCTTAGTAGATTTGTCTGATTTGATGATGTAGACAGAAAGGTAATACTCATGCAGCTCTTTATTTCAAGTCATATGCAAAGATTTTCTATTCTAAGTCCATGCATGTTTGTCCTTTGCAAAGTTTTCAAAATTGAGCATAAATATTTCAAGCTTTGTGGTTGATCACCATGATGTTTCAAAGATAAGCTATATTTTAAGTCTTTTGCTAAAGCTTTGAGATAATTTGTTTAAGAGACCTGATATCAGTTGCTTGTGTTCCAAAGCCTCATATCACCTCATATTTGCATCATTTCTACAAATATTGCATAAATATCCAGTCAGTTTCAGTTTCTGATCATAAATACAACCTTTGCTAGGGTGTTTTAACCTATCTTTTACAGTAAACAAGCCAAATTTTCCTTAAATTCAAGAAATCTTGGCTCTTGGGCCAAATACCAGGTCTAGATCCAGCGGACTCTTTGAAGAATTGCCTATCCAGGGATTTAGACCTAGAACAATAGATATTCATCATTCTCTTGGTTCTAGTGCGTCAAGAGCTTCACCAGACTGTGTTCCTGTAACTCCTATCAGGTTGAAAACACCTACAGGACCACCTGTTACACCTCAGGTCCAACCTCCACCAGTCACAATGTCATTCTTTACTACAAAGTCACCTTTGACTTTCACTGCATAGCATCCTTTGCCTAAAACTCCTGATAAGATTTGTCCTAAATATCATCCATATCAGGATGTTGATGATCACAATAGAACATTCAAGGAAGCTTGTTGTAGGGCTAGAATTGAACATCAGGATGTGGTATGCAGGTTATTTCTATTTTCCTTAGGGGAAGAGGCATATAATTGGTATATTAGTCTTGGTCAAGGTTTAGTCAGTTCATGGGCTACCTTGGAGAAAGCCTTTAAGGATAGATTCAAAATACCTATAGATCCTTCAATAAATTATCATCTGTTTGCCACAATCAAGATATTTGAAGGAGAGCCTATTGCTAATTTCAATGCAAGATTCTAAAAGATGCTCTCTAAGCTAGTTGCTCCCTATACTATAATAGATGAATCTGCTAGGAGCATATACTACTCAACCTTAGATCCCTTGACTTCCATGTTTATCAGGAGAGCACATCCTGGTGTCACAACCTTGATAGGAGCTTTTGAAGAAGTTGTCAAGGTTAGTCAGCAGCTGATCCCTGCTCCAACACCAAATATCACATTTCCTACACTTCTTGCTTATCCTACATATCCTGCTCAGCAATAGACCAATGGAGCCATGATACCTCTAGCTGTAATGCCAAGTCCTTTACAGATACCTCCACTCAGTATCATGCCACCTCCAAATGGAAATGGTCAAATGTTAAATGTCTAGGACATACACAGGTACCTCAGGTTGTGGAACAATCTAGTAATAATAACAATGGATCTTCCTTTTTCAAACCACAAACAGAGAATGTAGTAGCCAAAGTTTAGGAAGAAAAGGAAGAAATTAAGGAGATATCAGCACAACTGAGGAAACTCACTACTGAGATCACTCATTTGAGGAGTCAAAATTTCTATTCTCAACCAAATTAGAATAGAGGATATGCTAATGACAGACCTAATTATCCTGATAGGGGATACAATAACAATTACAATAACACCAATGGTAACAATAACCCCCCTAGACAGCCTAGAGTGTGGAACACTAGGCCAAACAATAGTTCTCTACCATCAC
The DNA here is from genome assembly GCA_027924645.1 of Cunninghamia lanceolata. Classification (NCBI taxonomy): domain Eukaryota; kingdom Viridiplantae; phylum Streptophyta; class Pinopsida; order Cupressales; family Cupressaceae; genus Cunninghamia; species Cunninghamia lanceolata. The sequence goes on along the minus strand of BSBN01000972.1, from coordinate 17,428,402 downwards.
CCCTAGCTAATCACCCTCCTGGTGAACCGAAGCAAACCACTAGAGTGAACCTTGCAGAGGCAGCCCTTACAAAATGGTGTAGGATACAGAACACCAATGCTCATGCAGAGCTGGATTGTCCCCAGTTTTGGATTGCTACCAGTATATTCCAAACTGAAGTATGTAATACTTCAGGTAACCCACCTTGTGTTGAAGGAAATGAAATTGTCCCCTATGGATATGATTCTTCTCTAGTGCTAGAAAGTTTCATCAATCATCCTCATCAGCAGACAATGTCACCTCACCAGAATTACACTTTAGCATGTGAAGAGTCAGCCATGGCTTTTGAGACCAATTATGTTTTTCCATTTGAAGATGAAAATGAGCCATCAATTGAACATGAAGAAGTACATCTTTATCAACAACAGTATCAGGGTAGGCATAATTACAATCTAAGGAATAATTCCAACTAACTTGTTGGTCCTTTGACCACATCCTTGCCTGCAAATAATTTCAACACTCCTCTTGATCCTAAGGCAAGCAATAACCCTGGATTTCCCAAAGTTAATGCTTAATACTTAGCACCACAAAATACAGCACCAAAAGCTGGTAATCTGCCTCCTAAGTCTAATAAGTTAGTCACATACTTGGCAAATGAAATGAAAAAGATCAAAATCAACCTGTCATTGTCAGAACTACTCAAAAGCCCAGCTATCAAAAAAGCCTTCATGAAATCCTTTAGACAATCCTGCTCCAAAAGAGGATAGTCATACCTTAGGTTAGACTAGGAATAAAGATCATGTTGTTAAGGATGTTAATGTTAAACACAAAGCCCCAGCCATTGTTCAGGCTGCAGAGACTTCACACATGACTCTTTATAGAGATAAAACTGAGTCACCTCCTTTTCTCCTTACCATAAGGATGTTCAGTAAGAATTTGCATAATTGCTTAGTAGATTCAGGAGCATCTACCAATGTAATGCCCCTGTCCATATGCAATGCCTTAGGGTTGCATCCTACTAAGTCACTGAAGAAAGTAACATAGTTAGATAAAATAGAGGTGAGTGTGGTAGGAGAACTAACTCACATTTATATGCAGTTAGCATCAGATCCAAGAATCCAATACTATCTTGATATTCAGGTAGTGGATATACCTGATACCTATGGGATGCTACTTAGCAGAGATTGGTCAAAAACACTCAATGGATACATGTCCACTGATTTTAGTCACATGTGGTTACCTTGTAAAGGAATACCTAATCAAATAAGGATAGATGCTAAACCTCACATGAAACATATGATCACTGAATACAATAAAACCAATGAGATCATGTATGTAGATGTTGAACCCGAAGTGTACTCCATCAGACCCCAGACTGTTAGAATAGAAGAGATCCTCATGTATGATGTTCATGTTCATAATGATAATCTTCAGGATGATAGAACAATTTTAGAATTTAATTGTAGCTCTAAAAATGAGATAGAAGTAGACCACTTCAAGAATTTTGAGATGCACTTGTCCAAAGAAGTGCAACATTACCAATTGTTAAAAGTGCCTGTTCATGATGCCCTAATTGAAGGATGGTGTAGGTTACCTGATGAGGCACATTTTGAAAAGACTTGTGATGCTTGCTTAGACATGATGGAACTGGAGCAAGCATGTAGTGAGGCATCTTCATCATCATTTGGGGTAAGTTCTATAGGTAGTGATAGTGATACTGATTTTTGTTTGTCATCCGCAGGAACATAGGAAAGCACATATCATGATGAAAGTCCTATTTAGATGATGGAAGAGATACTGGTGTGTAGCAAGAGTAATGCTAAAAGTAACAAGAAAATCACCCCAGGAAGTGATTTCTTGGTAGAGTCAGATTATGAACTATTTGATGAAGATAGAGGTAGTAATCTATCCAAGTTTGAAGAATTTTTATCAAAATAGATTCAAAAGATGATACAACAAAAAATATCTCCACATGATGTCCTAATTGAAGGATGGTATAGGTTACATGAAGCACCACATTCAGAAACTACTTGTTCATTATGTTTGCATATTCTTAGAAGGTAGATGTTGCCTAGTTCAAAAGATCCTCCTTTTGATGGTAAAGAAGAAGAAGGAATATCAACTTCACATCATCTAGATAATGTGAAGTTTGAGAAAATTGAAACATCAAAATTGAAATGGATATCAAATGGTGCAGTTGCCAGAGCTAAAAAGAAAACAGAAGGACCAGACAAGCCTTTAACTAAAGATAAGCCATGAATCCTTAGGTTTAATGGATCCAAATCAAAACAAGGGGATGGAGTAGGAATAGATCTTATTGATCTAGTTGGTAAATCCTACTTAGCAGCATATAGATTGCAATTCCCATGCAAAAATAATGTGATAGAGTATGAAGCCCTAATTCATGGGATATTGTTTGCACTCAGAAAGAAAGTAAAGATTTTGCATGTCTATGGAAACTCAAAATTGGTGGTAAGACAAGTAAGAGGCATATATTCTTGTAATTACAAGAAGCTGTCTAATTATAGACATAGGGTATGGGATCTGATAGAAGATTTTGATGCATTTAACATCACCCATGTACCCAGAGAACAAAATCATAGGGCAAATGCCTTGGCCCAAGCCGCAAGTACATTGGAACCATTGTCCATATCTAGTTTAAAGAGATTTTTAATTGAATTACTATCAGTACCCTCTATGCCAGACAATGTAGTCAACCTTCAAGTGTTTGATGATGACCAACACATTTTAGACTTTATTTCCAATAGAGATGTCTTTGATGCACAAATCATAGATGAAAGAAATGTGGAAGATCATATCTGGGAAGAAGAAGAAATCCTAGAGTTGCCTAGCAACAAGATTCCTAAAGGAATGATAGAGTTGGAAAGAGCATTTGATTTAGACAACATACTGAAACAGAAAGATCTCCCTAAAGCAGATGGAGGGGAGTATTCATAGGTTAACATTGGACATGATGATGAAAAAATGAATGTCTTGATTGGAAAAGTGTGTACAAAAGAAGAACTGAAAGGAATAACCCAAGCCCTTAAAGATTATATCCATGCTATTTCCTGGACATATGATGAGTTGAAAACTTATGATACATCAATCATCACTCATACTATACGTTTAAAGCCAGATGTCAAGCCTTTTAGATAGAAACAAAGACCTATTAATGCATTGCTGGAGTCCATCATTTTTGAAGAAGTTAAGAAGTTGCTTAATGCCAGGATCATATTTCCTATGAGAAATTCTACATGGGTGATAGTAGATTGTGTGTAGACTTCATAAATTTAAATAGAGCTTCTGAAAAGGATAACTATCCTTTGCCTTCTCTAGATGAGCTCTTGTAGATTGTAAATGGTGTAAAGATGATGTCATTTTTGGATGGATTTTTAGGTTACAACCAAGTGATGGTAGACAAGATAGTTAGATTGAATACTACATTCACCACTAAGTGGGGAATATTCGCCTATAGGCACATGCCTTTTGGATTGATAAATGATGGAGCAACATTTCAACAAGCAATGGATATAGCCTTCAGAGGGCTGATTGGTAAATGCATAGTCATATACATGGATGAATTGACAGTTTTCTCTAAAGAGAGAGGGAATCATGTGGAAGACCTCAGGAAGGTACTAAAGAAATGTGAACATTATGGAATATCCCTAAACCCTAAGAAATGCATATTTGGGGTAACCACAGGGAAGTTATTAGGTCACCTGATAACAGAGAATGGGATCATCATTGAGCATGAGAGAGTAGAATCAATCATGAAAATATAGCTTCCTGGAAGTAAGAAGGAGCTCAAATCTTACTTTGTAAGATTAATTTTGTTAGGAAGTTTATTACTGGTTTTGCAGAAATTATCAGACCATTGAATGCCATGCTCAAGAAGGATGCCAAAATTGAGTGGACACCTAAAGCTAGAGCAACTTTTGAAAACATCAAGAAAGCCATATCTAATGCTCCTATTCTAATTAGTCTAGATTATACCAAGGATTTTTACATTTACTCATTTGCTTCAGAACATACATCTACAACAGTATTAACATAGAGAAATGAGGCTAAAGAAGACAATCCCATAGCCTTCATGAGTTGTCCTTTCAGGGATGCAGAACTCAGATACATGGATGTTGAAAGACAAGCACTTTCTCTGGTTCAAGCAGTCAAGAAGTTCATCCATTACATATTAAGAAGTAAAGTGATTGTTGTGGTACTAGATGCAGCAGTAAAGATGCTTTTAATGCAAAGTGAACCAGGTGAAAAGAGAGCCAAATGGATTACTGTCCTCCAAGAGTATGATATGGACATAACACCCATGAGATTAGTGAGAGAACAAGCATTGAGTCAGATGATATCTAAAATTTATCCTAACATCATGAGCCAATAGTATGTCATAAATACAAGGGAAGATGGAGAGTGTATTCAGACTTTAGGCACATCTTGATTACTAGAAGATACCCTTCAAGATTGCAGGCCTCATAGAGAAAAGTCTTAAAAATAAGATCAAAGAAATACATGATAAAAGGAGGAGTCCTTTGTAAGAAGAATTGTGAGGGAATATACCTTAGATGCCTAGAAAAGCAAGAAGTAGACAAAGTGCTAGCGGAATTACATGATAAGTTTGGAACTGCACATGGATCATCCTTAGCTGCCACTCATGCTATCCTCAGAGTAGGGTATTACTAGCCCACTATTTTTAAAGATATAGCTAAACACATCAACTGTTGTCATATGTGTCAGGTTGCTGCAAATGGAGAAAGATACATTGCTCATCCCTTGCAACCGGTGATGGAGATGCGCCCATTTGCTCAATAGGGGATGGATTTCATAGGACCTATCAACTCTCCATCATCTTCAGGCCACAGGTATGTATTGACTATCACTGATTATTATACCAGGTGGACTAATGCTGTCAGCAGTAAGACATGCAATGCTGAGGATGTAATCAAGTTTTTGGAAAGCAACATAGTAACTAGGTATGGAGTTCCTTATGCTTTAGTATGTGATAATGGGTATGCCTTTACTTCAATAAGGTTATCAAGTTGGGCTTTTAACCATGGAATCATCTTGAAGTTTTCCTCAAATTATTATCCCCAAGGGAATGGATTAGTAGAATCCACAAACAAGAATTTATTGAACATCATAAAGAAATTGATAGAAAAGAACCCAAGGGTGTGGAACACCTTATTAAAGCATGCCTTGTGGGTAGATAGAACTAGGATGAAGGCTGCATTAGGAAATTCTCCTTTTCACCTAGTCTATGGGGTGGATCCCATCCTCCCTATTAACCTAAAGATCCCCACACTGTAGTTTACACAACAATATCTAGGCATAGATAACAAAAAAGAAGTCAGGTTGCTTCAGTTGATGCACCTAGAAGAGAAGGAATAAAGCAATTGATCAATTTGCTAAACATCAGGCTGTTGTCAAGCATTGGTTTGACAAAAGGGCCAGAGTTAAGGCTTTTAGAATTTTAGATTTAGTCCTTATGTGGTACAAAGCACATGAAAATAAAGGAGATCATGGTAAATTTGATAAACTTTGGATAGGTCTCTTTCAAGTTTCAAAAATCTTAGGAGACATCACCTATGGGCTAAAGGCTTTAACTGGTGAGGATGTTCCATTACCAGTTAATGGACAATTTCTCAAGCATTACTTTCAAGCCTGAAACAGTGTCATGTAAGTCATGTGTATCATAGTGTGCATATTGCATAGCTATTTGTACAGTTTGGTTTTGTCTTGTTTGTTTGCTTGTTGAGTTTTGTTTTGGGTAGTCAAGATGATGCAACTCATCACCTTAAGAAAATAACTAAATTGTTAAGATTCAAGTGATGAGAACAAATTCATATATAGGTTATGACTCATTTTGAGAAGTGTTGGTGATGAGGTCTATGGTATCTTTTCATCAAGGTGCCTTTTCTTGACCAAAGTGATTTTTTCACAATGACTCACCTAACAGCCTTGGGTTTGTGGAACACATAAGTATAGGTGTTAAGTAAAAAATTTGAAGGGACTTCCTTGCTACCAATGTAATCTCCAACCTAAATCAGCAATTGACCATGCCTTGCACATTAAGCTTACATGATGACATCATATGAATAGAGAGAATAAATATTGAAAATCCTAAAGAAATAAAGATTAGGCCATCTAAGTAACTCTACTGGGGTTATAGACACTTGCTGGCAGTGGAGCTCTACTTATGGGGATTGTATAGATAACCTTGCTGGGGCTATAGATGCATGCTGACAGCAAGGATCTATCTAGGTTGGCTATGAGGGATGCTCCCAAACTATGTAGCTTAACATTAGTTACTCATGTTTTCAACTTGCTTTCAAGATGAGGATAATTAATCATTTACACACACCTGATCCTTTGTTAGCATTGTTGCCATGATGAAAACGTTATTATTCAGAAAGATTATAATACTTATACTTAGAAAGAGTTAAAATACTATGTTAGAATGTGATCCCATCAATTGAATCATTAGAATTTGGTTATGTTCTTTGGTGGCAAGTTGTGTGGTTACACAACACGGCCCATTTTGCCTTGACAAAACAGGGACCTGACTTTTTCTTTCTGCTTTGGCTTGTTGTTTTTCTGCTTTGGGTGGTCTGGTAAAATGAGTCATGCATGAACACCCTGTAGGGGGTGGATTTTTCCTCATGATGAGGTTAGTTGTCAAAGTTAGTATTTCACATTATTAACCTCATGGTTGGAAAGTGCATGAAATTCCAAGAAGGTTTGCCTTTTGGATCACCTCAAAATTCTCTAAGGGAAGAAAGTAATGATAATTCAAAGTTTTGGTCAAACCTGATATTTTGGAGGGGGTCATATTTCAAACATCAGTCATATTATATAAGATCACCCCAATACTGTATTATCACCTGATAATCACTTGGTCTACAAAGTGAGGATGTCAATTTTACGTAGTAATTGATATCTGCCCATCAAACGACTTCACATATTTTGCGGGGGGTCATATTCTTAATATCTATCATCTTACGAATATCACCCTCTTTTCAAAATATCACCCTATGCCAATATGATGATGACATCATCTAAACCCAATGAATGAAGGAAGTCACCTTGATGATGACATCATCATTTCATTTTACCTTCTAGAGGTATATATTTGATGCCCACATTATTCAATTACCTGACGGTGATGTCATTACAACACAACGCTTAAACAAGGTCACCGACATGGTGACATCACCTCAATCTTTCCTAGAGGGGGGGTCATTTTATCTATGGGGTCATATTTTGAACATCCCCTAATCTTGAATTTATGACCTGATATGCACATGGTCAATGTTGACCACATCACCCGATTCTTTTGCATTAGTTTTGCCACTCAAAGGCAGGGGGTCATATTTTGAATATCACTTGATCTTTCAAAGATCACTCCTTTCCCTGTTTCCTAATATTAAATGCACTTAAATGTGGTAGATGGATTCCCATTGATTGCAAATACAAATCAAACACTTGGCATCATCCATGGATTCTCTGTAGAAGATCAATGGATTTAATCTATCCCAATGTAGTTTTACCCTAATTTGCCCTACGGATGCATTTAAAGGTAACTTTCCAAGGTTATTTTCATTTACCTTGCAAAAAAACAAGAAATTACAGAGCAGAGAAGTCAAACCCTCATATAACTACCTGTTAATGGACTAGATCTTTCAGCATAACGGAACAGGTGATCTTCAACATTTGCAGTCCTTTTCTGTAATCACCCATCTAACCCAAGAGGAAAGCATTATTAGGTAAGTAATTGAAAACCCTCCTATTGTCATTTTCTATATGTTTAGGTAGAGTACATATGCTTTCTTGTGGTTTGAGTCTATGAATGTGCATATCATGATGTAGTAAAAAGTAATAAATTCAAGTATGCATGATGTTGTAGAGATACATAGTGTTTGTATGAATGCATATGGATATTGTATGGTAAGATAGTATGTTTATTACAGGAGTCCATGGTGGATCTTTGAAGGAATAGGTCTGATTCAGAGTTTCTTAAGCCTATGTTTGTCCAGCCCGAAGGGGTACAATTTAAGTATGGCATCATTGGTGACACTCAGCAAGGAGATACAAACTTGGTGGCATGGTCAACAAGAATAGATCATGATAAAGACAATACCCTTCTGGATACAATATATGTTTCAAGAATGTGGGATGTAGCCAGATTTCCATATGCCATGGAAAACCCAGAGCTGGTAGTGGAATTTGCCATCAACTATAACCCTAAGACCAAGTGGGTGGAAAAGCATGGAAGAGTATATGCTGACTTTTCAATAAAGGGCATCACCTCTACTTTCAATCTGCTAGTTGGAAAGAAGGTGGTTAGTGTAGATCTATGTAAGTTGGACATAGAATACAACAACAATAAGAAGAGTGCAAGGAAGAGGATGTATCAGTGGAGGTTGAAGAGCAGCACCTACACTGCCTCAGCTAAATTGCCCATACACTTGTATAAATTTGATTTTGATGATGAGTACTAGTACATAATTGCCCTGCTAAGCAAGATGACAGGTAAGCTTCATGCAGGAAATTTTGAGAATTAGATGTTTGGAATCATCTAGATGGTCCTATATATAGATAACAAACTGTTATGGGCCAAGGTCATCAGCGATGCACTAGATGAAAGCATGACGAACCTGGGAGGTCAGGCATGCATTTTTCATATGACCTCATATGTTGTGTACTCATGTGCTTATAAGGGATCCTTTGATGCCTTGACTATAGTGGGTAAGGCTGGCAGTGATGTGGATGATGCCCACATATGGGATCACTATCCTCAGCTATAGAGAAAGAACTCCCTCCTAGATTACAAATTGGTAAATGATGCATTCTCTATGCATCTAGTCAGAACCATGGAGGAAGACAAAACCAAGAGACTAAGCATGGGGGCTCAGGAAGTTGTTTATAGACATGGGGCTTGGTTTATCCAGTTTGCCACATTTTCATACATAAGGATAGAGGGATTTAAAGGACAACCCCTTATGCTACTAAGATACCCTACTGATGGGGTTGTCCTGATCGAATTTCTTAGGCAAGTGTCCACCATAGTTGCAGAATACAAGGAACAAAAGAAGATACCTTTGGTATTATTTCCAATGTCTATGGGCTGGTATATGTACTTTGACTCAGAGAGCATAAAGCATGTCATGGGAGGTCTGAAACTGATGTGTCTATAGCCATTTCTATTGGCTAGATCTTATGACCCCTATGGCAGGATGCAGAAAATAATGGGAAAACCTATTCATCAAAAGCATGTGGAGGATTTATGGACTGACTGTGAAGATGAAGTTGAGGTAAGAAGAAGAAAATATCAAAGGTTCTCCTTGAACCAGATAAAGACATTTGATTGCATCCCAGTGCCAACACAGCTGAGAACGGATGATGGAAAAACTATGTCAAATGAATATGAAGACAAAAAGGTGTACATTTACACCATATCAACCCCTAATCTAACACAATCAGAGGATATTTCCCTGGATTAGTTTATAGGTGGGGTGCTACAATTAACCCAAGATTGGGTGGATGAAGAAATAAATAGACTAAAGAAAAGAGCTGTGGCCCTTATAGTTGGAGCCAAAAAGAAAAGGCAAGAACTTGTTGATGAGGAGTATGATGACTTCCTCAATGAGAAAAGAAAATCCAATGGAGAGAGGTTACCCACACAAATACAGAGGAAAGGTCCCCCTAGAGGAAAGAAAACTAAAGATTAACCTAAGGGGGTGATAATTGAAAGAATTTCCATACCAGCTGCAGGTGCATCGGCATCAGCTCAAGCATCCACATCATCTACATAGCCTCTAATGGACAAACCAAAGACTAAGAGGGTACTAAGGCCAGCTGTTGAAATTGTAGAAGTACGGGAGGAGGGCCAAGCCTCACAATAGGAAGTGGAAGAAGATATCTCATTTGAGGAAGTACAGGTAACCAAGGAACCTGAAGGTGATGACTCGATGATGGTCAGTAGGAAGAGGAGGACGACGTTGCTGACGTCACCACCTAAGAAGCAAAGAATATCCATGTGGGGTGATATCAGGGCCGACCCTATTGTATTAAGAGGAGCTAGTGGAAAAGCATTTAGGAAGGAGCTACAACATGATGTGCAACTTCCCACCATAATAAAGTTCAAAACTGAGAAGGTAGAAGAACAATAAAAAGAAGCTTTCAAAGCAGGTCAGGGTGGTCCTTTCTCCTTGGAGGACATTGTCAACTTATCAGATGATGAGGTAGTGCAGAATGTAGCCTCTTAAAGGATGGAGACTCTCGCCTCCAGTACTTGCATGACTCCACATGGGACCCCAATAGTACAGATGGCAATATTGGAGGAGGTGAAGAAAATAGAGGAAGTAAAAGAAAGTAGCCTAGAGAGGGTAGCTCAACAGATCGGGGCTTGACAAGTTGGTTGATCAGGTGACTAGCCCTGCCTTTGTAGATTTGACATACAGGGATGAGGTGAGCCCCAAAGACAAAGTAGGTGCACCTGATGAGACAGAAAATATTGAAATGGCCAAGCAGGCAGAAAAAGAAAGTAATGCTCCTGATATGGGTCAGCAACAACATGAGATACTTGCAGAGCCAAAAATAGTAGAAGTTCAACAAAAAAGTGGAGGTGATAAAGATACATCAGGTGATGCTGCTACCTAGACTCAAGAAGATCCAGAGGATGCCACAGGAACTAAAGATAAATCAGGTCATGCAAACCTTAAGACACAAGACATCAGTGCATTGGGTACAGAACAAGAACTGACCCAAGATCAAGGTGATGGACAAGGCCAACACACGTAGACATCCATAGATGTCAACATGCCTCAGGATGAGGAAAGTACTAAGGTAGATGAAAGTCAAAAGGAGGGAGTCCAGGATCAGGCACAAGATAATCATGTGGACATTCCATAGGATCCTCCTCCATAGAAAGAAGCCCCTCAGTAAGAAGAAATGCAACAAGATCCCCCTCATGAGGAACTCCATGAGGAAGTAACTAAGAAGTCACCTTCTCCACCGAAAATAAATGCAGAAATCAGAGATCAGGGTAGACATGATGATGACAAAGGACATTAGGGATCTGGGAATGAAGTGCCTCAATGGCTGGAGAAATAAATAGGTATGGAACAAGGCTCTAAAATTCAAGAATTTGATGTTTCCACCTTGTTTGCAGAGACAATAATGAAGCCAAAGAGGAAAGCCAGATTGACATTGGCTATAAAGAGAAATCGTGCTATAGGCAGAAGGATTACACAGGTAGCACTTCCTACGATAGAAAAGGAGAAGGGCAATATCACCCTGGAGGAATTCCAAATCACAACTGTTGATTTGGGTTTTGATAATGAAGGCCAAGAAGGTCAGGAAGGGAAGGACATCATTGATTCTTTGACCCAAAGGGTAAAAAAGGAGAAAGAGAAAATAAAAAGCATAAAGAGCACATTGCTCAGCTGCATTCATATATAAAGGGGTTGATTAACCCTGATACTACACTAGTTGATCTGGCAGTCCCATTGACTATCATATCCAAGGAGGAGGTCACCAAGTTGGACCTCATGAAGCAGGAAGCCATGATCATGGAGAAGTGGATGTTTCAGCCCTCACTAGAGCTGAGGATGTTTTGAGAACCTCATTACAGAGGTGGAATTCTTTAAGAAGTTTAAAGAGAAAGGTAGACAAAATGCAAAATGAAATAGGGAAACGATCATTCCAATTGGAAAAGGACCTAATTGGTTTAAGTGAAATGAAGAGGATTGATCCTTAAATCCTAATAAATAATCAAGTGTTGAATAATAATACTGGCCTGCTGATAGATGTATGGTATGAGGATATGAGGTTCGAATGTGATATTCTGAAGAAATGTAGTGGCAAGCTCGGGGATATAAGTATAAAGCTGCACAACATAATGGCACATGAAGTAGAGATCCTCGAGGCTTTAGAAGGAAAAGTAGAGGAAAAGATAAAAAATTAGGATGTAGACTTTGCTATCAAAGCTCTGCATGATAATTTCCAGCCGGTGGCAGATGACCCCCTCACCCACTTAACAGAAGAAGTGATGAATAAGATCATGAGGATAAAGGTCAGGGTGGAAACTTATAATGAGACTTTGACTAGCAGAAAGGGTAAGGTAGACGTGATCAAAGATAAATTCTAGTCTCATAAGCATGCCATAACAAAAGCTAGAATCCAAGATGGGGGAGAGGTGAATAAAATAGTGCAGGCATATGAGAATACCAGGACAACGATGAAGGTCCATATATAGGAGGATGTACATCAGGGTGACAATGATACTGAAAGTATTGAAGATGATGATTGTGAAGAAGAAGAAGAAGATGAAAAGGAGGAACCCAAATAATGAATGAAGATGCATCACCAAGAAGACATATGTATAAGGCACTCATATGATAATGAGTCATCCAAATGGTTGCTAGCTAGAAACCTGTGCCACAAGGAAAAGTTGATTGAGTCACAGAGTGATTATTAACTGTTGATCTTAATTGACAAATCCTAACCATAGGTCATTTGTAACTGCCTCCTCACCTTATTCTATAAAAGGTGCAGGGGTGCAATATTTGAACATTTGAAACTTAATTGAAATTTGATTGCTAAAATATCAAGACTCATTTCAAAGTTGTTGTAAATATATATGTTATGCATACTGAATGAAAGAGAAGCATATTTAATTACAAATCATCATAAATCTTGAGTAATCTATTTTTGAAATCTAGATACATGCATTGATCAGCTTCATCTCTTGGAGTGCTTGTCAGCCTGCATGTGTTGTTTTGATTCCTTATCCTTTGAAGTTAGCATCATCCTTATCTAGTTGTGGAACATCCTGGTGACATATGGTTTGATTCCTTCTCCTCATGAATGTATCTTGTATGTATGTGGTTCAATGGCTAAAGATTCACTAAAATTAGAAGGATTATTTTAAATTTCTTTCAATTTCATAATAGATCATCACCATAATTGCAAAAAAATAGAGAATCAGAAGCAAGTAACATAAAATATGTTGATATCCCATAGATAATTGGAAATACAAAGCATATTTGGAGTAAAAAGCATGTTAAATTGACAAATATCATGCAAATTTATACAAATATCCATGAAATACATGCAAATATCCACTTACAGACACAGCATTTGAATAAATATACAATGTAGAAGAAAGAACAAGTTCATGATGATCAATAATCAGAAGAATAGATCAAACAAATATATCAACTATCTTTGGAAATACAGTAGAAATAACCTCTCTCTGGAGCAAATTTATAGGAAATAGAATAATATTGATCATCAAGACAAATGTAAGACCCCTTGAAATGGAAAACATCATGTCACATCAACCTCTGAGTAACATCAGATGATCATGACCTGATCAATGGAGACTTGGATTCATCAACTTATCCTAAGCTGATTATACTTTACAAGATAATAAAGGTTTGTTGTGTAAATTTTTATACATGTTGTTATGAATAACAATCATCATCAACATATCCTTATGATCATCTTATGAAATTCTTCAGTATACTCTTTAACAAATTTCTCCTTTTGTCTTAGATTCTGCAATCTCTTTAACAGTTCCAACTCATAGTCAGCAGGTATAAACTGATTCTTCAATTTTGTCACCATTTTGTCCCACTTTGTAATATTTTATTTTCCTCTTCTATTTCTATCCAACTGAACTTTCCACCATATAGCAGCATATCCTTTCAACTTTGTCTTTGCAAATTTCACCTTCTCTGGATCTTCAATTTCCTCATACTCAAAGTATTATTTCATGTCATTTATCGAGTCAATCAACTCTTTAGGATTCAAATTGGTAGTATAGTTCAGTACATTAACTCTAGGTCTCTTTCTAATCTTTGAAATAGCTCACAACATCTTGACTTGATTTGATTCTTCTTCTCCATCATCTCCAAGGGTTTCACCAGTTTGATTAGCAGTTTGAAATTCCTCATCATCATCACTTTCAACATTAGGTTTAGGTGTAAGTCCTCTTCTCCTATCTTCTTGAAGGACATCTAAGTGAACTCGCATGGTTTTCATCATCTCCCTCATCTCATCCATTCTTCCAGCCATTGTTCCAATAGCAGGGTTTCTCCTCAGTGGAATTCTTCCTCATATCAAGTGTAACTACCTCAAATTCGATGATCAAGATTCAAAGTGACAATTACCTCGCAATAGGTGATCATTTGCAACATAAGTAACATGCCTCAGATTTGACAATCTGTCCATATCAAGACCTTATAGAATTCCTTCACCAACTTTGCTTAATTCACTCCCAAAGATTCAAACTTCTGCTCTAATATCACTTGGTGCAGTCATAGTTAGGAGGGTCCATAACGTGAATTATCTAGGCCATGCAGCTAGAGTAAACACAACATAAACAACTCAAAGATATGAAACAAATGTAGATTTAGAAATTTAGTATATCATAGAATTCAAATATAGATTGGTTGGCAACATGCGAGCTTACAATTAGGGCTCACAAGCATGATTTCACAATTACAAAATACATACAAGATATAGCTTTGAAGCGCCTTCGCAAAGAATCCAAACTATCAACTATGAACAAATGATCAACTATTCTCCTAGGCATCTATTACATTAGTTTATATCACCTCTAGAACAAAAGACTCCTTTGCATCGGCTAAGGAAGATCACAAACTCTAATGAAGAGCTGTAACATGTGTACATGGATAGGTCAGACCTAATCATGTAGAACTCTTCCACAACTAAATGGAATGTTGTACAGATCCTAGGGAAGGTCAGCCATGAACTAATCAACATTGAATGATGTTTCATTTAGCTCCACAGGTTGTGAAATGCTCCACAAGTCTTCTCCTTTTGCTGATTGTCTAAGACTATCAGGATGCTTTATTCTAAGAAAATAGTTGATCTTCTGATAGCAATATCTTACCGGTGCCTGATCCAACTAATCTAAGATTTAGATATGTTGTGCATGAATGTATCTAGATGCTAAGTCCAGCTCTGCATGATTTAAAATGCAACTGTGGTAGAATACAGGAGAAAATATAGAAACTACTACTAACTGAACCGAACTAGAAAATGAAAAGAAACAAACCAAATGCAAATTTTTTTTGGTTGATGCAAGATTGCTCTTGAACTAGGGATGCTCCTGCATCACTTAATGTATCATCATTTAGCTTAGTGCTTATAATTCCCATCTTAATATTTCATCATTCATTTTTGTGCTTCTAATTCCCGTCTTAATATTTTATCATTCATTTTTGTGCTTCAAATTCCCATCTTAATATTTCATCATGAAATCATCTTTGCTGACCAACAACTTGACTTGACATGACATCCAACCATGAACATTGGGAGTATCACTGCATCTCACTACTTTGCAAACCATAAGCATGCCTAATACACCTTGTCTTGACATTGGTCTAGGCATGACATCCAACCATGAACATGAGTAACTCACTATGAACCTTAGGAACATCACTAGATATCAGCAACCCTAAACATTAGCATCACCACTATATCTCTATATCTCATTGGTATATTATAATCACAAACTGGGTGTTGACCTTACTCTAAGTGTTGACATCAATGACAACACAATGGCAACACATATTTCCAACAATATACACACATAAAAATGACCACATCCTAAGTGACACATCTAACATGACAACACCAACATCAATTTATAACACCTTCAGCACTATCCTAATTCTATCCCAACCACATTCATCTTAACACTAATTAATTCAATAAGATTTATTTATTTAATAATTAGGATTATACATTTAACATTCCCTCCATCATCAAATTTAATAATTATTTTCCCACATCCTCTCCATTAATTATTTAAATGATTTTAGTATTTGATTAATTAGTCTAAAATCCCTAAATCTTATTATAATCCCCCATTCATTCTCATTAAATCCCTTCTTTATCCATTATCTACAAAAAAATAAATTCAAAATTCAAAAAGTCACATGACTAGCTAAAAGCTATCTAGATTTATTGAACCTAGCCACTCTTAGAAAAGTTAAGCTAACTTTATATCTCCAACATTCATTTCCATACTACATATTTTAATCATTGTTATTCACATTAGGATAATCCCTAGAAGATTCCATCCTTTCGCTAATTATTCACTTTCAATCCTATCCATCCATTCATAATTAATCTCAACCATCCATCCTTTTAGAATGTCCTAGAATCTTCCATCCTTGCCCTAATTCTTCTCAATCAACCTCATCCATTGATCTCTTAAATCAATTTCATCGATTGATCTCTTAAATCAATTACATCCATTGATCCTCCTCATCTAAAATCTATAAATCGAACCTCAATCAAACCATTTGAATAAGATTTTGAAATGTAATGTCATGTTGTCCAAGTGAACATCCAACAATCAATCTCAACATCAAGAATCCATTAGAGCACAACCACCATTGTTGGTGCAACAAGGCTTAGTTTTTGTGAGAGATTTCTAGTTTTTTGTTGATTTTTGCTAACACTTTGCTCAATCTAAGGTGTTGCTAGATATGATATAGGTTTTTTATTTTGATGCATTATTCTTCATTTTATTTCATATTTTACATTGTACATTTGACATGCTTGATGGGACCTTGTCCCTTGTCTAACCTTGGTTTTGCAGGTTGAAGATTCTTTATTTTGCTGATTTTTTATTTAGGGCCAAATTTCTTGTAGAGAGTTGTGTGCCTCACATAGGTCTTGAAAAATAAGATTTCGGATTCATTGGAAAGAGGACTTTGAGAGAATTCTAAAAAGTGGTCATTGAAGGAGATATGATGATTTGAAGATGACCTCATGATTTTGATTTTTCAGAAATTTGTGACACATGACTTTTGAAAAAAAAATCATATCTTGAAATCTAGAAGAGCAAATCACATTCTATTTTTTTTGTAAATGGATAGAAATATTTAAATCTATTTTTTATATCATTTTTTTCCAAATTTGGTAGAATATATAATAGTGAAAATCAAAAAGGTGAAAAGGCAAATAGCGAAAAGGATAACAGTGAGAAGTGACAAGTTCATGATGAACACAAGTTTCCAATAAAGAAAAAAATAAGACAAAGTTGCACCCAGAACAAAGTTCAAGAAATTGAAAATTTGCCAATAAGGCAAACAGTGGAAAGCGACAAGTTCATGGGTAGTCAGTTTTGCCGATAAGGCAAACAAAACACAGAAAATGGCTAAGGTAGAAAGGGAAGCAAACGATAAGTCAGTAGCTCACCTCAGAGTAGTTTTTTTTATAAGGCAGATGAAAAGTGTGTAAAGGATAAGGAAAAAAGATAAGAAAGGTCTTTATCAATGAACTAGAGGAAATCTAAACTCATCAAAAAGTTCAAAATTTTGAAGGTTCACTGATAAGGCAATTGGCTGACTAGTGAGAATCGATAGTTTGACAAATTAAAGATTTACTGATAGTAATGATGAGGCCAAATAGAGAAGGGAGTCATCCAAGCAAGAGAAGTTCACCAAATTGAAAATTTGTTGATAAGGCAAAAAGGGAAGATAAATGGCAAAAGAAGGTAGATGCAAGCCAAGTTTGAGGAAGGTGAGATTTGTCGATAAGATAAATAATGAGCAAAGAGAAAGTAGTTAAATTTGCTAATGGATGGATAAAGTTATCTGGAAGAGAAATGGAGCTAAAGAATTTGTTTCCATAGCAAGGTAATAGTGTTCTATTATGGATAGTTGTCACACATGGACCATGTTGACCATTATTACGCAAATGGATTGTTGTAGAAGAACAAGGTAATTATTTAGACAAAAGATGGAATGGATGGAATAGATGGATGATTGATAGATAGATGGGGGAGAAAGGGAGTATGTAAGGGAATGGATAATAGGGATGGGATGGAGAATATTTAATGAATCGTGGGGATAGGATTGGGGGATGGATGCATGAGGGAACATCATGGGGTTGAGGGAAACCAAGACCAACATTTACACACACTATGATGCATTTTTAAGCTTTTGATTTTGATTGGGTGTGTGGAGTAAGGGGAATTTGGAATGTTTGGGGATGGTGGATTTTGTATAATGGGATCAAGATGTGAGATGGCGGGATTGCTGATTCAAGGATTTGGGGACCCAAATGGACTTATGATTTCTAGGATTTTTTGATTGGGTATAGGATGGGGATAGGGATTTTGGTATTTGTAGATAGATTGGGATTTAGATACACCACTTGAATTTATTTCTTTTTCTTGGGAACCCACGTTGTTTTTACTTTTTCATTTGGAGGTATGGGCTTATGTAGCCTTTCATATGGATTTTTCTTTACCATGATAATGCTTAGGATTTTGTGGATTTTTTCTTATGTGTGCAAGCATCTTGTGGGGAAATATTATTTTTGAATCCCATAGGTTTTGTGATACCTTCATTGGTAAATGATGTGTGCACTTGTTGGTTGTGATTAGGGATTTTGAGGGATAGGAATTTAGACATATATGATTTATGCACAGAAGGATTAGGGGAGTTAAGGATGTAAGGATGAAATGTGTTGGTTCCCAATATGACTATAGCACAAAAGTATAAAACATTCCTAAATCACCTAGGCTAGAAACTATCGTCACGGTGATAGGAAGAGGTTTATCAAGAAGTTAATGATCATTTTGGCCAACTAACAAGATTGGGTAGACTCCTATGCACTTCAAGCTCAGCTTAAACTTTGGAGGGATATTCCAAGGGGTATACCTAAGTAGGTATTAATATCAAAACTATATGAACAACTAAAAATAACTGGACAAACAAACCCAACTCATCATCTTGACCCCAAGGCTATCACTAAGTCAAGAACTATTGGTTGTCATAAAACCCCTATATAGATGATTCAACTGTGCAAATGTACATGCACAAGAAATATTGTTTTTCCCCTAAACCACAGGTGAATGATTTGTTTGTTTTAGAAGAGTGATTGATCCCTCTCCAATATGGACTGGTGCCTACTCTATTGGGCAACAGAGTCATATAATACAAGGAGGAAAGAAAATATATAGCAGAGGACCAATGGAACTAGTCAGACATTCACATTTATGACTTTGATAGATTTTCATGTAATGGACATACTTAATAATCCAAAACAGAATTGCAATGATTCATATGCAACACAAGAATGATATATAAAAAGCATTGTATTAACTTGGATGTTGTCACACACCTCCAAGGGTTAGTGTAAAAATTTGGATCCATTGGTAAATTTCTCCCTCTGCGAATCATTTTTCCTTTTCTCCTCATGTGCTTCTTTAGTTAGTGAAATTTAACTTTCATGAACTACTTTCTCTTTGCTCCTTATTTGTCTTATCAGAAAATCTCACCTTCCTCAAACTTGGCTTGCATCTGCCTTCTTTCACCATTTATCTTCCCTTTTTGCCTTATCAACAAATTTTCAATTTGGTGAACTTCTCTTGCTTGGCTGGCTCCCTTCTCTATTTGGCCTCATCATCACTATAAGTAAATCTTTAATTTGTCGAACTATCGATTCTCACTAGTTAGCCAATCGCCTTATCAGTGAACCTTCAAAATTTTAAACTTTTTGATGAGTTCAGATTTCCTCTGGTTCGCTGATAAAGCCCTTGCTTAGCTTTTTACCTTATCATTTACACACTTTTCATCTGCCTTATCAAAAAAATTGTTCTGAGGTGACCTACTGACTTATCTTTTGCCTCCCTTTCTACCTTAGCCATTTTCTGCATTTTGTTTTCCTTATTGGCAAAACTGACTACTCATGAACTTGTCACTTTCCACTGTTTGCCTTATCAGCAAACTTTCAATTTCTCAAACTTTGTCTTGGGCATCACTTTGTCTTATTTTTTTCTTTATTGGAAACTTGTGTTCATCATGAACTTGTCACTTCTCACTATTATCATTTTCACTATTTTTCTTTTCACCTTTTCGCTAGAATATATATATATTTTCACAACTCTATAAAAATCAAAAGAATGCATAATCATATTACATATATCCAAAATGAGGTAGGTATCCTTCTCTTCTCCTGCAAGGAGATTGACAAAGGAGTAGTTAATTTTTTCCATCAACTTTTTAACCCTGTAGGGGACTTTGACCACTTGGATATTTTAGACATTCTTATCAATATCCCATCTATGATAACCAATGATATGAATCGCACTTTGATGGCTCCCTTCAAGGAAGAAAAAACAAGTAAAGTAACATTCTATCTTCATCTAGACAAGTCTCCTAGTCCTGATAGCTTCCTTGCTACCTTCTATAAAAAATGCGGGCATTTCATTGACAAGGAGGTTTGGGAACTTACAGAGGATTTTAGGAAGTCCAAGAAACTACTTAAGAGGTTTAACAATATTCACATTGCTTTAATTCCAAAGAAGGAAAATGTGGAGTCCTTTGCAGATTTCTATTCCATAGCTCTCTACAATACAATTTACAAAATTTTATCAAAGGCCTTTGCAGGGAGATTGAAACAAGTCTTAAATCATATTATCTCTCCTGAATAGTTGGGCTTCACTCGAAGAAGGGAAATCTTTGAAGGTATCATTATAGCCAGTGAAGTCACCCACTCATTTGAGAAAGAAAGGATGATGAGCATGTTTATTAAATTGGATATAAGTAAGGCCTATGACCGTGTAATCTAGCTCTTCCTGCTCAGAATAATGGGTAAGTTCAGGTTTTGTAAAGATTTTTTGGATATAATTTTTGAGTGTATCTCTTCAGTTCGATACTCAATCATTATCAACAACTCTCCTATGGGCTTTTTTGGAAGCTCATGTGGCCTTTGACAAGGTGACCCAATCTCTCCCTTCCTTTTGTGATTATGGCAGAGGGTCTTAGTAGATTAATCTCTACCAAGAGAAATTTTGGTGTCTAGAAAGGTATTCCAATGGATGGGGTTGGAGCCTTGTCCCATCAACAGTTTCTCAATGATACTCTTCTGTTTGGTGAAGCTACAATGGTGGAAGCTAGGACTATGAAGGAGGTTTTGGATAGATATGTTGAAATATCTAGGCAAAATAACAATATGACAAAGTCATAGATTTTATTTTTCAATACCAAACATTCAATGCAGAGGAAAATCTCTTAGATCCTCGACTTTAGCATTAGATCTCTTCCCAACAATTATCTTGGAGTTCCTATAGTCAAAGGGATGGTGTCATCATCCAACTGGAAGAAAATCGTGGATAATTGTTCTAAGAAATTGCTACAATGGAAGGGCAGATGGCTCACCCTCTCTAGAAGAATTCTTATGACTAAATCTGTTCTCTCAGTGCTCCCAATTTATATGATGTTGTGTTTGAAGAAATCAAAAAAAGCGGTAGAGCAGTTAAATAGTATCATGAAAAATTTGGTGTGTGAAGGTTCTAATGAGGCTCAAAAAATTCCACTGGTTGGCTGGGACATGGTCTGTTTGAGGAAGGAGGATGGAGGAGTGGCCATTAAAGATTTATCACCCCAGAACAAAGCTCTGGGTGCCAAATTGATATGGAAAATGTTTGAGAATCCCTCCTCTATGTGGAGTAAACTATTAAGAGTGCAATACCTCGACTCCAATGACCCTAGTAGAATCTTAACAGTGGCAAATTCTATTGGTGGTTCCAACATTTAGCAGTTTATGTGGGACTATAGGCCCATCATTATGGATCACATTTTGTGGAATGTTCATAACGGTTCAAAGGTGGCTATGTTGTCAGGCTCATGGAACAGTCACAAGCCGCTCGTTGAAATCCTCAAACTTCTTGGGCTCTTAGAATATATGGCTATGTGAAAGGATGATACGATCATAACCTACCTTGTTCCCTCCTTGTCTCCAAGTGTTTCTTATGGAATTGGGATGCTTTCAAATTAGAAGGGTTGTTGGACAATCTCAGAAAGGATTTATTGGAAGAATTAGCAGCCAGGAAAATAGTTTAGACTGGTGAAGAGGATACCATTTTCTGGTGTGGTTCAAAATCAAGGAAATACTTCATGAAACTAGGATATGAAATCCAGATGGCTCAATGTTTGGATGGTTCTTGGTTGTCTGATCTTTGTTGGAGTAGGTGTTTACTTCCAAAGGCCGGTGCATTTACTTGGATTGCCATTCACAAGCATATATTGATAGGAGAATCTCTCCAACCTTTGGGTATCTGTGGTCCAAGTAGATGTCTGCTATGTAAGGTAGCCTCTAAATCAACTCATCACTTCTTACTCAATTGCCCCTTTGCCTAAAGATGTTGGGACTGGGCGATGAATTGTCTAGGTTGGTCTAGGACACGTTAGGTGGATCTCAGATAATTTCTAGAAAGCTGGCCGAGGAGTAACTCTTCCTCTGTTTGGGCGAATGCATGGATTGCTACCCCTTCCCTAGTAATCTAAAAAATATGGAAAGAAAGAAATAGAAGAGTTTTTGAGGAAAAAGAGCTAAAAGTGGAAGTTGTTATCTCCAAGATAGAGCAAAGTATCACTGAAATTTTGAATTCAAGACTAAAGGTAGAGAGCCAATGCAGTTTTGGCCTTTGGGATGATAGGCTAATGATTAAATGGAAGTTATTAAAGATTCCATCCTCATGCTAGTTTAAAGCTGCTAGCTTGGACAAAAGAAAAGAGGCAAAGTGAAGGTGCCCCCCAAAAGGTCACCTCAAGATCAATTTTGATGGTGTAGCCTGTGGCAATCAAGGGATGAGTGGCTTAGGCTTTGTTGTCAGAAATGACCTTGGTATTTTAGTTTGGGCTTACTCAAAGAAATTATAAAAGGGAACCAACAATGAGGCTAAATTTGAGGTACTGGTTCATGCCTTGCAATTTTTCAACACTAATTGTAAGGGGCCTATTGACATCGAAGGAGATTCTCAAATTGTTGTTAGAGTAGTAATTGAGAAAAGTGTCCAAAACTAGAAATTGAAGAGTTGGATGAAGGTAGCAGTGGCAGAATTGGCAAAGATTTAGGACTTCACCATTAGACATGTTTATCGTGAAGCTAATAATGTGGTGGACTGGTTGGCTAACTTTATCTTGGACTAGTCTGTCATAGCTCTAGAAGGTGGTGAGACCCAACTATGCCCGAGGCTGGATGCTTGTTTGCGTAAGGACTGCCAATAGATTGGAAACTCTTTTTTATTCAAGCTGTAAGCATCTTGACATACTAAGGACTTCACGTGGATCTATTATCCTCTTTAGTACTATGATAGTTTGAAAAAAGGTATTGTCAAGCCTTTCAAGAAGATCACGATCTTTCCGTGGTTGGGGTACAGAAAGTCTTTGAAATTCTATGGCCTCTCCCTCTTGGGCTTATCATAAATGGCAAACTTGTTGATCTTTGGTTTATGTTGCATTTGTATGACTGATGCAGATAGTGTTGAGGATAATAGTTCCTTGAAAGAGGTTGAGGAGTTTGTTGAGGATCCAGACAACCAGATTGGGAGGCTTTTCATTTGTTCCCAAGAATCTATGGTGGTTGCAATTAGAGGTATGATCAGATTAGAGGAGTGGGCCAACCATGAACATAATGGGGCTATGGTTGCGGCCTTCCTCAGGAATACTCTTCCTATGCTAGGTTCTAAAAGTTGGAGATCGATGATATTTGGTAGTATTCTAAAAGTTGAGTGTCACCAGGCAAGCCTTGACTCTATTCCATGAAGGGATTGCAAGGCACAACTTGGAAACTTTCACATTCTTCATTGACCACTATGCAGATCTATTCCCTCCTATCTAGCTAGAAAGTCTTGTTGTTGTTTCAGAAGCCTTGATACATATTGTATCTTTGTAATTCAAGGTTCCTCCCCAGAGTTTGTATTATTTTTCTTCTGATTTAATAGATGGAGCTACCCCATATGGTAGTGCTTTCTTATCAATATATATATATATATATTCAAACCCTAGTTTATGGTATAATTTTTGCATACGAAATCAAAGCTTAGCAAACTTTTTAAAAAATTGATCAAAAAGTATAAGGAATCTCATGATCACATCTATTTTTCTATTAGATAACATTATTTTCTTATTTTTGTAAGGGTTTGTTTTTCAATGCCAACACCTTTCTTGTAGCATTTTACTAGTCAAAGACTATTTGTACAAAACTACTAACATCGTTATGTGCAGCTTGCTTGTTTAAGATATATTTTTATCAGTATATTAGTTGTACATTTTGTATTTTTAAAGGTTAATTACCTTTGTTTTCCATGTTTGTGTAAGTTATTTGGTGTGTGTTCTCTATCCTTAGATCATAAGGTGATCTTAGCAATCAAAAGCACCACTTAGATGTTTTGTTGTGTTAAACTTAAGAATCTAAGTGTGTATGCTCTCTCCTCACACCTTAAGATCATCTTAGAGATCAAAAGAACTTAGAATTATTTTATTTTAGTAGGCCTACCTAAGTATTTAACCACCTTAAGGAATGATCGAGATGACATGTTTCAATGAGCATATAAAGTGAGGAGATTGAAATTTGTACCTCAAAGGAGTCATCATTGTGTTTGGAATAGCCTTGGCACCCATTTTTTTAAAGAGTAAAGGTGAAGTGGAATTGAGTTTTCCCATGAACACATGCTTGTACATGGGCTTCAATTCACAGATTTTAACCTTAGATACCTAGCATATAACAAAGACATCTTCTAGTTACTTGTATAGACTAGATAAGATCATTCAATCAGTTTTTTCATAATGCCTTGATAAGTAGTTAGCCCCAGTAAGTTACTCACACTATACTTCTATGTTTGTAGAGATAGAGCTCATAATAGGGAGGGACGCAACCTCCACAATAAGGGGTGTATAGGTGGTACATGACCTTGCATTCCCAAATTATCTACAACTTGGTAGATAGTATATTGGTGAGCCCATAGAGATTGACACTCCCACTTGAATAGTCTAGGGTGTTTATGTGCTTGATGTGTTTTCTTGTGAGAAACTCATGCATTATTCGTATAAAAACTAAAACATAAAGAAAACTAAAATCTAAAAATTCTCACAAGTCAAAGTTGAAATCCATCAAATACAAATCATGAATCAAATCCTTCCATCATTCATCCACCCATCCAAAACTTAATATCTCCTCAAGTCCCAAATCAGACTAATTCCTAACCAATCCCCTCACATTCAAATCATCCCCAAAATCAAATCAAAATATAATCAAAACCCATCCTAATCCATTCCAATTCCCATTAAATCATTCCCCTATAACACCATAAATTGTATACCCTACAATTTCAAGTTATGTCTTGCATCTACCTTAATGACCCCCTCATGCAAATCAACTTAACTTATCTTTCCTGAATCAAACTATTTCCAAAATTTGTATTGGAAGGTTATCCTCACATGATGCAGAGGTAGGAGGACCAAAACTATCCTCAATAACATTAACAAATAAAAGAACTAATCCAATTGCTTTGGTTAGGTTTAAGATAACATTAATACATATTTTTCCTCCAATTTTCATGAAGATCCAATGGTAGGAGAGAAAGTTATGACTCTTTTCCCAAAACTACAAACCCTAGGCAGCGTTCAGACCTGCCCTCACCAAAATTGCAATATATCTCACACAAATTAATGCAATTATACCAAACTAAAAGAATTGTAAACTAGAAACACATATCTTTCCATCCATCTATTATATGCATCAATGTGAGGCTGTACCAAGTCATACCATGCATATTTTCAGACTGTATTTTTAGAAAATTAAACTCTGCAGACCTACCCTTAATAAAAATGCCATAACTTATTCAAATCTTAATAAAATTTGATGCAAAAAAGAAATGGAAATTAGACTCAATAATATTTCTAACCATATATGGATTTCTCCTATATATGTCCATACAAAACTGTACCAAACCCTGCAACAGGACTGTTGCAGGGAAAATAAAAAAATTACAATCCATAAAACACTCATATCTTTCACAAAAATAAATAAAAATGCATGGGACAAGAATAAAATGGAAGGTGGTTGAAGGATCTAACATTTTCAATCTATTAGGCATCCATTCAATTCCATATAGGGCCGTACAATAGCAAAAGACAACAAATTTCTGAAGGAAAATACAGGAAAACATTGTTTTTTCTCATTCCATATTCAAATCTTCAACCATCCACGAATTCTTCATGGTTACAAGGCCTTTTAAAGGTATTAAAACATGTCTCTTTAGTTCATAACTGATTTGGAGTGAACCAAGAGCCAAATGACTCTTCACCTTCCAAGTTTGCGTCTTTTTTTCTAATTTTACATTGACAACCTTTACATGGTTTGCAATATTTTACATTTTTGAAACTCCTAATGATCTAAACACATAAAAATGACTTGATAAACCTCATTACAATGTGGAAGCATACAAATTTAATCAAACTCAAAGATTTGTCCAGGGCAATATTAATTTGCCAAGGTGCTCCTGCACCATACAACCAACCAACAAAATTTCTAAGTCCCTTGGAAATGTATCTGCAACAAAAGTCTCTTTCCTCTGTCTTTATCTTCAATCTTCTCAGCTACAATCTTCCAATCTATAGAAATGGTGACCAACCAACTAACAAAACAAACTACCATCTTCACAGAGCATCCTCAGGCTCCTTCTACTCCCATCAGTGGAGTACTCTTCAGGATGCAACATCAAGTGCTTCTTCAGGTATCCATCTCTCTCACTGCTTCACAACAAACCAACTCACCAAACCATTCATCTCACCCAAAAATAGATCCTGGTGATGCACCTACCACTCTCTCCTCAAGGGTTTCTCTATGCATCCCTCAGACAACATCCTTCTACAGCTAGATGGAACAAGCACCTGCAACCAAACAATAGAGCAACACAAAATCTAAAAGGTGTAGATTTCCTCCCTCGGCGATCTATCTACACAATCAAGATCTTCTCACTCTTCACCTACCTTCTCAATGACAAAAAAAAAAATACACACCACCCAAATCTTTCGCCAGCTCTGATACCAATATGATGCAGAGGTAAGAGGACCAAAACTATCCTCAATAACATTAACAAATAAAAGAACTAATCCAATTGCTTTGGTCAGGTTTAAGAGAACATTAATACATATTTTTCCTCCAATTTTCATGAAGATCCAATGGTAGGAGAAAAAGTTATGACTCTTTTCCCAAAACTACAAACCCTAGGCAGCGTTCAGACCTGCCCTCACCAAAATTGCAATATCTCTCACAAAAATTAACGAAATAATACCAAACTAAAATAATTGTAAACTAGAAACACATATATTTCCATCTATCTATTATATGTATCAATGTGAGGCCATACCAAGTCGTACCATGCATATTTTCAGATTGTATTTTCAGAAAATTAAACTTTGCAGACCTACCCTCAATAAAAATGCTATAACTTATTCAAATCTTAATGAAATTTGATGCAAAAAAAATAAATGGAAATTATACTCAATACTATTTCCAACCATATATGGCTTGCTCCTGTATATGTCCATACAAAACTGTACCAAATGCTGCAACAGGATTGTTGTAGGGAAAATTAGAAAATTACAATCCATAAAACACTCATATCTTTCACAAAATAAATAAAAATGCATGGGACAAGAAGAAAATGGAAGGTGGTTGAAGGATCTAACATTTTAAATCCATTAGGCATCCATTCAATTCCATATAGGGCTGTACAATAGCAAAAGACAACAAATTTCTGAAGGAAAATACAGGAAAACATTATTTTTTCTCATTCCATGTTCAAATCTTCAACCACCCACGAATTCTTCATGGTTACAAGGCCTTTTAAAGGCATTAAAACATGTCTCTTCAGTTCATAACTAATTTGGAGTGAACCAAGAGCCAAATGACTCTTCACCTTCCAAGTTTGCATCTTTTTTTCTAATTTTACTTTGACAACCTTTACATGGTTTGCAATATTTTACATTTTTGAAACTCCTAATGACCTAAACACATAAAAATGACTTGATAAACCTCATTACAATGTGGAAGCATACAAATTTAATCAAACTCAAAGATTTGTCCAGGGCAATATTAATTTGCCAAGGTGCTCCTGCACCATCACACCTCAATATGCAACCTTATTTTAGATATGGGTCCATTCTCCTAGGATGATAGTGCAATGTGTAGATGTTTGAAGGGTGTGTTTGCATACTATACAATATAGTACCATGAAATATACATTACATTTTCATGCAACCACCTCCTGATGATCACTGGCAATTGTAATGCCCTCATAGATGTGCCTAGCTATTCTTGACATGATTTTTGAACCAAATCTAGAGGAACCCAAAAATTAGTAAGTGCCATTAGTTACTAGAAGAGATGGAAAAAGACATGTTTTCTTATTAAAAACACCCTAGCAGCATAGATAATAGCAAGATTTTTTTGAGCATTCTACATAGTTGCAATCACCTTTGAGGTCTACATTTTTATTGTATAGCGTTGAGGTATAGGAATAGTCTTGGAACGAATCTTTGTTTCATGCTCCCATCACCATATCTCATTTTGCAGGTTCAAAATCAAGGAGAGAATAGCTCATGAGAGAGGCTTAAATGCTAGACTTTCTCCTAGGGATTCCTCTGTACTGCTTGCATTCATTTTTTGAAAGCCCATCTCAACCAAGTATTTTAGCAAGCAACACATTCATTTGCTCTCTGAAATTTCTTTGCAAACTTCATAGGAATTGAACTCCATAAAAGCTTTATAATTTCTGACTAAAATTTTTAAAAGAGAACTAGAAGTGAATCAATGGTAAAGTTCCACTTCTCCAATGAACATTCCCTTGAATTTTTAACTATTACAAACCCCATCAATTTTACCTGATCGTGTTAGCTTTTTCCATTTCCCATATTTGTTATTTGCACACTAGGCCCAATGTTCTCCCCATAGACTAGGGAGGTGCTCCTAGCATCTTTTTTCACTACATCTTCATACCTAAACACACTTAGGATAGGTGCGCACACTTGAACCAAGATATTTACTATTTGACTACTCATGGAGGTTAAACAACTAAAGTAGAGGTTTGACTATTCCTTACAATCTCCTTAGCAATCCCACACATTATTCTCTCTCTAAGAAGTAGGTTATTTTAAAGAGATCAAATACATGAAGATTTGCTTGAGTTTTATTTCTTTTTGTTTCTATGGATTGACCATTTTATTCTTCTTTTTATTGGCCAGCTAGATATTACGCTTTCCTATTCTTCTATCTTTGGTTGTGCATGACTGTTAGAGAAACCTACAAGTTGAGATTAGATTTTTTAGAAAGATGAAGATCACAATAGATCATAGTCATTGATCGTACCATACTATGCAAATGATAGCATAAGGCATAAACATCCATGCAATGCCCTAATGTCCTTGGTTGAAGCACCCTTTCTTCAACAATAGGATCTAATTTCATATCTATTTCATGATCATGTATCCTTTTTGTGACAAGTTATTCTATTTTCTAGAAAACTGTAAAATCTACCTAATTTGTAGATTCAAACTAACTTTGGAATTTTTTTGACTACTTTACAAATAAGTTCATTAGTTAAGTGTTAGAAATGAATTAAGTAAGAGATCTTTTTTCTAATCCACATCTCTAGTGAACTTGACATGAAACAAATTTTTAGAACCTTCTAATTTCTTGACTAGAACTTTTGGAGTAGCCAAGATCAACTTACAAAATCAAGAACACTTCCACAAAGTTGAACTGCACAACAAAAGAAAAATAACTATCAATAAGAATAAGAATGTGGAACATAAACATATATTAACCTCACTTAGTAAATTACATAGAAATGCTTTATTATTTAGGAATGGAGGGGGCAATCCACATTTCATGTGGATTGACAAGT
This sequence comes from Cunninghamia lanceolata, assembly GCA_027924645.1. Classification (NCBI taxonomy): domain Eukaryota; kingdom Viridiplantae; phylum Streptophyta; class Pinopsida; order Cupressales; family Cupressaceae; genus Cunninghamia; species Cunninghamia lanceolata. Next base: position 17,398,668 of record BSBN01000972.1, on the reverse strand, counting down.
GCCCCATGATGTGGCAAATGTATGTAGACAAGTGTCCTATAGGTGTCAAGCTTTGGAACACTTGGAATGTGCAAACCAACAACCTTTTGACCAAGTCACCAACCTTGGTAACCAGTGTTGGGTGACTACAAAAGTGCCTTTTAAGGTGAGATGGAAATCTTCCAACCTCAAAAGGTATGCATATGAGGTTTACCAAACAACTAGGTAACCTCTAAAGGTCTAAAAGGTTGCACATTTAGTTAGATAAGATGTCATCTAACCTCGTCAACCTAAGTACACTTAAGATAAAGTGAATTGATAAATTATCACTCTAACACCCCCCATTAAGTGTTACTTGGGGAGATAACAAAAGGGCAAGAGATACATAAATATGGGTCCTGGAAATTAGGCTTGATAAGGTACCCATGTACAATAAAGTCTCTTACAAACAAATAAAAAGGAGAAAACCCAGTGGGAAACAAAACTCCTCTCCAAAAGAGAGAATGAGTGGGACAAATAAACCTCCTCAAAGATGTCCCTAAAAGATAGGAACATGCAAACTCCTAAAGCATGTCAAAGTTGTAAACTCTACTGAAGAAGAACTGGTGTCTTCTAGAATCAACGAACCCTCCAAGAATGTAGATTAGGACGAGAGAGAGACACAAAGCTCTACACATCAGTGATGTCAATAACACTACTCAACTATATAACATAGATAGCAACAAAGGAAAAACAATCTGTAAAGCTAAAAGTACAGATGGTACAATTATCAAAGAGGCACAAAATAACATTGCATGAGTGACCTCAAATGACATCACTCAATGTGCAAGTGGTCCTCTACAAAGATACTAGAGTCTCACAATTATTGATCAACTAAAACTCAGAAGGTGATGTGTCGAATACTTCACTAAAAAATAAGCATTAATAGAACTATGTGATAGCCCCATAATGCTGATAGGAAGAGGTATTAACAAACTATCTCAAATGTGTAAGTAGATCAGGTCCAATATGATTGTGTGCAAAAATAAGGCACACATATATGAGGCTAGAATGTTGTCGTGGAGGTACACTCATCAAACAAGATTGTGATGAGAAATAAAAAGTCATGAACACAACTCTCCATAGAAATTTATAAATTAGTGCATATACAAAAGAGGCACTATAGATGTGCAAAAAAATGCCCCAAAAAGGAACACAAAATCAATTTTTGGCACTTTGTCTTAGTGCATTTACAAACAAATGTGTAATTTGATTTCTTACAAGTGTCCAAATGAAGGACGAAATGATTTAATGTAATGAGGTGGACAATGAAGACATTGACTAAGCATGCCATACAAACCTCAAATAAATGACAAAAACTATAAAATTTTAACCCCCCATAACAAATAATGTTGTACAATATGGCCCTGTAGAAAAAATTATAAGATTGAGTACAATTGTACAATCTAGAAGCCTAAATTAACCATTTATAACAATGGTGATTTTACAATTTTTAGGGAAAATCAACATTCCAAAGAAAAAAACTACATGTACCAATAGATTTCATGATCTTAAATTCTTGATCTTATCAACCCCACCAAAAATCAATCCAAATATATAATTCACTATCTACTCCTAACACATTCAAATGGCCAATTATCTTGGATCTTATCCAAGATATACTAATAAAGTTGTAGACACCTAAAAATGTCTCGACCACCAAACTGACTCTTGATATCCCTAATCATGTCAATTTCCCTCCTAAACCAATTAATTAAATTTTATTTAATTAATTATCCCTTCACTACCCTATTTTTCATCAGTTTATCCCAGACCATTGAATTAATTTCATTAATTCAATAGTTTCAAACTTAGTCAAATGAATTTAGTAAATATGCAATATTTACTAAATCATTTTCTCCCTTTTCCCACTAAATTCAATTAATTAGTTAAAATCATGTTAACTAATTAATTTAACCCATTTATTCTAGCCCTAGGGTTAATTAAGTAAAACCAATGTTTAATTAACCCTAAACCCCTCATTTGGATGGTCAAACCTAGGTTAACCCACTTTCCCACATTCTCCAAATAACGAAATTGGAATAAATCCACCTAAAATCCCACATCACAATAAATAATCATTTTTTCCATGCCTATACCTCTACTTCCCCCCCCCAAATGAATTTTTAATTCATTTGCATTTCTCCCCATGAATCTTTTATTTGGGAATAATCTTCCCCCCATAACTTATTTAATAATTTCCTCTTCCCCAAAATGAATAAAAGATTCACTTTTATTCATAGCCATCCATTCTCCTAGCTTAGATCTAGGCCCTCCATATCATCTCTATCCTCCACCATTGATCTTTCCAATCAATCTCCAGCCTTGGATCAAAATTCCCTCCAAAAGTCTATGAATAGAGCCTCTCCCAAGCCATTTTCAAGAAGCCAAGTCTATTCAAAGACATAATGCCAAAATCACTCTTGAGCTAGGATAGTGAGTTGCATAATTTGAATAAGCATTTCACATTTGAATCCATTGTCTAGGGTAATCTTTGTCAAGGAGTTTGTTTTGGGTACAAAGGCTCCTTCCTCCCTTGATGGGATTGGATTTGCTTGTAAGGTATAACTTTGTGTTTATTGCACTTTGTTTGGTATTTTCACCCTATTTGCATTTCTAATCTACATTGGCATGCCCGGTGGGACCCACAAGGTCCAATCTAACTTGTTTTTGTGAGTTTTTGGTGTGAGATATATGTGTTTTGCAGGTGTAGCGCCATTATACCCTCGTAGTGATGCCATCACTGCCTAGTTTCAGCGCCATTGTCTATTTTGGCACTATTTCTATGCAGCACATTCCACTTCTTTCATTCACTCACATTTTCTAGTTTTAAGATCTTCTTGCTATTTCTGGTGTTCGTTCACTCTCAGTTTACACAGAGATATTGAAGTTGCAAGGGGGGTTATGTCAAAATTTTTACAAGGGGTCTAAAAAGACACTTTAGCTTTGTTATCATCTCATTTTTCATTTACTCTGACTAACAAGGCTAACAAGACCTCGATTTTACTATTTGACCCCTTACATTGTGTAGGAAAAATTACCTTTTGCAGGACGGACCTATTCAGTGTCGTATCAGTGCCATCACCCAGATCAACGCCATCTGCAGGATAACCAAATGCCTTGAAAGGTTGTACAGTAGCGTCTTCCCATAGCTTTATCCATGCTATCATCCGGATTGTCGCGTTCCATCTGCTTTATTAGTGCTAAAAGTTATATTAGCTCTATCTTGTATTTTTTCACCTTCATAGTCTTCCATTAGTGCCATAAGTTTAATTAGCACCATTTATTGTAAGTCAGGTTGTTCTGCCTGTAGTGGTGCTTTCACATACCTGTTTTAGCGCTATTTTTTAGAAAAACTAGCTTTGCTGTCTGTGCAGGAGCTGACAAGGGTTTTGCAAGTTCTTATCATCCTTTGCAAGATACTAACAAACTGTTTGCAGGGTTCTTTTAGTTTTTTTTGCACAACATCATTCCATGTGGGACTTAAAATGAACCTTTCTTTTGGCATCCTAGTTAGACAACACTTCAATTTGGTGTTTTAAAATTGATCAAACAAACAAACAACTCCTTTTGTGTGAAGTGTGTATACCAATAACATTTGTTTTGGTGCCCTAAAAATCTACTCTTTTGTGTGCCAACAAACAACAAATCAAACACTTCAATTTTGGGGCTTTAAAAAGAACCACAAATTTGCATAAAGCATCTTGGTTAAAAAGAATAACAACTTGCATCTCTCAGGCATGTAACCAAGAAAATCATCTTAATTGTTTGAAGTGTCTTGTGCTCTTTTTGTTTGTAGCGTGAAGAAGCGTATGCTCTTCCCTCGCACCATTTTAGTGACCTTGGGAATCAAAAGCTCATCACAAAACTTGCAAAAACCATGCCCCATTTAAATCCAAAGATCTAAAATGAACCATGCTTAGTGTGATCCAATCATTTAGAATACGTATGCTCTCCCCTCGCACCTTTGAGTGAACTTGGGTGTCATAACCCACATTTGAATTTTGAATTCAAATTGAAATACTCTTGTAAAAATGTCACAATTCAATTTTTGAATTCCAAATTTGAAAAAAAAAAAACATAAAATGTAAATCTATTTAAAAATACAAATAATATGGATACCATTAAAAAATGAGGATAAGATTATCATTAAACAAAGAAGAGTGGATGAAGCATTAATATTAAACAAAGAAGAGTGGATGAAGCATTAACATTAAACAAAGAAGGTGGATGAAGCATTATCAATAAATTAAAGGAGTGGAGGATGCAATAGCATAAAAAAAACAAAAGTGGAAGATGCTTGGTTTTTCTATAAATTGCAAGGATTTGATGAAGAGGGTATCTCTTGTTTGGAGGGCTGGAGAAATTTGTAAGTATTCTTCCCTTCCTCATTGCTTTGTTTGATTCTTGAAATTTTGTTAAAGTTAATTTAGTTTTGAATGCATTTGATAATATGTCTTAGGATAATTGCAATCAATCATGAGAGACAATGTGTACATATTTCTGTGAAGGTTTTGGTAAATGGAAGTAGCATTTGTAATAAATATATTGATATAAACCCCCTTGTTTGTTATGTTCTAAAGCCTTTTCATCAAATCCATTTTCTGCATACCCTGCGATCATGGGGTCCAACAAACAGTTCATGTGCATTGTGTATGTTTCTACCTGCTATATACATGTCTACTGGGCATTTGCACTTACAATGTCTGATGGAATATATCTTTTTTTTATGCTTGATGTATGTCTATGCCTTGTTCCATACCCTGTATCTAGCCCACGTAAGCACAGACAGGGAGGACATCAGCAATGGTTGTTCCACATCCTGCATACATGCCTATCAAAGGATTCCCAACTATGATATCTGACAAAAAATTCCCCTTTAGATATGTAGTCCCATTTTGACGTAGGTAGAAAGGGTGTCGTCAAAGGTATAAATTTGGCGTTACAAGCTGCCAATTGCATCAACAAATCTGTTTTGTGTATATCCTGCGATCTTACTTCTTTTAAGAATTTCACGTGCTCTGCCTACCACTTTTGGCCTTACACCGGCTAATTGTATTTGCTCAAAAGTTTTATAAGCCTTTTTTCAAACCACCTTGTGAAATCCTGCAATCATTGCATTCCCTGAGGTGACAATTCTTTGATGGACTTTGACGTGCTAGCCAAGATCGCCCCTTCTGTTCTTAAGCGCCCCTTGAGCATAAGCAAGGAGGACATTGGTAAAGGTTTTGAATTTTTGCATTCACAATGAAAACTAGTTAGCTGTGTAATATTGGGCTTTGACATGATTTATATATCGTACCTTAGATTCCCATCCATGTATTTAAAATAAAATCTACAGTCATTTCCCTACTTTTACAGGGACCTAAGCACTAAATATTTAAGTGGGCTCTCAATTGACTTAACAAAGCAGTAAAGCAAACTAATATTCTACAATGCATTTTGCATTCACAACAAAAATTAATAAGCTGTCTAATATTTAGGCTTTGACATGATTTACATATCGTACTTTAGATTCCTATCTCTTTACACAGCCAGTCACACCATTTTGGTACAGACTAGGATCATGCTGGCAAATGTGAATTGAACGGGTTGGAGGCTCGTTCATTGCGTTTGGTGAAACCCTGTATGAGATTTGTCTAATGTGAAACACTTAATTTTTTCTCTAACAACCTGCATTTTCAAGAACGCACTTTCATAAAGTTAAAAAAAATCCACTCTTTCATCCCTCACAGGCAATTTGCATTTGCCACATGCACAACTTTTAGAATAAACATATTAACATGTATGTCAAGCACAGAAGTTTGTGGCAGTTTCTAAGTGAATAGGGTAGGGTGACTGAATTTGCGTGTAAAGAAGGGGTTTGATTCCAAGTGCCAACTATACAAGGACTCCTCCACTTCTTATCTCTAAGCGAATATAATAATTGTTTATCTTGTTACCTTCCATTATCGCCAATAAAATATAAGTGTATTGAGTAAAAAGTTAAGAAGCAATAGATAAAGACTCCTTCTAACTTCTTATCCTCTAGGAAGTATTATATCTTTTTATGATGTTTCTCTTTTTAACCATGATATTTTTAGCATTTGAAGGCCAGATTTGAATGGATTACTTTAAGGGAATAAAAGTGTATATCGTGTATGACCTATTTGGTACATGAACCAACTCCTACCCAGCATCCATCGGCCATTTGCTACTTTTAGTCATTATAACCTTAACAAAAACTCATGCACAAATTATCTCTTGAATGATGTCAAATTGTGATAAATTTTCTTTGTAGCTTAGGGAAGAGGACCCAGTAGTGGTGCACCCTAACTTCACGCCTCTCAAAATCATACGTAACAATTTCGAATCACTACAAAAATTTTACAGTAGCTTACTTGGCAATGCCCTTGCTTATAACTCTTCTTTTGTGGAGCTCTTCATATCCCTAAGAGATAACTTACCATCTAACTCATACATAAATTTTCTCGATGTCAATGGTATTGGTGGAATTGATTTACTTCTCCATCACAAGCAATCCTTACATCTTCAACAAATAGACCCTATCTATTGTACTTGTCATCTAGAGGCTTCTCATCATGTCTATATGTGAGATTTTTAACCTTTTTTCTAAAGTAGGAATTATTACCTTATCCTCCCTTTAGTATCATAACATCTATGAGGTGTTTGATCAAAACTAAATAACTTAATCATGTTACCAATTGTAGGGATTGACGTGAAACTATAATTTTCACCTATGAGTTTTAATAGGTTAGATAGAATTCTCCCTATCGTTTACTTACTACTGATGTAATGAATTAGACCATTGAAAATATATTCCACACTTAGCTACCTATGGAAACACATCCTTTGAAATAATGTGGGAATCAATTATTGTACCTTTGACGTGAAACTATAATTTTCACCTATGAGTTTTAATAGGTTAGATAGAATTCTCCCTATCGTTTACTTACTACTGATGTAATGAATTAGACCATTGAAAATATATTCCATACTTAGCTACCTATGGAAATACATCCTTTGAAAATATATCTTGAGTTTTTCTTTGAATATAGCACTGAGTTATCTGCTAGCATCAAGTGCATATGAACCATGTGTTTCTTGTGAAGTCTATTATGCTATAGGGTACACTTACCACTACAATTACACTACCATAATTATTGTCATGAAGCTCTCTAAAAGTAATGTGTAGTAAGATAGTAGAGTGAGTCTCTAATTAGTAAGGGGAGGAGGAAAACTCATGGTCACACAAAAGCATTGGTGAAGTATGATATCATGTAAAAGTTCCCTTTGACTTGACCCTTGAAAACTATTGTTTCAATGTTGCTATTTAATCATGTCCCTATAATTTGGGATAACCTCCTTTTCCATAATCATGAGTAGGGGAAACCTAAAATGCATTCAAATCTTAATAGAATCTTAAAAATCATTTCTTTATTATCATATCATCTTAGATTTAACACTTAAGTATCCTTTCCAGTTTACAAATAACTTGAAGTGAATGAATAATCGGGAATGTGAAAGTATGTGTGAGTAATTTGGTTTGTGAATGTATGCAAAGACGCCGCATGGTTGAATCTTGTTTTTAATCTATGAATTATTAGAAGAATCCTAAGAATTAGATAAATATTATTATGTAGGATTAGAATTTTAAGTATTAAATATAAAATTGGCTTGAGCTGCCTTGGTCGATAACACTCTTTTCATAATATAAAATTTTATAGTTAGTATCTTAATTATGAATTAATAAGCTTGTTAAGTTTTCTCTGTTCATTAAAGTTCATATTGTTTCCCAAGGATTATTCAGAATTTATTCATATTGTATTTGGAATTGTATTTGAAGAACAAAGTTATCAGTTAAACCTAATTTTAAGAGTGATCTTAACACTAATAGTTTTGTATCTGTACAATTATGTTGATATTATTTTTATACATGATACTTGTTTCAAGCTGGTTGTTCCCGTTAATGTCCTATACACTAGTATCTTTGCTTTATGCAAGTTCTTTCAATATAAATCAACATCCAAACTCAACCCAATCACAGTGTTTGGTATTTACGGTACCTCTGGGTCATGTTTACGGGTAATGCCATGGCGTTGGACCAAGTATCTCATGCCTAACATAGCTGCAACAACGACGTCTGGGCACCGTCCCTCTAAATCGTCGAGGAGTAATAAGGAACATGTCAAAGTTAAATCCGCAGGAAGGGAAAATCTCCTTGGATATCTCATTAAGAAGATTAACTAAAAAAGAGAGGATGAGTCTATTGAACTAATGTTTACCATGATACTCATTTGGAAAACACTCCAAGCATACTATCATAAAACGAGGCTTATTGACACATGAGTATAGATCGGGGAGGACATGTGAAATGTCAGATAGGGCAACTAGGCCAATCCAGAAATGCTATCTATCATATGCTTTCACCTTGCCCTTGCAGATCGTGGTGAAAGTACTAGGAGATCAGGAACAGACTTAGTCACGAAAATTACCTAATTTGGCTTGGGGAAGTAAGCCAGATTTAATGGGTAGACACCTTATAGGGATTCCTCCACAGTAGGACTAACTGACAAACACCCCTTTAGGTGTTTGTGGTAGTGAACTAACTTCCGTCCCTATTTCACCGAGTGGGTGGCAGCTGATGAAGAACTGTCTGGGGTAGGGAAACCCTAGAAAGGGCTGGGTACCCACTCACAGTTACATCAAACATAGTGCAAAATAGAACTACATGTTCGTATTCCCTGCGTTAGTCACATCCTAAGGATGGGGCCTTGATCCTGTGGATACAGGGTATGTAGGCAATCTGGACGGCGAAGGATGCCCCCAGTACTCAGGTCCCCTGGATGTAGGGAGTCATACAATTAGCATCGTGATCTTAATTATCTGAGTAGTGATTACTAAGTTGTGTTAACATGAGGTTGTTAAGTTAATTTTGTGTAGATGATAAGGATATATTTACTAGAGGAGAAGCAAGCTATCAAAAATGAATGCAGGATGTAATGCATGACTTAAGGTATGAACTGATCCATTGTTCTTCCATGTTATCTTAGATAATGTACCTTCTCTCGTAATGTACTCTAGCTTCACTGGATTTAAACTTGATGATCTTTTACAAACTTGATGATTCTAGGGAACTAATTTCAAGTTTTATTGTATTTCTATAGTACTTCTGGAAGAATTTCACATTTCCTACATCTGCCAGATCAAAATTTTTATTCATTGGTATTTCTAAAAATAGAGTTTAATGTTATTTGATTTAGGATGAGTCAGGTCCTTACATTAGGGATCAAAAGTATTTTTGTGATCGTATTGCTTTTGTAATCCTTATAGGGCCTGCCACCCGCTTCGAAAGGTGGGAACGACCCAAGTGGCATCAAGCTAAAGCCAAGCTCTTCCAAGCTGCTATATAAAATAAGGTGTTTGAGACGAAAGTCTCAAGCAATAGGTATTGTTGTGTTATATCGACAGCCAACCTCCCCTAAAACCCTCCAAGCCGCAACCCTTGGAGGCTGGGAGACTCCATAAATGAGAGTAGCGTTGCTGCACGTATAACCACCTGAATGTATGCCCTTACTATGAACCTTTGTTTTAGCAAGCCAAAATCCTTCTATTTGTTGATGTAGAGGGGAAACCCTTGAAGCGGCCCTGATTCATGCAGTTCTTAGCCGAGGTAGCAGGGATAATCTAAAGGTTTGGTGAGGGACAAGCCTTATAAGAAACCCAGATCTTGGTATGCATGAGAAGTGTGTCCAATTGTAAGGAAGAGCCAGTGCTACCAAGATCCTGGAGCTACTTGCTTTGAATAGGTGTAGATAGGGGATTCAACAAATATTGTCACATTCTCGCCTTAGGTTGTAAAAAGTGCTTGTTCAAACAAAATCATACGTCATTTCACAAAACAAAAATCTTGGTTGTTGTACATTCATGTGCTTAATTGTGTGTTAAATGTGCTTTTATTATTCACAAACAACCTCCCAAGTGACATTGAAAACAATTTGATCAAATTCCCATCAAAGAAAATCCAAATTTGTCTTCAAAATCTGTCTGCCCTGTTTCAACGCTATATCTGTTTGATTGTGGCACCATTTCACCCATGGATTGGCGCTATTCATAGATTGACTGGCCTAAAATAGAGACCTAGTTAGTTGTGATCCCCAACATCTACATTGTCATAATCCATAGTCACATTCCAAAAATCTGACAACAGTCCAACCATTTTCTTCTAAATTTTTCCAAAATCACACCTTCTCTTTTGACCTTAGAGGATTAATCACCACCATTTTTGGACCCCTTTTGCTATATCAAACCCATTCAAATTCCTATCCGCTTGTCTTCAGTGATTTTTACATACCTTTTGGACCAAATCAAAATCCTTGTCATAAGAAAATCATTCCAAAAATCCCCAAAATCTCCCAAATCAGAACATCATCAAAATTTGTCATCTTTTTGAGCTAAAAATCAACCTAGATTTTCTCCTATACACATCATATCTTGCTTGGAAAATAGTCTACCTTCCAAGTGAAATCATTATCCCTCTTTGTGTAAGGTCATTAGTCAACCCCAAACAAAGAAAGACATCCCTTTTGTGCAAAACACAAATCTAGGTCCTATTTAAGCTCAATTTGTTGACTACCCAAATCATCGATATCACACATCCAAAAATCAAACATCAAACAAAATCTCCTCCAAAACAAACGTCATCTTTGGTCCAAACATTTATGCAAAATCAATATCGGCCATCCACATCACCTTTCAATTGAAACCTCTAGCAATACATCCACCGCATCGCCTCTTCTACTCCACCTCACTACCACATCCATTTTTGGGTCCAACATAATCAATCAAATCCTCTAAGGTTTCCACCTCTATTTCATTTTCACATTGTAAATCAAATATATCCACTTGCATGCCCATCATGAGATCACAACACAAGAAAATCCAAGAAATGGTAGAGCAATATCTAGGCATAGGAATGCCTAATACCAACAGTCACAACATACCCATCAACCAAGCATTCAACCAATCTACGTACATCCCCTCATATGGTGCCAATGAAAATCCCTCCCATTACTTACAACAACTACGACCATCACCACCGCCACCACAACACATCCCCCTCATATCCCAAGATGATGCCAATGTCTTAGCCTTCACACAAGACGCCGATAACATGGACATGCTTGACAAAGTCCTACGATCAGATCCAAACAAATTTCTAGATCATCTTCTCAAATTTGATGCTCAACTTCCCCCCATCATGACATCATCACAACCATCCACCTCTACAAACGCCCCTACCCCATCAAATAAACGAGCATCCACATCCAACACCCAACCCACTATCTCTCAAACAACAACGTCCATCATCTCTCAAACGTCCACACCTGTCGTATCTACCACCAACACGACCTCTACTGCTATCACGTCTACCATTACTACAAACATCCCTAACCCCACCACTTCACAACCTGTCACCACATTCCCTACTACAACAACGATAAACCCTTCCATGCCACAAATTACCATGGGCATACAAGGCAACATCACGCAAGCAAGTACATCCACAAGTGTGCCTCCACCCAATCTCGACACCATTGCCTATCTGCGACAGTTATTCTCACAGTACAATACATCCAACACATCCCACACCCACCAATCCAACATCAATCCATCCATTGTCACATATCCGCATAACCTTGTAACATCATCTAAACAATATCAAACAAACCCCCAATATCAAACCCCACCCCAATTTCAACATCTCACCAACCAATAAGCATACATACAACAACCACAGCAACCACATGATATCAGCACTGTTGTACAAGACTTAGACCAACAAGTAGCGGACCTACGAACTGGGGGCAAATGCAAACATTATTCCTTTGAGGATATTTGCCCCTACCCATTTGATCGCACATTGTACATGCCCCCTTTCCCTAAGAACTTCGAGACACCTAAATTTGACAAATACAAGGGAAAGGCAGACCCTAGGGACCACCTTAGGGAATTCTACATTGCTTGCTTAGAAGTCTCTAATAATGACACATATCTTATGAGACTCTTCCCAAGAAGTCTTGGTGGTCAAGCCGCTGAATGGTTTGCCCATCTTCCACCTGGGATTCGAACGTTCCCTGAGCTCGCAGAGAAGTTTGTAAACCATTTCTCTTATAATTTTGAACACGAGGTGTTTATGACTGACCTCTGCAACACCAAACAAAAGAATGGAGAAGCTTTTGCTTCTTTCTTACAAAGATGGAGGGGCTTGGCAAGCAAACTCCCATGGCCTATTCCTGAAAAACAACTTGTCACTATGTTTGTGGCCAATCTCAATCAGGAATTAGGATTTCACTTACAAATTTTGTGTGCGTCTACCTTTGAAGAGGTCATCAACAAAGGTACAACCATTGAACGAGCCCTTATTGCCAAGGGCTCCATCAAACTATATGACCATAAGTCCAACTATAACAACAACAACAACAACAACAACAACAACAACTACAAATCCAATAACAACACCCCCAACACAAACAACACTACTAACATGCAATCCAATGACAAATCACACTATTGGGGGAAGAACAAGAACAACCTGAATGATGGTGTCACAGATGTGAAAGCTGTCCAACATATCCAAAACCAAACACCTGCACATACGTATGCAACAAATGTAAATAACCCAAGAGGGCCAAATAAACCACGCAAACCTCGCTGAACATTCACACCATTAGCAGAACCCATCAAGGACATCCTCGATAGATGTCTCAAAAAAGGTGTCATCACACTCCCACCCATTCGCCCATGTCAAGACAATGAACTAAAAGCCACATGGTACAATGAGAATGACGACTGTGACTACCACCGCGTTGCGGGACATAAAATAGCTGACTGCATGCAACTGAAACATTATATCCAAGACCTTATCAAACAAAACTTAGTCAACGTCAATCACGACACATACCAATCACCAAATGCTAGTTTAGGAGCTTACAAGGATCCCCTACCTAACCATAATAAAGCTTCATCATCCAACCAAACCTACAATATCACCCCACCACCCGCGTCCTATGACTCTATTGTAGGACGTATAGAAGCATCATCCCATCATGTCAACATAGTTACTATTTAGGCACAAGCACCTGATTGCACTGTTACAACTCGCTGTGGTCGTGTATCCATTCGCACAGCCCCTCCCACAGAACAAATGCCTGCATCCATGTCCACTCCCTTACCTCCTCATCCAACCACACGTCCATCACCTACCCACCTGTATAACCTCCTAGAACACCTAGGCAAGACACCCGCACAAATCTCCATCCTCAAGTTGCTTCGCACATCTCCCCTTCATAAGGATGTCCTCGATAAAGCGCTCTTGCAAACACAAGTCCCTGCCAACTTGAATGTAACTCAATTCCAAGCCATGGTAGGACACATCGCCTCACCCCATCATCTCACCTTCTCAGAAAAGGACCTACTCGCTTTCGATCACATACACAACGACGCCCTGTACATAGAAGTCCGCATCCACAAGCACACCATTAAAAGAGTCTTAATAGATGGTGGCTCCGGCCTCAACATATGCACTCTAAAAATGCTAAAACACTTGGGGTACTCCAATGTGGTTGTCGACACCAGCAAGTGCATCATGATCAAAGGATATGATGACACCGAGAGGCTATCCGAAGGTACTATCAAGCTTCCCGTACAGGTGGGACAGAAAATCCTCGAAACAAAATGTCAGGTTCTGGATCTTGATCTCCCCTACAATATCCTTCTCGGTAGACCCTGGATTCATGCTATGCAAGCCGTCCCATCCACCTTCCATCAATGCATCAAATTCCCCCACAACGGCACTGAAGTCACAATCTATGCCGACCCTCGCCCCTTCCAGTGTTGCAATTTTCTAGAAGGCCACAACCAGACATTTTGCCCATACAATAAGGCCACTGCTGAAGCCAAGCCAACAACATCAAGCTCATATATCGACCCCGCAAGCATCGCTTCCACTTCATCCCAAGCAACTCCACCACCCAAAGTCTAGATCAAGCTATCCGACATGGGATGTGGGGAATATGACCTACACGGCACTTTTTGTGTGGGCACATTACCCAATCCTAAGACATTCGGCATCCCAACAACAGAGACAACCAATATAGTCATTATCAAGTGCAAACCCTCACCCACCTTCGAGAAGAAGCATCTCTTGGATCAGGATGTACTTGAAGATATCTCATCTTAGCTTTACAAGGATGAAGAACCTGAACAAGAGGCCCCCACAATCCCCATAGAAATCTATGGCAAGGGTTTCGAAATTGTCAAGAGCATGGGCTATAAAGGAGAAGGTGGTATGGGCCTTCATGAACAGGGAATCGTAGAACCATTGCAGGCAATAAAGAATCCCTATACTCAAGGATTAGGGTATGGTCAACCATAATGCATCCTCCCTTCCGGCGAGGGTATCTTAATCACAGTCGCTACGGCCCCCTTAGACGTCAACAATGTTAACGAAACGAGCCTCAAGACTCCTTTAGCCATTTCACCGACTTCTTCGACTCATCCATTTGTACCATTTACTCTGTCACCACTCTCCCTTCACCCTCCAATGACTTGCCACTAGTCTACCCCGACCTCATCGATTGGGACTAACGAGGACCTCCTGTCTTCAACATCGCACCTAAAGACGAGGCCATCGTCGAAATGATGGGGGCAAGAGATCACTTCCCTTTGGGAGATCATCGCACAAGGTACATAATGGAACTCCATCTGGATGCCTATTTCAGGGAGACAACCCCTGCTTCCAGTCACAAAAATGCAAAAAGAAAAAATGGATCTAAGGGTGAAAATCATTCCACGGCAGTATCAGATCCCAAAATAGTAAAAATAAAAGACGTATCTCCTAGTGAAAACCTCCACGAGGCACCATGAGATGGAAGCATGGGCCTCCATGAGATAGACAAAGTCTATCTAGACAGGTCACCCATCTTGGTCGAACCAGCTTAGGAAATGAACCTTGGAACAGAGGAGGAGCCAAAAATCACATACAAAGATGAATCTCTCAACATACAAGAATAGGAGAATTTCTTGTCCTTCTTCACACACAGAAATCACAACTTTGGTGGTTCATCACCTTGCAGTACACCCTAATGCAAAACTAGTCAAACAGAAGCTCTGAAAAATGAATCCTCAGGTCGCTCTCCTCGTTAAAGCAGAGCTTAAGAAATTAGTAGATGTTGGGTTCATTTGCCCAATTGATTATCCTGAGTGGGTTTCAAATCTTGTGCCAGTTGCTAAACTAGATGGCTGAATCTACTGTTGTACCGATTTCAGGGATCTCAACAAGGCCTGCCCCAAAGATGACTTCCCACTACCAAACATTGACATGATAGTGGATCTCACAGTAGGATATGAAATTTTATCCCTCATGGATGGTTTCTCAGGATACAATCAGATAAAAATTGTCGAAGAGGATCAGCATAAAACGGCCTTCATATGTCCATGGGGAACATATTGCTAGGTGGTAATTCCATTCAGCCTGAAAAATGTAGGAGCCACCTATCAAAGAGCCATGACTGTCATCTTCCATGACCTCTTCCACCACGTCATGGAAGACTATGTGGATGATTTTCTAGGGAAATCAAAGACCAGAGAAGAACACTTAGATGTGCTGGCCAAAATCTTTGATAGGTTGGAGCAATACAATGTCCGTTTAAATCCAAAGAAATGTGTCTTCGATGTCACCTCAGGCAAACTTCTGGGATACATAGTTTCAAGAAGAGGAATCGAAGTTGATCCTACAAAAGTGACGGCTATCACTGAAATGCCGCCTCCCAAAACATTGAAACAACTGAGAAGCCTACAGGGGAAACTACAGTCCATCCGCTAGTTCATCGCGCAACTCGCTGATAAGTGTCAACCATTCCAACATCTCCTCAGGAAAGATACAGCTTTTGCCTAGACCGATCAGCATCAAAGTGCCTTCGATCAGCTAAAAGAATATCTAGCTAATCCCCATGTTCTAACTCCACCAAGACAAGGAGAGCCTCTCCTCTTGTATATCTCCGTGACAGACAGCAATCGGGGCTTTGTTAGCACAACATGATGAGCATGGAAAGGAAAGAGCCATTTACTATATTAGCCACACCTTGATCTCGTATGAGCTCAATTATACACAGATTGAACAAGCATGTTTAGCCCTTGTCTTTACGTCACAAAAGTTGAGACACTACATGCTCAATCACAAGACCAAGCTCATTGCTAAGATTGACCCACTAAAGTACCTCCTAAATAGAGCTACTCTTACTGGTAGAATGGCTAAATGGGTCATGATCCTCACAGAGTTTGATATAGAATACACTAAGAGAAAGGCCATCAAAGGGCAAGTTATAGTAGATCAGCTGGCTGAAGCACCTATCCCCGTAGAACATCCTACAATTGTAGATTTTCCAGATGAGGCCATCCTAACAATCACACCAGCCCTAGACACATGGAAAATGTATTTTGACGGATCATACACTCACAGAGGCTCGAGGGCAGGTGCCTTATTTGTTACCCCTCAAGGCGACACAATTCCTAAATCCTTCAAGATCACATTTCAATGCACCAACAACATAGCAGAGTATGAGGCCCTCATCACAGGTCTCTACATGGCTATCCAATGGAAAATTGAAAAGCTACTGGTGTATGGCGACTCTCAACTAGTCATCAGGCAGGTCAATAATGAGTACAAAACCAAGGACGACAAGCTCCTTCCCTATAAAAAGATGGTCGATGATTTCAAAGATTACTTCGATGACATCCACTTCGAGTAAATCCCAAGACTCAATAACAAAGTAGCAGATGCTATGGCAACTATCAGATCCCTGGTAGACATGCAGAAGGACAACAAGAAATGCAAGTTCTTGATCGAAGAACTCCCTATCCCAGCATACGATGTTCCTCAATCAGAACTAGTGTGCGAAGTTGTTGGCCCCTTATCCCCATGGTACCAAGAAACATACCTTTACCTTGATGACAATATCCTTCCCCCTAACCTATCCACTTCCTAGCAAAAATCATTCATCCGTCGAGCCTCCCATTTCATTCTTGTTAGCGACACACTATACAAAAGGAGTCTTGACGGCATGCTTCTACGATGTTTAGACTCTAGGGAAGCTAAGGTAGCCTTGGAAGAGGTACACACAGGTATCTGTGGGGCGCATTCTAGTGGACCTACCCTATCTAAAAAGATCCTCCAGATTGGATACTACTAGCCAACCATGGACTGTGACGCCCATAGGTTTATCAAGACATGCCTCCCATGTCAACAAACAACGATCTCATCCACACACCAGCATAGGAGTTACAACCAATTGCAACGCCATGGCCTTTCTCATAGTGGGGACTCGACCTCGTAGGAAAAATACATCCTCCATCCTCAAATGGCCATAAATTCATAATCACTGCTACCGAATACTTCACAAAGTGGGTGGAAGCAATACCACTCACCTTCACCATAGGTATCCAAATCTCCAAATTCATCCTCCACTATATCATCTGCCGATATGGTATCCCTCATTCCATCGTCACCGACAATGGAAAGCCCTTCAAAAACTAAGAAGTTTGCACTTTGTGCGAAAAGTTTAACATCAAACACTGCTTCTCTACACCGTATTACCCTCAAGGAAATGGTCAAGCAGAGGCGTCTAACAAAACCATCCTCCGCATCTTAAAAAGATAGTCAATGAAGTTGGCCGCAATTGGCACCTCCAACTCAACCCCGCCCTATGGGCCTACCGTACAAGCATCCGCACTCCTATAGGAGCCACCCCATTCTCACTAGTATTCAGATTTGAAGCCATTATACCTATAGAGGTCGAGCTCCCATCTCTCCGAGTATCCCTACAAAACATTATCTCTGATGAGGATTACTGCATTGTAAGGTTGCATCAACTAGAACTACTGGATGAGAAATGCTTAAATGTATAGAGTCACTTACAGGCATACCAAAACCGCCTCAGACGAAGCTACAACAAAAAGATCAGAACTAGAAAATTTGAGGTAGGTGACCTTGTCCTAATGGAAAATCAGAAGAACCTGTAAGAGCGTCCGAAGCAAGGAAA
Organism: Cunninghamia lanceolata; assembly: GCA_027924645.1. NCBI lineage: Eukaryota > Viridiplantae > Streptophyta > Pinopsida > Cupressales > Cupressaceae > Cunninghamia > Cunninghamia lanceolata. Next base: position 17,380,549 of record BSBN01000972.1, on the reverse strand, counting down.
GTTTGAACCCAATTGGCTAGGACCTTATGTCGTCACGGCTGATTATGGGTCAGGAGCCTATCAGCTTGCAACATCTGAGGGGTAGCCTCTAGATGAGCTGATGAATATCCTGCATCTCAAGAAATTCTATGCATAACCCATCTGTTATCCCAAGTAAAAAAAAAAAAAAAAAAATTAAAAACACCAAAAAAATTAGAAAATCAAGAAAAAAAATCAGAGAGCAATAAAAACTTCCAATGGTGAAAATCACTTCGGTGATGCCTTGGATAAGTACCATGGTGAAAACCTGTGTCAGGCGCCATGCATAGTGGCTGGTCCTACCATCTAATAAATCCTCTTTTTGTCACATCACTCCATATTTCACACATCCCATGGCTTGGAATTCTAAAACATCAAGTCCTATCACCTGACCCATCCTATTCCATTCCTAGGCCAACTCATGGAATGAGGATCCTTGTAAGTTTCCTTTGTACATCGCAAAATCAAAAAATCCAAAAACATCGCAAAATTAAAAAAAAAAATCCAAAAACATCGTAAAATAAAAAAAAAATCCAAAAACATCGCAAAATTAAAAAAAAAATCCAAAAACATCACAAAATAAAAAAAAATCCAAAAACATTGCAAAATCAAAAAATCCAAAAACATCACAAAATCAAAAAATCCAAAAACATCGCAAAATAAAAAAAAATCCAAAAACATCGCAAAATCAAAAAATCCAAAAACATCGCAAAATAAAAAAAATCCAAAAAAACATCGCAAAATCAAAAAATACAAAAACAATACAAAATACAGAAAATCCAAACAAACACATCTCATCATCAAACACACATCAATCTTCATCACATCAAGCCCATTGCGAACCACTTCCATATCATCAAGTCTTACCAAAACTACATATTCATTTCACCCGCATCTTAAAAGTACGTTGATCCCATGGACACAGGGTATGTAGGTAGTCTGGAATACGAAGGAAGTTTCCAGTACTCAGGTATCTAAGATGCACCCATCCAACCTGTTTGGATGGTTCCCATTCACTGAGCTTTCTAGATCTAATAAACGATACACATGCTACGTATACAATTGAAACATGGTCCCTAGTGCAAAAATCATCAAGCAACATACCAACTATAATCTTACATCTGGCCAGACTGTTCTTTTGCCCATCTTCCAAAAATTTTCAATCAAACACCAACGGATCTGCATCCTAGGATATATCTTTCCTACAATGGACGAAAATCTATCATTCTATCATCACGTCTCTTGGCAAGAGCACACAAAGGCTATTTGTATCTTTTCGTTGGTCTTTTTGCTTATTGATTTTTATCTTTTTGTCTTGCTCTAAGTCATCTCCAAAGCTACCTTGATCTCATTTTATCATGGTATGTAGCAGATAACACCTAGAGTAGACATTGTCATTGTTTCTGCATACCATGCTTGTGGGTTGGTTTCATTACTCCAAGAATAGTATTCATATCTTGAAGTCTGAGTCAGTTCTAGCATGATGTGTCCTATTTGCATATACAGACATCAAAACCTTTTATGCATTATTCGCACTCATCGCTATGAGTCCCCTTCCTCGACTAGACAAGATTATACTACCTTGGGCATGCATGAAATCAACCTATTATTTGTGGGTCTAGTCCATGCAATCATAGGGTATACATCATCACCTAGGTCATTTCATACCTTTGTGAACTATATCCTACATTGCTACATTAAACTAAGAAATGCTCTCAATTAATCTTGTGCAACTACTGTTACTAGCTCAAAATCATCATCCTAATCACTTAGTCAACTATCCCATCTCGGCCTAGATTTAATAATCATTTTCCCCCATCCCCCACCAACCAACCCCTCACTAATCCCATTCCCCCACCGCCTCTCCAATCAACACATCCTAAACCGAAATAAATCTCCCCTTAACTGATGTGGTGTCTTACGACCTAATAACCCTCTCGTCTTCCCCCCCATCTCTAGACACTCCCCAATCCTACCCGTACCCATCCATACACCCCTATCCTCTCCCCACCTAATCCCCTCTCCCACAACCTCACCACCTAGGGTCAACACAAAGAACATCATGTGTATCAGGACTAGACCACCTCACCTATCACCTAGATTGCATACCGCCTATCACCTAAATTACATCTAAGCATATCATTTAGCTACATGTCATGAATTACATATCATTTAGGTGCATCTAGTCCATCATTGCATATCACATTAATCCCATTTGCATGTCATTTTTAGATTCATTTTAATCCATCCAATTTACATGTCATTTTAGATGCATTTTAATCCATTTAGCTACATTTTAATCCATCCAATTGGCATGTCATCCTAGATTAATTTTAATTCATTTAGGTACATTTTAATCCATCCAATTGGCATGTCATCCTAGATTCATTTTAATCCATTTAGGTACATTTTAATCCATCTCATTCTAGATTCATTTTAATCCATTTAGGTGCATTTTAAACCATCCAATTTACATGTCATTTTAGATTTATTTATCCATTTAAATTGCATATCAAATAGATTCATTTAAACCATTTCAAAATTACATGTCATTTAGATTCATTTTTATCCATTTAAGTTTGCATAATAAAGTTCATTATAGAATCATTTAGTTACACATTATACATCACATTTCATATCATCTCATAAAGCACTTAATCACATTACATCATCAGATAAATGCATTTAATAAACATGTAGCTGCATATGCATATTTTCATACATAAACATACATTTCCATCCTAAATGCATCCATAAAATCAAAAACATCATCGCATAAACATAACACATCCATAGCATAGAAATCCATAAAGAAATACTACGTCCATCACATAGGCATCATCATAATAGAGCATCATAATCATAGCATCATAAATCATCAAAAAAGCATCGCATCATATCAAATCACCGCAAAAAGTGTACATTGCTCATATATACATAAAAAATAATAATAAAGTGTCCTAATACAAAATGCCTCCAAGGGCTATCATGATATAACTATCACATAGATGATCCCCTCTCGGATGGAGTGGGAGACTCTGATCTTGGTCGAGCCTGTGACCCTGTTGGCGACTGTGACTGCGGCGGTGGCTGTACCTACATCTGAGGGACCTGCTAGGGCACGAATGAGGGAGGAGGCATCGTCTGCTGAATAGACTGAATAGATCTCAATCTATGAGATCTCAATGCCCCTGATTTGCTGACCTGACTATAGCTCAGGGCACACTACGCTGCTGGCACGGCCACGTAGTATAGGCCCCGATAATACTCCACCCATGCTCTGGCCTCTGTCAGATCCCCCTGTACCTGCATCACCTACCCCTGTACCTGAATCAACTGTGCCTGTACCTAATAAGTCTGTGTCTGCGCCAGGGCCAACTGAGCCTGCATCCCTACCAGAATCAGGGCCAGTCCCCCACCTGAAGCCTATAGACTGCTCAATGCAGTCTCTACCTACTGTGCTCTCAAGAGCGTTGCATCCCGCTCTCTTGTCAACCCCTCCATGTCTCCTTGAGCCTGGGCCAACTGTGCCTCTAAGACTGCTACCTGCCCATCTATGCCCTGCAGCTGCACCAACTTGGCCTCTTGGCGCTCTAATGCCTCCTCCAAGCTGGCCACCTGTGTACGTAAGGTCTCCATCTCCTCCTCCTCACTCTGAGAGCGTTGACGAGGTGTCACCCTCTCAACCTCTACCTCCAAAGTTGTCCCTGAGGTCTCGGCCTCTGCATCATGCCCACCAACCTGCCGCTGCCCCTCCTATGGTGGAGGTCGGTCACCCTCATCTACTCTCGGCTGCCCCCTGTGCCGCCGAGGTACTCTCAGCTGTCACACCGATCCAATCTGTACCTGTTGTGTAGGCACCTGCTGCGCCTATACCTGCTATGCAGGAACCTATGGTGCAGGAGCACCTACCTGACAGCTGGCCTTCATGAGGCAGTTAGTAGTTTAGGTCTTGTTTGTGTTTCCAAGAAGGTCTATTAAGACCAAATGCTTGTAATAAGGTCATCCTGATCATGATAAGATCATGCTGACCAGGCTTTTGCTATTTTTAGCTAGTTAGTTATAACAGCTGTCATGATGTATGTTCGGTGGGATCTCCTAGCCGCTTGGAGAGTTCCCAGCCGCTTGGAGTCGGGTCAGTAGTACTCGTAGGAAAGTCTTTATAAGCATGAGATCGGTTGATATTGGATATACAGACAGATATCATCGATCGAGCTAGTTGCAGAGAGTGAGACTGAGAGAGAGAGGTTGATCATTGTATTGCATCTTTTGAAGTCAATAAAGAGATCCTGTTTGTGTTCATCCTCTGTTGAATTCTATTGCTTAATCGATTTGCTGGTTTGAGAGGTTTCATGGAGTTACTGATCCATTCCCCCGGTTGATCCGTCTGATCGGTGGAATGGTAATGTACAGTAGGTTAGATTGTAGTTTGTGTTTTGTTTGCATGCAGGTGTGCAGGATCGCGGTCGACAGATGTTGAGAAGCCTAGCATCATCATGTGCTAGGTCAAGCTGATTGAGTTGGAAGATCACCCTGAGGTTGGATCGGGTCATCCCTGGAGGATCGGCGAAGTGAAATTTCGCTAAGTGAAGAAGTTCGTCAAGACGGCATCATCAGGATATTTCTGCAAATATCCTGCAGACAGTTCGGATATCGTCATCCGGATAAATGGAGGAGATCGGCATGATGTTGTCGATTGCATGAAGTGTGAGTTCGTCGGGGTGATCATCATCTGGAGGAGCCGAGGAGTGCATCGGCATCAGGATCATCATATCGGGAATGCCAAACATCCGCGTATCGCGAGTAGATGCGGGAGAGAAAGTTTGGTTTTTTTGGCTAAGTGTTGAAGAGGTCATCAGGATATTGGGTGACGTCATCGTCATCAGGATATGACGTCATCGTCATCAGGATATTGAGTTATCCCCTTATGCGAGTTTAACCTGCCGTCATTAAGTGCTTGGGTATCGGCAGAAGGTTGTATTAGCGTCATCAGGAGGTTTCGAAGAGAACCGGATGAATTATATCATGATGCTGTTGCTTGTGTTGTCGGCTAGCGGAGCATCGAAGGGAAGGTGCTGAAGGTGATCGTCATCAGGATATTTGGAGCAACCGGATATTTGGTTATCCTGCTGACGAAGGTAGTGTCAGAGATCATGATGATGACGCTAGTGTTTGGAGCCCGATGAACAGTGCAACCGGAGGAGGTTTGCGCCCGGTGAATATCATGATGATGATGTTAGGCGGAAGGCGGAGGAGGTGAATAGTAGTCGGCAGGAGGATGATTGTGATCGTCTGAAATATGATGATGCTGACTGTGTAACGCGAAACATGATGATGCTGTTGGTGGTTTTAGGGAATATGATGATGATGGCGAAGATGATGATGATGAGGTTGGTCTGCAGACATTCATGCTATATGCGAAGGTTATAGTGTGGATGCCTCTGCATCAACCTACTCCACTTGTACCTGCTATGTAGGAACCTGCTACGCCGGTCCTTGTCCTGCTGCCAGTGCCGCCAGCACATCTATCGGCTGGCCATCCCTCCCAATCACTCTCTCCTCTCCATCATCCCCAACCTCCATAAGGAAGTCCTCAATGATCACCTCTCCCTCCACGCGATCCTCCCCATCAGGGTCATCTCCACCATCTGAATCATTGCCCCATGAACCTGCTGCCTCCTTTGCTAGATCCGTCAACTGTGTAGGCCGATTCATATACCACCATATATCATAAGTAGTTGTGGTCCCTGCATCCCTCACCATGCTCCTCTAATCCCATTGTACTGGCTGAAGCGCTACAAAATCTGCTAGGGTGACCTATGGCTATAGGGCTACGGGCCAATAGGCCGCATCTCGCGGGGTCCGCGCGTATATCACCATTTACTGAGGGGTGTCCTGCACCAAACCAAACTACCACATAACCCGCGAGGGTAGGTACATCTCTATACAACGGTGTCCTCGACTGTAATGAAACAACTTGCACAATATCTGAATATAATAGTAAATATGCTGCAAACACTTGATAATAATATGCCACTTCGAGGGGGCAACCTCCAAAACCACTTCGAGGGGGATACCTCCAATAGTCTTCAATGAGAACACAATACTGAATATATGATGAAATAAGACTCACTACCTCCTATATATACCTATTTATGCCTAGGATATCACCTAGGCCGACTTAGATGGGCCTATATAAGCCTTAGGCTGACCTAAACAACTAAATAACAATAAACTAATGATAATATGACTTAATTAAGAGTTAAGATAGCCACAAGCTGACTATTCATAACCCTATACACACTATAGGATTAAGGGCGTAGCATGCCCCCCCTCTTCAAAGAAGCATTTTCCTCAATGCTGACCAAAAGTGGATGCTTTTGCATGAATTCCTCATTCTCCCATGTAGCTTCCTCAACTGGAGAGTTCTTCCATTTAATTAGATATTCTATGATTTCCCTTGTCCTCAGCTTCTTGGTGCGTGTTTGAATAATTCTCTCAGGATCCACAACTATTCTTCCCTCTTCATCAAGCTCAGGTAACTTAGTCTGTGCTACCACTTTATTCCCAATAACCTTCTTCAAGCAGGAAACATGAAAAACTGGATGAATTTTTGTTGATATGGGAAGCTCCAATTTATATGCTACATTGCCAATCTTCTGCAACACCTTATAAGGACCATAGTACTTGGGTGCCATCTTGTTAGCTTTATGTTGTTGTTTTAGAGACATTTGCTTGTATGGTTGTAGTCGCACAAAGACCCAATCTCCCACTTCAAAAGTTCTTTCACTACGGTGTTGTTCAGCTTGTTTCTTCATTCTGTTTTGTGCCATTGCCAATTTCTCTCGAAGACTAGCCAATACCTCTTGCTGATGATGGATGTGTTCTTCAACTGTGTGAACCTTTGGTTGTACCCGCAATGAAGAGATGATTGATGGTGGGTGGTAACCATATAGTGCTAAAAATGGAGACATCTTGGAAGAAGTATGGAAAGAAGTGTTATACCACCATTCTGCTAGTGGTAGCCATTGTACCCATCTCTCTTGTTTATCTGAAGCAAAACAACGGAGATAGCCTTCCAAGCATTTGTTGATCACTTCTGTCTGTCCATCTGACTGGGGGTGATATGATGAACTATGAGCAACCTGAGTGCCCAAGCATGAAAACAAGTCAGTCCAAAAATTACTTGTAAATATAGGGTCACGATCACTGACTATAACTTTCGGAGTCCCATGCAGTTTCTGAATAGTATTCATAAAAGCTATTGCTACAGTGCTTGCTGCCAATGGTTGTGCCAAAGCACAAAAGTGACCATATTTGGTGAGAGGATCCACAACAACCATGATGACATTTTTTCCTTCAGATCTAGGCAAACCTGTGATGAAATCCATAGATACCTCCTCCCACCTTTGACTTGGGATACATAAGGGTTGTAGAAGACCCGGGGTCTTAACTGTCTCCCCTTTATGTTGTTGACATACCATGCATTCAGCTACAAATTTTTGAACATCCCCTTTCAGCCCTTCCCAAAAGAAATCTTGCTTGATTCTATGATAAGTTTTGAGGAATCCTGAGTGCCCACCTATTGGAGAAGCATGTAGTTCTGCCAACACCTTAAGCTTAAGAGTTGAATTCTTGCAAAGGTATAACCTCTCCTTGTACATGAAAATTTGTCAAACACACTTGATTCCTGTTGGAGTTTCTCAATGAGCCTTAGAGTAACTATGTCCTTCTCCCACTCTTCTCTTGCCTCATTTACCCAGTCTGCTTGTAACATGGAAATGGCAAATAAAAATGACTCTATGGGTTCATCACGCCTTGATAGAGCATCAGCCACAACATTCTCCTTGCCTTTCTTATATATGATCTCAAAGTCATATCCCAACATCTTTGTGACCCATTTTTGTTGTTCTTCAGATGATAACCTCTGTTGCAAGAAATATTTGAGACTATCATGATCTGTCTTGACCTTAAAGTGTCGTCCCACTAGATAAGGTCTCCATTGTTTGACTGCATGCAAGATAGCCAACATTTCCTTCTCATAAATTGGCTTCAACAAATTCTTACCTTTGAGTTGGCGACTTTCAAATGCTATGGGTTTTCCTTCTTGCATAAGTACTGCTCCTAATCCATGTCCTGAAGCATCACATTCAACAACAAATGTTTTAGAAAAATCTGGGGTAGCTAGGACTGGAGTTGTACACATGGCTTCCTTTAGTTTCTCAAATGCCCTTGTCGCCACTTCATTCCATTGGAAAGCATCCTTCTTTAACAAGGATGTGAGAGGAGATGCTATGCTACCATAATTCTTTACAAATCGGTGATAATACCCTGTAAGCCCTAAAAAACCTCGTAAGTTCTTAAGGGTCTTAGGAATTTTCCACTCTACAATTGCTTGGATCTTATGAGGGTCCACCTTGACTCCCTCATGTGACACAATGTGACCAAGGTACTCCACTTCTTTGACACCAAAGATACACTTGGATGGTTTAGCATACAACTGTTCTGCTTCAAAATGTCCAACACTTGATTTACATGTTGCAAGTGTTCCTCCCATGTTTTACTATATATTAAGATGTCATCAAAAAATACCAAAACAAATTTCCTCAAAAATGGCCTGAAGATAGAGTTCATCAAACTTTGAAATGTCGATGGTGCATTAGTGAGACCAAAAGGCATTACCAAAAATTCATAGTGGCCCTCATGGGTTCTAAAAGCTGTCTTATGTACATCCTCATCTTTAATTCTAATTTGATGATAACCAGAACGGAGATCAAGTTTTGCAAAATAAATAGCACCATTGAGCTCATCTAACAAATCATCAATTACTGGAATAGGAAACTTATCTTTTATGGTGAATTTGTTAAGCTCCCTATAATCTGGACACATCCTCCAAGTTTCATCCTTCTTACGCACCATTACCATAGGAGATGAGTAAGCACTTTGACTATGCCTGATAATGCCTGCTTCTAGCATCTCTTGAACTATCTTCTCAATCTCACTTTTTTGAGCATATGGATATCTGTAGGGCCTGATGTTGGGTGGTTGGCTCCCTGGTACTAGTTGAATGGCATGATCATGATCTCTCCTAGGAGGCAATCCTTTTGGCATCTCCCCAAAAACTATAGAGTGCTTATCTATAATTACTTGTAGATCCAATGGTGTAGAAGCCTTTGAGTGATATGCTTCTAATGAAAATAATTGGGCTACCATGCCATCTACCCCCTTCTTCAACATCTTTTGCATTTGGTAAGAACTTACTATCTGTGGTGACTTTGCACGCATCCCTCGTAATTCTATTGTTCTTCCCTCTGATTGAAAGTGCATGAATAGTTCTTGGAAGTTCAATTCAATTGTTCCCAAAGTGGTAAGCCACTGTACTCCCAAAACAATATCTGCTGCACCCATTGAGATAGCATACATTGGACAATTAAGATGATAATCTCCCATGGATAATTTAATGCTATGGCATTTTCTTGAACAACTAACAGTACCACCATCTGCAATCAAGACCTGAAATTCTGGAGCTGGATATATAAAACAATTTAGACGAGTGGCCAACTTTTTGTTGATGAAGTTATGAGTGCTACCTGAGTCTATCAACACTGTTACTTTTTCTTTCTTTAAGAAACCCACTACCTTGAGAGTTTGTGGGGTACTAAAACCTGAAAGTGCATGGCAAGAAATGATTGGTTGAGTATCTCTTGACTCCTCCTCTATCTCATTGTCACTCTCTACTATTGGTACCTCTTCTTCTTCCTCACTTGGCCCTTCAATATAGAACAATTTCTTTTCAGTGCATTTGTGTCCTCTACTATATTTGCTATCACAATTAAAACATAATCCTTTTGCTCTCTTCTCTTCAATTTGTTGTGGTGTTAGCCTAGTAGGTTGTGGAAGTGACTGTGTAGGAGTGCTTTTTTCTCTTATGTTTATAAAACCTTGCCTTTTATTAACCATAAATTTTTCCTCTACTTGCCCTGCCATAATCATTGCATATGAGATGGAATTTGGACGGAACATGCGTACCTCATATTTAATGTGATCCTTTAAGCCACCAATGAATAGCTCCAACAAATTTTTTGTAGACACATTTTCCACTCTTAAAGACAAAGTACAAAATTGATGAATGTAATCCTTGACCATACCTGTTTGCCTTAATTTGGTAATTTGGCTGAAGTAGCTATCCATAAGATTTTCACCATAATGAGTAATGAGTTCTTCTTGGAAAACTAACCAAGTGACAATGCATCCTTTTGCTTTCTTTTCTTCACATAGCCAACGGTACGAAATGAATTGATCAGGTTCCAAGTATAATGAAGCCATGGCCACCTTTTGTTGACATGGAACATGGTGGATATCAAAGAATTGCTCCATTTGACAAAGCCAATTGGTAGGATCTTGACCATCAAACTTTCGCATATCCAACTTTGGTGTGAAATTCCTTGCCATAAAATGAGTGGTGTGATGAACCATCTTGAGATTTGATTCAAACCCAAAAACACCCTTCCCTTTTGTAGTATCCTCTTCCTCCACATCGTGATGTTGTGACTGCTTATGTTTGGAAAGTATCTCCAGAATTTTCTCAATATCACATGACTTCGCCAACCCTTTCATTTGTTCACCCATAATGGACAAGATTTCACCTTTCATCTTGCTATTTTCTTTATGAATAAGTTCAAGTATATTTTCATATTCTTTTTGATCAACATCCTCATTTTCCACCTCCTCCTTGCCTGGAGTTTTTCCCGGTGTGGTAACATTCTTTTTGCCCCTTGTTGAAGGACCCGTCATGATTGGAAAAAATAATTTTGTAATAAATCACACAAACAAAATGTCAATTTTCTGAAATTTTTACTGTAACTTACTAAGGCCAAGATACCACTTACCTAGAAAAAAATCCAAGAAATTAGCAAATTTGCTGCCTTGAGAGTGAATTTGTTGGAAACCCTAATTTTGCAATAACTTGCTTATTTTTGCTCCAATTCCTCTGAAATCTGGACTGTATCTTCTTCACTATTGTCTTCAAAAACCCTTTAAAAATCTTTTAAAAATTCACTAAAATCTGAAAGTTATGCTCTTCCCAAAATCGCCTCCAATGATGAGAAAAAAATTTGCCTCTACGGTGCCAAGATCATGCTCTGATACCACTTGTAATGAAACAACTTGCACAATATCTAAATATAATAGTAAATATGCTGCAAACACTTGATAATAATATGCCACTTCGAGGGGGCAACCTCCAAAACCACTTCGAGGGGGATACCTCCAATAGTCTTCAATGAGAACACAATACTGAATATATGATGAAATAAGACTCACTACCTCCTATATATACCTATTTATGCCTAGGATATCACCTAGGCCAACTTAGATGGGCCTATATAAGCCTTAGGCCGACCTAAACAACTAAATAACAATAAACTAATGATAATATGACTTAATTAAGAGTTAAGATAGCCACAAGCTGACTATTCATAACCCTATACACACTATAGGATTAAGGGCGTAGCATCGACCAATAAGATATCTCTGCTAAAAAGTGTAGGGGAGATGAATAACGTCATCTGGCCACTCCTCACAACCGATGTATGCTCACCAAACCACACTAATCATGTCATCCAGCATCCTCTGCCAATATCACACCTGGCTAGTATATGTGTACTCTGCATCCTGATATACAAACACAAAGGCCTCAAACTGCCGTTGATAGTACCCACATGTCGGTTGAGTGACAGGGATGTGCTCCCAAGTCCATACATGTAGCAGAGTAACTCCAGCGGATAAGGCTCTATCATGCAGATAGGCGACGGTGTGCAGCTCATGATACAACTACGCTAGCATCACTGGCCCCCAGGCGTAGATAATCCCATGCATCACCATCCCCTCTATCACCCCTCCCCAGCCAACCGAAAAACCCCTGCCTCGCCTATCAGGCATCACCATGCCTCCAATCAATGCGCAAAGGAATAAGGCAAATGGATCTGCACCCATAACCAATGTCCTCTCATAGTCCATCTCCCTCTCATTCGAAGAGAGAACAAGACGATCCACACCAAACACTTTGACCAGTGCCCTTCGCCCGCTCTTCGTGTCATATCTGACATGTTGACCTCGGATAGGTAGCTTGAGGATGTGATATACATCCTCAAGTGTGATGGTAATCTCTCCTGTCAGCAGCAAAAAACTGCAAGTCTTAGTACGATATTGCTCCATCATGGCCGTCATCAAAGCTCTATGAGCTCGCAAAATAGGCATCGACGCCACCGTCAGAAGCCCCAAGCTCACCAACCACACCTTCGCGGCATCATCAAAACCATCGAATAAGGCCATCACAGCGGGAACTCATCACTCTTGCAATTGCAATATGAATCACTCTGTATCCTGTATACACAACATTATGGTTAGATATCAACCTATCTTCTTCTAAATCAACCTTCTTCTTCTTCTACGTGTCTAACAAGCCAGTATCAGATGGCATGCAAATAGACAACCCTTGTGCCATTTTAAAAAATGGCGCTAAAATTTCTTCTAAATAGCGCTAATACAGAGTATCGCGCCACTGCGCATCCCTCTTTGCGCCAATCCAAAAAATAGCGCTACTGCGTGCTATTCATCGCACCATTTAACCATATGGCATCACTATTAATTTTGATGTTAATTCGCCTAATGGTGCCAATTCTCCCAATAGCGCTAGAATAAATCATTGTGCTAAAACACACAATAACGCTAAAATACGTCATGGAGCTACTTCCCAGGATGGCGCTATTGTAGACAATAGCACCACTTTGACCCCCATTTGGTGTTAAAATGCCAGAAATCTATTCTTCCATAGAATGGCGCTAATCTAGAAGATAGCACTAAAACTCCCACCTAATGGCAAAATAACCGCCCTACTCTACCCAGGCGGATAGCGCCAATCCACCTTGCCATTGGCGCTACGCACTCCAAACCTGACTTCTAAAACCCTAAAAAAATGCACGTAAAATGAGAAAATTACAAAGTCAGGGTTAGGCCCTACTGGGGGTCTAGCGCCGGGTGCCCGACCAAACTCTTGGAACTGCTCGGAGATGTGTCAAAGTCACGGGAACTGGGGGTTGTGGTCAGCCATCTCTCCTTCGCTCCTTCTTCGCTAGGGTCAAAGTGTGCAAATGTGGCACTCTTAGGGCCCACTTTGCCTAATATAGTGAGCCATGTCATCCTTCCACCCTTTCTTTTTCCTCCAGGGTGCAGATCTCTACCTTTTTTCTCCTTTTTTCTTTTCGATGCCTTCTTTTTCCGCCACCCATCCAACTTTCACATCTGTCACATCCTTTCGAGAGCTCACCTGGAAAAAACTTTATTTTCCCACCAACCTCTCCAGGGGGCATTACCCATCCATCTTATCCCTTCCCAGCAGCTGGGGCATATTTTTCTTCGACCTAACGCCACTTCCCTCCTAGGTCCTGACGCCACGTCAAAGAGGGGCAAATGTAGACACCTAAAAATGTCTCGACCACCAAACTGACTCCTGATATCTCTAATCATGTTAATTTCCCTCCTAAACCAATTAATTAAATTTTATTTAATTAATTATCCCTTCACTACCCCATTTTTCATTAGTTTATCCCAGACCATTGAATTAATTTCATTAATTCAAGTTTTAAAGTTAGCCAAATGAATTTAGTAAATATGCAATATTTACTAAATCATTTTCTCCCTTTTCCCACTAAATTCAATTAATTACTTAAAATCATGTTAACTAATTAATTGAACCCATTTATTCTAGCCCTAGGGTTAATTAAGTAAAACCAATGTTTAGTTAACCCTAAACCCCTCATTTGGATGGTCAAACCTAGGTTAACCCACTTTCCCACGTTCTCCAAATAAAGAAATTGGAATAAATCCACCTAAAATCCCACATCACAATAAATAATCATTTTTCCCATGCCTATACCTCTACTTCCCCCCCAAATGAATTTTTAATTCATTTGTATTTCTCCCCATGAATCTTTTATTTGGGAATAATCTTCCCCCCATAACTTATTTAATAATTTCCTCTTCCCCAAAATTAATAAAAGATTCACTTTTATTCATAGCCATCCATTCTCCTAGATTAGATCTAGGCCCTCCATATCATCTCCATCCTCCACCATTGATCTTTCCAATCAATCTCCACCCTTGGATCAAAATCCCCTCCAAAAGTCTATAAATAGAGCCTCTCCCAAGCCATTTTCAAGAAGCCAAGTCTATGCAAAGACATAATGCCAAAATCACTCTTGAGCTAGGATAGTGAGTTGCATAATTTGAATAAGCATTTCACATTTGAATCCATTGTCTAGGGTAATCTTTGTCAAGGAGTTTGTTTTGGGTGCAAAGGCTCCTTCCTCCCTTGATGGGATTGGATTTGCTTGTAAGGTATAACTTTGTGTTTATTGTACTTTGTTTTGTATTTTCACCCTATTTGCATTTCTAATCTACAAAAGTAATTTAAGTATAAAAGTAAAAGAAGATTTGTGGAGCAATGCAACTCTCCTCATCCAATGTCATCCTTCTCTAGTACATTGAAGTGTGCTGTCAATGAGAAATTTATGCAACCCATACCCATAAAGAGCATTCAAGAGTCTCCTCAAGCCCTCACTCCTACAAGTCTACCTTTGTGGGAAAACAAAAATCACTCTTTTTAGAAGTTGATCACATCCATCAAGTGTCTTATCCATAAGCATCAATAATCCCTCACCAATCCATGTATACAACTCAAGGGGTCTCTTAATGAGTTAATCACTAATGGGGATATCAAAGTGTAGACACCTAAATTTGTCCCAACTTTGTCCATGTCTAGCAACACCTTGTTAAATCATTAACCATTAAGCCAATTACTTAAATAAATTTTATTTATTTAATTAAAATCCCATTTAATCCCATTCTCATCCTACTTAGCCAATTAATTAAATAAATTTTATTTATTTAATTAATTCCACATCATAATCCCATTTATCCTATCCTCATCCCAATTAATTAAATAAATTTTATTTATTTAATTAATTTCCACATCATATCTTATCCCATTCTATTCATTTATCTAATTAATTAAATAAATTTTATTTATTTAATTAATAACCAACTCATATTTCAACTAATTCAAATATTTTATTTCAATAAAACACTCATCTTTTATCACATTCCAACACTTGTCCAGTCAATCATGTGTTGTAAGATAATTTTCATTCATATCCTTCACATGCATAACTAATGGAACCTAAATTTAATATCTTTCAATCCTAGCCATTCACATAGCCTTTGAATCTCCACTGTCGATTGACCTTGGTTGAGTCCTATATAAACACCCTCTCATTCCATATGAAACATCCAGCAATCATATAGCACCTACATTATCATCTTGAGCATCTGAGCATCCAATTGATCTTTTATTATCCATCATGGCAGCTTTCAGCATTGCAATTGTTCATTGTTGAAGAAGCAGTCCACATCTCTTAAACAAGGAATCGCATGGTCTAGGTGATGTTATGCTTGAATTGCATTGTTCTTTTGATTTCATTTAATTAGATTCCTTGATGATGGTAGGGTTAGGGTTTCATGACTATGTCTGATCTGCTAAACCTGACTTTTCACCTATCACATTTTGGCATGCCCGGTGGGACTCACGTCCTTGATTGACTTCATTTTTCAGAGTTGTTTCTTTGAAGATCAGATTTTGCAGGTGCTTACAGTAAATTTCAGCCGCTTCTGAGCGAAAATTTGCCACTTTCTGTACCTCCGTATCGCTTTTACGCTGGAACTGGCCGCATTTACCTCTCTGGATCGCCTTTAAACCGACAGTGATCGCTTCAGGTATGATTTGCATTGCTTTTGCCATAATAGAACTCGCCTGAGGGTTTTCATTGTTAGCTGTCGGGTTTAAACTATATTGATCACTTATGATATAACAGTGATCGCTTTTGCATTCATTCAGATCGCTTTTAAAATAACAGTCGTCGCTTTTGATATTATGTGCATCGCCTATGAATGGAAAGTGGTCGCTTTTAATATGACGCGCCTCGCTTATGAACTTATAGAAGCCACTTTTACACAGATATGAATCGCGTCTGAACTAACAGTGATCACCTGTGCAGACTAGGGTTTTTGTGTTTTGACTGTTATTTTGCAGATACAGATCGCATTCAGGCTATAATCGGTCGCGTCAGGGTTTATGCGCATCGCTTATAAGCTGACAGGTGCCGCATACTGTATTTTTCATGTCGTATATGATCTGCAGTATCTCACTTATGGAAAACTAAAGATCACTTTTGATCAGCAGTGAATCGCATCTAGTAAAACTCTGTTGCTTTTAATCTGTTTCAGTTGCAGCTTGATTTCTTGGCTATTAATTGGGTATTTGCGCAGCATCTTATCGATTTGTCCAAGAAAAGGAGGTTATCAAACTACTGACATATCTGTTGCAGGTTCAATCAGTCCAAGATTTGTGGTTTTTCACTAAATTAGGCACATTTGGGCTTGGTGCTTAAAATGAATCATTGTTTGCTCCGTGTTTGATTTATCTTTTTTGACTGCTTGCATGTGCTTGATTGTAACCCAAATTTAATGACAAAAGTATCCTCTCCCCTTGCCTATCAAATGGATCTTGGGTGTATGAGAACTTGTCATTATCTTTAGAGGGCCTGCCTTCCTGGTGTGAGAAGGGATACGACCCAAGGGGTAATGGGCTAAAGCCAAGTCCTTCTGAACCGCTATATAAGAAAAGTGTTTGTGTCGAAAGCCACAAAAAACGGGTGTTGTTGCGTTATACCGACAGCCAGCCTCCCCCAAAACCCTCCAAGGCACAACCCTTGCAGGCTGGGAGACTCCATAACGGAGAGTAGCACTACCGCATGTATAGCCACCCGAATGGATGCCCTTATTAGCAACTTTGTGTAGTAGCCAAAAACCTTCTATCTATTGATGCAAAAGGTGGGACCTTTGAAGCAGCCCCGATTCACGTGGTTCTTAGTAGAGATAGTAGGGACAATCCTAAGGTTTGGTGTGGGGACAAGCCTTACAGGAAGCCCGGAACTTGGTATGCGTGAGAAGTGAGTGCCGTGGAGGGGAGCCGGTGCCACCAAGATCCTGAAGCTATCCGCTTTGAATAAGCATGGCCAAGGGATTCAATGGATACAGTCCTTTCCTAGCCTAGGTTGTATCAGTTTGTGCTTGTTGTGAGTGTGAGTAACTGTAATCACTGTTTTCTTGCTGAAAAACTATAAAATTAGACATCCTTTTGACAAACACAGTCACTTTTGAACTTAAACTGCCCGCACAGATAACAGACATCGCTTTTGAACTATAGACAGCCGCTTTTAGCCTAAATTGTGTCGCCTTTAAACAATAGCTGATCGCATGTAGCCTGAACTGCATCGCATTTAAACAACAACTGATCGCCTATTGATTGAGCAAAATCACATCTAAACCACAACTGATTGCCTATTGTCTGAACAAAATCACATCTGAACTACAGCTGATCGCATGTTGTCCGAACCAGATCGCCTTTAAGCTGCAGTTAGTAGCCTGCTGTCTGAACGAGCTCGCCTTTGAACAACAGACTGTCACCTTTAGGTAAACTATGTCACTTTTGATCAACAGAGAATCGCTTTCAGACCGACAGTTGTCGCCTTTGAAAAAGCATT
Organism: Cunninghamia lanceolata; assembly: GCA_027924645.1. NCBI lineage: Eukaryota > Viridiplantae > Streptophyta > Pinopsida > Cupressales > Cupressaceae > Cunninghamia > Cunninghamia lanceolata. The sequence continues at coordinate 17,362,871 of BSBN01000972.1, read as the reverse complement.
CGCTTCTGGTTAGCACTGTGATTTACTGTCGAGACTAAACTAGATTGCATCTGAACTATCATTTATCACCTTTGGCATCCTTTGAGTCGCATTTGAGCTATCATCAGTCACCTGTAGCCAAAATACCTGCAAACCTAATAGCCTCAGCTGCATTAGCCACAAATCTAGCTTGCTTAAGTTTTAAACATCAGCTTTCAGACTTCTCCTTGATCAACAGCAAATACCTGGACTTTGTCTCCTATTTTTGAGCTTATCAATCAATCACAACTCATGAGCTTTCCATCTTTTTGAGACCCCAACCAGCAAATCAGATATCAACCCAACATTTCAATCAGCAAACATCATCCTTCAGCTTTAGCTTGAACAAACATCATTCTTCAGCTTTAGCTCCAACAAACATCAGTAGCAAACTATCTTTCCCTTGAGTGTTTGAGCTATCCTCTAGGGAAAACCAACAACAACCCAACAACACACAACTCAGCCAAAAGAAACCAACCAAGCGAATTAGCAAAATCAGCAAACCAAAACAGCAACCAATCAACCAACTAACCAACTATCATCTTTTGGGTCTCAAAAATTTGACAAGCTCAACTTCATCATCAACATCATGCCTTAAACTAGGAGTCAATATCGAGCTGAAATAGAAGCCAAATTGAGAGCTGAAATGGAAGCTAAATTGCAAGTTGAGATGCAACAATTCAAATCAACACCTCTTAAGGACGCAACTCAATTCACAACTGGTATGCCTCCTCATATGTTCATGCCTCAAGGATACACTATTGGCGAGTCATCTTCACAACAAATGCAACCCACACCATCCTTGGAGACTTTCAAAGAACAATTTCAAGATGACTCATCAGAATTTCAAGATACCTATGTATGGGACCAAGTTGAGAAACTCATGATATCTGAGCCTAATCGTTGCTTTCTCCAACTTGCTCGCATGGGTGCTAAACTACCAAAGGAATTTGACATATCTGCTATTAGAGAACAAGATCCCGACACTACCGCTATTGTTGCGAAGGGACCATCTACTATAGTCACATCATCTCCTATTATATCGCAAACATCGTCCTCATTGCCTATTGTTGCTTCATTTGAGCCACCACGATTAGAGCATACTTTAGAACCATTGATAGTGCCAACCAATGTGCTCCCTCTCATGTCACAAAATCTCAACATTCTACCTTTCCATGTTCCTCAACATATCTCTCCTTCTACCATGACTGTTTCCACGCCTCAAGTAACACAAGCTGTCCATGTAACTCAAGCGCAAATACTTCAAGCATCACAAGCTATTGCCATGTCTTATAGTGTGCAAACCTCTCAGACTACTCCAACAACACCTGTTGTCCATGCTTCACACCCATTACAATCTACTACATCTCATACGAATATCATATCCCATACACCAACTGCTAATCCCTCCATGCTATCATATAATCCCAACGATAGTCTCATTGACATGAGTGATCCCCCCGTTTCACAAGCCAATCCAAACAATAAGATCACTTATGTTGATCAACTTACATCCATGTCGTCATATTCTTCCAATCCTTAACACACCATCAATCCATCTTATGCTACCCACAGCTTCCCTATTATCACCCAACACATGACACATACCAATCCCCATATTATCCAAAATACAAATCCAAATGTTTATCCTTTTGTCGTATGTACCAATCCCTCCGTCACTTACCATGTCATGAATTCAATCCCAACTTCCCAACCATTCACTACTATCAATCCGCTATCCACTTCCCCTGTGATGCACACCCAATTGCCGCTTGTGTCTTAAGGACAGCAATCCTCCAGCACATCTGTGTCACATACCAATCCTTTGACATACATTGTGGGTACACAACTGCAACAAACAGTCACAACTCCATATATCCCACAACCGCAACCACAATATATCTCATACCATACTCCACACCCTTCGCAACAACAGCAATTATCTTCAGCAAATGTTCAACAAATGATCAATGAAATGGTAGGACAAGGCAAGAAACCTTTCTCTCTTGAAAACATATGCGCCTATCCATTTGACAAGTCTCTTAATATGATACCTTTTCCGCCACATTTTGAAATCCCACAATTTGATAAATACAAAGGGAAAGGAAATCCGGAAGACCATCTTCGAGCCTTTTTTGTGGCATGTCTTAATGTCTCTTATGACAATATGTATCTTTTGAGACTATTTCCTTGAAGCTTAGTAGGACAAGCTCTCGAATGGTTTTCTCATTTACCCCTGAGCATTAAATCTTTTGCGGAATTAGCAAAAAAGTTTTGATCACACTTTGCCTTCAACATTAAACATGAGGTAAACATGAATGACCTTGTCAACAACAAACAACGCAATGGTGAACCCTTTTCTGCTTTTACCCAACGATGGCATAATATGGCTAGCAAATTATCATGGGAAATACCTGAGAAACAACAGCTTGACATCTTTGTTCAAAATCTTCATCCTGAGCTATCATTCCAATTACAATTACAAAGTGCTAGCACCTTTGACGAACTAGTTTCCAAAGGAGTTATTATTGAATGAGCTCTCATTGCCAAGGGAACTATCAAGATTTTTTGCGACAACAAAGATTCTCCCTAGAATTCCAACGATAAGTCTCACTTTTGGAACAAGAACAAGAATGTTGTAAATGATGGTATTGTAGATGCAAAGAACATTCAAACTATGAGAGCCCCCATCAACATTCAAGTAGCCTCTACACCAACACAACCTTTTCCACAATGAAGAAACCAACGACGAACTTCCAATCCACGACGACAATTTACACCATTAGTGGAACCCATGGAAGTTGTTTTTCGAAAGCTACTTCAAGCAGGAGATATTATTCTACCTGATGCACCACCAAATGGCGAACCACTCTTTCAAGCTCCTTGGTACAAAGAGAATGAGTATTGTGATTACCATCGAGTTAAAGGACAAAACAAATGGTTGTATGCGCTTAAAACATGTTATCCAAGACTGCATTGATCAAGGTTTAATCAACGTCACAACTTCAACAGCCCAACCTGTCCAACAGTCAACATCAAACTATGATCTAGAGACTTTCAAGAATCCACTTCCATCTCATGATTAGGCAAATAACCTTCATGCTGGAAATGCTATTTAGTATAACTATGAATCATCTACCATTGGCTGCATTGACCATGCTCGCATTTCTACCATCACCGTCCAAGGGAGAGCACCTGATTGTGCCGTAACCATGTGAAGATGTTGAGTTACCATTCAAGGAGCACCTCCACATCCTCCTCGACCTCTCTCTAACTATAACCTCTTGGATCACCTTGGCAAAACACCCACGCACATATCTATTCTTGAGCTGCTCCGCATATCCCCCACACATAAAGCTATCCTTGATAAAGCCTTACAAGAGTCTTCGGTGCCTAATAATATTAATATCACACAATTCCAATCTATGGTCACTAGCATTGCAACTCCTTGTCACTTAACCTTTTCCGACAAAGATCTTCAACCCTCCATTCATCCTTCACATAATGAAGCCCTCCATATTGAAGTATTTGTTAAACAATGCCGTATCAAACGAGTCTTGATAGATGGGGGAGCTGGTCTTAATATATGTTCTTTGAAATTTATCAAGCAATTGGGATACTCTGAGAAAGATGTTGACACCTCCAAGGTTATTACCATCAGAGCATATGATGATGCTGAAAGAGATACCGAAGGGATTACCTTATTGCCTATTCAAGTTGGGCCGGTCATTACAGAAACCCGCTGTCAAGTCCTTGATATTGATCTTCCTTACAACATCATCCTTGGTTGCCCTTGGATCCATACCCTTAAAGCAGTTCCCTCTACATACCACCAATGCCTTAAATTTCCACATAAGGGTGTTGAGGTTACCATTCAAGCCGATCCCAATCCATTTGAGTTCTATCGTGCCTTTCAAGCTAAATATCAGAGTTCGAATCGCATTCCAATCAATACCGAGGCATATCAGTCTTCATCCTCTGTCAACCCATCCGACCTTCTTAAGCCCTCATCTAGCAAAGCCGCTTCCAACCTCCATATCAAATATACCAAACATGGCCCTGGTGAATACAAATTACAAGAATCCTGTTGCGTTGGTACCCTTCCATTATCTCCTAAATCCCATGGTAAGCCCTCTACATCCAAGCCAACTTCATCCTCCACTGTTATCAAAGATCCCCCTACAATATTCATAAAAGGTGGATTCTTAGATGATGAAGACATTGAGGATATAAACTCTTGGATATTCTTTGATGAAAATGACCAAGTCCAACTTGACGTAGAGTGATACAACAATGGGTTTCATATCATAAAGAACATGGGCTATAAAGGACATGGCAGCTTGGGATCACAGGAACAAGGACCTACTGAGCCCATTATTGTGTCTAAGAAGTTTAATAAGCAAGGCCTTGGTTACCAACTGGAGGTACCGCGACCCAAAGACATTAAGTGTATTTCTGATACTGACGTTGGACCTCCTTCGGTAGGAGAGACTTCTAATTCGGATACTATCGATGACTCCTCCCTTCATATCACCGACCTCTTTCAAGAACATTCCATCTTCATGTTCTCCACAGCCTCTTCTAGCCTTCACGATTCCTCCATTCGCCTTTCACTCGTATATCCTGACCTCATCGATTGGGACCAATAGGGGGTACCGATATTAGATACATTTGAAAATGACGAAGCCATTGCAGAGTTCATGGGTTTGAGACAAGGTATTCCACTGGGTGATCATAAAGCAGGTTTCATGATGGATTTACCTAAACTAGCATATTTTGGCAGAAATATCAAATCCTTCAGTCGCAAAAGTGAAGTAAACAAAATTCAACAAAATAGGTCACTAGGTGAAAACTGAAAGGCGCCTCTTGACCATGAAAAAGTAAAAATAAAGGACGTATCCGAAGGTGAAAACCTCTCTGAGGCACCTGAGGATGGGGGATTTTATCTTCCTGTTGCCACTGATTACCATGAGAAATCAACTATGCTAGTTGAAAAATCACAAGACATGAACTTGGGAATAGAGCAGAATCCGAAGATCACTTTTTTGGCAGCATCACTATCAGAGCAAGAATGAAGAAACTTCACAGCGTTTTTTATGAGAAGAGCTATAAATTTTGCATGGACTTATGCAGACATGCCAGGCCTGGATCCTTCACTTGTGGTACATCATTTAGCAGTATTTCCTGATGCAAAGCTTGTCAAACAAAAATTGCGCAAAATGCATCCACAAGTTGCCTTATTGGTCAAAGCAGAAATTTAGAAACTGTTAAAAGCAAAATTTATAAAGCCTATTGATTATCCAGAATGGGTTTCAAATTTAGTACCTGTAGCAAAACCAGATGGACGTGTTCGTTGCTGCACAGACTTTAGAGATCTTAACAAAGCTTGTCCTAAGGACGATTTCCCACTACCAATCATAGACAACATTGTAGATCTTACAGCAGGACATGAAATGCTATCTTTGATGGATGGATTTTCAGGTTATAATCAAATCAGAATAGCAGAGGAAGATCAAGATAAAACATCTTTTATTTGTCCATGGGGCACCTATTGCTAGGTTGTAATGCCTTTTGGTCTTAAAAATGCTGGAGCCACCTATCAACGAGCCATGACAGTTATTTTTCATGACCTTTTTCATACTATCATGGAAGACTATGTTGATGACATCCTGGGAAAATCTAAGACAAGAGAAGGACATTTACAAGTATTGGCACAAATCTTTGATCGATTAGAAAAATACCAAGTCAGACTAAATCCAAAGAAGTGTGTATTTGGTGTAACATCAGGAAAACTGCTGGGATATATTGTGTCTTGACGAGGGATAGAAGTGGACCTAGCTAAGGTAAAATCCATCATAGAGATGCCTCCACTAATGAATCTTAAACAGCTTCACAGTTTACAAGGTAGGCTACAATCTATCTGCAGATTTATCTCACAACTAGCAGATAAATGTCATCCTTTTCAGCATCTTCTTCGTAAGGGTGAACCTTTTAAGTGGGATGAAAAGTGTCAACAAGCTTTTGATAAGATAAAGGAATACTTGGCAATACCTCCTGTGTTAGTACCTTCGATACCTGATCGTCCATTATTGCTCTATATATCATCAACAACAGCAGCATTGGGTGCCCTTCTAGCTCAACATGATGATTCAGGAAAAGAACAAGTCATTTACTACATTAGCAGAACCCTTGTGGGATATGAACTCAATTACTCATTCATGGAAAAAGCTTGTTTAGCATTAGTGTTTGCTTCCCAAAAGTTGTGACATTATATGTTGAACCAAACAACAAAGCTCATCTCTAATGTGGATCCTCTCAAGTATCTTCTATCTAAATCACTTCTCATAGGAAGATTAGCAAAATGGGTTATGATCTTAAGTGAATTTGACATACAATATGTGAACTGCAAAGCTATCAAAGGACAAGTTATTACTGATCAATTAGCTGAAGCACCCATCACAAACATTCAGCCAATATATCTAGAATTCCTTGATGAAGGATTGTTTAATTTGAATTCTCCAGCACGATGGCAACTATACTTTGATGGGTCATACACACAACATGGATCTGGAGCAGGCATCTTGTTTGTTACCCCTCAAGGAGATTGTATACCTAAATCATACAGAATAGCATTCCCATGTACCAACAACATAGCAGAGTATGAAGCTTTAATCACAGGCTTGCGCATGGCAGTACAATGGGCTATCAAATAGTTACGAGTCTTTGGTGATTCTTAGCTAGTTATCAAATAGGTCTTAGATGAATATCAAACAAAAGATGAGAAGCTTCTTCCATACAAGATAATGGTGGACGATTTCAAGAAATATTTTGAGGATATTACCTTTGAGCAAATTCCAAGACTACAAAATAGAGCAGCAGATGCCATGGCTATGATTGGATCTCTTTTAGACATGCCATCTAACACCCATAAATGTGAATTCTTGGTCGAACAGCTTTTGATCCCAACATTTGAAGTTCCACAGTCTGAGCTCATATGTGAAATTGTTGGTCCCAACTCGTCATGGTACAAGGATATATACGAGTATCTCCATAATCAAACCTTTCCATTTCAACTATCCAACACCCAGCGCAAAACCTTTATCCATTGAGCCTCTCGTTACACTATCTTAGGAGACACCCTTTATCGCCGGAGTCTTGATGGTATCCTTCTTAGATGTCTTGATTCTGAGGAAGCAAAAACGGCCTTACGTGAAGTACATGAAGGTGTCTGCGGTTTGCATTCCACTGGCCCTGGCCTTGTTAAGAAACTTCTACGAGCAGGATACTATTGGCCAACTATGGAAAAGGATGCACAACAATTTGCAAGGAGATGTCTACAATGTCAGAAACATGGAGATCTAATACATGCACCAGCACATGAGCTTCAGCCTATTGTCACTCCATGGCCTTTTCCACAATGGGGACTTGATCTCGTAGGTAAAATCCATCCTACTTCATCCAACGGTCATAAGTTCATTATTACTGCCACTGAGTATTTCACGAAGTGGGTAGAAGCCATACCAATGACCTATATCATAGGTAAACAAATAGCCAAATTCATCTTACATTATATTATTTGCCGTTATGGAGTTCCTCAAGCTATTGTCACAGACAACAGTTTCCCTTTCAAGAACCAAGAGGTTAGAGATCTTTGCAACAAGTTCCATATTCAACATAGATTCTCTACGCCTTATTATCCTTAGAGCAATGGTCAAGCTGAAGCCTCTAATAAAATAATCATCAAGATCCTTAAAAAGACTGTTAATGAAGCTGGTCGAGATTGGCATCTACAACTGCATCCTGCATTATGGGCATATAGAACAAGCATCAAAACTCCCACTGGAGCCACACCCTATGCTCTCGTCTATGGCACTAAAGCTATTTTACCTATCAAGGTTGAGATCCCCTCTTTGCACATATCCCTACAACATACTATCTCAGATGAAGAATATCGAGTATCAAGACTCCATGATCTTGAGCTATTAGATGAACGCCGCCTTACAGCATTGAACCATCTTCAAGTCTACCAAAACTGGCTATGCTGTAGCTATAACAAAAAGATCAGAGAACACAGATTTCAAGTTGGCGACCTTGTCCTTAAAGAAAACCAAAGGAATCAACAACATCGAGAGAAACAGGGCAAGTTTGAACCAAACTGGCTTGGTCCTTTCATTATCACAGCAGTCTATGGATCAAGTGCATACACTTTGTCAACACCTGAAGGCATTCCCTTAGATGAACCAGTCAACAGTGTTCATCTCAAGAAGTTTTATCCATGAATCTCTGCTATCCCTCAAAAAACAAAAAAAAAAAACATAAGATAAATAATCCATCCTCTGGTGAAAACCTGGTAAACAGGCGCCTTGGATAAGTACCATAGTGAAAACTTGGCAAACAGGTGCTATGTGTAGTGACCAGCTTCCCTCATCTGCTTGGTTCATTTGATCATATATTCACATTTCATCTTGTATAGTTCATCATCACAATCCATCTCGTAATGCCATACATAGCCTTTCATCTTTATCTTCGTCCTTGCCAATGCAAGCTATCATATTTGAGACATTGTCATGATACCTATATCTTTTGGCACCTTAGCATCTTGGCCACATCCTTTCCGCATTGTCGCTTCTGCATAATAAACCCCATCCTGCACTGGGGGCATTTGTTGAGTCTTATTTGGAAGTGGATACTACTATCTCTAGCTCATAACACATCAAACAACTCAGCTTACAACACAGTAAACCTTATCAACTTCAGCCATGGCATATATCCAACGACAAATGTGACCTAACAACTTGCAACTAGGGCCCATATCTTCGCAATCTATCCACATTCATCCAACAATCGCAACAAACATCGCTTGATCAAACATCCAACCAATTAGCGACATCAATAAGAACTACATCTAGCTCTATCGTTGATGCCTTGATCCCATGGCTACAGGGTATATAGGCAATCTGAGATGCGAAGGAAGCACTCTGATTTAGGCTAAGATGATAGCCCCTTTCATCATTCATCATTCATCTTTCTTCTAAACATCCTTCAATCTTTCAGCTCACATTCTTCTATCTTTCATCACTTACATCATCAATAAAACCCAGAACTACATATTCATCATGTCTCATCTTCATCGTAAATGTGCTTTGATCCCGTGGATACAGGGTATGTAGGCAGTCTGGAATACGAAGGAAGTTTCCAGTACTCAAGCATAGATGATCCACGCCATCTTCTTCATCTTCATTCATCATCCGTCTTCTTCTTCTTTGATCAGCTCAAACAGGAAGCAAACCATGTGTATATTGAAAGCTCAAGCACTTTAACCAATCAAAGGTATGCCAGAAGTTATTTGTCTGCATGTCTTAAGCCAACATTTGCTATAGCAGTTTATCAACAACTTTAGCCTTCAACAAGATGTAGCTTTCCTCTTAACAAGGCGCCAGCTTGATCTATCCAAGAGCACCCAAAATTTGGCAAGAGAATGTGATGACAGTATCTTTTGTTTTATCTTTTGTCCCTTTTCTATGCCTAATCAAGACTGCCTTGATCTATTTATATCTTGGTATGTTGCGATGAAGTAAGGACTGGGGCATGGTCATATAGCTTTCATATGCCGTGTTTGTGGGATGATCTTATCCTCTTCCTATGCGTATTGGTATCTGGTACGTGTTGGGATTAGCATCTTACATATCAATATCTCTAGCATCTAAGAAGCTAAATAGTCTCTTATGCATTTGAGACTATTCTATGTTAAGACTAACTCCATACATATAACCAGCAAGCTATCATTATGTGTAGTGGAGATAAGCTCAAACCATTGCTTGTAGCGTCAAAGTCCAGCACTAGCTGTTATTCATATCTTGTGCATGTTGGCTCAACATCTTGACCTCATGCGTTCAACCAAGATTGTAACATGCTAGTTGCGCATTGGATATCTCGACACCTTGGTCTCTTATACCCTGGTGCATAACATCCATATGCTATATCAAACATAAGGACTGCATTTCTTTTTATTCTAAGCAATTACTTGAAAGCTGCCCATCATCATCCTATCTATTCATTCTATCTATTCATTCCATCCTACTCAGCCAAGATCAATCATTTCCATCATCTTTTGTCCATATTCTCGCTCCTGCAAAAACAAGTGTGTTAGACATACCTAAGTCCATCATATACCTTTCATTACTATCTATCTATATGCATAAGTCTATCCATATCATTACCATTTACATATTCACACATTTTCCATTCATTAACATTTGCATAAACATCCATATATAATCCATAACAGTATACACACAACATGCATAGCCATCATAATATCAACATAAGAACCATTTCAACATCATATAGATCACCAAAACCTCCATATATATATATACATGTGTGTCAAAATACAAGTGTCTACAATACAAGCTAAGCCCTGAAAGACTGAATGTACAAAATCAGCTCTAGGCCTCATCATAATACAAAATAAACAAAAGAATCCCTAGTGACTATTGGCAGCTCCCTCGCCCTGACCACCACCACCACTAGGTCCTATACCTGGTCCTCTGTCTCTCGATGGCCCCACCACTGAGGCTACTGATCAAGATCCACCTGTCCTCCATGAACCTGAAGCCCCTGACCTGCTCCTGAAACTAGGCTGCCTTTGCTCTACTGGCACCGCTCCATAGTACAAGCCTCTGTAATACTCAGCCTCACCCTGCACTCTCTGAAGCTCTGCCTGTACATCTGTCAACTGTGTAGCCAAGTACATCATAGCTCCATCAGTCCCCAATGCAGCCACTACTCTGTCTCGCTCACTGGTCACCCCCTGCAGCTGCTGCACTGTCCTATCTCTCTCAGCTTGCATACTATCTCTCTCAGCTCGCAGACCATCCCTCTTTGCTCTCATAGCCTGTACCTGCTGTATCGCAGTGTCTCGCTCTAGTCTCATCATCTACTCATGCTGTCTATCTGCATCTCTCTCTCCAGTCACTCTAGCTAGAGCACCGTCATCCTGTCCATCTCCCCCCTGTGCTCTCAACTGTAGCTGAGCCTGATATGTCTGTGCCTGTGCTCTCGCATGCCGTTGACTAATCACGGCCTAATGCCTATCTATCTCCACCCTCCTTAGCCTCATCTGTGCTCACTGCCTCCATCTCCTCTCCTCTCTGATCCATCTCCGCAGCTGCTGAATACCAACATCATCACCTGCTACAATCTGTGCCTGAGGCTGTGCTAATATAGCAGGCTAACTTGGCACCTGCTTTGGCATCTGTATCCCTGGTGCGGCTGGCACAACAGCCTGTGCTGGTGGAGCCCATCGTTGTCTCCTCCGAACTGGTCTCTCCATCCCAATCTCTCCAATCTTCCCATCCCGTGTCAACCAAGTCTGCCTAGCTATCGCCCAGTGTACATCATACTCTGATAAGGTGCCTGGATCTGCGGGACCCTGTCCCCACTGCCATACTACTGGCTGTAATCCATCTCTCTCTGCCAAAGCTGTCTCCACCACAACCTCTAGATCCCAATCAAACACCTCTTGTCTCGTCCTCCCAAAAATGGCATCACCTACTGGTACTACCTGTGCCTCCCCGAACTGTCTCAAAGCTCTCTCTGGCAAATAGCGCTCTATAATATACATGCCGTGTCCAAAAATGTATCTCGCTTGTCTAGCATAGACAAGCTCTGCATCCTCCTCATCCCAGTGCTCACATCCTAGCCATGGCCTCCATACAAATCTATCCACCTCATCCAATCTCCTCTGCTAGTATACCACACCTCAGCGCTGTCGATATGTCAAAGCCCCTCTATACATCCTTGCAAATGGCTCTCTTGCTGCTCTAGCCACCCATCCCTCTGGTCTCATAACTGGAATGTGCTCATATGTCCATACATGTAACACTGTCACTCCTGCCGACATACTAGCTCCAAACATATAAGTGCAATCATGTAGATAATGATAGAGTTGTCCCAACACACACTCTGCCCATGCATATCTCGTGCCATATGAAAACATGCCCTCCATCACTGTCCCCCATTTTACAGGAAAACCTCTGGCTCTCCTATCACCCACTAGCCATCTAATGATAGCCACTACTACCCACTGTAACCTATCACAGAGCTCCTCCATCCTCCCCATCGGAATCTCTGAACCCTCTGCTCTGATGTCTGGTGTCCCAAATAATCTCCTAAATGCAGCTAGACCCATCTCTGGATCATAATCCACATGATCCCCATCTATCAGAATCCTCAAAATCCAGAACACATCCTCTAAGGTGATGGTCGCCTCTCCTGTCGGTAACAAGAATGAACTGTGCTCGCTCATCCATCGCTCCACCATCGCTGTCATCAGCCCCCGATGTGCCTGAACTGGCTCTAATCAAGATACATGCTCCAAGCCCAGGACCTCTAACACCAGTAGCTCCTTTGCATCCAACCGCCTCACCAATCGCAAATCTCTTAGATGTGGCTCTCGTGATCGTAATGGCGGTAGTACATCTTGCATCATCCATTTATCCTTGTTAGTCCATTCCATTAGTCATCCATATCAAATTCTGCTTATCTATTTGCCATTTTACCCTACATCTACCATAAGCGTCCCACTTTACCACATGCGCTTCTTCCTAGTTCACTAGTGACTAGTTTTACCCTATGCGCACCTATTTTTCCTACATGCGAGCTTTTTTACATATGCGCTTACTGTTTCACTAAAAGCGAGCTCAACCATCGCATGTGCTTATTCTTGCTTCATATATGCGTTATATACTATATGCGCTTCTGTTTTGCCTTAAAGTGAGCTACTTCCTATATGCGCATAGTTTTTCACTAAAAGCGAGCTCAATTATTATTAGTGACTATTCTAGCCCTCTAAGCGCGCTGTTTTCCCTATGCGAGCCAAACTATCCTATGCGACAGCTCTTTTCCCATAAGCGAGTCTTTTTGCTCTCTATGTGCATTTTTCAACTGTGTTTTCCCGCCGATAGGATGCGACCACTTTTTGTATACGCGACCTACCCACGCCCATAAGCGACCCAGACTGCTATAAGCATTCTATATTCCTACATAAGCGACCTCAAACTGCTATTTCCTAACCTAGTCGCTTTTGGTGACGTGTGTGCATTAATTACACTTTTAGGCTATTAATTACACGCTTTTGGGAAAAGTTTTGACACATACCGGTGTGCCTGCTCCCTCTGGTCACCCATGTGTCCTCACTCGCTCCGCATGATGATCCCTGTGTGGCATAACCATCCTGATAGCTCTGCCACTCTCACTCTCAGGAGCTCTGGATTTCTCTAGTTTCTGAGCACAAATGAGCATAAGTGAGCCTATTTTCCATTGTAGAACCTACTTATAGCCCTTCTTCCAACCCTAATTCTTCTATGCCATAGCCTATTTTCTCCCATTCAACCCCATTTTCTTCATGTCTGCCTTCTTTTTAGCCTTTTCTTCTATCGCGAGCCAACCCAGCCCTTCTTGGTTAGCCTGGCTTACCTCTCGAGGGGGCATCACCTGCTAGTTACACTGCGACATAACTTGTTTATCGAACACATATCATATCTTCTTTGACACAACGCTCTATCGAATATTGTATCAAAGAGGGGCAAAATGTAGACACCCAAATTTGTCCCAACTTTATCCATGTCTAGCAACACCTTGTTAAATCATTAACCATTAAGCCAATTAATTAAATAAATTTTATTTATTTAATTAATTCCACATCATAATCCCATTTATCCTATCCTCATCCCAATTAATTAAATAAATTTTATTTATTTAATTAATTTCCACATCATATCTTATCCCATTCTATTCATTTATCCAATTAATTAAATAAATTTTATTTATTTAATTAATAACCAACTCATATTTCAACTAATTCAAATATTTTATTTGAATACAACACTCATCTTTTATCACATTCCAACACTTGTCCAGTCAATCATGTGTTGTAAGACAACTTTCATTCATATCCTTCACATGCATAACTAATGGAACCTAAATTTAGTATCTTTCAATCCTAGCCATTCACATAGCCTCTGAATCTCCACCGTCAATTGACATTGGTTGAGTCCTATATAAACACCCTCTCATTCCATATGAAACATCCAGCAATCATATAGCACCTACATTATCATCTTGAGCATCTTGAGCATCTGAGCATCCAATTGAGTTTTTATCATCCATCATGGCAGCTTTCAGCATTGCAATTGTTCATTGTTGAAGAAGCAGTCCACATCTCTTAAACAAGGAATCGCACGGTCTAGGTGATGTTATGCTTGAATTGCATTGTTCTTTTGATTTCATTTAGATTAGATTCCTTGATGATGGTAGGGTTAGGGTTTCATGGCTATGTCTGATCTGCTAAACCTGACTTTTCACCTATCACACAAAGATAAATAATGCACATCTATTGTATCATATAAGTAATTGAGGATATGCCAAGAGATTGTCCAAAAGCATGATCAACCTTTCCCCTCACCAAATCAAGGTCAAACTATCGAAGGTACTCCCATCTATGATCAAGATCCTATTTATGATATAGAAAACTAATTTGATCTCGTACCCAAATTTACACTTTCCATGATCAAGAGTTTGATTCTCATCCCACTCTTAATCCTGCAACCATCCATGATCAAGAAATCCACACTAATAATATCCATCATCCAACAACATCCACTTCTAATGATGAGATGTTGGGTCCCCATGAACACATAGAAAATCAAGTAAAAGGTATTGATCATATCAAACATATTAACAAGCAAGCTACCATTAAACATTTAAATGATCAAGGTATGAAAAGCACAAATAATGTTGAATGCACAAGACAACTTAGAGGGAGGGTGAATCAGTTGTATCAAGAGTTTCAAACCCTCACTGTTTAGTGTAAAAAGAGGGAAAGACATGTTATTGGTTTGTTTCAAGGGTTTGTATTGATCCTCCTTTCACCACTAAACATTCAAGGACATTCAACTGAGTAGAGAACTCTACTACAAATCTCCTATCACTTGGAACATAGCGGAAGATTGGAATTGTGTGAATTTGTTGTTCAATTAAGTCCAATTATGCTCAAAACACTAATTTCATAAAATCGTAAACAAATGGACAAATTATAGAAAACAATCGCACATAGAGATATCAAATGACAACCAAATACATACCAAATTTTAGAGTTCTCTATGTGGAAATGTCAGGGACTAATGAGCAGGCACCCTAGTCTAGTGTACCTACTTTTGTTGGGATCTCTAAAGAGTGTATACAACCTGATCTTGTTGTCATAGAGATTTCACTGCTTCAGAATCTAGAGGACTAATGAGTGGGTGCCCAAGTTGAAGCCCTAATTTTCTTCTTTTCTCTGTAATTCCAATAGTCTATAATGCCTCCCTGCAACTCCAGTTCTTCTGTTTCTGAGATTTGTAACCTGCAATAATAGAAAAGTGGGTTGGGGGTTCTGGTGTTTAGAGTCTTGCCTCGGTCAAGCCGTGGAGAGACATTCAAGTCTTCTGAACACTATTCTTAGATAAAGAGTGCATATCCCTATGGGATAGAGGCAAAAATCCAAATGATAAATGATAGAAAACATAATAGATATCACCTTGAAGTGTAGATCTCACATAAATGAAGGCTCTTTAATCACATGAGAAGATGAAGTCAAATCTACAATCACAAACACAGTAACAATGCTCTACTCTGCAACAATGAGTATCTTGAAATCACAAGTATGCCTAAAGTTCACAATCATCGTCTAGTTTACAAATGAAAACTTTATCATGCTTATATATGCAACTACAAACATTCCTACTAAGAATTTTGTAATTCAAACTTGAGGTGTTGGCATAGGACCTAATAATGGTCATATAACTAACACATGAAAATAGGGCATGAGCGCCCAAGTCCTCTCCCCTATTTCAAGAATGAGTCATCATAAGTACATCCCCTAGGTCCCATTTGTCATAAAACACATGGGTTTTCTCATCAGGAGTCATCATTAACATGCAAGATGATCTAAATGCATTCTAAAGGACCCAAGAGCTAAACCTTAAGAGGGAAAAGCCCCCAAGGGGACATTTTTCAATGTAACATTTATACCCCACTTTAATGTATGTATAAATGCTAGGTCAATACATGCAAAGTAAGGTCAACAAATACAACAAACACACTGAGCACGGAGAAGACATGCCAATCACAATGAAGATAGTAACAAGCACGCAAAACACAGAGAAGACAATTACAATCACACAAGACATGGAGAAGACAACATTGAGGACGTACAAAACACAGTGAATATAGTGAATGCAATGATTATTTCTTTTTCATTTTATCATATATGAATGCAAATTCAAGTACATGGAAAGTACACACACAACCCAAATGCAAGAGGAGCTCATTGCCACCAGTCTTGAAACTGCATAAAGGGCAGTAAACACACCAAATAAAACTCAAAGTGTAGGAGGAGATTATCGCCAGTAGTATTTAAACTACACTTGAGAACAAACACACCATACAAATCCCAAAGCATAGGACGAGCTCATCTCTACCAATCTTGAAACTATGCTTGGGAACAAACACGCCATACACACACATGGAAGACATGGATAAAACATGACAAAGAAGTGATGGAAGAAACCTATTGCTAGGTTTGCATCCATCTTAGGCACATTAAATGCACACATTAATGATTGGGCTTCACCATAACAATTACCAAAGACATGATTAAGGGTTAGGATAGTCTCAGATATGCTCCCCACCTACTCCTTATCCTCAGGAGCAGATGTACTACCTTGAGTGTTCTGAGGCTTGTTTGGATTCTGCAGAATTTTTACATCATCCCTTCTATTGGTCTTGCCTGATGCTTTCCTATTGTTTTCAATATTTACTGCAATTCTGAAAGCATCCCTGAGAGTGGCAGGACCTTTATCTCTTAATCCATATGCAGTCTTTGCATCAAAGGCATTGATGTACAAAATTATGCACATTGGTTCATTTGGCCTCATGTGATGTGGCAGTTTGTTCAACACTTTAGTAAATCTTGTATTAAAGTCTGCAACCTGTTCATTTGACCCTTTGGTGATACTGGTGAACTCATTTACAAAGAAGCTAGGGTCAGTTTTATCACCATATTGCTCCTTGAATATCCTCTTAAAATCATCCCATGATGATATGCTCCGGTCAGGTAGATTCCTGTACCATTCTCTTGCCTCATCTATTAAGGATTGCATGAATGACTTCATGAAAACATCCTCATGCTCAACCTCAAAATTATCCATGACATTCTGAAAGGCCTTTAGATGATCTTCTCCTGACACTGTGTTGTTTCCTGAAAACTTAGGCACTTGCAGCCTCAGATGCTTGTCAATGGGGTTAGGATACCCAGGAATACCATCAAACACCAGCTGCCTGAATCTATCTAATTGCATAGGCTGTCTGTTTGGCTGATTAACATTAACATTTCTGTTTGCATTCTGGTTTCCTGCATGGTTCAGTGGTATCCTAGCATCATTCACATTTTGTCTGTCATCATGATGCTGATGTTGCATTTCATATCTTTGCTGATGTCTTTGCATATTTGCATTCTCTAGGGTAGGAACTGAATTATTTTGGGCAGTTCTCAAGGCTTGCACTTTCTGCTGTATATCATCTCTGATTTTCATGGCTTGTAGGTATTCTAGTTCTGCTCTTAGGCTTTTGATTTCTTCAGCTAGCTGTTCATCCTTAGGTCTGGAGGTAGATGGTCTCATGCCATTCTGGTCATCATCTTCATCATCCCTTAGAGACTCTGCCTCTTCAAAACTTTCACTTGGGTCTAGAAAAGGGCGTTCTTGGAACACCTCTGACCTCATTCTCATACTACCACCCTGTTGCCTCTCATATGCACCTTGAATATCAGCTTCTGCACTTGAAAAATAAGGAGCATGCTGTCTTGATGGCCTAGGGTTATCTTATACCTCATCACTTTTTCTGGGGGAGCTCTCATGACTAGCTGAGACAGTTCCCTTTCTTCTATACATCATTCTTTTTGTGAATGGTAACTCTTCAAATAGAGGATTTTGTTGGGATCTTCTCCCCTGCATAAAAATTTACCTTGACTGGTTGGGAGATTACTTCAGAGTCGCCACCTATTTCTAGGAACTGTTTTCTTCTGAAAACCAGGGTTCTTTCACAAGGTTCCCCAGCGGAGTAGATTACTGTTGCTGACTCAGATGGGTCACATATATATCACTGGAGATGATTAGATAGCACTTTTACTTCTCATTCCCTAGTAGAGTCGCCAATTTCTGTTGACTTTTTCCCAGACTGGATGCTTATCCCCAGATATCCCTACAAGGTAGCCATCAGTGATCAACAGGATCTCTGGGCCAGGGGGTCAACAGTATAGGAGATAGACTCTATATTTTATCTCCTCTTCTTCTTCAGGCTCTGCAAGACCTAGGGGGGTATTCCCTACTCAACATCCATGAGGATATGCATGCAAGGCTGGGATGTTGACAGAAAGCAGATAGTCCTCCTGTAAGTAGACCAAAACTGAATGATAAGAGCAAAGGGGCTAGCTTTGGGCCTATTAGCAGTTGTAGACAGAGGACTGAGGTTCCTAAAACTAACTCTAATGTCCTAATGTTGGTTTTAGATTTTGCTTTGGAGTTTAAGTGTGGATGCAAAGCTGGATATGGTTATAACACAAAACAAAGCATGATTGGTGCCTATCCAGGGCCTGGAGTCAGTAGACATACACCTGTGAATGATCAGCATGAACAACTAAAACTGGATTTCAAGGGGATATGTGTGATACCTGCCTTACAGGCATCTCCCAATACAAAGTGTTAGGTTATCTCTACTTATGGTATCCCTACTGCAGTATATCCCTCCCAATGTTCAACCTGAAAACAGTTTAATCTACCCCTTGAGTAGAGGTTAAAAGATCAGACAGTCAACATAGGAATTCTATGCTCTAGAATCCAAACATTACCAAACATCCAGATTCAAAAGAAGAATACATGCAATACTGGAGACAGAATTAACACAACACATGCCAAACAACATTTCTCATATAAGTTTAATCATGAAATCAGTGGGTTCATGCCAAAAACAAACAACAAGAGATACATAAACTCACAGGTAAGCTATACAGAGCAACCAGATCAGCTTGTTATGCATTACAGAGCCAAAATCATCAACTTTCAACAACCTCTCAAATGAGCAAGACCACCTGCTTATAACAGCCAGGTAGGTGCTCAGCAATTAATTACATGGTTGACCAAAATTTTGCCAGATACACAGTATCATGAAAATGGCGCTCAAACACAACCGGATTGGTGCCCAAACTTGAATGCAGCAGGTAGGGGAGGAGACAGGAAGATTTCTCGAGCCCTGCGCCCCTGTCCGCTGATGTACACCCTCAGTCGGGTACAAGATCGACCCACGCCATCGCCCATACCTCTGCAACAATCGCCATTAATGGCGCACCAACCCGCGGCCTTGGGAAGATCATCAAACAGACTATCGCAAGCATCTCCTGCCGAGATTCATCATCATGATGTTTCGAATATGCAGGATAACATTATCCCACATGCACCCCGCGATGACCTCAATAACACTTTATATACTAGGTCATGAGCATATATCATGTCGGTGCTTTTGCTCCTGACGACACTAGTATAGACCTCATCATCATCATCCTCCAGCAGCATGATATCCTGTTGTTCGAAATATCACCCTGACGTCATCATGATATTTGAAATATAACCTTCATGATAATCGGCACAACCTGATCCATCGGAGGAACATCCTCCTGCTGAGCTTATAACAAAAGTCTGGCCGATGAACATCCTGATGACATCATCATCATATCCTGCTGACGTCATCATCATATCTGCCTACTGCGCACCTCCTCATATCCGGATGACGTCATCATCATGTTTGCAAATATCAGGAGGTCTCTTCAAGATGATCAGTTGTTAGAAATATGACCCCCGCGGACCTTGATGATGTCATCATCATATTAACATCATCATGATATTCGGAAGACAACCGGATATTTGGAAATATCCTCCTGATGCTCAAATATCAGGTTGCACTGTAGCTCCTCTGTAAGATCGGGGCGATAACTGAATATGACGATGATGCTTGAAAAGATCACCCCCCGGAGGTAATGCGCGAAGCCAACAGGCGGATATCTCCTTGATATCAGCATCATCATGATGCTCGAGCAAACATGTATCCGGGTGATATGAAAATATCACCCCCTCCTTCGGAATATCATGATGCAGATAGGCAGAAAGAAAAGTATCACCCTGATATACGGATGACGTCATCATCATCAGGATGAGAAACAAAGAACAAGAAGTGATACAACATCATCAGGATGATATTGACTAAGATCATCCTGACGTTCAAAATATGATGACCCTAGTGAATATCGGGTTGCAATTAGAACTCTTCAACAACATCATCAGGATGATCATAACCAAGATCACCCGATGATAAAAATATCACCCCGGCGAAATATCATGAAGGCAGAAAATATGATGACCCCCGCAAGCAGCAGGATGATAACTGGAAATATCATGATGATGACGACCCTTAGGAAAAAACAAGTCAGGTCGACAACTTAGAGAATAACCCCTTCAAGATATCGGGCCAACATCGCCATCATGTTTGAGCAAGGTGATATTCGGAAGATCACCAGACACTTGAAAAATCACCCTCGCAAACAACTGAGGGCGCACTGTAGCTCACCAGTATCATCAGGATAATAAGCAAACATCACCCGACAGTTGAAATATGATGATGACGATGAGAAAAACAAGTCGACGAAGAACATGCTGATGAAGATCATCATCGAACCAAATATGATGATGATGACCTCCTCCTCAGGAAAATATGATGCTGCAGCTGAAAAACGCTGAGGAGGTCCAACACTTAGAAAAATTGGGCAAGAAGATGAAGGCTTCAGATGAAGAAACCTCCCGATCATGACAGATCAACCCCCGGTCAAAATAAGTGCTAACAGTAGGAAAGGTGTCTATTAATGATGTTAAAGAGGGTATATTGTAGTTTTCTATATTAGTTAAACATGGTGATGTAGGAGATTTTATAATACCCTTTCCAGTTGAGTGAGGTTGTTGAGGAACCCGAAAAGTGTCCATTTCAGTCCATATATAGGGTGTTGGAATACCTTGGTTTTGAGGGATAATTTGTTCTTCAATATTGTGTGAGTTTTCATTGTTGTCCAAGGCATGTGAAGGATCAGGTGAAGGTCTATGATTGTTTCTTTGTTCAAGATGTAGTTGAGAAGGTCTTGAAAATCAGTTGGTAAATTTTTAGTTTCAACAGGTTGAAGCAAATGTTCACAAAGGGAATCTGTATCATCCAATGATTCATCCTGGCCAAGGAGAGAAGGAAGGGATGGCAGAGTAGTGTTAAGAAATGCATCAATGACGTCTTCTTCTTGTGCCATAATATCTTCACCAAGTGGGGTTATGTTAGGACACGTCTCTTTATTAGATGAATCACCTAGTGCTATATCATTCTGATAGGTTTCAGAAAGAATGTCCATTATGCCATCATGAAATGAAGGGAGAGAGGGAATGATATTTTCACCATTACTTCCCTGATTGTCATTTTTAGAGATGAAATTAGTGATGTTCTCTAAGATTGATGAGAACACACCCACAATAGTGAGGAAGCTTTCATAATAGGCTATTGTTTGAAGGATATCACAGGTAGTGCTTACGAACATGTCAATACCGTAGATGTATGCTATTTGGTGCAAGACTTGAGGATATTTATCAGTGAATTTGAAAAAAATGTCATAATTCATAATGTACTCAAACAAATATTCCAAAGATTAATGATGAGGAGAATCCATGGTATATGAGTGCGAAACTATGGATAAATATGACCTAAAATGCTTGATTTTTTCAACTTTTTTCAATGCAAACAAGTGAGAGAAGAGGTGTTGTAGGAAATTGATGAGGGGAAGAAAATAATATTCTAATATCAGTCCAATAAACCAACAATATCCTTCACAACACACCTTTGATTCAATCCTATAATGATGATAAGTCAAAACCTAGTGAAAATACACCAAAAACATGCAATTTTTCACCAGTTCTCAATGCAAAGGCCCAATAGATAGGGCGTTGTTAGAATTTGAGGAGGGGTAGAAGATTATAACCCTGATAACAGCCAATTAATGCAGCAAAATCCTTCACAACATGCCTATGATGCAATTCTAGAGAGACGATAAGGCCAAATCTAGTGAAAATGCAAGGTTTTCAAACCATAAACATGAAATTTTGCAAGAAAGCCACTATGATGAAACACTACAGTTATAAATCAGTCCTAATGAGTTTTTTAAAAGGGTAGTAAAATCTGAAACAATATTTTGATTACAAACCCTAGCTAATGCAAAACTAGGTTATATGAAAAAATGCACAATTTCAAGCAATTTTTAACAATTTAAGCATGAAAATGCAATATTAGTGAGTGATGAATGATGAATTTCTGTAATTTAAATAAGATTTGATGATAATGACAAAAAAATATATGAAATTAAATGCAAACTAATTCAAATTATTTGAAAATGCAAGCTAAAAATGCCAATTTTTTCAAATTTTTTCAAATTTTCAATTTTTTTTGTAATTTTTCAAATGCAATAAGATGAAAATGAAATGAATGAATGAAAGTCTAAAGTACAAAACTCAGAAATGTGTAAAATTCATTAAAAATAGGGGTTCACCAAAATGTTTAGTGTAAAAAGAGGGAAAGATATGTTTTTGGTTTGTTTCAAGGGTTAGTATTGATCCTCCTTTCACCACTAAACATTCAAGGACATTCAACTGAGTATAGAACTCTACCATAGATCTCCTATCACTTGGAATATAAGGGAAGATTGGAATTGTGTGAATTTGTTGTTTAATTAAGTCTAATTATGCTCAAAACCCTAATTTTGTAAAATCATAAACAAACAGACAAATTACAGAAAATGATTGCACACAGAGATATCAAATGACAACCAAATACATACTAGATTTTAGAGTTTTGTGTGCTGAAAAGTTAGGGACTAATGAGTGGGCACCCTAGTCCAATGTACCTTCTTTTGTTCATATCTTTGAAGATTTTTGCAACCTGATCTTGTTGTCACAAAGACTTCACTGCTTCAGAATCTGGAGGACTAATGAGCAGGCGCTTGAGTCCAAGCCCTAATTTTCTTCTTTTCTCTGCACTTCCAACAGTTTGTAATGCCTCCCTACAACTCCACTTCTTCCACTTCTGAAACCTATAACTTGTAATCAGAGAAAAGTAAGTTGGGGTTTGTTGTGTTTAGAGGCTTGCCTCAGTCAAGCCTAACAGAGAGATTTAACTCTTTCGAACACTGTTGTTAGATAAAGAGTGTGTATCCTTGCGGGATAGAAGCAAAAATCCAAATGATAAATGATAGAAAACATAATAGATATCACCTTAAAGTGTAGATATCACATAAATGAAGGATCTTCAATCATATGAGAAGATGAAGCCAAATCTACAATCATAAACACAATAACAATGCTCTACTCTGCAACAATGAGTATCTTGAAATCACAAGTATGCTTAAAGTTCACAATCATCTTCTAGTTTACAAATGAAAACCTAATCATGCTTATATATGCAACCTAGCAAAAGTCATATAACTAACACATGAAAATAGGGCCTGACCCAAAATAGGGCAGGACTAGGATGCAGGTGCCCAAATCCTCCCCCCTATTTCAGGTAGGAGTCATCACAAGTACATCCCCTAGGTCCCATTTGTGATAAAACTCAGGGGTTTTCTCATCAAGAGTCATCATTAACATGCAAGATGATCTAAATGCATTCTAAAGGACCCCAAAGCTAAACCTTAAGAGGGAAAAGCCCCCAAGGGGACATTTTCTGACGTAACACTCACAAACATAGTCACATCCACATTAGTTCACTTAAGCACTTAATCTGCTATGATGATTAAACATGAGAAGAAAGGATCAAAAACTTAAACACAACAATAGCATGCACAAGAGAACACTAGATTTTATGTGGAAAAACCTAAAAATGAAAAACCACATTGAGGATTAGCTCACAATATAATGTAGTAACAATACCAAATTACAAAAGGCTCACTGACATAAAGAGAATGCTCACTATAGGGGACTCAGTGTCCAAGTGGAATCACTACCCACTGAGAAAAAAAGATAGAAGACAATAATGGATCAGTACTAGGATTTGAACTGATATAATTGCATCTAACCTATGCATGGAGTTTAGTTCTAATGAAGCTCAATATCCATCTCAAAACAAACAACACCTTCACAACATCACTGAAAGATAGTAGACACCTTCTGCTCACTGCATCTAGTCTCCTAACACATGAAAGTTCTTGCTGCCTTAAACAGATTCACATCACACTCATCATATCCCCCATACATGCACACACACATGAACTCTTGACACTTATTTATACCACCATCAGCCTTGAAATTAATCTCTAAGGTCGGCAACACATCTTAGCTTATAAAATTCAAATTAGGTCTAGACCTAGATATTCCTATAGAGGAAGAGAATGAATAAAAACCACATTATACCTTAGCATGGACCTAAATCTACTCTTACATGCTTTAACATGCTTTCAGAATCAACAGAGCATAACCAGAATTAGTGTAAACAACCAAGTCAACCAAACTTGTCTTAACACCAAGAAATTTTAAGCACACACTTTTTCAAGGATAATCATGCCTTGCAAACCTTACACACATCTTTGACACAATTTAGAAACGTCCACGAGCAACTTGAAGTCACCTAAAAATCAACAAATTCAACCACAACAACTTTCACCTGAAGGAGGTTCTCATTCTGCTTACAATCAACACTATCAAAGTTTGCTACACAATAAATTGGTTTCCAGAGCACCAAATCAAAAACCTTCTAGATACAAGATAGATAAGAACCTTATAAGAATATATCCAAAACCACAACACCTGAAACCATTCTATAGAGAAATGCAGAGAAAAATACTTTCTCCCAGACAAATCGCAAACACTGTCAGACACTGTCTTCAAACTGGGGAACATAAATTTCACTGCACAATGATCTAGAGTACTAAATTTGGGATTTAGTACCTTTAAACACTTCTCAACATCATATCCAAACTACACACTCAAATCTTCATCATAGATAAAATCTGGAACAAAAAATAGAATAATATTCTGTAAGCTAGAAGACTTCTTCAACACATTGTTTCCAATATTAATCAAATTTTCTCAAAAGCAGTTAGAAACCCAACCATATAAGAATATCCTCAACATCTTTAGCATCTATACAAAGCATCCAAATCATCCTTATCAAATCAACTGAATCAAACAATAATATCCTCATAAGAAGATAATTGACACCAATGACAACAAAAACATGTTGACATCAATGACAACACCGATTAGCAAATACTTGCAACAATATCCCCCTTTGTAATTTATGGAAACATATGATGTGAAAAACCATCATGACACAACTCAGCACTAATCTCATTCTCCCCTTTTCTTTTACACATCTTTCTCTCTTTCTCGCCCTTTGTTTTTCACATGAACTCTCTCCCCCTTTGACATCAATGGCAAAGGGTGACACATCTTTTTCAAGCTCTCTCCCCCTGATTACGATACTGCACATACTTGCACTATTCTCAACCAATCTGAAAACTCCCGCTTAGGAGTACATGCCAACCTGTATCAACTCTTTCTCCCCCTATCTGTAACAATCATCAACACCACTACCTACTCCCCCTGAGAGGTAACCTTCATCATCAGTAAAGAGAAGAATGAATCTTGAAGCACACTAGACTGATGCATCTCCCTATGCATCTAGTTCAAAGGAGGGACAATAACCACCAACTTTTCTTGGAGATACTCAAATGTATCCTTAGGAAGAGCCTTAGTGAATATGTTAGCAACTTGATCCTTTGTAGGTACATACTCAAGCTTCACTTCATTCTCTGCAACCTTCTCTCTTAGAAAGTGATAATTGAAATATGCTTTGTCCTTGAATGCATCGTTGGATTCTTTGAAATGTTAAGAGCACTTGTATTATCACAAAACCTAGGAATTGGCTCATCATACACAACTTTGATATCATTCAAAGTTGGTCTCATCGATAACACTTGTGTGCAACATGATGCTACAACAATATACTCTACCTCTACAGTAGATAAAGACACTAAATCCTACTTCTTTCATAGCCAAGATAGAACTCTATCGCCAAGAAATAATGCACAACCACTTGTACTTTTCTTGTCATCTACACATTTGGCCCCATTTACATCTATATAGGAACTTAGGTTAAAGTCATTGTTCTTAAGATACCATAAACCATGATCCAAAGTGCCCTTCAAGTATCTGAATATCCTCTTCACTGCCATGACATGTGACTCTCTAGGATATTCTTGACATCTTTCCACAAGACAAACTACATGCATGATATTTGGTCTATTAGTAGTTAGATATAGTAGTCCTCTAATCATCGATCTATATTTTCTCTGATCAGCCTTAGGTGATTCAACATTCTTGCTAAGTATGCAACCAGTTGACATGGGGCTACAAACTAGTTTAGAGTCTTCCATTTCAAACTTCTTCAACAATTCCTTGACATACTTCGATTGTGAAATGAAATTTCCCTTATATTTCTAATTAATTTGCAGCCCAAGGAAGAAGTTCATCTCTCCACACATTGACATCTCAAATTCTTTTTGTATTTCATCTAGAAAGTCCCTACACATACCTTTATTTCCACTAAAGATTATTTCATCCATGTTGCAAAGACAGTTGTCATTGCACCAAAAGATCGACCTTGTTAATGCCTGATACAACTGCCAGAGTTAATGGATCCATGGGAGGTGGTTAAGCCTTGTCATGAACCCAAGAGCTAGGGTGCATAGCACAAGGAGACCAAGGGCACGCACCTTGCAACAACCCCTCCTCCCTAGAGTAAGTGAGGGGTTTGAACCCATGACCTGGGCTCTAATACAAATTGTTGAAAAGATGGTTGCCATTTCACTAAAAGATCAACCTTGTTAATGCCTGATACAAGTGCCAAAGTTAATGGATCCACAGGAGGTGGTTAAGCCTTGTCAAAAACCCAAGCACTGTGCTGCACAACACAAGGAGACCAAGGGTGCACACCTTGCAACAATCCACATAGACCTCAACAATTAGGATTTGATCTTTTCTTACCTTGATGTACAAATTATTGTTTGTAGATCCTTTACTGAATCCTTGCTATAACAAATACATGTCTAACCTTGCATACCAAGCTTTGGGTGCTTTATTTAGTCCATAAAATGCCTTCCTCAACCTATAAATCATATTTGTCTTATCTTACAACTAAAATCCTTTTGGTTGCTCTATGTACACTTCATCTTCTAGTTCCCCATTAAGGAAAGTAGACTTCACATCCATTTGATATACATTGAAATCCTTATGTGTTGCAAAAGCCAAAAACATCCTAATGGCCTCCATTTTTGCCACTAGAGCATAAGTTTCCTCATAGTCTATTCATTCCATTTGTGAGTAGCCTTTACATACAAGTCTTGCCTTATTTCTTACCACTTCTCCATTTTCATTCAATTTGTTCTGAAATATCCACTTAGTTCTATGATGTCAAAAATTGTCCTCCTATATGGAATGGTACAATTTCTTATAGTTTAGCTCCTCTCCTTTGGTGACCTTTTAACCTAGTTTCTTTTAGACCTTCCTAAACCCTGACTGACTTATGTCTAATTGGAAGAATGTCATATTTTAGAATAACTGAAGGCTGATGGTGAAAAGAAAACTTGGATTTAGGATCCCCTAACCTCTTTGAGGCAGTCTTGAGTGGGAAATCAGGGCTTGGACTTGGGCACTAGCACCCTTGTCATGACCTATTTCCTAGGGTCCTAAATTTTGGCGGGATGTCGGATCTTGTCGTGTATTCTGGGATTCCACTTTCAAATTTTTGTTTTTCATGCAATGTTGACATATTATTTCAAAATTTGAAATTCCTAAGGTTAGATATTTAAAGACATTTGAAAATCATTTTGACATATACAATTTTTGTGCAAGCTTTATGCCACAACTTTACCAAAATTGCCATTGAAGTTTAGTAATTTGTGGAAGCTCTTTAAAGTTATTTGAATTTGCTATCATGGAGACAATGGATGGAGATTAGGAATCAAGATCTTGAGACTATCTTTCTCTTCCTATGGTTTGTACACCTTTTGTATGATTAGGAGAAGGGTTGAAGCCTCCAACATCGGGCTTGGAGATCCTCCATAGACATTACTAATTCACCTTCTTATTCATGCAAGTCTTCATTTGTTTTCATCTCCTTGAGGTGAAAACAATAGAGGAATTGGTAATTATTTCAATGGTTACTGTTTTGCTTGCAATGGGTTTGGACACATGGCTAATAAATGCAGATCAAAAGGAAATCAAGTTCATAAGAAAGGAAATGTTGTGTGCTTTAATTGCAATAAATCTGGTCATATTGCAAGATTCTGCAGATGTAGAAACAATGGAAGAAGAGGTCTGATAAATAGAAAACTAGATGAACAGAGATAAGACAAAGGCAAAAAAATGGATGTGAATGAGATATAGAGTGAAATGAACAAGATCTAGATAAAGAAAGATACAATAAACAATGATGATGAGTCTGCACTAGAATCAAGTGCTGACAATTCCTCTAGGAATTAAGTCAGGAACTTTGGCTCAGGGGGAGCTGCATTGAATGTCAAAATCCCCCCATCAGTATGTGGGTGTTTGAATCTAGCAACATAAAAGAGAATATTCTGAATTAGTCCAAAACCCTTGGAAGGATTTCTGGAAGAAAAATGTTGATATGAAATCTTGCGGAGTGATTCACGAAGAACCATAAAAAATAAAGTAACCATATATAATTAGGGCAACACATTTATTACAATGCCAAATTAGGTTTTGAAATAGATAAAAGGTCACTTGGTCACTCATTTGAATCACCTTGCATTTGAAGGAAACAAGAAGAAGAGCATTTGAGCTGCAAATCCAAAGACTAAGGCAAAGAGCGAATTCAACTAACAACTGATTAACCCTAACCTCGTGAAAGAAAAAGGCACCTCTCTATAAAGCTTTGAATCTAAAATTTGTTGAAATGGCTACTCCTTATGTTGTTGACATTACTAAAAGGCCTCGACCCAAATTTAAGAAGCATCCTCACAAATCAATTGAAGTTGACCCATTAGGAGCTTTTTCAAGTGTTCCATATGGTGTGTTATTTGTAGAAGACATTAGGGTTTATATTCATGCAAATATAGATGAGTTTAGAGGTTCAAGGTATGTAGACTTGTTTGAGAAATAACTTAGGGATGAAAATATTGAACTTAAACCTGAGTGTAAGGCACTACAGAATAAACACTTTATTCAGATTATGGGGTTTCCAATACTTGATGAGGATGAATGGGTCTGATACATTTTGAGTCAGATGCATGATGAATTCATTTGGTTGTTAAAACCATTCAAGATTTCCAAGCATGCTATCAGAAATGTAACTGGCTTAAACTCAACTAGAGTATTGCCCATGTTGAAAACTGTGAAAAATCAGATAGTGACTGATTCTACTAGTGCTGAGTTTAATAGAAGGGCAATGACCATTAATGATATTATAGAACTGAATGTCAAATTCACCTCCAGGGTGATTGGGTACAAGATCTACAACTCAAGCAGATAAAATTCTGTCTCCGGAATAGCCATATATGCTACATACAAGATTCTCAAAGAAAACACTAATGATTACTTGTGTGAATTACTATAGAATCAATTGATTGAAAATTTAAACAAAATCAAGAAAGATAAGAAAAACACTTTCAAGTATGGTACATTGGTTCTATGTTTGTTCTTTTACTTTATGAATGAGGTACCTGGGGTAAAAGGTGTGCACTAGACTAAGGATGAGCCAGTTGCCATTCAGATTAGAGATCATATTCATAACATTGGTGATTTCAAAGCTAAGAAAACTGCAATAAGGGGTTACTTCAAGAATTTTCAGAGTATGATGCACCTAAGGGAAAGAATCCCTAAATCAATTGTTGAGAAGTACAAAAATGATATATACTTCATGGTTGATACTGATCAGTGTATGATGGAAGCAATGGAACCCATAACTACTTGGATCATGCCCATGTGGTATGAAGTAGATGAAAAAATCTTGAATATGTATGCTCAACATCTTCTAAGCAAGCCTAAAGACACAACAGTTGAAAGATTCAGAACTTATGAGTAGCTGAATTTAAAACTACATACTGAATTCAGAGAACCTAAAACTATTATGAAAGTAAGAAATGAAGTTGAACAATTAGTTAAAAATTTGGGTGCCTAACTAAGGAGGCTGTGAGGAAACACAGATAAAGAACTGAAAAGGCTGAGAAAGAGAAACAAGATAAGAAACTAATAGATGCTCCAGTGGAACTCTCTTCCACTTCAAGAACTACTAGGAGCTCTGCTACTGCCCCTGTTGTTGCAAGTATGGGTCTAACCGATGTTGTCATTGATGTCAACATACTCATGTCACATTAATGAGAAGGATTGGATGAGCTATGTGCTAAGGATATTAAGAAAATTAGTCTCAATCAGGAATAGTGAAGAACAGTGATGATAACACGATAAAAGTCTAAGATAGGTTGAGGATCAGAGGATGCGGTTTAAAGGGTTTGTATATATGAGTCTTGAGATGATCCAATCAAGTTTTCAGAGGTCCGCATGAAGATCTGAAGAAGTTATGACTGCTCAAGTAGAACTGGCTCCGGTAGGTGTTCAGAGGTGACAGAGTGTCACAGATAGGTCCGGTGAGGTCTGATAATGCATTATCCCATTCTACAATTTTTAGGAAGTGTTGAGGACATCATTGTGAAGTGTCAAGTAGATTGGTTTGTGGCTTGAAGGTCTGGAAGAACCTTTCCTTTGTGACAGTGATGACAGACTGTGTTCTTGAGGTTTCAGATGAAGGAGAGAAGGATTCCAGTAAGCACATGAAGTGCGGATGTTGTTGGTGATTCAGGAAAGCTTGTGGTGATCTATGGATTGGTTCCAGTTCATGTTAGTGGTCCACATTGAAGTTATAGTTCATATTTGAAGAATAACCACTAGATGTTGGTGTTCTTCCTAAGACTGGCCGATCGGATGTATTACACATCTTGTGGATGTTCTTGTAGATGTTTTCTGACTTAGATGATTGTTCCTAAGTCGATGTCTTGTATAAATAAGAGATTGTGAAGTCATTTCAAAGTGGGTCTTGCAATGATGAGTGTGTGGTAGCAAAGAGGAGTGTGAAAGGTAGAGCAGAAGTATTGGGCTTAATGGAACTGATTCAAGCATGGTGAAGATGCTATTCTCCAATTCATAAAGGTGATACTTATTTCTTTGTAGACAGTGTGTCTCTTGTAGGCAGTGAGCCTCTTGTGAGTAGTGTGCTCGGGCAGTGAGCCCTAATTGGCATGTGCCATTTTGTTCTTTCTATTCTTCTAATAGAGAATACATTCTTGGGTTAATCACCCCATAGTTTTTCCCTTAATCGGGTTTTCTACATCAAAATCTTGATGTCTTATGTGTTGATGAGTTTCTGCTTTTGATTTGAATGCATTATGTTTCATGTTTAATATACTGCTAATCACCAAGAAGATTTAAGTGTGGAAATTAGAGAAAGTTTTGCACAACTGATTCACCCCCCCTCTTAGTTGTGTGCCCTAAGTGTAACAATTGGTATCAGAGCCAAGTTCCTCTAAAAGGAGCTTAACCGCTTGAGGAGATCCAGGATGTCATCTTACAAGAAGGATAGTCTGAAGTTTGATGGAACCAAGTTTGCTCTTTGGAAAGATTGCATGAAATGTCACTTTTAGTGTATGGGAATGGCATACTGGTCCATGGTTACAAAGGCATATGTACCTCTACAGGGTGGTCCAACAACCCTAAATGAAATCACAGATGCTAAAAATAATCTGCAGACCAAAGAGGCTCTTCTAAGTGCATTATCTGACTCAAAACTCTCAAATGTTATTGACCTACCAACTGCTTTTGAGATTTGGAATAAAATGGAAATTTGCATGAAGAAGACCAGTATGTTAAATGTGCAAGGTTACAGAGTCTAAAAGGGAAATTTGAAAAATTGAAGATGAGAGATGATGAAAATATTACCACTTTTATGCCAAGATTGAATGAGCTAGTTTGTGGAATTAGAAATGCTAGTGGAGTCTTGGATGAAAATGAGATTGTTGGTAAAATTCTCAAATCCATTCCTGCTTCTTAGAAAATCAAGGCTGCTGCCATTGAAGAATTAAGAGCCCATACAACTGTCACAAGAGATCAATTGGCTGGGACATTGGCTGCATTTGAAATGACAGAGTTTGGAGACGACCCCCCCAAGACTGAATCTGCATTCAAAGCTAGTACCTCTATTAAAGGTAAACAAAGGTTTGATCTGGGAGAGAATTCTTCAAGGAAATTGTCATGGTATGAAAAAGCAAGAAAAGATCTGGAAGAAGAAGAAGTAGAAACTGCTCAACTTGAAGCCCTTATTGCGAAGAGGCTGCCAAGAGGATCCAGTAAGTATGAAGAAAAATTACCTTTTAAGTGTTTTAACTGCAATAAGATTGGTCATTTTGCCTCGAGGTGTCTAGAAAGATTTTCAAGGAAAAATCCTAACAAGCCAAGGTTCCAAAAGAACTGTTACTATGTACATGAAGATGATGATAATGAAGGAGTAACAGATGATGAATCAGAGATAGGAAACAAATCCAGAAATGAATGGGTGTTCATTGCCATCAAGGAAGAAGATCCAATGTCCTCTATATTTGTCAATCTTAAGATTGTGGAAAGAGCTTTGGCTGCCCAAATTGAAGAGAAGGATGATTGGGTCATTGACAGTGGATGCTCTCACCATATGACAGGTGACAAAAATAAGTTTGTAGATTTGGAGAGGTATGAAGGAGGAGTGGTAAAGTTTGTGTTGCAAGTATGGGCCTAACCAATGTTGTCATTGATGTCAACATACTCATGTTGCATTAATGAGAAGGATTAGATGAGCTGTGTGCTGAGGATATTGAGAAAATTAGTCTCAATCAGGAATAGTGAAGAATAGTGATGACAAGAAGGTAAAAGTCCTCAATAGGTTGAGGATCAAAGGATGCGGTTTAAAGGGTTTGTAGATATAAGTCTTGAGATGCTCCAGTCAAGTTTTTAGAGGTCTGCATGAAGATCTGAAGAAGTTATGGTCGCTCAAGTAGAACCGGTTCCAACAGGTGTTTAGAGGTGACAGAGTGTCACATATAGGTATGGTGAGATCTAGAAATTCATTATCCCATTCTGCAGATTTGAGGGAGTGTTGAGGACGTCCCTTTGAAGTATCAAATAGATTGGTTCATGGTTTGAAGGTCTGAAAGAGCCTATTCCTTTGTGACAATGATGACAGACTATGTTCTTAAAGCTCTGGATGAAGGAGAGAAGAATTCCAGTATGATGATGAAGTGCAGATGTTCTTGGTGATTCAGGGAAGGTGATGATGATCATTGGATCATGTCCAATTCATGTTGGTGGTCTGCATTGAAGTTAGAGTTTGTATTTGAATAATAACCACCGAATATTGGTGTTCTTCTTGAGACTGGCCGATCAGATGTATTACATGTCTTGTAGATGTTCTTGTAGGTGTTTGCCGACTTAGATGATTGTTCCTAAGTCGATGCCTTGTATAAATAAGGGATTGTGAAGTCATTTTGAAGTGTGTCTTGTGGAGATGAGTGAGTGGTAGTGAAGAAGAGAGAGAAAGGCAGAGCAGAAGTATTGAGCTTAATGGAACTGATTCAAGCATGGTGAAGATGCTATTCTCCAGTTCATGTATGTGATACTTATTTCTTTGTAGACAATGTGTCTCTTGTAGGCAGTGAGCCTCTTGTGAGCAGTGTGCTCGGGCAGTGAGCCCTAATTGGCATGTGCCATTTTGTTCTTTCTAATCTTCTAACAGAGAATACATTCTTGGGTTAATCACCCCATGATTTTTCCCTTAACTGGGCTTTCCACGTCAAAATCTTGGTGTCTCATGTGTTGATGAGTTTCTACTTTTGATTTGAATGCATTATGTTTCATGTTTAATATACTGCTAATCACTAAGAGGATTTAAGTGTGTAATTTGGAGAAAGTTTTGCACAACTGATTCACCTCCCCTCTCATTTGTGTGCCCTAAGTCTAACAGTTGGTATCAGAGCTAAGTTCCTCTAAAAGGAGCTTAACCGCTTGAGGAGATCCAGGATGTCAAACAAGAAGGATAGTCTGAAGTTTGATGGAACCAACTTTGCTCTTTGGAAAGGTCGCATGAAATGTCACTTGTAGTGTATGGGAATGGTATACTGGTCCATGGTTACAAAAGCATATGTACCTCCATAGGTTGGTCCGACAACCCTAAATGAAATCACAGATGCTGAAAATAATTTGAGGACCAAAGAGGTTCTTCTAAGTGCATTATCTAACTCGGAGCTCTCAAATGTTATTGACCTACCAACTACCTTTGAGATTTGGAAAAAAATGGAACTTTTGCATGGAGGAGATCAGTATGTTAAATGTGCAAGGCTATAGAGTCTAAAAGGGAAATTTGAAAAATTGTAGATGAGAGATGATGAAAATATTACCACTTTTATGCCAAGAGTGAATGAGCTAGTTTGTGGAATTAGAAATACTAGTGGAGTCTTGGATGAAAATGAGATTGTTGGTAAAATTCTCAGATCCCTTCCTACCTCTTACAAAATCAAGGTTGCTGCCATTGATGAATTCAGAGCCCATACAACTGTCACAAGAGACCAATTGGCTGGCAAACTGGCTACTTTTGAAATGACCGAGTTTGGAGATGATCCTGCCAAGACTGAATCTGCATTCAAAGCTAGTTCCTCTGTGAAAGGTAAACAAGGATTTGATCCAGGAGAGAACTCATCAAGGAAACTGTCATGGTATGAAAAAACAAGAAAAGACCTGGAAGAAGAAGAAGTAGAAACGGCTCAACTTGAAGCCCTCATTGCAAAGAGACTACCAAGAGGATCCGGTAAGTATGAATGAAAATTGCCTTTTAAGTGTTTTAACTACAATAAGATTGGTCATTTTGCCTCAAGATGTCTGAAAAGATTTTCAAAGCCAAATCCTAACAGATCAAGGTTCCAAAAGAATTGTTACTATGTTCATGAAGAAAATGATAATGAAGGAGTAACAGATGATGAATCAGAGATAGGAAACAAATCCCGAAGTGAATGGGTGTTTATTGCCATCAAGGAAGAAGAACCAATATCCTCAGTATCTATCAATCATAAAGTTGTAGAAAGAGCTCTGGCTGCCCGAGTTGAAGAAAAGGATGATTGGGTCATTGACAGTGGTTGCTCTCACCACATGACAGGGGACAAAAATAAGTTCATAGATTTGGAAAGGTATGAAGGATGAGTGATGAAGTTTGGTGATAATTCTGCTGGTATAATCAGAGGAAGAGGAACTCTTTCTTTTGATGGAAGAAACAAAACTGGTAATGTACTGTATGTTGAAGGTTTGAAGCACAATCTTCTCAGTGTTGGACAGTTGGTGGACAAAGGCTATGGTCTTTGATTCAAGGATGGAAAATACAAAATCTTTGAAAGTTCTAAAACAGAGATTGCATCCGGTGCTCAAACTAAAGGTAATATCTTCCACTTGGTTGGTACTGGTAAAAGCTGCTTATTTGTTCAAGTTGATCAGAGTTGGTTATGGCATAGAAGGATGTGTCATGTGAATTTTGATAATATCATCAAGATAAGCAATACTCAGGCTATAAGAGATCTTCCAAAATTGGTGAAACCTACTAACAACTTGTGCAAGGAATGTCAATTGGGTAAGCTGAGCAGAGTCACATTCAAAAGCAAGGAACTATCTTTTACCAGATTATTGGACTTAGTTCACACTGATCTTTGTGGTTGGGTAAGAACCAGGAGTATTCAAGGTGATAGATACTTCATGCTGTTAATAGATGACTATTCCCAGATGATGTGGGTAACTTTTCTGAAAGAGAAATCAGAAGCTTTTGAGAAATTCAAAATATTCAAGGCTATGGTAGAGAATGAAACCGGATTGAAGTTGAAATGTCTAAGGTCTGATAGAGGTGGAGAATTCACATCCGGTGAATTCATAGAGTTCTGTGAGAAACATGGAATAAAGAGACAGTTGTCTGCTCCTAGGACTCCACAGCAGAATGGAGTAGTGGAGAGAAAGAACTGGACCATCTAGGAAGCATCTAGGACCATGATGATGGAAGCAAATGTTCCTTAGATCTATTGGAGAGAAGCTGTTAGCACTGCAGTCTATACTCTTAATCGAGTTCAAATCAGAAGCAATATCGGTAAGACCCCTTATGAACTTTGGTTTGGCATTACTCCTACTGTAAGATATTTTAGAGTCTTTGGTAGCAAATGTTACATCAAAAGAGATGAAGACTTAGGCAAGTTTGATGCTAGAAGTGACGAAGGAATATTCTTGGGTCACTCTACTCAAAGCAAAGCATACCGGTGTTATAACAAGAGACTAAGAAAGATCATAGAAAGTACAAATGTGAAGGTTGATGAGGGAATAGAGAAACCCTCAAGGTTTTATGAATATGATGAAGATGATCAGAATGGTGTTCTAGTTCAAGGAGTTGAATCCTCTTCTAAAAGTCAGATTCAGATTGATCTGGTAAATCAGGAAGAAGAGATAGGTCTGAATGAGCTTGATCAAGAAGCAAAAGTGCAAGAAACTCCCAAAGTTCCAAGGTATGTAAGACTGAACCACTGTGAAGATCAGATCATAGGTGACAAAAGCAAAGGTTTGCAAACTAGAAGGAAAATTGCTCAAAACTCAGATGAATGTTGTCTGATTTTAAAGATTAAACCTAAGACAATAAATGAAGCCTACAATGATGAAAACTGGACCAAAGCAATGGAGGAAGAGTTGATGCAAATTGAGAAAAATCATACTTGGGATCTTATTCCCAGACCTAGAAACAAGAATGTGATTGGAACCAAATGGGTCTTCCGGAACAAACTAAATGAAGTTGGTGAAGTAATCAGAAATAAAGCTAGATTGGTCTGCAAAGGCTACTCTCAAATAGAAGGAATTGATTTTGAAGAAACTTTTGCTCCGGTGGAAAGAATTGAACCAGTCAGATTATTTCTTGCATTTGCTGCCTTCAAGGATTTCAAGGTGTATCAGATGGATGTCAAATCTGCCTTCCTGAATGGTGACTTAGAAGAAGAAGTGTACATTGAACAATCAAATGGATTTCAATTACCTGAGCATGGTGATATGGTCTGCAAATTGAAGAAGGCACTGTATACACTAAAGCAAGCCCCAAGAGCATGGTATGAAAGATTGGACAAACATCTTTTGAAGATTGGTTTCAACAAAGGTGCTGTTGACAGTAACCTATATTTCAAAATTGACCATGAAGACATCTTGATTGTTGAAGTATTTGTTGATGATATCATCTTTGGAGGAAGAGACAGTATGTGTAAAACTTTTGCAAATCAAATGAAAAGTGAGTTTGAGATGTCAATGCTTGGTGA
This sequence comes from Cunninghamia lanceolata, assembly GCA_027924645.1. Classification (NCBI taxonomy): domain Eukaryota; kingdom Viridiplantae; phylum Streptophyta; class Pinopsida; order Cupressales; family Cupressaceae; genus Cunninghamia; species Cunninghamia lanceolata. The sequence goes on along the minus strand of BSBN01000972.1, from coordinate 17,325,271 downwards.
AATGAATTTCTTCTTGGGTCTACAAATTACTCAGACAAAGAAAGGAATCTTTATTTCTCAGACGAAATATGTGAAAGAATTGTTGAGGAAATTTGGAATGGAAGATTCAAAGCTAATGAATACTCCCATGGCAACCAGATGTAAGTTGAGAAAAGATGATGACTCCCCTAAGGCAGATCAGACAAAGTACAAATCAATGATTGGAGGATTATTGTATCTCACTCAAACTAGACCAGATATAATGTAGGTTGTTGGTCTTGTTGCGAGATTCTAGGCTGATCCCAGAGAATCTCATGTCATGGCAATCAAAAGTATTTTTAGGTACCTAAAAGGAATAGTTGAGTATGGTTTGTGGTATCCTAGAGATTGTGATTTCTCTCTTCATGCATATACAGATGCAGATTGGACATGAGATGTGGATGACAGGAAGAGTACCAGTGGTGGAGCATTCTTTTTGAAAAAAAGATTAGTTTCTTGGCTAAGCGAGAAACAAGAGGCAATATCTTTGTCTACAACTAAAGCAGAATACATTGCAGCAGCCGGTAGTTGCACTCAAGTTTTATGGATGAAGCAAATGCTAAGAGATATTAAAGTAGAATATGAGGAGCCTATCACAATTTTCTGTGATAATTCAAGTGCAATAAATATATCTAAAAATCCGGTGTTGGATTCTAAGACTAAGCATATATCTATCAAGTTTCACTTTCTGAGAGAGCAAGTGAACAAGGATGAAGTTAGATTGGAGTATGTGCCCTCCAAGGATCAAATTGCAGATATCTTTACTAAACCTCTTCCCAAGGACTCTTTTGAGTATCTCAGGGAGAAGTTAGGGGTTATTGCCCCTCTGGTGATGAACTAGGATGCACTGATGTGCATCAGTCTGATGGATATCATAGTCATATCTTGTGATCTGAATTGATGATAGGAAGCTGCTACTCAGGGGGAGCAGCTGGTATGTTATGAAGCAATGGAGTTGCAAGTATGACCCCTTTGCCATTGATGTCAAAGGGGAGAGAAGAGATGTGAAAAACAAGTGGTTGCTGATCAAAGGGGGAGCAATAAAGGAAGAGAAGACATGTGAATAGTTGTTACTGATAGGCAGAGTTGTGACAATAAGTTCTTGTCTTGATGGTTTTTCACATCATATATTGACATCAATGACAAAGGGGGAGATTGTTGCAAGTATGGGCCTAACCGGTGTTGTCATTGATGTCAACATACTCATGTTGCATCAATGAGAAGGATTAGATGAGTTGTGTGCTGAGGATATTAAGAAAATTAGTCTCAATCAGGAACAGTGAAGAACAGTGATGACAAGAAGGTAAAAGCCCTCAATAGGTTGAGGATCAAAGGATATGGTTTAAAGGGTTTGTAGATATAAGTCTTGAGATGCTCCAGTCAAGTTTTTAGAGGTCTGCATGAAGATATGAAGAAGTTATGGTCGTTCAAGTAGAACTGGTTCTGGCAGGTGTTCAGAGGTGACTAATTGTCATAGATAGGTCCGGTGAGATCCGGAAATTCATTATCCACTTCTATGGATTTGAGTGAGTGTTGAGGATGTCCCTGTGAAGTATCAAATAGATTGGTTAATGGTTTCAAGGTTTGAAAGAGCCTATTCCTTTGTGACAGTGATGACAGACAGTGTTCTTGAAGCTCTGAATAAAGGAGAGAAGAATTCCAGTAGGATGATGAAGTGCGGATGTTCTTGGTGATTCAGGGAAGGTGATGATGATCATTGGATCATGTCTAGTTCATGTTGGTGGTCTGCATTGAAGTTAGAGTTTGTATTTGAAGAATAACCACCAGATATTGGTGTTCTTCTTGAGACTGGCAGACCAGATGTATTACACGTCTTGCAGATGTTCTTGTAGGTGTTTGCCGACTTAGATGATTGTTCCTAAGTCAATGCCTTGTATAAATAAGGGATTGTGAAGTCATTTTGAAGTGTGTCTTGTGGAGATGAGTGAGTGGTAGCAAAGAAGAGAGCAAAAGGCAGAGCAGAAGTATTGAGCTTAATGGAACTAATTCAAGCATGGTGAAGATGCTATTCTCCAGTTCATGTATACGATACTTATTTCTTTTTAGATAGTGTGTCTCTTGTAGGAAGTGAGCCTCTTGTGAGTAGTGTACTTGGGTAGTGAGCCCTAATTGGCATGTGCCATTTTGTTCTTTCTATTCTTCTAACAGAGAATACATTCTTGGGTTAATCACCCCATGGTTTTTCCCTTAACTGGGTTTTCCACGTCAAAATCTTAGTGTCTCATGTGTTGATGAGTTTCTGCTTTTGATTTGAATGCATTATGTTTCATGTTTAATATACTGCTAATCACTAAGAGGATATAAGTGTGTAATTTGGAGAAAGTTTTGAACAACTGATTCACCCACCCCCTCTCAGTTGTGTGCCCTAAGTCTAACAGTTTGGTGACAATTCTGGTGGTAGAATTAGAGGAAGAGGAACTATTTCTTTTGATTTAAGAAACAAAACTAGTAATGTACTATATGTTGAAGGTTTGAAGCACAATCTTCTCAGTGTTGGATAGTTGGTGGACAAAGGCTATGATCTCTGATTCAAGGATGGAAAATGAAAAATCTTTGAAAGTTCTGGAATAGAGATTGCATCTGGTACTCAAACTAAAGGTAGCATCTTCCATTTGGTTGGTACTGGTAAAAGCTGTTATTTGTTCAAGTTGATCAGAGTTGGTTATGACATAGAAGGATGTGTCATGTGAATTTTGATAATATCATCAAGATAAGCAATAATCACGCTGTAAGAGAGCCTCCAAAATTGGTGAAACCTACTAACAACTTGTGCAAGGAATGTCAATTAGGTAAGCTGAGCAGAGTCACATTCAAAAGCAAGGAGCTGTCTTCTACTAGATTATTGGACTTAGTTCACACTGATGTTTGTGGTCCGGCAAGAACCAGGAGTATTCAAGGTGATAGATACTTCATGCTTCTAATTGATTACTATTCCTGGATGATGTGGGTATCCTTTCTAAAGGAGAAATCAGAAGCTCTTAAGAAATTCAAAATTTTCAAAGCTATAGTAGAGAATGAAACAGGATTAAAGTTGAAATATCTGAGGTTTGATAGAGGTGGAGAATTCACATCTGGTGAGTACATAGAGTTTTGTGAGAAACATGGAATTAAGAGACAGTTGTCTGCTCTAAGGACTCCATAGCAGAATGGAGTAGTGGAGAGAAAGAACCAGACCATCCAGGAAGCATCTAGGACCATGATGATGGAAGCAAATGTTCCTTAGATCTATTGGAGAGAATCTGTCAGCATTGCAGTCTATACTCTCAATCGAGTACAAATCAGAAGCAATACTGGTAAGACCCCTTATGAACTCTGGTTTGGCATTACTCCTACTGTAAGATATTTCAGAGTCTTTGGTAGCAAATGTTACATCAAAAGAGATGAAGATCTAGGCAAGTTTGATGCTAGAAGTGATGAAGGAATATTCTTGGGTTACTCTACTCAAAGCAAAGCATACCAGTGTTATAACAAGAGACTAAGAAAGATGATAGAAAGTACAAATGTGAAGGTTGATGAGGGAATAGAGAAACCCTCAAGGTTTTATGAATATGATGAAGATGATCAGAATGGTGTTCTAGTTCAAGGAGTTCAATCCTCTTCTAAAAGTTAGATTCAGACTGATCCGGTAAATCAGAAAGAAGAGATAGGTTTGAATGAGCCTGATCCAGAAGTAGAAGTGCAAGAAAATCCCAAAGTTCTAAGGTATGTAAGACTGAACCAGTTTGAAGATTAGATCATAGGTGACAAAAGCAAAGGTGTGCAAACTGGAAGAAAAATTGCTCAAAATTTAGATGAATATCGTCTAATTTCAAAGATTGAACCTAAGATAATAAATGAAGCCTGCAATGATGAAAACTGGACCAAAGCAATGGAGGAAGAGTTGATGCAAATTGAGAAAAATCACACTTGGGATCTTGTTCCCAGACCTAGAAATAACAAAGTGATTGGAACCAAATGGGTCTTTTGGAACAAACTAAATGAAGTTGTTGAAGTAATCAGAAATAAAGCCACATTGGTCTGCAAGGGCTACTCTCAAATAGAAGGAATTGATTTTGAAGAAACTTTTTCTCTGGTGGCAAGAATTAAAGTAGTCAGATTATTTCTTGCATTTGCTGCCTTCAAGGATTTCAAGGTGTATCAGATGGATGTCAAATCTATTTTCTTGAATGGTGACTTAGAAGAAGAAGTGTACATTGAACAATCGGATGGATTTCAATTATCTGAGCATGGTGATGTGGTCTGCTAGTTGAAGAACTGGTGCAGGAGCACCAAGACATCTAGGTTTTGTTTGATCTTCATGTTGGTTGTTTTTTTAATAAGGTCTTTGAGACCATCTACATGTTGTAATAACGCTTGCATGCCATACTTGTAAGGGACTATGTCCAAGTGTCTAGAATCTATTCTCATGTTGTAAGTCCTAATGAGGACAGTCATGTGGTAAGAGTTAGTCATACAAGTTTGTAGCCCTCCTAATGTGTGTAGGAGGCAATCCTCATGTTTGGAGGCATGTCTAAGGTTAAAAGGTATGTTAAGAACCTTGTCAAAGGTTACGAATGATGGAGAGTATTATTTAAACATTAAAACTATCATTATAGTCCAAAAAGAGATAGGACAGTTACAAAAACTATAATCTTGTGCAGATCAGGCAATTGATGGGTTGGGGACAATTTTCCTCTCCCTCCATCAATTCATCTTCCCTCCATCTTGTACAAGGCATTGGGGCAGGCTTAAAAGAAGCCAAGAATCTATCAATTTGTTGTGTGAAGGAAGATTGAAGAAAAGTGAAATAAAGAAACCGTTCTCTTGCATTCTTTTCTGTGTTTTCTGTGTTTTTCTGTTGTTTTCCTGCCGTACTCGACCCTGTACAGATTTGTCATAACCCATTTTTGTAATGGAATGTTAGAGAATTGAAGTACCTTTGTTTTGAGCTTTGTTTGGGATCTTTACAGTAAACTTGGAGTGGGAAAAATGTTGTTTTGTGCTAAGTTGTCTTAAACCCTGAGTTAGGGTTCTTCTGAACAAATCGATGGAACTCTCCCCATTCCATTGATCTTTTTCCATTTCTGCTCAGTGGAATGGGTAGTATATTAGTTAATACAAGGGCTTGTGAAGGTTTTGGAGGCAGGAGGATGGGTTGTGTTGAGGTTTCCATGTAAATGACTCTGCAAATCCATGTATTAGGAATGGAGTGAAGGACAGTAGCAACTAGGTGGTAGTAGTGACTGTGTTCAATGGTCAGTCGGTGAAATGCCATGCATTGTACCCAAAACAAAGGGCTCCTGATCTTGCAAATGATCCTATGACAAGAGGAAGGAAGAGATCTCTCTGAGGAAATAGTCCATCTTACCTTATGCTATCTCTGATAGTCCTCCTGGAGACAGCCACAGTAAAGAAGCCCTGGAGATAGTCACTGCACAGAAGGTAATAGGCATGTTGTTGTGTTATTGACTTGTGAAGGCATTAGTTATGCTTGGCATGTCATTGATTAGGTATGTTGCAATAAGATTGAGTTTGTGTTAGAGGGAGATCATCCCAAGGAGGTTATTGTGACTATTATCCTAATGGAACAACAATGTTATGACTGTCTTGAAGACTGCTGTCCTGCAGACCCTGCACAGTGGGTTGGATGAAGCCTTGAATGGAATTAGGCATCTTGGGATAGGTGTCCTAGAGTCCTCTCACCTTGTGTCAAGAACATGTGTAGTTTGGAGTTAAAACCCTACCTTATGTGAAGTTTGATCTCTGTCAAAGAAACAGTGAAGTTGAGAGTCATTTCATTGAAGTTTTGAAACATAGTTCTGTTGTCCTAGATGCTCTGCATCATATTGGTATCTGAGGAAGCAAGTAGATCCTTGAGGGTGTAGTAGGGTCTTGTGAAACAGTAAGGGTTGTGAGAGTTGTAAGGATGCCTCCTAAGAATCAGATGGCTAGGGAGAACAGTGAGTTGAGAGAAGCCTTAGAGGCTAGAGAAAAGGAGTTGAGGGATAGAAGAGAGCAGGATGCTACAAGGGAAAGAGAGTTAAGGCAAGTAAGAAGAGAGAATGCATCAATCTTAGCAAGATTGGAAGCATTAGAGAAGAATCCTAGAAGGGATGAGCAAGATGATCAAGAAGGAGATGAGGAGGCTGATGAGAATCCTCCTAAGGATGAATTGGATCCTGAAGAGAAGAAATTTGTGAGATTTCTGAAGGCAGTTCAAGGTAGTGGAACAAAGGCAAACATAGAGTTACCTATCTATCAAGGGAAGATGGATAGTGAAGAGGTATTAGGGTGGATAGATGCCCTAGAAAATTTCTTTGAGTATGAGGAAATGAGTGATGAGAAGAAGATCAAATTTGCAAAAACAAAACTAAGAGGAACAACACTTAAATGGTGGAGTAGTGTGCAAGCAGAAAGAGTGGCTAGAGGTGCAGCAAGAATCACTTCTTGGGGTAGGATGAAGGATATGATGAAGGACCAATTCCTTCCATTTGATTACTCTATTCAAACAAAGAGGATGAGGCGAAATTTGAAACAAAAGGACATGGATGTTATGTCCTATACTGAGTAATTTCATAAGCTTAGTATTAGAGGAGGATTGGAAGATGAAGAAGAGAAAGTGGCAAGATACCTTAATGGGGTTAGGTATAACTTGCAAGATGAAATTGGTTTGACAGTACCAAAATCACTTGGAGAATGTTTTCAGTTGCCCATAAGGGCTGAAGAAAGGGTGAAGAGGAAGCAAGAACGGCAAGGAGGTAGTGGAAGAGGATATAGAGGTAGGGGCAAACCTACTAATGAAGGACTGAGTAGAAATGAGAAAGGTAAGGAGTTTTCTACAGATCAGAGAGGTGGATATAGAGGTGGAGGTAGGTTTGGATCAGGTAGAGGAGTATTCACAGGTAGATGTTATCATTGCAATGAAGTGGGACACACATCTTTCAAATGTCCTAAGAAGGATGATGTTGACAAGAGAAAGGATAGAAGAGTTCACTTGGCACAAGAGGAGGAGAAGCCAGAAGAATCAGAAATGTTATCAGCCTCTCCAGTAATGGTTGGAGAAATGCTCATGGTGGAAAAAGGCAAAATGCAGCAAACACCATAGGTATCTATTTTTAAAACTAATTGTTTAAGCCATGGAAAGATATGCAAGTTGATTATAGATTCAGGTTCCCATGGTAATTTAGTCTCTTGGGAAATGGTGCACAAGTTGGGATTGAAAACATTTGATCACCCTAATCCTTACAATGTCACTTGGGTGAGTCAAGAACAGCAAGTAATGGTTAATAAGAAGGCATATGTTGATTTTTCCATTGGCCCATATTAGGATTATGTTTTGTGTGATGTCATTTCAATGACATGTGTGCATATCATTTTGGGTAGACCATGGCAACACTTAAGGAGGACAATTCATGATGGTTATACTAATGACTATTTGGTGCACAAAGATGGTAGAAAGTTCAAACTAATGCCTTTACCTTGTGAAGACAAGAAGGAACATGTTACTATTTGTTTTGGAGAGAAATTGCAGTTGAATGTGTAGGTTAAGGATGATTACAAACAACAGGAATAGTTGCCGCTGAAGAAGATGGAAGACAGTCCTAAAGAACAGTAGGTTTGGGACTTGAGTTATGTCAAGATTGGGGACATTGATTGCCCTATAAGGAGGTAGAAGAAGGAAGGCAAACAATAGATAGTACAAAGAGGAATAAATCAGAACCTCAAGTTGGAAAGAACAGAAGCATTGCAGTAGCAAGGTCCTAGGCAAGGACATCACAACATGTGTTATGGTACTAATACTGTTTACAGGAGCCATGCACACTGGAGAAGGAGAAAGATAACTCTTGGAGAGTTCATGTTTCCTATCACTAGTCAGAGGAACATTCCAACAAGGTTGAAGAACATTTGGAGAAGATCCCATAACTCTTGGGACAAGAGTTTTTATCATGTTGGGGAGTATGGTGCAGGAGCACCAAGACATCTAGGTTTTGTTTGATCTTCATGTTGGTTGTTTTGTTTAATAAGGTCTTTGAGACCATCTACATGTTGTAATAAGGTTTGCATGCCATACTTGTAAGGGACTATGTCCAAGTGTCTAGAATCTATTCTCATGTTGTAAGTCCTAATGAGGATAGTCATGTGGTAAGAGTCAGTCATACAAGTTTGTAGCCCTCCTAATGTGTGTAGAAGGCAATCCTCATGTTTGGAGGCATGTCTAAGGTTAAAAGGTATGTTAAGAACCTTGTCAAAGGTTACCAATGATGGAGAGTATTATTTAAACATTAAAATAGTCATTATAGTCCAAAAAGAGATATGACAGTTACAAAAACTGTAATCTTATGCAGATCGGGCAGTTGATGGGTTAGGGACAGTTTTCCTTTCCCTCCATTGATTCATCTTCCCTCCATCTTGTGCAAGGCATCAGGGCAGGCTTAAAAGAAGCCAAGAATCTATCCATTTGGTGTGTGAAGGAAGATTGAAAAAAAGTGAAATAAAGAAACTGTTCTCTTGCATTCTTTTTTGTGTTTTCTATGTTTTTCTGTTGTTTTCCTGCTGTACTTGACCCTGTATGGATTTGTCATAACCCATGTTTGTAATGGAATGTTAGAGGATTGAAGTACCTTGGTTTTGAGCTTTGTTTGGGGTCTTGACAGTAAACTTGGAGTGGGAAAACTGTTGTTTTGTGCTAAGCTATCTCAAACCCTAAGTTAGGGTTCTTCTGAACAAACCGATGGAACTCTCCCCATTCCATTGATCTTTTTCTATTTCTGCTCAGTGGAATGGGTTGTATATTAGTTAATGCAAGGGCTTGTGAAGGTGTTTGAGGTAGGAGGATGGGTTGTGTTGAGGTTTCCATGTAAATGACTTTGCAAATCCATGTATTAGGAATGGAGTGAAGGGCAGCAACAACTAGGTGGTAGTAGTGACTGTGTCCAATGCTCAGTCAGTGAAATTCCATGTATTGTACCCAAAACAAAGGGCTCCTGATCTTGCAAATGATCCTATGACAAGAGGAAGGAAGAGATCTCTCTGAGGAAATAATCCATCTTACCTCATGTTGTCTCTGACAGTCCTCCTGGAGATAGCCACTGTAAAGAAGGCCTGGAGACAGTCACTACATAGAAGGTAATAGGCATGTTGTTGTGTTATTGACTTGTGAAAGCATTAGGTATGCTTGGCATGTCATTGATTAGGCATGTTGCAATAAGATTGAGTTTGTGTTAGAGGGAGATCATCCCAAGGAGGTTATTGTGACTGTTATCCTAATGGAATAACAATGTTATGACTATCTTGAAGACTGCTGTCCTGCAGACCCTGCACAGTGGGTTGGATGAAGCCTTGAATGTAGTTAGGCATCTTGGGATAGGTGTCCTAGAGTCCTCTCACCTTATGTCATGAACATGTGTAGTTTGGAGTTAAAACCTTGCCTTATGTGAAGCTTGATCTCTATCAAAGAAACAGTGAAGTTGAGTCATTTCATTGAAGTTTTGAAACATGCTTCTGCTATCCTAGATGCTCTGCATCAAGAAGGCACTGTATGGACTAAAGAAAGCCCCAAGAGCCTAGTATGAAAGATTGGACAAACATCTCTTGAAGATTGGTTTCAACAAGTTACTACTGACAGTAACTTATATTTCAAAATTGATCATGAAATATCTTGATTGTTGAAGTATTTGTTGATGATATCATCTTTGGAGGAAGAGACAGTATGTGTAAAACTTTTGCAAATCAAATGAAAAGTGAGTTTGAGATGTCAATGCTTGGTGAAATAAATTTCTTCTTGGGTCTGCAAATTACTCAGACAAAGAAGGGTATCTTTATTTCTTAGACCAAATATGTGAAAGAATTGTTAAGGAAATTTGGAATGGAAGATTCAAAGCCAATGAATACTCCCATGGCAACTGGATGTAAGTTTAGAAAAGATGATGAATCTCCTAAGGTAGACCAGATAAAGTATAGATCAATGATTGGAGGATTGTTGTATCTCACTCAAACTAGACCAGATATAATGCAGGTTGTTGGTCTTGTTGTGAGATTCTAGGCTGATCCCAGAGAATCTCATGTCATGGCAATCAAAAGGATTTTTAGGTATCTAAAAGGAATAGTTGTGTATGGTTTGTGGTATCCTAGAGATCATGATTTCTCTCTTCATACATATACAGATGCAGATTAGGCAGGAGATGTGGACAACCAGAAGAGTACCAGTGGTGGAGCATTCTTTTTGGGAAAGAGATTGGTTTCTTGGCTAAGCAAGAAACAAGAGGCAATATCTCTGTCTACAACTGAAGCAGAATACATTACAGCAGTAGGTAGTTGCACTCAAGTTTTGTGGATGAAGCAGATGCTAAGAGATATTAAAGTAGAGTATGAGGAGCCTATCACAATCTTCTATGATAATTCAAGTGCAATAAATATTTCTAAGAATCCGGTGTTGCATTCTAAGACTAAGCATATATCTATCAAGTTTCACTTTCTGAGAGAGCAAGTGAACAAGGATGAAGTCAGACTAGAGTATGTGCCCTTCAAGGATCAGATTGCAGATATCTTTACTAAACCTCTTCCCAAGGACTCTTTTGAGTATCTCAGGGAGAATTTAGGGGTTATTGCCCCTTTGGTGATGAACTAGGATGCACTTATGTGCATCAGTCCGGTGGATATCACAGTTATATCTTGTGATCTAGATTGATGATGGGGAGCTGCTACTCAGGGGGAGTAGTAGGTATGATTCTGAAGTATAGGATTGGCAAGTATGAGCCCTTTGCCATTGATGTCAAAGGGGGTGAGAAGACATGTCAAAAACAAGTGGTTGATGATCAAAGGGGGAGTAGTAAAGGAAGAGAAGACATGTGAATAGTTGTTGCTGATAGGGGGAGTTGTGACAGTAAGGAGAAGTTCTTGTCTTGATGGTTTTTCACTGGTGTTGTCATTGATGTCAACATACTCATGTCACTTGAATGAGAAGGATTGGATGAGCTGTGTGCTAAGGATATTGAGAAAATTAGTCTCAATCAGCAATAGTGAAGAACAATGATGACAACAAGGTAAAAGTCCAAGATAGGTTGAGGATCAGAGCATGTAGTTTAAAGGGTTTGTATATATGAGTCTTGAGATTATCCAGTCAAGTTTTCAGAGGTCCACATGAAGATCTGAAGAAGTTATGACCACTCAATTAGAACCAGATCCTGTAGGTGTTTAGAGGTGACAGAGTGACACAGATAGGTCCGATGAGGTCTGATAATGCATTATCCCATTCTGTGGTTTTTAGGAAGTGTTGAGGACATCCTTGTGAAGTGTGAAGTAGATTGGTTTGTGGTTTGAAGGTCTGGAAGAACCTATTCCTTTATGACAATGATGACAGACTATGTTCTTGAGGTTCTGGATGAAGGAGAGAAGGATTCTAGTAAGCAGATGAAGTGTGGATGTTGTTGGTGATTCAGGAAAGCTTGTGGTGATCTGTGGATCAGTTCCAGTTCATGTTAGTGGTCCGCATTGAAGTTAGAGTTCGTATTTGAAGAATAACCACTGGATGTTGGTGTTCTTCCTGAGACTGGCTGACCAGATGTATTACATGTCTTGTGGATGTTCTTGTAGATGTTTTCTGACATAGATGATTGTTCCTAAGTCAATGTCTTGTATAAATAAGAGATTGTGAAGTCATTTCAAAGTGGGTCTTGCGGTGATGAGTGTGTGGTAGCGAAGAGAAGTGTGAAAGGAAGAGTAGAAGTATTGGGCTTAATGGAACTGATTCAAGCATGGTGAAGATGCTATTCTCCAATTCATAAAGGTGATACTTATTTCTTTGTAGACAGTGTGTCTCTTGTAGGCAGTGAGCCTCTTGTGATCAGTGTGCTTGGGCAGTGAGCCCTAATTTGCATGTGTAATTTTGTTCTTTCTATTCTTCTAATAGAGAATACATTCTTACGTTAATCACCCTGTGGTTTTTCCCTTAATCATGTTTTCCATGTCAAAATCTTGGTGTCTTATGTGTTGATGAGTTTCTTCTTTTGATTTGAATGCATTATGTTTCATGTTTAATATACTGCTAATCACCAAGAAGATTTAAGTGTGGAAATTGGAGAAAGTTTTTCACAACTAATTCACCCCCCTCTTAGTTGTGTTCCCTAAGTCTAACACCTGTTCCTTCCAAGACTTCAAAACTGGAAGCAAAATCATCTGGAAAATGGGAGAAAAGGAAGAAAACAAAAGCAACCCGGACCTATGAAAGCATGAGAGAAGAAGAAGATAGAAATTCTGACATTGAAATCAAGGATATAAAGGCCACTAGAACAAAAGCTGTAAAAGTAACTAAAGAAGAGTCCTCCAAAAGTAAAAGGGCTAGTAAAAGGCAAAAGACAGAAGCATATGAGGAATATGATGAGAAGCCCACACTTTCTATGGAGGATGTGATAAAGTCAGTCACGGTACATGGTAATCTAAAACCCATGATTGAATTCTATGATGAATATAGTGATGTGGATAAAAGGGTATTGGAAGAAGCAACTATTAGATATCTCAACATCTACAACAAGGCACTAATTGAGATAAGTACTGAGTTGCCACAAAGTTTAGAAAATATTTTGGAATTGAGAAAAGAAAATACCAAGAGCAAGGACACTGAAATCAGGAACATGAGCTAATAAATTTGTGTCCTCATATTTCACCAAATCAAATAGATATGATATTCAAGGAAGTCAAAGATGACTGTAGAAGAAAAAGGATAATGAGCAAAATCATGCCTTGAGAAACAAGTGAAATCGTTAAAGAAACTCAAGAAATTCTTTTGAAAGTATTGAAAAAGTACAATTTTCCCATAGTCACTGATGTAGAAGCTTACTACATAAAGACCACTAAGGGGTCACAACCACCAACATAGGAGGAAGAGGATATAGGAGATGGTAGGGAAAATAGGTCTTCTAGGTCCTAGTTGACCAAACTACAACACTTGACATCAAATAGGACATGGCTATCCACTCTTTCTCCATGGTTTCAACACTGTCAAACAACACCATTTTTAGGTTCATATACATGGGAACCTTTCCAAAATTTCTAGGGACCCTAGACCTTCTAAGTTTGATTGTCCCAAGCTTACAAAATTAAGAAATTGCTTAGAAGGTACCTCCTTGTACCATTTCCTTCATAGGATGACCTATCTCCTTGTAGCCCTATCAACGAGGTTTTTGAAGCATAAATTTCAAAAGACATGACAAACCCACAAACAAATTACCTTTTCAATTACCCATTATGGAGTTACATACTAAACATGCAGGTTGGGGTCTTTTTGAACACAAAGCCCCTAATTTTGATTGTTCTTGTTGTACTAGAGGGCAATTAGCCCACTTTTACAAAGGAAGTGTTCACAAACCCAAAGAAAAACTTCTCACACCTGTTCCAGAGGATCCAATAGGTTGCAAATAGATGGATTTCAAAGGTTTTATGGGTCTAAGTTCATTTCAACTCATTTTATGATCCAATCTTCACTCCTCCAACACTAGTTTGCCAAATTCATGTCACAAAGAGGCTCAATGGCTCAAATCTTCACCTTTTGCTTGTCCCCTACTCTTGCATGCAAAAACTCATTAGAAAACATAGCTTTCTAAACTCACTTCACCCATTTTGGGGTTGTAACACAACAATATGAAATGGGGGGAAAAAATTCTAAAACCCTTAAAACAAGGGTTTCAAACCTCCTTTAACAAAAAAAATGATAAAAATCTTAAAACATCATGAAAAATTCTACAACATGGCTTAAATGAAGGATAAGAACATCTACTACATCATTTTAATCATATGTGCCCTTGACTATGCATTACGGGTAGGTACAGTTAAGGGGAACAACAATAAAATAGTGACAAAACTGGAAAATAGGGCAATGACAGGAAAAACATTTTTTAAATCCTTCAATTATAATGAAATAAATCCACACTTGGTTTAACATGAATGTAAAACCATCCATTACAACTTTCTATGCATGAGAGATCTTGACAGTACTATACGGCCTCAGAAAAGATGAGAAAACAAAAAAAATATAGAAAAATAGTGACATGGGGACAACAAACTATAATTTTCTTCATCTCCTTCGTCCAAAATTCATCCAAACTATAATACCATCTCATGAGAGAGGTCTCCCTTGTATCCTTGCCACTAATTTCCTCCATTACCTCCTTCCCAATCATGGGAAAAGGCTAAAAAATAGCCTCAACTGACTATTTTTTCATAAAAAGACTGTATATCTTAAAATAGACTGTCACACTCTTAAAAGGACTACAGACCACTAAATATAATTGCCTATTTTCAACCTCCACTTACAATTTCATGCCTCTCAAGGCTTTAATACATTATTTTTTAAACTCCCTAGTCTTCAACAAAACAAAATTTTAAACAAATGACAAAAAAATGTCCTAGGTGCACTGCACCATACACCCTAACTTGAAACTTTTCCAAGTCCCTTGGAAAAAATCTTACAAATTATCCTTCACTACTTGCCTCTGACCTTCTTGTTTGTCTTCATTAGTTTCATCTTACCCTAATCCTTCACTATCTTTGTTATCTCTGCTCTTGTCCTTCCTTGAAGTTTGTTTCACTCTGTCATAGAGTAGTCTATCACAAAACTCTACTACCTTACTCTTCTTTGCCTATGTTTTCAACACTTATTTCTCATCTCCTTCCTCACACCACTATCTCATACTTTTCTTTCCACTGTTAGTATCATTCTCAACCTCTATTAGGCCTGCAACTAGTTGGTTCACTATCCTTGGAACCTTTTAGACTGTTGCATCAACTTTACTTGACTATCTCTTTATAGGACACTTGACTATCCCAACCATGATTACTTCCTACATTTTTTACTTTTCCACAAGCTCTTCACTCTTGCACTTCATATTCCTAGTCACCTCCTTCTTCCACATGAAGACATTCCTCTTCACAACTAGCTACAACTCATCTTCACACTTTCTCTTTGTTGTCTCAATAGTTTTATGCCTTGAAAAGGTTGCACACTCCTTGTTGTTACTCTCCTCAAACATCATTGGCTCCTTGCTAAACATAATCATCTTTTCTATCATTGACTACTCCTCTAATGGTAGTAGTACAAAAGTCTTCTCGTCCTTCTTAATAGTGAAGGTATTGGCTCTTCCATCATAAACTGCAAACCTATCAAATTGCCAGGGTCTTCCAAGTATCATAGGACAACAATCCATAGGTAGGATGTCACAAAGTACCCTATCCTCATATGCTCCAATCTTACACTAAATTAATGCTTGTTCAGTCACCAAAATGGATTAATGATCACTCACCCAAGAAACTTTTTAGGGTATTTCCCTAGGTACTCTCTTTAATTTCAGTTTGTCTACCATCTCACTTGACACCATATTTTCAGTACAACCAGAACCCACTATCACTTTACATATCTTGTCCTTACTTTTGTAAGTTGTCTTAAATAATGCTCTCATTTGAATCAGTTCCTTCTCCCTGGAGGTCTTCAATAGTGCTCTTTCTCTCAGCATCAATGTTTCTCCTAGTTCACCAGAACAACTAGTAGGGGTCGAACCACCACATTCTTCTTCTTGGACTAATTGAGTCCTCCTCTCATTCTTCTTTTCACCATCACTTGAAAACATTTTCCTCTCAGGACACTTATATGTTGGGTGCCCAAACTCTTGACAATTGTAACACTTACCTATAAAGGTGTTTATACTCCTTCCACCACCAAATCTACCTCTAGAACCTCTTCCTCTAAAATTGGCACTTTATCCTTGTGCCTTATTCATCTCCTTTTGACTCTCATTGACTTGTTTTGTGTTTTTAAAGGATCCTCTGCCTCTAGAGGTGCTGCCTCTACCTTTGGCTGACTTATCTTGTCTCCTTTTTAGCTTCTCTTCGACTTTAACTACCATCTAATAACATTCTTCAATATTCCTTGGATTTGCCAACACTAGTTCATCCTGCATGTTAAATCTCAAACCACCAATATATCTAGCAACTTTTTGCACTTCACTTTGATTTTGACCAGACCTTATACTCAGCTTATAAAACTCTTCAGTGTATATCTTAACATCCATTTCCTTTTGTCTTAAACTTTGAAGCTTTTTAAACATTTGAGCTTCATAATCTTTAGGCAAGAACTTACCTTTGATCTTAGCTACCATCTTTTCCCATGAAACAATCTTTACCTTTCCTTGATTTCTCCTCTTTGTCTATTGATAATCCCACTATAACAAAGCATGACCTATCAGCTTGGTCTTTGCAATCTTCACTTTTTGATCCTCAGGAACTTCTTCACACTCAAAATGATTATCCAATGCTACAATCCAGTCTAACAATTCTTCATCACTAAGGTTGCCTCCATACTTAGGCACGTCTATCTTTATCTTGTACTTGTATTCTTTTACTACCCTAAGCAACTGTACCATCCTCTAATCCTTAGGGTCCAACTCTTCTTCCATATCTTCATACTTAGCTTCCTCTTCTTCCTTAGACTCATTGTCATCACCTAGAGCCACTCCTCTTCTCTGATTTTGTTCTAGGTTAGCCATTCTTTCCTTCAGCTCCCTCAACTCTCTAGCATGCTTCTCCTTTAGCTCATTCATCTCTTGAGCCATGTTTCTTCCTCTTGGAGGCATCTTGACAAATTGCCTCTTCAACTTAACACTTCACAGACCTACTCACTGTGCTCTGATACCAATTTGATGAAGAGGCTTACCACACAAAGACCATGAAGGGGTCACAACCACCAACACAGGAGGAAGAGGATATAGGGCATGGTAGGGTAAATAGGCCTTCTAGGTCCTAGTGGACCAAACTATAACACTTGACATCAAACAAGACATGGCTATCCACTCTTTCTCCATGGTTTCAACACTGTCAAACAACACCATTTTTAGGTTCATATACATGGGTACCTTCCCAAACTTTCTAGGGACCCTAGACCTTCTAAGTTTGACTGTCCAAAGCTTACAAAACTAACAAATTGCTTAGAAGGTACCTCCTTGTACCATTTCCTTCATAGGCTGACCTATCTCCTTGTAGCCTGTCAGCGAGGTTTTTGAAGCATAACTTTCAAAAGACATGACAAACCCACAAACAAATACCTTTTCAAGTATCCATTATGGAGTTACATAACATATTGAACATGCAGGTTGTGGTCTTTTGGAACACAAGCCCCTAATTTTGACTGTTCCTATTGTCCTAGAGGGCAATTAGCCCACTTTTACAAAGAAAGTGTTCACAAACCCAAAGACAAACTTCTCACACCTATTATAGAGGATCCAATAGGGTGCAAATAGATGGAGTTCAAAGGTTTTATGGGTCTAAGTTCATTTCAACTCATTTTATGATCCAATCTTCACTCCTCCAACACTAGTTTGCCAAATTCATGTCACAAAGAGGCTCAATGGCTCAAATCTTCACCTTTTGCTTGTCCCTTGCTCTTGCATGCAAAAACCCATTAGAAAACACCCCATTCTAAACTCACTCCACCCATTTTGGGGTTGTAACACAACAATATGAAATGGAAAAAAAAACCTTCTAAAACCCTTAAAACAAGGGTTTGAGACCTCTTTTCACAAAAGACAATGATAAAAAGCTTAAACCATCATGAAAAATTCTACAAATTGGCTTAAATGAAGGATAAGAACATTTACTACATAATTTTAATCATATGTACCCTTGACTATGTAGTACGAGCATGTACACTTAAGGGGAACAACAATAAAATACTGACAAAACTGGAAAATAGGGCAATGACAAGAAAAATGTTTTTTAAACCCTTCAATGATAATAAAATAAATCGACACTTGGTTCAACATGAAGGTAAAACCATCCATTATAACTTTCTATACATGAGAGATCTTGACAGTACTATACAGCCTCAAAAAGGATGAAAAAACAACAAAAATATAGAAAAATAGTGACATGGGGACAACAAACTATAATTTTCTTCATCTCCTTCATTCAGACTTCATCCAAACTACAATACCATCTCATGAGAGAGGTCTCTCTCTTATCCTTGCCACTAATTTCCTCCATTACCTCCTTCCCAATCATGGGAAAAGGCTAAAAAATAGCCTCAACTGACTGTTTTTTCATAAAAAGACTGTATATCTAAAAATAGACTGTCACACTCTTAAAAGGACTACAGACCACTAAATATAATTGTCTATTTTCACCTTACACTTACAACCTCATGCTTCTCAAGGCTTTAATACATTGTTTTTGAAACTCCCTAGTCTTCAAAAAAACAAAATTTTAAACAAATGACAAAAAAAATGTCGTAGGTGCATTGCTCCAGTCACAAAAGAAGTTCTAGATGGTGAAGAAGAGAACATCATTGAGAAGCAATCTAAGTTAGGTGAAGCCTCTGTTCCAGAAGTGGAACAAGTAAATTAGGATGATACAAAAATGATCGATAAAGTAGTTAACGCAGGAAATACTTCTAATTCACCTGACCCATCAGGAAAGGAAGATAATATTACTACTTCATAGAGCAATCTGAATCAAATAGCAAGTGGTGAACAAATAGAAAAGGGTCCCTTGGTAGAGAACATAGAGAAAAGTAATGCAGAGAAAGAGGATGAAAAAGGAAACAAAGATAAAGCAGAAGAAGATGGTGCAAATGATGAAGCACCTAAAGCAGATACCAAGAAATCTAATGAACCAAAGAATGGTTTAGAAAATGTTGCAAGAGACACTACAGATGTAGTGAAAAGTCTTCTTGAAAAATAAATGATTAAGATTGATGAGCCTAAACTACTCCAAGGTCTAGCCAATCCAGATGCTCTCTCTCCAATTCAATTGATGAAAATTGCATCATTCACCCAAGTAAGGGCTTGAGAAAAGATGTTAAAGTTCCACATGGAGAACAATGAGCTACTGGGGCTTGCAACTAGAATTTTGGAAAAAAAATGCCTTCCTACTAGAAGAGTTCATCTAATTCCCCCTCTAGCCATCTAAAAAATTTTGTAAGTTCTGTAAATACTCATTTTGAGTCCTTTGAGAAGTCTACCGAGACAAAAGTCAGAAATGAGTTTTTGGATAAGAGATTTGGTGAGATTAAGAGTCTAATAGGGTATGATAGGACTATACTTGCTATCAGTATAAAGAGTGTTCAAAATACTCCAAGTGATGGAAGTGATGTATATAAATTTTGTCTATCCTAGCCCAAAGTAAATGGGGATATTGAGAAGAAGATAAAGGAACAAGAAATGAAATTGTCAAATCTATCCAATAATTTTGATCCTCTAACCATTTCACCCATAAGTCAAGAATGTCAAGTAATTAGCTTGATTGATGAGATAAAGAGACTTGTTAGAGAGAAAAATAACATTATGAAGAGAATGTGTGAGCTTCAGGGATTGATTGCCCCTAAGTTAGAGATAATGTATAATGCTCTATCTGAAGCTCAGACTACAGTTTAGACTAGTGATCCATCAGATCTGTCAAAGGCAGAAGCATATTCATTAGTGTTATGTGGGTACATCTCTATTTTAGATGGAATGAAGAGTACTTAAGCCTCTAAACTTGTGCAAATAAAAACTAGCTTTGCAGACATTATTAAGTTCATGTAAATAGAACTTAATGATTAGTTGTACATATGTAGTCCTATATACAATTTTTTTGAAAATTTTGGTTTGCGAACCCACCCTTTGCCATTTATGTCAAAGGGGGAGTGAAGATCAATGAAAAATGAGGAATCTAGCTAGGGGCCCGAGTATCGGAAAGCAGTGTGAATAATAGTATGGAGCACAAACTAATGGGGAGCTTTTCCAACAATTAGTCATTTTTCACTAAGTGTTGCCATCAATGCCAAAGGGGGAGATTGTTGGAAAGAGACACTACTAGGAATGATAGGTGTTGTCATTGATGGTAACTAAGATCATCCCAATCATCCGCATAATACAATCTATTTAGATTGGAAGTCAGAATCAGAATGTGTCTATGTTCGGGTAGTTAGGAACAAAGCAGGTGACAGGGTCTGGTATCTTGGTCTGGATCTATCTAGTGGAAAGACATGGTTTGTTACGGATCTAAGGTAGTTGTAAGCATTATCAAGACACTCTAAATCTAGAGTTTCATCCTACGAAGATGGACTCAAAAGATATTAGCTTCTGAGTATCAGGTTTTTGTTTGATTAAACAAACAGAAGAAGAACTGGCCCACCTTGTGAATGACCCGATTTCCAGATGTATAGAAGTTGCCTATTGGGAAATTGGTGATGATAAATAGTGAAAGTCAACATGATTGATGTTTCACAAGTGCAAGTTTTAATCCGCATCTCATATTATGTATGGATCTAGCCGATAGAGTAGAGTACTTTACAAAGTTCTAAATGTTCTTGAAGCTGACTGGTAAAATGATTGTAGATCATGTTGCGGATATATATATGCAATGGAATTGGATGATTGTGGTGTGTGAGAGAATAAGGTAATTGATAGAAGAGTAGAAAATCTGAGTGAATGAAGGAAAAGCAGTAAGAAGAGCCAGTAAAGATGAAATGTGTAAGATCAATTTTTGCACTTAACTGTAACTAAAACTCTTGCATGAGTAGATGCTATTTAATCAATTCAAAATCTATGTTATTCTCTTGTAATATTTCTATAGGTAGTGAGCCTCTAATTGAGCAGTGAGCCCGAATGCATGTGCATTCTCATTTGTGAAAATACTTTTAATAGGGTATTAATTTTTGTGGGTTAACCCCTACCATGGTTTTTCCCTTAACCGGGTTTCGACGTCAAAAGTCTTGATGTCAAGTGTGTTATTTAGGTTTCTACTCATATGTTATTGATTAATGCTGAAATTTTTATATCATTAATTTGATTATAAGTTGTAAAGGAAGATCAATGGTAGAAAAGATTGAAATATGTGACAACTAATTTAGTCGCCCTCTTAGTTGTCCTGACCTAAACCAACAGAGTGAAGAAAATTGTTGATCTTTCCTTGATACTTGAGTCATCTAGGGTTTTATGTTTATGTATGCACATTTGTTAGATGAACACAAACATCTACAAATATTTATCTTGGGCTATTGTTGAGGTAGGAATACTAAAAACAAGTCTTGATTGACGCAAGCTTCTATATAGCCACAACCATCTTTCTCCTCCTTTTACATGTGTAGGTTGCATTTATCAAGATCTGATAGAAAGGAGCGAAAGGAAGATCGATATTGCAGACAGTCATCACAAAATTTGGATTTGAAGATTCTAAGACTTTCGGGACACTACCACTAGTGCCCTAGTCCAATTGGGTGATTTTTCTATGATCCAGAAGCCTCTAGAGATTGTGAAACAGCTGTTGTAGAGAATCCTGACATTCAGAAACTTACGAGACATTGCCACTAGCGCCCTAGTCCAACTACTCCTCAGTTTCTAGGTACACTATCTCTGATCTATTTACTCTACATTTTTGTAGTTACTTCATTCATATCTATGTGAAAAATTTAGTTATTATAGTCTAATTTGCAAATTAGGGTTTCCTAGTTAGAAAGATATACTAGCTTGTAAAACCTAATTCAAATAGTCGCATAGAGATAATTAACAAGAAAAGGGAACATTGGAAATCAATAGTTTATCCCTAAAATTACCCTTTACTTCCCTAATGTTTTAGTACCTATGAAGGTGTGGGACTTGTAGTTCTCTATCTTGCTACCACATATTTACCACTAAACATTTTGGTGAACCCACCCTCTAAAGAATTTGTATCCTTTTTCAACATCAGATCTAAGTTAGTTTGCTATCCTAAAACATATTTAGATTGAAAACCCTCTTTTGTGAAAGTATGCATATTGAAACTTGAGTGATTTCCTTTATCCTTTCATTAAAAGAATTTTGAAATTACAAATTTGTGTGTCGCATAGTGTTATTCTATTATATTTTCACAAAGTTTATGCTTAAACATTTTACATTTAAGTTTTGAGTTAATTTGAGCATGTTATAATGTAGGATTACTTTTTGCAAGACTTTCATGTGTATGATGAGCCCTTTAGTTGTGATGACTTCAAGATGTTAGATGAAGCCATTGAGGACTTTATCTCACTTGAACATTCCACTACAACTCTTAAACCATCGTTATTTCAAATATTTGTAAATGCAATCTATGTTCCTAAAACTCAAGAAGAACTCATGAAATTGAAAATAGTGGTCACTTTGTGTTCAGATGTGGTTCAACTTCCTTCTAAACCAGTGCTCACTATTAGAGGTCCTTCACCTTCTACCTGTCCACCTGATTATATTTATAACTATGCTAAATTGATAACACATCAAAATTTACAACAACCTAGTCATACTGTGGTTGCTCATACATACAATACTCAAAATAACAAACAAAGCAAACATTAATTGAGCATTCT
This sequence comes from Cunninghamia lanceolata, assembly GCA_027924645.1. Classification (NCBI taxonomy): domain Eukaryota; kingdom Viridiplantae; phylum Streptophyta; class Pinopsida; order Cupressales; family Cupressaceae; genus Cunninghamia; species Cunninghamia lanceolata. The sequence goes on along the minus strand of BSBN01000972.1, from coordinate 17,302,914 downwards.
AATATCTTTACCAGCTTCTCAACCTATGTTTCCTCAAGCACCTCATTTAACATATATTTTTGGTCAAGATTATGAGCTTATTGAGTAGCTTTGTGCTACTCCTGCTAAGATATCTCTTTGGGAACTTATATAAACTTCACCTACATACCATGGAATGCTCCAAGAAGCTTTACAAAAGGTGATTGTACCACCCTCTATAAACCTAATGATGTATCAACTCTTCTAGATTGTATGCATGCAACAAAAATATATATTTTGTTTCAACAACATGAGTTGCCATCTCTTGAAGTTCAAAATTAGTATGATCCTTTGATTATATTCATCACAATAAATAAGAAATTGATTAAATGAATTATGATTGATAATGGATCATCTCTTAATGTTTGTAGCATCAATTTATTACATAAGATTAAATTTGATACATCTTTGATTAAGCCAGATAAGATAAGTATACATGGCTTTGATAATGTTGGAAGACAATCTGTAGGCACTATAACTTTACCTGTCTTGATTCATGTCATGCCTTGTTCTTTATCTTACAACATGATTCTTGGTAGACTATGGATTCATGCACTACAGGTAGTTCCTTCTACCCTTCATCATTCAATCAAGTTTGTTCATAAAGATAAACTCCATACTATTCATGCTGATCCTAAACCAAATCTTTGTTTACAAATTAAATCACAAAAGAAAGTTGTTCAACATAATATCTTAAGCAATCTAAAAGTTGAATTTTCAACCCCTCTTGCTACAAATAATGTTGTGCAAGAGCCAAAAAAATCAAATGCATTACTTGGTGACAATTGGGGTTCGTTAGATTTTACATCTCCCTCTACAAGTGAATATAAAATTAATAACTCTGCCCTTAAGCCATCAAGTGTTGCATCGATCTCATCTCATTGCTCAAATACTAAAGTCTCTTTGCTAACAAATATAGATAATACTCTTACTTACACTACAAATTATGAGACTTATGAAGCCCCACCTTCTCTTAAAGAAATGGCTTCTCTCTATGGTTGAGGATTTCAGATCCTTTATAACAATTGTGATTATGTAGGTAATGGTTGTGGTATTAATCAACAAGGGATTCATGCACCTATAGAATCCACTTCATGACATTACTCAAGTGGCATTGGATATAACCCTTTTAGGGAATCTAAAGCCTATAGACATCCTACTCTTAATGTGAATACAATATCTACGCTTAACTTGATCTTACATGAGATGATTGATAGTAGTTGTCCTCTAGCAGAGATTCCCTTATTTATATCTTTTCAACAGATGAAGTTGTTTAGGGTGAAAAAGGGTCGAAATGTTTTGGTTTATGTCTCAAAGGCAAATACTCTCTTCTCACCCAACATTCAAGGGCATATCAACCGAGTTGAATCTCCACTAAGCAAGAGCAATCACCTATCAGGTTGGGCTGCAACTTGGAACGATGCGGAAGTTCAGATGTATCATACAATTTCTCAATTTAATGTTCAATTACTCTTAAAACCCTAAATCAGAAAAAAGTAAGCAAATCATCAAATTATGGCAAATCCTTTCATATCAAGGTGAAGGACAAAGATATTTAACTCACTATTTTTTGAAGTTCAGAAAGCGAAATAGTTGGGGACACTAGGAGTAACACCCTAGTCCAAGGTACAATTTTTGTCATGGAATCTGGATCTTCTTCCGACACTGATTTGCACTATATCTTCCATTTCTACCTTGAGAAAAGTGGACATAGGGACTAGCGTCATTGTCCCAAAATATTTACCTTTGTCCTATGCTTGTCAGATTCTGAATCCCTATTGTCTGCAACCTCCTTTGTACAACTCCATTTTGCAAAACTTGGTACCTGTAACATGCAATCACAAAGGGGTGTGGGAGGGGGTTGTGGTGTTTAGAGGCTTGCCTTGGTCAAGTCTCAGAGAGACCTTCAATTCTTTCAAACACCATTGTCAGATAAGAGTGTGTATCCTTGTGGGATAGAGGCAAAAATCCAAATGATAAATGATTGAAAACACAATAGATATCAACTTGAAGTGTAGATCTCATGGAAGCAAGATGCACTTCATGCCATGAGGAGATGGAGTCAAATCTACAAATACAAACACAATAACAATGCTTTGCTCTGCAACACAATGAATATTTTGAATGCTCTATAATCACAAGTATACACAAAGTCCATCTAGTTTGCAAATGAAACATAATCATGCTTATATATGGAACTACAAAGATTCCCACTAAGAATTTTGTAATTCAAACTTGAGATGTCAGCATAGGACCTAAATAATGGTCATAAAAATGACATTTAAATTTAGGGCATACCCAAAATAGGGTAGTTGATTAGTGATCATTAAAATAGCACCCCCTAGGTCTTATTTTCCATAAGACTTTAGGGTTTTCTCATCAGTAGTTAGAATTAACATACAAGATGCTATAAAAGCAATTTAAGGACCCAAGAGCTAAACCTTAAGAGGGAAAAGCCCCGAAGGGGACATTTTCTGACATAACATTTAGCCCCACTTTAATGTATGTATAAATACAAGGCTAATACATGAATTAAACTAAGGTCAACAAACACAACAAACACACCAAGCATGGTGAAGACATGCCAAACACATTGAAGATAGTAACAGACATGTAAAACACAGAGAAGATAGTTACAGTCATGCAAAACACAAAGAAGATAGTCCTCAAGACGTGTAAAACACAGTGAATATAGTGAATGCAGTGATTATTTTCTTTTTCTTTTTCTCATATATGAAATGTAAATGCTAGTACAAGAAAAGTAAACACACAACCCATAGTGTAGGAGGGACTCATCACCACTAGTCTTTAGACTAGACATGGGGCAATAGACACACAATACAAATCTCAGTGTGTAGGAGTGACTCATTGCCACCAGTCTTTAGACTACACTTGAGAACAAACATGCCATACACACACACATGGAAGAGACAAGGAAAACATGATAGACAAGTGATGGAAGAAACCTATTTCTAGGTTCGTAGCCATCTCAGGCACATTACATGCACACACCAATGATTTGCTTTGCCACAACAATCACCAAAGACATGCTTAAGGGTTAAGATAGTCTCAAATCTGCTCCTCGCCTCCTCAAAGGATTTTTAAAAAATGACAGGATGTGCAATCTCTTTGAGAAATGCATCATCCCTACCTTTGCAGAGGGCTTAACATAAAAGGATATACATGATATCCCACCTTCGCAGAGGACTTAAAATGATTGCAATAGATTCAAGTTTTACAAATAGACATTACTAGCATCTAGATCAGACAGGTTACCTTATATGCCCCCACCTTAAGGTGGTTGATATCATGTACTGATATCAATCACATTAAGGTAGGAAGAAAACACACAAGGAACATGAGCTCTCACAAAGCCCATGCCCCCTAGAGGTGACATGTACTTTACGATCACCAAATGTTCCCACAAACACAATTTCTTACAAGAAAAGTTATTAGCATCCATATAATCATGATAAACAACAATGCATATGATCATTCACATAAAGAACTGAGGAAAAACAGATCCAAGATAGATAAAGTGCATGGAGTAGCAATATTGTTATGTTTTGTAAGTGCAATAAGACAACATCAAGATAACACACGAGGTGATTCTACTAGCCAAGTGTTGGATAATATATATCAACCCTGTCATCATGTATGGACTAGGTCCATTTTTGGATTTCTCACTGAAGGGACACTGGGTCCTATTGATGATGATTGTTAGTCATAACAACATGCATAAAAGTTTACACAACAAACCTTTACTATCTTGAAAAGTACGATCAATTTAGGACAAATTGATGACTCCAAGTCTCTGTTGATCAGGTCATGATCGTCTGACGTTACTCAGAGGTTGATGTGATATGTTGTTGTCCATTCAAGGGGCCTTACTTTGTTCTGTTAACATGAACTAATGCCCACACATTTGATTCTACACCTATTTCTTGTAAATCTATTCATAACCAAGATTAGTTCCACTGTATTCTACATATGATGATGATCTTTCATAAGTTTGATGAATTCTTCTGATCATCAACTGTAATTGATTATTTTCACTTCTACACTATGAATTTGTTCAAATAATATGCCTATAAGTTGATATTTGCATGATTACTTTTGTCATTTATATGCATTTGCATGATATCTTCAATTATGCATGTAGATTAGTTCAAATATGCTATTGATGTTTAGTTTTCTTCGAGATGTCAACATATTTATGTATTTTCTTATGATTGTTTGTATATTTGCAATTATGGAGATGATTGTAATGAAATTTAAGAAAGTAAACTCAAACATTCTAAATTTACTGAAATTAAATGAGTCTTTGATAGTCGATCCATATGCAACATTTAATATTTCACAAAATAGAGATAAAATCAAACCATGTGTTGCCAGGCCATTCCAGAACTTCACATAGCTGATGCTAATCTTCTATGGTAAAGAATGACAAAAATATCCACAAATTGAAATGCACTCCAAGGGACGCAACACATCACAGTGAAATATCTAGATGACATTTACAAGATTACTTAGAATTTATGATGATATGTAATCTGATCTCTATGTCATTAGTATTCAAAAGCATGTGCATTTACAATCTATATTGAGAAAGTATCATGACATTCAGCAATTCTATCTCAATTAAGTCTCTAATAATGATACAAGGCACACTCCATCTCCTTTTATAGGACAAAGAGAGGAGACAGTTACAATGATCCAACGATCAAGATTTGTCTATCTAAATCAACGATTCATATCTCATTTGACTGGGTCAACATATGTCAAAGTGGCACAGGTTGCCAGTTGGCAACCATCTGGTAGAACTTGAACACCCTTTGTCTTGTTATGCATATGACCTTGTCATCATGCATCTTTACTCACTCTTCATTTTCCTCATATTCTTCTTCATTTGCATCTTCTTCTTCCTCATCTTCTTCTTCATCTTCATCTTCATCTTCATCATCATCATCATCATAGGGATCACTGCTTATATGTATTTTGATTATCCCCCTAATGGGTTTATATGTTTGTACTATTCTCTCAACCTCTCTCCCATCCTAAGCTTTTGATATAGCATGTCTTTGGGAATTGAATAATGTTTGTAGAGTAGTCCACTTGGTCTTTTTGCTGTTTAACATCTCATTATTTGCCTCAACCTCTGCCTTCATCCTCATAGCCTTATTGATTACATCCTCTATCAAATGATGAAGAGGGTCATAGGTTGCCTATTTGAAATTATTGTGAAAAGCTTGGATTGCAAAATCATTATCTTTATTCTCTATTTTTCCTTCCACATTGCCTTCCAGAGCCTCCAAGATATTTATTTCATCTATCATAAGGTGGTGCAACTTAACACTAATATCCCTGAGTTTGATATTGCATTTCTTCAAGATATCACTCTCAAATTTGGTATCCTCATACCATATATTCAACAATTGTGCAGTATTGTTATCCAGTACCTTATTATCTATGAGCACTTTCATGTCTATGTGCCTCATCTCAACTAGAGCATCTAGATGCTTCTCTAATTTGAATGATCTTCTTCCAACCTCATTTTGCAATTTATCTACTTTTCTCTTTAATGCATCGAGTAAATTATAATTTGTGAGGGAGGTTTTTATTACTTTCTCAGATTCAAAAATAAAAAGAATAAACCAATTATCCATCATATGAGCCTTATGCTTCATGATGTCTAACCCTATTATCTCATCTAGAGATATGATGGTCAATGGGGTGATTGTGTTAGCTGGTATATGATTAGGGTGAATTAACCCTTTAATGAATGCATGCAATTGAGCAATGTGCTCTTTATGCACTCTATTCTTATCCTTTTCCTTTTTTACACTTTTTGTTAAGGAGTCAATGATATCTTTAGCCTCTTGGCCCTCCTTCTCCTCTGTAGCAAAGCCCAGATCAACATTGGTTATCTAGACTTCATCAAGGCTTATTTTCCCCTTTTCCTTATCCACCATTGGTAATGCTACCTGAGTTGTCCTCCTAACTGTAGTAGGATCTCTCCTTATTGCTGATGTAGGTCTTGCCTTTCTCTTAGGCTTCATCATGTCTGCTGAAAACAATGTAGAGACATCAAATTCAGGCAATTCATTAATCTGTTACAGACTTATTTCTTGTTGCAACCAATATGGAACATCACCCTTGGGTCCTTGTTGGTCAATTTGCTCAATGTGAGCATCCTGAGATTCCATATTTTGCTCTACCCTTGGCAGAGAGGTCTCTTTCCTTTGTTCATCTTCCTGGACCTTTTCATGAGGGATCTCCTTATGAGGGATCTCCTATTGAGGGGGAGCCTCTTGTGGTGCATGCACATTCTGGTCATGCACACCTCGTTGCAATTTATCCTCATGAGGATTCTAAACATTTTGGTCCTGTATATCTTATTGCACCTCATCTTCATGAGAAGATTGTACATTTTGATCTATTTTATCTAGGGGATCACCCTAATCATCCTTGGTCAATTTTTTTGTTTCCCTTTTCTGATCACTTCCTAGTTGAAGACTTTGTTCTTCACCTTTTTATTAGCCATCACCTTGTGGAGAACCCTGTTTTGCACCTTTTGATGTGTTTGTCTCTCCAAGGTCAAGTTCTTTACTCAATTCTATTGTGATGTTCACAACACGCCCCATTTTACTCCTTAGCAAAATGAGGACCCCTGCTGTGGCTGTTGCTTTTGCTTTTGTGTGTGTTGTTTTGCTTGGTTGTAGAGGGAAAAGGATGGGTTAAAATTGTAAACTTTGTTAAAAATAGAGAAAAAAGCATTTTCAGTACTAGGGCATGATATGGTTGGATTCCTTGTGAAAAATAAGCTAGGGTTGCTTTTTGAACCATCTTAAAATTCACCATATTTTGCAAGTTATGATCATTTTGGTAAAATGTACAAGAGAGGGGTTTGTTGTTTGTATATACAAGCCTATTTGAATATCGGGTTGTATATACAAGGAAGTCATTTTATACTTAGTCGCATTTGCAATCGGGTTGCATATACTTTATTTGTTTGCATGTTGGGTCGTTGTAATGTTACATACATTCCCTTTTGTATATCGCTTTTATATAGAAAGATGATTGCATATTCTTTTTCCTTGTATGCATTTGGCTAAAGTTTTGAAATATACATACAAGATGGACCTGAAGTGGTTTTAGGTTAAAATAAATTGATGTTTTAAATCCACTTTGTATCTCACGTTTGTATGTTTGTCACTAAAATATACAAGGCACTTCATACATAGCAGACCCGAAAAAGTCATTAAACATTGTTAAATCGATGTACAATCTGGCTTGTATATTTACACATACATTGCGATATACAACAGTTTATACAAGTGCCGGAACCGAAAATTTATCAAATGGGGTTAAGTCCATGTATGTTTTAAACAGTGCATATCGAAAGATACAAAGTAACATACATACAATGCAGAATCAAAAAAGGGAAGTAAAATCTAAAAAATGCTTGTATCATGTCCGGTTTGCATATCAAGTGATACATTGCGGATTCAATGGGTTATAAATCACCATTTATAACAGCGATAAGTCCGGGGGTTGTATACATTGCTTTATATACTGTTTCATGCACATGAGCCAGAATTCAAGCATTTTTTTTCAAATCCAATATATGTAATGTATTACGTTCGCTGCACATACAAAAGGGTTTGTATGTATATTGCTATCGATGTGACTTTTGGTATTGGTGGAGTTTTGAATTGCCTCACCAATAGTCTTATGTTTTGCTGACAAAAAGGTGATCGGTATAGTTTGAACTATCAGATTTCGGTGGGTTTTTCTTGCCGAAGGTCTTGGTTTGCACGATGGGGCCAATATACAAAGGAAGCGATATACAAAGAATTTGAATGGGGGCATCGGCATAAGATGGGTGATCGGAATGAAACATTAAGCCCACGCCGATGAATGAAAGTCATGTCGATAGGAAAGAAACACAAGCCGATAGGGCTATTTCGCTAGGAGTTGAGTGATCGGTATGAAGTTTCTAGCTCGCTCCGACGAGCATATCTCACACCGATAGGTGGGGAAAGATAGAACAATAAGAATTTAAGGGCATTTTAGGGCCCGAATGCATGTTTCTGGTCAATGATGGTTGAACCGACCGGTTTAACATTGAATATGCATTCTGGACGCACCATTTTCACAGATTTGGGGTCTGATGCTTGTGTTTACAGTTTATTAGGTGAGATGATACTTATTACTGGTCTATTTTTTTTGTAGATTTGTGGTTTGGGAAGGATCTAAAGCTTGATGGCGATGACATCATGGAGGACAAAATCAGATCTCAGGAGCAGAGGAAGATAAAGATAAGAGGGCGAGGAAGTCAAGGGTCTTCATTGATGAGGACAAAATGTAGATGAAGACATTAGTGTAACAGACCACAGAAGTTAATATTAAGCTGCTAGGGTTTCCAGAAGGGCATATTTCACCTAGATTTGATGTATGCTTAGAGATATTTTGGGAGACTTGTTCTCCAGCATTTATTACTGTAACTGGAGGTTTGAACTATTGTTTAACTAGGGTTTTGAGCTGTATTGAGGATAGTGGAAATCTATAAATAGTTCCTTGGTACACTATAATAAGGTTACACAGGGATTTTTTAGAATAGAGGGACCTTTTAGTTTAGGAATGGAAGAAGGAGGTCGCCTGTGTCTGCAATAAGGAATGCGTGGAACATCTAGCTTCCTTACTGTATCTGTAAAGCTTATAAGTTTGCTGTAGTTTGATCATTGAAGCTAAGAGTCATTCAGACATTGTAAATCTTATATGACTGTCTGTTTCTAATACAACTGAATCTGGAATTCTACATCTATCTTCTGAGTGTTTTCTTTCTCTTCATTGTGTTTGAAACATTTTCTCTTAGAGCTTGCAATCTTAAGTGTATGTTTGTAAAAATGCTCAGAACTTACATTTAAGGTTTTATCTGTGGATTTGGTCAAGTTACTATATGATTTATAGAGTGCATAACAGAACAATTAGATCCTTTGGTAGAATGAATGATGTTTAGATTAGATCTTTCTAACTTCTCCCAACCCATCTAAAAATACTTATCCGAAAACATAGAAATTTAAAGAAAATTGTGTCATATTTGAAAGAAGCATGCATAACAGAGTTAAAAATAGACAATTTTCATAAATATTTAAGAGAAGAAGGCTGCAATAATTCAAGAAGATCATTTAAAGCTTTGTAGCATAGTAACACTTTTATGCAAAAGAATGAACAATACACTGATATTTATAATCTTTTGCATAGTTTGAGTCCAGTAAACCATAAAAAAAAACCCTAAATCACGTAAGGCCCCTTGAACATTATAGCTTTACATTGACCAACTGAATTTGCCCAACAGGTCAAGACCTAACCATATTAAACTTGGGATTAAGGGAATCTTAACTGATTCCTTCATATCTTTCAAGTCAGTTTTGGTTCATTTTATGTGAATTTTAACTAATTGTTATGATTGCATCAAAACAATCACCAACAGTTTATCTGGCGCTAGAAGGAGGGCTGATAGGATTTAAGGTTAATTTTGAGTTTTAATGCTTTATTCTGAGATATGTTGGATCTCATAAAATTTCAAAAGCTTAAAAGGTTGAAAAGAAGGTCCCTTTTTCAATGGACTCATATGGGGATAGTTTTTAAGTTAGTATTCCTGCCTTTCAAGAAACTTTGAATAGGCAACTTTATCCTAAAAGTTTATCTAACTTTGGTTTATCCAGTTGTTGCAGGATACACCAGTCTATGGAACACAGTGAAATTAATTGTTTAACTTTCCTCACTAGGATAGATTCATATTTGAAAGGACTAATTCTTTTCTCAGATGTGTTCAGGGCTGAAGTCTGGTAGGAAAATGAAGAAATTCTGGAGCAACAAGCAATACAGCACTAGAACTTATCAGTTGGTTAGACAATACAATAGCTAAATTAGTTCTAGAGGGAAATAATAGCAAAACATCTTTCCTTAGGTCATGTTATGGTGGGATTGATAGTAGTTCTCTATTCCCTAATACAGGTAAAGAGGAGTGTAGGTATAAATGTTTGAAAACCTGTAGAGAGAAAACCATTTGTCAGGGTGAAATCTTTGATGCTGATCCTAATACTTTCGGGAAAGGTAGTAAAATATCTTTCTTTGAGTCATTCTATGGTAAAGAGAAATGTGAACAGATGGGAGAGTTATAGTGCACTAAAATTGATGAGATTCCTATGATAGTAACTAATGAAGTCATAGAAAAGAAAGTAAATCCTGATGTCATAGCTAACTTCTTTAAATTAAATTATCAAACTCAAGATTGTTGCAGGTCAATGGAGTCAGACTCCACACTGGATGATAAATGTGAGTTATTTGAGGAACAGTCCTTGAAAATTCAAAATACAGAAGATTCTGGAGTTGTTGTGCATAATCTGGCATCACCCCAACATTATTTTGAAAATGAAACAGGGTAGTATTCCTACCAATTAAATGATGTTGTTCCACCTTTACAGTCAAGTGATCTAGAAATGATTAATTTCTGTATATCAGATTATGATGATGAATATACTCACTTAGGTTTTGATGTGTAGGGAACTGATGAGAACATTGAGAGATTTACTGAATTTGAGGATAAACTGAGCATCCAGAATGAAGGAACAAAGCTAGATAAAGATGAAGAAATGATACATCTACAGTCTTTCACCTTTCAACTTGAAAAAGGACCAGACATGGGGCTAATCAATGAAAGTATAAGGTTAAATGGAGAGCCAACTGTCAATAAACAAGCATGTCCAGTAGAGCTAAAAATACATCAGGTTGTCTCTTTCCTTTCCTCAGTGAATAATGTTGAATACTATTTTGATTATGGAGATTTAAGAGATAGGACATGCATATGGATTAGTCATCAACAGGGTGGGTTGCCTCAATTGCTGATAATTAGAGATTATCCTGTTAAATGCAATGAATTTAGAGTACAAGAGCATTTGTCAGAATTCAAAGATAAATTTGCTAAGTTGAGAACCACAAGTAGTGCCCTGTTACTCCTACACAATCCAAAGAAATATGCAAGCAGGGGTGTTCTTGGGTCCTTCCCTAGGTTTTGTTTGCCTTGTGGGGGGGGTTTGTGTATAGTTTTGTAGGTTAGTTGTTTGTACAGTGCTGTTTTTGTTTCTTTCTGTTTTGTTGTTTTTGTTCCTATTTTGTTGTTTGTACAGTTTGTTTGAACAGTCTTCTTTTGCTTTTTTTTTTTCTTGTATAGTCTGTTTGTTTGTTTGTTTGTTGTCTCCTTAGCAGGGATCTTTGTCCTTTCTTTGGAATATTGAGGAGCAAACTAACAACCATTGAAAACAATATAAAATTCAAAATATTCAGGTTAACCATTTGCAATTTATGCATAACTTTTTGTGATTGTCATGAATGTAGAGAGTTGTTTAGCTTTTGAAATTTAGTATTCAATAATAGTGATTAAGAATTCGAGGGAGGTTACTCACGATGACACACCTAAAATCCTTGGGTTTGTTGAACTTACTAGTGTAGATATTAGGTGAAAAATCTAAGGTCACCCTTGCTACCATTACAATTCTCAGCTTAATTTCAGCAAGTGCTCATTCCTTGCATCATGAAGTTACAAATTGCTATATCTTGTGAAATTTCTATTAAAAAAAAAATTAATAAAGTATAAAAATATAATAAAGTGGATTATACTGAAAATCTAGATTAAGCCATCTATGTAACTCTACCAGGGCTATAGACGCTCACTGGTAGTGGGGCTCTACTTAGGAGAATTGTAACGATAACCTTGTCGGGGCTATGGACGCTCGCTGGCAGCAAGGCTCTATCTGGTCGACTATGAGGGAATATCCTCAACTACATAGGCTAATATTAGTCACTGGTTTGTTCAACCGATCTTCAAGATGAGGATAATTAATCACATGCACACACTTAAACTAAAAATGAAAATTCATGCACCTATTGAACACCTTAGGTTTCAAGTTGAATAATAATTTGCAGGAAGGATAGTTGGAAACTGTGAATTTATTTCATTTAGTTTTCTTAAATGATTTGAATTTAATTGTTTTGTTTGGTTGCTAGTTGTTGTGATGTTCACAACATGCCCCATTTTACTCCTTACCAAAATGAGGACCCCTGCTGTGGCTGTTGCTTTTTCTTTTGTGTGTGTTGTTTTGCTTGGTGGTAAAGGGGAAAAGAGGGGTTAAAATTGCACACTTTGTTAAAAATAGAGAAAAAAAAGCATTTTCAGTACCAGGGCATGATATGGTTGGATTCCTTGTGAAAAATAAGCTAGGGTTGATTTTTGAACCATCTTAAAATTTGCCATATTTTGCAAGTTATGATCATTTTGGTAAAATGTACAAGAGAGGGGTTTGTTGTTTGTATATACAAGCCTGTTTGAATATCGAGTTGTATATACAAGGAAGTCATTTTATACTTAGTCGCATTTGCAATCGGGTTGCATATACATTATTTGTTTGCATGTTGGGTCGTTGTAATGTTACATACGTTCCCTTTTGTATATCACTTTTATATACAAAGCCGATTGTATATTCTTTTTCCTTGTATGTATTTGGTTAAAGTTTTGAAATATACATACAAGATGGACCTGAAGTGGTTTTAGGTTAAAATAAATTGATGTTTTAAATCCACTTTGTATCTCACGTTTGTATGTTTGTCAGGTAAAATATACAAGGCACCTCATACATAGCGGACTCGAAAAAGTCATTAAACATTGTTAAATCGATGTACAATCCGGCTTGTATATTTACACATACATTGTGATATACAACAGTTTATACAAGTGCCAGAACTAAAAATTTTATATACAAAGCCGATTGTATATTCTTTTTCCTTGTATGTATTTGGTTAAAGTTTTGAAATATACATACAAGATGGACCTGAAGTGGTTTTAGGTTAAAATAAATTGATGTTTTAAATCCACTTTGTATCTCACGTTTGTATGTTTGTCAGGTAAAATATACAAGGCACCTCATACATAGCGGACTCGAAAAAGTCATTAAACATTGTTAAATCGATGTACAATCCGGCTTGTATATTTACACATACATTGTGATATACAACAGTTTATACAAGTGCCAGAACTAAAAATTTTATATACAAAGCCGATTGTATATTCTTTTTCCTTGTATGTATTTGGTTAAAGTTTTGAAATATACATACAAGATGGACCTGAAGTGGTTTTAGGTTAAAATAAATTGATGTTTTAAATCCACTTTGTATCTCACGTTTGTATGTTTGTCAGGTAAAATATACAAGGCACCTCATACATAGCGGACTCGAAAAAGTCATTAAACATTGTTAAATCGATGTACAATCCGGCTTGTATATTTACACATACATTGTGATATACAACAGTTTATACAAGTGCCAGAACTAAAAATTTATCAAACGGGGTTAAGTCCATGTATGTTTTAAATAGTGCATATCGAAAGATACAAAGTAACATACATACAATGCGGAATCAAAAAGGGAAGTAAAATCTAAAAAATGCTTGTATCACGTCCGATTTGCATATCAAGTGATACATTGCGGATTCGATGGGTTATAAATCACCGTTTATAACAACGATAAGTCTGGGGGTTGTATACATTGCTTTATATACTGTTTCATGCACACGAGCCGGAATTCAAGCATTTTTTTTCAAATCCAATATATGTAATGTATTACATCTGATGCACATACAAAAGGGTTTGTATGTATATTGCTATCGATGTGACTTTTGGTATTGGTGGAGTTTTGAATTGCCTCACCAATAGTCTTATGTTTTGCCAACGAAAAGGTGATCGGTATAGTTTGAACTATCAGATATCGGTGGGTTTTTCTGGCCGAAGGTCTTCATCTGCCCAATGGGGCCAATATGCAAAGGAAGTGCTATATAAAGAGTTTGAACGGGGGCATCAACGTAAGATGGGCGATCGGAATGAAACATTAAGCCTATGCCGATGAATGAAAGTGATGCCGATAGGAAAGAAACACAAGCTGATAGGGCTATTTCGCTAGGAGTTGAGCAATCGGTATGAAGTTTCTAGCTCATTCCAACGGGTATATCTCACGCCGATAGGTGGGGAAAGATAGAACAATAAGAATTTAAGGGCATTTTAGGGTAGAATGCATGTTTCTGGTCAACCATGGTTGACCCAACCGGTTTAAAATTGAATATGCATTTTGGATGCGCAATTTTCACATATTTGGGGTCTGATGCTTGCGTTTAAGGTTTATTAGGTGAGATGATACCTATTGCTGGTCTATTTTTTTATAGGTTTGCAGTTGAGGAAGGAGCTGAAGCTTGATGGCAATGACATCACGGAGGAGGAAATCAGATCTCAGGAGCAGAGGAAGATAAAGATAAGAGGGCGAGGAAGTCAAGGGTCTTCATTGATGAGGACAAAATGCAGATGAAGACATTATTGCAGCAAACCACAGTAGTTAATATTAAGCTGCTAGGGTTTCTAGAAGGGCATATTTCACCCAAATTTGATGTATGCTTAGAGATATTTTGGGAGACTTGTCCTCCAGCATTTATTACTATAACCAGAGGTTTGAACTATTGTTTAACTAGGGTCTTGAGCTATATTGAGGATAGTGGAAATCTATATATAGTGCCTTGGTACACTGTAATAAGGTTACACAGGGACTTTTTAGAATAGAGGGACCTTTTAGTTTAGGAATGGAAGAAGGAGGTCATTTGTGTCTGCAATAAGGAATTCGTGGAACATCTAGCTTCCTTGCTGTATCTGTAAAGCTTGTAAGTTTGTTGTGGTTTGATCATTGAAGCTAAGAGTCATTCAGACATTGTAAATCTTATATGACTGTCTGTTTCTAATACTGAATCTGGAATTCTACATCTATCTTCTGAGTGTTTTCTTGCGCTTCATTGTGTTTGAAACATTTTCTCTTAGAGCTTGCAATCTTAAGTGTATGTTTGTGAAAATGCTCAGAACTTACATTTAAGGTTTTGTCTGTGGATTTGATCAAGTTACTGTATGATTTATAGAGTGCATAACAGAACAATTAGATCCTTTGGTAGAATGAATGATGTTTAGATTAGATCTTTCTAACTTTTCCCAACCCATCTAAAAATACTTAGCTGAAAACGTAGAAATTTAAAGAAAATTGTGTCATATTTGAAAGAAGCATGCATAACAGAGTTAAAAGTAGACAATTTTCATAAATATTTAAGAGAAGAAGGCTACAATAATTCAAGAAGATCATTTAAAGCTTTGCAGCATAGTAACACTTTTATGCAAAAGAATGAACAATACACTGATATTTATAATCTTTTGCATAGTTTGAGTCCAGTAAACCATAAAAAAAAAACCCTAAATCACATAAGGCCCCTTGAACATTACAACTTCACATTGACCAACTGAATTTTCCCAACAGGTCAAGACCTGACCATATTAAACTTGAGATTAAGCGAATCTTAACTGATTCCTTCATATCTTTCAAGTCAGTTTTGGTTCATTTTATGTGAATTTTAACTAATTGTTATGATTGCATCAAAACAATCACCAATAAATTCCTTCTCATTTGTTTTCTTCTTTGGTGTCGGATTACTATCCTGACTATCATTCTTAGCAGGTGCTTCTACATTATCCTGATCTTTATCTGTATCATGTATCTCCTTATCAGCCTCCTTTTGTACACTGATCTCTACCTTTTTTGGCTTTGGATGTGCATTTTTATCTTTATTCTGATCCTTATTACCCTAGTAAGCTAAGTCTATTGCAGTAGGGATGGTGACTTGATTAACCAAATCTATTAATCCAATCTGCTGAGCAATCACCTCAGGCCTTTCTTCTTCAATTTCTTCTATTTCCACCTCTTCCCAATGGGTTTCCTTTTCAACTTGGGGTGTACCATGAGGGGTCATCTTTGTGTTTGTGACCAAAGTCTCCATCCTTTGAGTAGAAACATCCTTAACCACATCATCAAACAAATCCACTATATCATCAAGTGGGAAAGGTGACCCTCTCCTTGCCTTAAGCATTTCTTCTCTTTGTTCCTCTACCTTTTCAATCTTGAACTAAATAATATCTTGGATGGGAACTTCATGTTGCAAGTTTTTTAGAATAGCTTGACCACCTGCACCCCTCAATAGAATAGGACTAATATCCACAGTCCCTCTCATTGTAGTCTTTTGTTTCTTTTGGGGTGGTGTCTGTTGTACCTTCCTCTTTTTACTCTTGATCAACAAATCATCATCCAAGGGCTCTACATCCACATCTATGATAATAGGAGCAGGCTTGGTGAGAACTTTATTTTGTTTAGCAGGGGTATGGGGTGATGTTATAGCTGATGTAGAGGCCACATCTCCCTTTGGTTGGGGTCACCTAATAATCACTCCTCTAGCTACTTGGGTCTCTTTCTTATTTTTACCCTGCTTCTTTTCTTCTTCAGCTGGCTATCTTTCTTCATTTGACTGCCTCTTCTCTATGAGAAAATCATCATATTCCTCCTCAGACAATTCTTGTCTCTTTCTTTTATTGTCTAAGTAAGGGCCACACCCTTCTTCTTCAGTTTGTTGACCTCGGCATCCACCCAACTTTGGGTTAGTTGAATGACTTTTAGCATTATTTGGTCTAGTGAAGTCACCTCAGGTTGGCTCAAGTCAGGGGCTGATATGGTTTCATTATATACCTTCTTGTCCTCATATTCATTAGACATGATCTTACCATCATCGTTACACAACTGAGTAGGCACTAATATGCAATCAAAGGTGTGTATATGATTGAGAGTGAGCCTCTGGTAATTCCTCCTTTTGATTTCTACTTCATCATCACAATCAGCCCAGTAATCCTCAAGGTGCCTTTGATTCATGGTCTTCCCAAGTAAAGCATGCATCTTGTCATATGGGTCATAGGACATAGCCAGTGAAAATGGCTACAAGCACATCAAGTTCAATCCCCCAATAACATCCTTAACACTTTCTCTATCTGGGCACATATACCAACCAATCATTTTTGGAAACAATACAGGTGGAATCTTTCCTCTCTCAATTTGAGTGTCTACTGAAGGCAATATTTATCTAGCAAATTCTATCATAATGACTTGATCGGTTGGATATCTAGGCAGCATGAGAGGCTGCCCCTTAAAGCCTTCTATTCTCATATATGAAAATGTAGGGAATTAGATAAACCAAGCTCGATCCTTGTATATAACAACTTATGCTTCTACACTTAATCTTTTTGTTCTGTCTTCTTCCATGATCTTGACAAGATGCATGGAGAAGGAGTCATTTACTATCGTATAATTTTGTAGATATTCCCTTCTCTTCAACTGTGGGTGATGCTCCTAGATGTTCACATCCCCAGGGTTATTTCCAACCCTGCCTACTGTTTGTAATCCATTGAAGGTCCCTCTAAAGGAACATACTTACACCACATAAGAAGTCATATGAAACATGTTTGTCTTCCTTCCTAGTCTCTTCATGCCCTCATCAAGGCTATCACTTATGATTTTAGTCCAGAGGGGTTTGTCATCTAAATACTCTACCATTCAGATAATATCATACATCCAATTTTCAAATGCTCCAACATTTGGTCTCCTTGTCAGTCTACTGAGCATGACCATCATGTACTAGTATTCAAAAGTAGAATCAAACTTAAAGAGGTATACCGACAATTTAGTAGAAGCCTTGTAGGTACTACTCTTAGACTTCCATTGATACATAACCCTCCTGGCTTCTTTCTGGTTGTTACAATATTCCGTTTCCAATCTACTCGGGCTTAATCGAACCACATTAGATCTTGTAGGCAAATTAAAGGTGGAGGTGATGCCTGTAACTGATAAATCTGCATACACTCTACCATGCTTTTCCACTTTTCTAGTTTTTGGATTGTAATTTCTTGCACACTCTATCACTAGCTTAGTAGCCTCCCTGCTATAGGGAAATCCACCATGATTCCACATCCTTGAGGTGTATATGCTCTAAAGTAGAGAGTTTCCACTTCTTTTATCTAATCTTTTAGTCCATGCATCAAGATCAATATTTCCCTAATGCGTATCATTGATCACCCCATACCTGAATGCTGCCCCTTCCGGGTACACAAACATGGGTTTCAAAAACTTTGTGTTGGATCTATTCTTTATGATTGCCATTAGATATTGCAATTTAAACATGCTTGTCTTACCCTAACATGTCTTATGTAGCAAGGATTAGGAACCACATGCATTCCATGGTAATAATTCTATTATTCTAGTTTATCCTATGCAATCATCATTTTAATTAACTTAGTAAAAACCATTTTTACCTCATGAATCGCCATAAATGACAAAAGGAGGGTTTCACAGTTACATACCTAATAATCACTTCCCCTTTACTATATGAGTGATAATGGTGCGAGTACGATTGCATTGTATTTACCATCCTCTGTTCTATTTGAATGTGGGTCTGTTCCATTCACCAGGTCACAGTGATGCTTTGATCTCCTAGAGCTCTGTAATTCTTATTTAAACAAATGGTAAATGTGAAATGAACACCAAATCTTACTTTTAACTGACTGATATGGCAAATTAGGGCACACTTAGTGTCTTTTTGTTTAAGTCCTTTGATCAACACATGATGTTTGTGGATGTTGACAAGTGGTAGGTAGGTATTTGAAATTTCAAAGGATCCACCTACCATTGGGTTTGCATTTAATGCAGAGGGTGATCTCTATGAAGATCAGGGATATTTGAAAATATGACCAATATAGGGAAGATGAGGGTGATATCAACATGAGTATGGTAAACTTTTGACTAATGACCGAGATCGGGTCATTATACATTTGTAAATAGTCATGATAAAACATTGTATCAGTATGATCTGGGGAAGTACCTTGTGGCATCATTGGATTAGTTGCTAAGAAACTAGGCACCTCAGGTCATCAAATGCAATATGAGGGATACTAGGAAATATCTGGGTCTTTTAACACTACGAAACATCACCTTGTTTAAGAATGTCAGGATGATGCCAACATTTTATAATCCTTTGAAACTATTCGAGAGAATGACGTCATCGTCATATTTGTTAAGGTCAGGGATATTTCAAAATGTGACCCACTCAAATTTAGATTATGATGACATCATCATCATATCATGTCTTCTTCATATTAGGTTAGGACTGCATCATTGTCATATTAAGAAACATGATGGATACATGGAAATATGACGCTCTCGGTATCAAGCATACTTATGACATCATCATCATAT
Source organism: Cunninghamia lanceolata (assembly GCA_027924645.1). Classification (NCBI taxonomy): domain Eukaryota; kingdom Viridiplantae; phylum Streptophyta; class Pinopsida; order Cupressales; family Cupressaceae; genus Cunninghamia; species Cunninghamia lanceolata. Next base: position 17,283,687 of record BSBN01000972.1, on the reverse strand, counting down.
CAAGCTCTTTTAGAAATTGAAACATGATGAAGTCGTAATCATACTTTGCAAAGGGTGATATATCGAAAGATAACGAATATTTGGAAATATGAGCCTCCGAAATATGCATGAAGGTTTGACAAGCATATATCTCTTTGCACTTAACTTTGGTGTCTGCATATCAAATAACATGTAGATATCAGGTGATCTTCCTATGTCAGGGTCATCTAATGAATATGACTAATGTTTGGGAATATGACCCTATGGAATTATCCAGGTTGACCAAACTTTGACTTGCAATAACTTTTTACCCTTAAGGAGTATCAAGGTCATCCAAAAGGTAAACCTACTTAGAATTTTGCACTCTTTAAGATTATGAGGTTTATGACATCAACTTTTGATCTTGACCATTGACCTTCTCATTTGAAGCACATGCATGTGTAAGGGTGATATACTCAATTGAATTTTGCCAAATAGCCCAAAGCAAGAAAGCAAGAACAAGTAGAAGAAAAAAGTTGGGCCCCTATTTTGCTAAGGCAAAATGGGGCATGTTGTGTAACCAGACAATAGGTCCATATCAGTATTATATTTTTTTCATCACCCACTCGCTAGATAGAACCACTAGAGGAAGCGAAACAATAAATCAAGAGAGGAAAAACAAGTGTCTTAGGGACAATCATGTAGGAGGGTGCCCCCAAGTCACCAATAGCAATGCTATGTCCATAAGACACAACACACAATAATGAAAATAGAGGAGAAACAATATAGCAGAATGATGATATGAATAGAAGAAGGGTCACAATAGAGGTAGTCTCTTGGTATCCTTGACCTTACAAGAGAATCAAGGGTCATCCTAGGAGGCCTAAACAACACCTAACACATCACGGGGGAAACACGACATAGAGGTAAAGGGTTAGAAATACTTACCTGCAGGGACAACTGGGCTAGCGGTCATCATAGATCTTGATCTTCACTTTAATGGTTAAGGTTTTATCTCTTCTTCTCTCTTCTACATGTTCATGAGCTTGTGAGGGTATCCTTGTAGGAAAGGTATTTATTAATGATGGTAGAGGGGGAATATCATTGTTTTATGTGTTGGTTAAATGTGGTGATGTAGGAGCTTTTACAATTCTCTTACTAGTTGATTGAGGTTGATGAGGAACCTAAAAAGTGCCCATTTCAGTCCATATATAGAGTGCCGGAATACCTTGGATTTGAGGGATAATTTGTTCTTCAATATCGTGTGAAGTTTCATTGTTTTCCAAGGTATGTGAAGGTTTAAGTAAAGGTGTATGATCTATTTATTTGTTTAATATGTAGTTGAGAAGTTCTTGAACATTAGTTGGTAAATTTTTAGTTACAATAGGTTGAAGCAAATGTTTGCAAAGGGAATCTGCATCATCCAATGTTTTATCCTGGTCAAGGAGAGTAGGAAGGGATGACAGAGTAGTGTTGAGGAATGTGTCAATGATATATTTTTCTTGTGCCAAAATATGCTCACCAAGTGTGGTTATGTTGGGACAAGTCTCCTTAGTAGATGAATCACCCAGTGCTATATCATTCTCATAGGTATCAGAAAGATTTTCCATTATGTAATCTTGAAACGAAGGGAGAGAGGGAATACTGTTTACACTATTACTTTCCCCATGGTTATTTTTAGGGATGAAATTAGTGATATTTTCCAAGATTGAAGAGGAAACACCCACGATAGTGAGAAAGCTTTCAAAGTACGCTATTATTCGAAGGATATCATAGGTAGTGCTGATGGACATGTCAATACCATAGATGTATGCTATTTGATGCATGAATTGAGGATGTTTATCAATGAATTTGCAAAAGTTATCAAAATTCATAATGTACTTGAATAAATCTTCCAAAGATGAATGATGAGGAGAATCCATGGTATATGAATGCAAGACTATGTATGAATGTGACCTAAAATGCCAAATTTTTCAACTTTTTTCCAATGCAAATTACTAGGAAAAGAAGTGTTGTGAAGAATTTTAAGAGGGATAGAAAATAATATGCCTAATAATAGTCCATTTATAAAGCAATATCTTTCACAACATGCTTTTAATGTCAATTTAAAGAGTTGATAAGCCAAAACCTAGTAAAATGTGCTAAAATATGCAAATTTTCAACAATTCTCAATGCAAATGAGTAAGAGAAAGGGTGTTGTGAGGAAAATTGTGAAGGAAAGAAGATTACAACAGTAATATCAGCCACCTAATGCCATAGAATCTATCACAACACACCTATAGTGCTAATCTAGAGAGTTGACAAGTTTAAACCTAGTGAAAATATAGCTAAAATATGCAAATTTTCACAAATTTTCAATGTAAAGGCCCAATAGAAAGGGTCTTGTAAGGAATTTGAGGAGGGGCAGAAAATAATATCCCTAATAACAGCCATTTAATGCAGCAAGATCCCTCACAACAGGCTTATGATGCAAATCTAGAGAGACGATAAGGCCAAATCTAGTGAAAATGCAAGGTTTTCAAACCCTAGACATGAAATTTTGCAAGAAAGCCGCTATGATTCAACTATACAATTAGAAATCAGTCCTAATGAGTGTTTTAAAAGGGTAGTAAAATCTAAAACAATATTTTGACTACAAACCCTAGCTAATGCAAAACTAGGTTTTTATGAAAAATGCACAATTTCAAGCAATTTTTGACAATTTAATCATTAAAATGCAATGTGAGTGAATACTAAATGATAAATTTATGTAATTTAAATAAGATCTAATAAAAATAACAGAAATTTGATGAAATTAAATTCCAATTAATTTAAATTATGCTAAAATGCAAGCCTAAGATGCCAATTTTTTCAAAATTTTTTAAAATTTCAATTTTTTAAAATTTTTCAAATGCAATAAGATGAATGAATGCAAATCTATCACACAACACTTAAAAAGGTACCAAGAAGTCCAAAAAATAGGGATACACCAAAATGTTTAGGGTGAAAAAGGGTGTAAATGTTTTGGTTTATGTTTCAAAGGCAAATCCTCCCTTCTCAACCAACATTCAAGGGCGTATCAACTGAGTTGAATCTCCACTAAGAGAGAGAAATCACCTATCAAGTTGGGATGCCACTTGGAACGATGCAGAAGTTTAGATGTATCACACAATTTCTCAATTTAATGCTCAATTACTCTAAAAACCTTAAATAAGGAAAACAATAAGCAAAAAATTGAATTACGGTAAATCCTTTTAGATCAAGGTGAAGGACAAAGATATTTAACTCACTATTTTTTGAAGTTCAAAAAAAAGAACAGTCAGGGACACTAGGACTAATGCCCTAGTCCAAGGTACATTTTTTCTCATAGAATCTAGATCTTCTTCTGACACTGATCTGTACTATATCTTTAATTTCTGCCCTGGGAAAAGTGGAGGACATAGGGACTAGTGCCCTTGTCCTAAAATAGTCACATTTGTCCTCTACTTGTTAGATCCTGAATCCCTATTGCCTGCAACCTCCTTTCTACAACTCCACTCTATGAAACTTGGTACCTATAACCTGCAATCACAAAGGAGTGTGGGATAGAGGAAAAAATCTAAATGATAAATGATTGAAAACACAATAGATATCACCTTGAAGTGTAGATCTCATGGAAGGAAGGTGCACTTCATGCCATGAGGAAATGGAGTTGAATCTACAAATACAAATAAAATAAAAATGATTTGCTCTATAACACAATGAATATTTTGAATGCTCTATAATCACAAGTATACATAAAGTCTTTCTAGTTTGCAAATGAAACCTAATCATGCATATATATGCAACTACAAAGATTCCTACTAAGAATTTCATAATTCAAACTTTAGATGTTGGCATAGGACCTAAATAATGGTCATTAAACTAACATTTAAATTTAGGGCAGACCTAAAATAGGACAGGACTAGGGTACTAGCACCCAATTCCACCCCTTTGTTTTTGTTCAGGGATCATTAAAATAGCACCCCTAGGTCCTATTTGCCATAAGACTTAAGGGTTTCCTCATCAGGAGTCAGAATTAACATGCAAGATGCTCTAAATGTAATTTAAGGACTCAAGAGCTAAACCTTAAGAGGAAAAAGCCCCCAAGGGGATAGTTTCCAACATAACAGAAATGATAATTGAATTCTTGGGTGCTTAAGACAATATTCCCTGTTACCATCATAAATGCAGATTGCCTTATTTTTTGAATGATAGTGCATATTTTGGAAAAACCACTAATATAATAAATGCTACTCTAAAATCTGAGGAAGAATTTGAAGAGTTACCACAATCACCTAATCTCCTAGACCATAGTACTCTACTTAATGGAAAGACTATCGATGTTTTCATGGAAAACGATAACACTGAAAAAGTTATCCCTATATAAATGATTGTTTAAGTGTAGAAGAAAAAGAAGATATGACAAAATTGTTGCATGAATTTTCTAAATTGTTTGCTTAGAACTATTTGGATATGCTTGGTATTGATCCTCATATTGTAACACATAATATTGTATTGAAATTAGATGCTAAGCCATTTAAACAAAAGATTCATAAGATTAATCCTAAGATTGTGTTACTTGTCAAGGCTGAGATAGAAAAGCTTTTACAAGCTGGCTTTATTCACCCTATTGACTATTCACCTTGGATTTCAAATATAGTGGCTGTCGCTAAACTTAATGGTCATATTCACATGTGTACCGACTTTAGAGACTTGAATCTTGCATCTCTAAATGATGATCTTTCCCACTTTGAACCATTGATATGGTTGTTGATTCAATAGCCGGCCATGAACTACTTTCCTTCATGGATGGATTTTTAGGATATAATTAGATCATTATAAACCCTCAAGCTCAATATAAAACAACTTTTATAACACCTTAGAGTACATTTTGTTGGGTTGTGATGCCATTTGGACGTAAGAATGCTGGAGCAACTTACCAACGTGCTATGACTCTTATCTTTCATGATTACATGCATAATATCTTAGAGGACTATGTAGACGACATCTTGGCAAAGTCTATTCATTGCCAAGATCACACCATGACTCTTCCACAGATCTTTGAGAAAATAAAGAAATACAATATGCGATTGAATCCTCGTAAGTAAGTATTTGATATAGACAGTGGAAAACTATTGGGTTTTATAGTTACGAATCGTGGTATTGAAGTAGATACGAAAAAGATTGATGCGATTGTTAACATGTCGCCACCTAAAAACATATCTCAATTTCATAGTTTACAAGGGAAGATACATGCCATTCACTGATTTGTCTCACAACTCACAGATAGGACTCACCCTTTCACTCAACTACTGAAGAAGGATTCAAAATTTCAATGGAATTCAAAATGTCAAAAGGCTTTTGAGGACTTAAAAAGTTACCTTGCTAAACCTCCTATTTTACAACCTATCATTTTTGACAAATCTTTTATAGAAGGCATGAGTTTTCCACAGTCCATAATAGTAATATGTAAGTGCTTCTGGAAACAACTATGTATGTTTTTGCATCAATGTTTCAGATCATGCTCAATACGTTTCGGATCTTTTATAATTTAAACCCCAGCATCTAATAATGCTCTTGCAGGCTTATTAGCACAACATGATACTAAAGGCAATAAAACATGCTACATATTATATCAGCCAAACATTTCTTGATTATGAAGTTCAATATACTGTCATTGAAAAACAATGCTTAGCTCTTGTCTTCGCAACACAAAAGCTTAGGCATTATCTTTTAAATGTTGAGACACATGTAATTGTAAAATTTGATCCTTTGAAACATTTATTTGCTAAAATAGATCTTTCCAGTCACCTAGCTAAATGGGTTATGTTGTTAATTGAATTTGATCTCAAATTTCTATCTCATAAAGTAATTAAAGGACAAGCATTAACTGACCATTTAGCTGAGGCCCCCTCTCCTTTTTCTATGCAAAATCAGGAGACATTCTCTGATGATCAAATATTAGCTATTGATAAAGAAGATAAATGGGAATTGTATTTTGACGGATCAAGATGTCGAATTGGCTCCGATACTGGTGCCATATTGGTACCCCCTATAGGTAAGCCAATTCCTATGTCTTACCAGCTAAACTTCTCATGCACAAACAACATTGTTGAGTATGAAGCTCTTATTGTAGGATTTCATGTTGCTTTGGCTTTAAACATAAAAAACCTCACTATATATGGTGATTCACAATTAATTGTAAGATAAATAAATGGATTATATCAAGCTAAACAAGACAAATTATCTTAATATCATGATTTTTCTTTGTCTTTATTAAAGCAATTTACATCCTTTTCAATTGATAGTATTCCAAGGAAGGACAATCGACATGTGGATGCAATGACAAGTGCAACTTCCCTTATATCCCCTGATGATCCTCCTGATGAATTTACCTTTATTATTCATAATCTTAAAACACCAATCATAGAGGGTCCTATAATTGCAAGTCTTGATCTCTGCTGTGATATTAACTCTAATGAATAGTTCTCCCATTTATTCAACTATTTGCACAATGTAACCATCCCTAATTCAATGTTTAAAAATGCTCAAGTTTGTCTACGAAAACTTGCAGCGCGATATATCATTATATCTAATGTATTATATAGGTGAAGTTATAATGGTGTCCTTCTTCAATGTCTTAGTAATTCAGAGATTTCAGTGGCTTTAAAAGAAGCTCACTCTGGCGCTTGTGGAGGACATTTTGGAGGAAAATCATTGGTACAAAAATTAATACATATGAGATATTATTGGCAATGCATGGAATGATATTCCTTTGCTTACGTCAAGAAATGTCTGCAATGTCAACAAAATCAACATTTAATCTAAGCACCTACCTAGGAACTTGGTGCCCAAGTGTCAGCTTGGTCATTCTTTGTTTGGGGTTTGGATCTAATTGGTAAAATCTCTCTACCTTCCTCTCAAGGACATACATTTATTATCACTGCTACTTATTACTTCATAAAGTGGGTTGAAGTTGTCCCTTTGTGATCCATGACTGCTAATGTAATTTGTTGATTTCTACAAGATAACATAATCTCTCGATTTGGTATACCTTCCTCCTTGGTCTCTGACAGTGGTACGACATTCAAGAACAAGGATGTGAAGAAATTTCTAGAAAAATATCACATTCAACAATGCTTCTCTATGCCTTATTATCCTTATCAAATGGCTAAGCAGAAGCTTCAAACAAAGTTATAGGACAAATCCTACAAAAAATGGTTAACAAACATTAGAAAGAATGACATAGTCAATTGTCATACGCATTATGGGCTTATAGAACAAGTATTCATATGGCTATTGGAACTACCCCATATAATCTTGTTTATGGCATTGATGCGGTAATGCCCTTAGAACTCGAGATTCCTTCATCAAGAGTCTCCTTGTGAGATGTTATTGATGATGACATGGAAATAAAAAAGAGATTCAACTTGAGATGCTAGATGAACAACATATTAACACTCTTAAGTTTCTTAAGGCACCACAAAAGAGAATACAATGATCATACAATGAGCATGTTATACACCATTAATTCAATCTTGGAGACTTGGTTCTTTATGAGAATCAACATAATGTGAATGCACCTCCTGGGGAGAAAGGAAAATTTAGCCCTAATTGGCTTAGACAGTATGTTGCTACTGAAGCCTTTGGATCAGGAGCATATAAACTAGCTGATGAATAGGGTATGCTGCTTAAAGAATCTATTAATACTGTACACCTCAAGAAATTTTAAGCTTAGGATTATATGTTAGACTTTAAAAAGCAAAAATTATTAGTTAGTTTAGCTTCAATTTTGACAAGATATGATTATTTTGTCTTAATTCATTTAACATAGCATCTTTTGTGGTTAATCATTGTTGCATCTTTTTTAAACATGTTTTAATAGAGATCACCTTTTTATTAATTGAGTTAAGCATAAAATAATGGTTATGTGTGAAATTCATTAATCATTGTGCTTTTTACTTTATATTCTACAAAGAATCATTTAAGAATCACATTAGTATTAATCACATCTCCACATGAGCATTTAACATTCATCACTAGTTGCATTTTACATAAATCACATGCGATAGATTAGAGAACACTAGAAATAACAATAAGAAAACATCTCATATATATCATCATCAGTTTCAAATATACATTCGAGCTGACTATCCTGTATATCAAAATGGGATGTCATAGTACATAATAGATACATCACATAGCTGAAGCTTGGTCACCTATACCCTCAAGACCTCATGGTGTCTACATGACAGAGGCCTAAACATGTGTGGCTATGGATCAAGAATGACTCCTAGATAAACTTTGCGATGATAACCCCCTGAGCTCACCTCTGAGCCCCATCACCTCACCTTGTAGCTCCATATACATCCGCTTGTACTAGTCTCTCTCTGTCTGAGCCCTGTCTCTATCAGCTCTCACTTGGAGCAGCTCAAGAAGTAGGATCTCACTCATGATAGGAGCTCCCTTAGGTGTAGGTATTGTAGCTACCTACTCTTGTAGCATCTAGAGCTCCACCTCTGCATGCTTAGCTCTCTAGAGTAAATCCTCTCTCTCTTGTGAAGAGTGATCTAGAATAGAATCCACTGCTAACCTATATCTCACAAAAGGCATAAAGATCTTTGCATGCTGCCCTATAGATGACTATGGTGAGTATCCTATTTGTACCTACTGCTCAGCCACATTGGTTGGAACTATCTTCGTTATGATGCGGCTCACCAAGTTGTACCATGCGTCTGCCCCAACTGTAAAAAGAAACCAAAATAGATATTAATACCTGATATAAACATCATAAATCAATAATCATAAATAAATGCATCTATACATAAAAAGCATCCTACCTAGATCTCCATCTCGCCAAGATGCATCTTGGATAGATAATGGTGTGCTAGCTCTACAGCTACCTTTATAACTAGGGGCATAGGACTACTGGTCCCCCTTCACTCATTTTGGATTGATCTCCTCACATTTATAGGGGCTAGACCACGATCTCTTGACTATGATTGAGGCTCGACCTCATCATCACTATCTGCCTCCTACTAATCTTACCCCAGTCTCACCCTGAAGACGTATCGTGATGCAATCTCCTCCTCCTCATCATCATCATCTAGATCATAGTATCCTACGAAGTCACTAATGTCATCCTCTATCCCTATGTCACTTGCATGACCAGTCGAAGGTTGAGGATTGCCTAGAGGGTGAGCATGTAGATAGATAGGAGTGAGCCACGCTATTTTCTACTAGATCTGATATGCTCAGATAACTCCAACATCATCTACATCAAATATTAGCTTTGCATCCTCTATACCATCATCATCACTAACCTCTATATCTTCTAATGTCAGTTGTTAGGCATTGTTTGCCCTGACTGCGCTGTGTATAGAGCACACATAGCTCAGACACATCATAGGTACATCTTGTCGGTATCTAAATTGTCATGCTACTAATTAAAGTAAAACTAGACAATAATGTGATCGAGGTGTCTGGCCATCAATCAATCTCTCTACATCCTCGATAACTATCTTTGCTGACTTGGCCATGCTATATAGCCGCAATATGGTCTCTAGATGATACTACTGGGCTACAATCTATAAAACATAATCCTCCAGTATAGTAGATCACCGTGTCTCTAGCATCTAATAAGAGGATAGGCATGGACTCATGGATAGGTAAATAATGGATCTTTGGGAAAACTTGTAGGCCGCATGCATCTAATATGCTCAAAGGCCTAGACTTGTAGTAATGTGTAATACATCAAGCCCTATGCATAATAATGGACATACCATCCCAACTCGTGGTAAAGGTGCACAAGCATATCATGCCCCCACACATAGACTGTCCTCTACTCCTCCATCACCCTGATAGTGTGAACTAGGTCCTTGTGAAGGTGAATGTCTCATCCATCTAGTGTGACTGCTAATGCTACTGTAAAAATCATAATCCTTTGAATTAGAGAGATGTCAGCACATCCCTACTCTAGTAACCAAAGCTAAATGTGCCCACACTCTACCTGAGTGACTGTGCACCCTAGACAATACATTTGACTTTCCCGTGTATACTCCATTAAGAAACAATCTATGACTCTCATTGTCTCCCCACGTATAGGAAGGTGTAAGATCTGGTAGACATCCTCTAGCATGATAATCATCTCCCCTATAGGTAGATTGAATGTAGAAGTATCTACATTCCACCTCTCCATCAGTGCCATCAGTATACTAGAATGAAATCTAATTGTGGGCATATAAAACACCCACCAGAGCCCTACTGACTATAAGTGGTCTCTCTACATTGGTCATGGTGCTGATGTGATCTTGAAGTAGCAACATCAGATGACTGCCTGTATGCTCTCACATCCTTGGAACAACCTAAATGATATAAACAATTAGAAGTTTAATTAGTTTGCAAGCATGAAATCATCACCTAATGTATACAATAGCAATCATTGCCCCATCCTTGGGGTCCTTGTCCTTTCTAGACTTGGGTGCCTAAGGAAGACCTGGGCAGCCAAGTCAAACTTGGGCACCCCATGTGGACTAGGGCAACCCAGGTGGACTAGGGCACCCAGAAGGACCTGGACACCCTGAGTGGACTAGGACACCCCTAATAGGGACCCTTGTTCAAAATGTCCTAATTGGCATGGAAAATGAAAAAAATCTAAAAGCAACAAAATGAATGATAGTACAAGCAAGGACTAAGAGCCTACCTCGGCCTTGAATCATCTCTCTACCACTCAGGCTCGGAGCATCTCTAGTTATAGAAGATGGTATGGACATCAGGTCAACATCATCGATCTCTTCCGCCTTCTCCTTCTCTCTTCTACACAATGAAAAGTAAGAATGAATATTGAAAAGTGCAAACTCCCCTTACATATAGTAAGTGGATGAGAATTCCTATCACTATCTTGGTGTAAAATTGAACAGTTTTACTCTTAAGCCTCTATCTTGAGCTATCAAACTCAGATTTTAGCATTGTCTATTGCGTTGGAATCCTGGTTCCTCTCTATATCCTACCCAATGTGTTGTTCTTGGGTGTTGTTTGCCCAAACAACCCTCACAATGCATTCCTCATCAAATCTCCTTGAAATCAACGAGTGTAGATATCTCCTTGTTTCTACTTTTTAGACTAAGCAAGAAGAAAAAAGGGGGCATATATCTCCCTTGATTTCCTCCCTCATCATTTATCATTACTCAACCTCCTTAGTGTTTCTAGAATGAATTATTGGTGGTGGTTGTATCCTGATTTGATTCTTGATTTTCTAACAAGTGTTCTCTTGCAAGTTCCGGTTCCTAACTTTGTGGTCTTGTAGGATTACAAACTTGGGGGTTTCTTCCTCTCTTATAACAACACTTCGGCATCCTCTATAGTATCATTTTGGGTATCCTTTTCATGATTGATGTATTTACATTCCTTTAGTTGTATATGCATGTAGTGTCATATGGCCACTAAAGTGGGGGCTAAATGTTATGTCAGAAATTGTCCTCCTATATGAAATGGTACAATTTCTCATATTTTAGCTCCTCTCCTTTGGTGACGTTTTAACCTATTTTCCTTCAGACCTTCCTAAACCCTGACTGACCTAGGTCTGACCAGAAGAATGTCATATTTTGGAATAATTGAAGGCTGAGGGTGAAAAGCAAACTTGGATTTGGGATCCCCTAACCTCCTTGAGGTAATCCTAAGAGGGAAATTAGGGCTTGGACTTGGGCTCTAGGACCCTTGTCCTATCCTATTTCCCAGGTTCCTGAATTTTGGAGGGATGTCAGCTCTTGCCGTGCATTTCAGGATTCCGTTTTCAAATTTTCATTTTTCACGTGATGTCGACATCTTATTTCAAAATTTGAAATTCCTATGGTTAGATATTTAATGACATTTAAAAACTATTTAACATACATAATTTTTATGCAAGCTTTATGCCAAAACTCTACCAAAATTACCATTGAAGTTTAGTAATTTGTTGAAGCTATTTGAAGTTATTTGAATTTGCTATCATGGAGACAATGAATGAAGATTAGGAATCAAGATCTTGAGACTATCTTTCTCTTACTATGGTTTGTACACCTTTTGCATGATCGAGAGAAGGGTTGAAGCCTCCAACAACGAGCTTGGGGATCCTCCTTGGACATTGTTGATTTACCTTCTTGTTCATGCAAGTCTTCACTTGTTTTCATCTCCTTGAGTTGAAGTTGTGTTTGTTCATTGATTGAAGAAGATTGTTGATCTTTCCTTTATGCTTGAGTCATCTAGGGTTTTATGTTTATGCATGCACATTTATTAGATGAAAACACATATCTACAAATCTTTATCTTGGGCTATTGTTGAGGCAGGAATACCAAAAATGGGTCTTGACTGAGGCAAGCTCCTATATATCCACAACCATCTTTCTCCTCCTTTTGCATGTGCAAGTTACATTTATTGAGATCTAGCAGAAAAGAGTGACAGGAAGATGGATATTGAAGACACAATCATCACAGAATTTGGATTTCAATATTTTGAGACTTTCGGGACACTACCACTAGCGCCCTAGTCCAACTGGGTGATTTTTCTAGGATTCAGGAGCCTCTAGAGATTGTGAAACAACTGTTACAGCGAATCTTGACATTCAGAAACTTATAGGACATTGCCACTAGCACCCTAGTCCAACTGCTCCATAGTTTTTAGGTACACTATCTCTGATTTGTTTACTCTACATTTATGTAGTTACTTCATTCATATCTATGCCAAAAATTTAGTTATTACAGTCTAATTGGCAAATTAGGGTTTCCTAGTTAGAAAGATATACTAGCTTGTAAAACCTAATTCAAACAATCACACAGAGATAATTAACAGGAAGAGGGAACATTGGAAATCAGTAGTTTATCCCTAAACTTACCCTTTACTTCCCTAATGTTTTAGTGCCTAATAAAGTGTGGGACTTGTAGTTCTCTATCTTGCTACCATATTTTCACCACTAAACAAGTTCCAATCACATTTTTGTTCTTTGGTCTTGGGACAAGTTCCCACATTTGTTCTTCAACAATTCTGCTTCTTGTCAATACAGCTTTGTTCTTATCACCAATGATTTGGTCTTTAGTGTGATGCTTCTATACAAACCTAGTGGTCTTGGGAAGATTTTCTAGAGCTTCTACAACCTACACTTTCTATTCTTTATCTTTTTCTTCTTTACTACTTGAAGACTTATCTGATTTATATCCATTCACCTCTGAGTTCATCCGTAGATCCTCAAACACCTCCAAACAACATGAAAACTACTTTGTACTGGAAACAACTATGTTCCATCAAATTGAACTTTTGTTACTCATTACTTACAAGACAAACATAAAAATTAGACAAAATTATCAATGTAGATGTATCGAATGATAAATAACCATATGGCATAACCATAGAGTAATATCTTCAATAGTGGACTAGTGTAGACCAAATTACCAAAACACTATAGCTTGATTTTACCGGAGAGACACTTAGCCAAAATTCATAACAAGTCTTCTTACTTGATGAAGTTTTCTTGTACAATAGACTTCTTGTGGAGGTTAAGTTCCTCTTGCAATTACCAACCTAGCTAATCTACACAACTCTCCCTTTATCCTTTGCAATCACAGTCTCTATCCTAACTAAAACCTTTGTTGCTAATCCTTAACCTTAACTCTTCATGTTGAGGCATCAACACCATTCCTTTGGCAGGGGAGAAAAGTTTTCAATAAGGCTCCCCCTAAGCCAAAGCCCTAATCTTATTTCTTGAATGGAACATTTGCACCAAATTCTTATATAGGCTCATCCTTAAGCTTTGTTACATCCTTCTTTATTCAGATCTTATTCATTTCCCTTTTTGTCCCTGCCAAATCAACCTTTTGGATTGGTTTTTTCTTCTCTACCAGATTATCTTTCTTCATGCTTCTGCTCCTATAGAACTTAGAGGTATGTCTAGAACTATTGTAGTTGTAGTACACAATATTTATCTGACCACTATTGCTTTCATCCATTCTAGATCTACATTGGTTAGCTTTATGCCCAAATTTCTTGCATGTATAATACTAGCCACTAAATTCCATAGCCATTTCTTATTTGAATTCTGCACTCATTAGCTCTATGTCCCATCTTATTGCATGCAAATCACATAGTAGAGTTCTGACTCACCTTACTTCTGCATACAACAACTCTATGACCAATTTTATTGTATGTGAAGCATTGACCATAAAAGGATGGAACATTTTGATTCCTTCTACTTCTACATTCTATTGCTTTGTGCCCATACTCATTGCATGAATGATAAAAACCATTGAAAGATGAATACCTTTGATCATTTGGTTGTCTGACTGGAGGCCTTCTAGCTTTATTCTTCTAATTCTAGATTTGGTTACCATTGTTCCTATGATTTGAAGTCTGATCTGATTTTGAACTTTCACCTTTTTTAAATCCTAAACTCTCTTTATCATTTGAGTTTTTATGTCTTGCAATCATCTCATCAAGCCTTGCAGAACTTATCTTGAGTTTTTCTTCATAATTCTTTGCCTACTCTAGATCTGATTTTGGATTCAATTCTTATTCAAGCCTTATACATTCTTTATATTTACCTTTCACCATTAAGTTTAGATATTCCTCAATCCTTGCCTTTTCTTCAATTTTCACTTTCAGACAATTCATAGATTCATTTTTTTAGCCTTAATTTTTCAATGATCTCCTTGTTTCTCTCTTTAAACTTCTTGACTTTCTCTCTTAATTTTTTTATGCATCCATTTGCTTCTTTAAAATTCTCCTTTAGATCTCTGATTTCTTCTTGAGTCCTTTGTAGGTCTTCAATAGAAACCTTGAGTTCTTCACTAGTAATAGACATGCATTCATCTTCTGAAGATCTATCAAATAGGGGAACATCCTTCTTATGTGCCATCCTAGATCTACCTCAAGCTGTTAACCTCTCTTCAAAGGAACTTGGCTCTGATACCAATTGTTGAATGCACAAGACAATTAAGAGGGCCTAGTGAATTAGTTATATCAAAAATTTTAAACCCTCACAAACATATTCACATCCACATCAGTTCACTTAAACCCTTAATCTGTTATGATGATTAAACATGAGAAACAAATAACAAAAACACAACAACACCATACACAAGAGAACACCATATTTTATGTGGAAAACCCTAAAAGGGAAAAACCACGGTGAGGATTATCTCACAATATCATGTAGTAACAATACCAAACTACAAAAGTGAGAATGCTCATTGTAAGGGACTCAGTGTCCAAGTGGACTAACTACCCACTAAGAAAGAAAGATAGAAGAGAAGAATGGCCCACTTCTAGGATTTGAACTGATATAATTACATCTAACCTATGCATGGAGTTCAGTTCCAATGAATCACAATATCCATCTCAAAACAAACACCTTCACAACATCACTGAAAGATAGTAGACACCTTCTGTTCACTACATCCAATCACCTAACACATGAAAGTTCTTTCTTCTTTAATTAGATTCACATCACACTCATCATATCCCTAATACATGCACACATAAACAAACTATTGACACTTATTTATACCACCATCAACCTTGAAATTGATCTCAAGGGTTGGCAACACATCTTAGCTTATAAAATTCAAATTAGGTTTGAACCTAAACATTCTTGCAGAGGAAAGGAATGAATGAAAACCACATCATGACTTAGCATGGACCTAAATCCACTCTTACAAACTTAACCTCTCTTTCATAATCAACAAAGCATAACCAGAATTAGTGTAAACAATCAAGTCAGCCAAACTTGTGATAACACCAAGAAATTTTAAGCACACACTTCCTCAAGGATAAACATGCCTTGTGGACCTTACACACATCTTTTAAAAAATCTAGAAACATCCACGAGAAACCTAAAGTTGCCTAAAAATCAACAAATTTAACCACAACAACTTTCACCTGAAGGAGGTTCTCATTCTGCTTACAATCAACACTATCAAACTCTTCTACACAATAAATTACTTTCCGGAGCACCAAATCACAAACCTCCTAGATACAAGATGATAAGAAACTTATAATATTTCCAAAACTACAACACTTGAAACCATACTATAGAGAAATATGGAGTAAAATACTTTCTCCAAGACACAATGCAAATACTGTTAGACATTGTCTCGAAAATGGTGAACATAACTTTCACTACACAATGATCCAGAGTACTAAATTCTGGATTTAGTATCTTCAAACACTTCTCAACATCATATCTAAACCACACACTCATATCTTCATTACAGAAGAAATACAGAACAAAAAATCGAACAGTATTATGTAAGCTAGAAGACTTCTTCAACACACTATTTCCAATATTAATCAAATTTTCTCAAAAGAATTTGGAAACCCAACCATATAACCATATCTTCAATATCTTCAGTATATATACAAAGCATCTAAACCATCTTTAGCAAAGTAACTAAATCAAACAACAATATCCTCATTAGAAGACACAGTTGACTCTAATGTCAACACAAACATGTTGACATCAATGACAAGATTGATTAGCACATACTTGCAACAAATAATGATCAAGGCATGTCAAGTGTATACAATGAGAAAGAAAAAGACTCCTATCAACTAGGATCATCCACTTTCATCAAGTCATGTTTTCTCATGGTTGGGATAATAGAAAGATCTAATAGTTCATTGTAGCACACGAATGGGCTATTATCATGCTTAAAAAAACAAGTAATTAATGAAAACAAGATATTTAAATGAATAAACTATCAAGGAAAAGGAATGGGCCTTCATAAGCAAGGAATTCTAGAGCCTATCTCAATCTACATCAGTCATTGTCAAGGCATTAGATATCAATCATCTAAACAATCTAATCCAGTGTTGGTTATACTTTAACAATCACTAAGGAAACTTCATCCAATGAAAGCATCAAGATAGGGACCATCATAGCCCCTACAACAAGCTTTTTACTAGAAATCATTCCACCTCAATTTTTTTTGTGATAAACATCCTCATCCCATTGATTGGCACCAACAAATTTATAAAGCATAAAAAACAACATATCCAAATCAAAATCAAAGGAGAATAAATACAAAATTAAAGGAGTACATATAAAAGGTATATGAGTTCCAAAATAAAGTGGATCAATCAAATCAAGTGAATCCAAATATCCAAATCTAATAATCACTCAAAATGTTGAGCCATGCATCGAATGATGCACCTTGCATATAATAGGTGTCCATTGTCTTCCAGATTGTATAATAATGTTAGTCCTAAGTATCCAAATCAAGCAGTCACTAAAAACATGGAGGCACATCAAAAGCCACACTTTACATATAATAGGTTTTCATCACCTTTAAGATTATCATTGATCATAATAGCTAAGGTGTATAAAAATGCTGGTCCTAATCACCATCCTAATAAAAATCCAAAATCCATCATCCGCCATCCCAAGTATGGAGAGTCAAGAATGTTCGTAATCGCCATCATCATACAAAATGCAAAATTCATCATCCACTATCCCAAGTATGGTGAGTTAAGAATCCTCCAACCCAATCTAAATCACCAATATATCGACCTTAATCCTACAAACCTCAACCACCTAATTTCACATCCAAATCTAAAATCACACCTCAAATATGAAAAAAGAACTCCCAAATTTGTCGCACTATGGTAGTAAAACTTTATAATAAGGGCTATGATGATATCCTATCATGATACAAGCATTTAGATAAGGCCAACACTTTTATCAATGAGGACCATGACAACATCAATGGGTTGTACATGAGCTCTCTAATCCTAACAAACTAATTACACCTAGAAGCAAGTTACTATTGGCTTGTTACGACAAGAGAATCTACTTAGACCATATTAGATGGACCAAGACCTATTAAAACCCTTGAAATATCAAGCTATCAATGCCATCCAATAAATGAAGTATAAACTAAAAAAATAGAAAACCAAAAATTAAAAAAAAAAGAAATCAAAATCAAATCAAATTATCAAAGAGAAAATCATTCATCAAATGGTAAAAAATTTATCATGGAACCTTGGATAAGTACCATGATGAAAACCAATTCATGAGAATCATGTTCAAATAAATTGTTTATGAACATTGCAATTGGCAGAAAGTTATCTCTATTGGGAATTAAATTTTCTCAACCTTGGTAATACCTTGTATTATTTCATTCTATTCATATATTTATTGCCTATTATTGTAATTAGGACGCAAATCCTTATTGTCATCTTGTGGGAGTTGGCATGGTGATGTGTCTTCTTACGTGGAAGGTGACAACATGTAAATTTGTCTCCACATGAGGAGATAGGCATCCCACTTAGTGGTAGGAATAGTTTTCCATGTGTTAGCATCTTGGATAGTGTGTAAGGGAATATTGATTGAAATGGTTATGCCAAATTCCTATGACAAACCTATGATGCGTAGGAGTCATAAATGGAATGTTCTATGACGGGTGAAGACATGTGTCACAAGGCATCTTGGAAGAAGGCATCTTTGGGTGCCCCAAGGAGGGTTATGACAAGCTGTAAGAGAATATGCTATTTTTAGCCTGTATATGATAGATTCTCTTATAGCTGTAAGATATGTCAGTATGACAGATTCTATGACGGTCGTAAGAGTTGTAAGAGCATCTGTCATTGTCCAACTTGGGAATAGGTGACCATTTTGGGATGGGGTGTTATGACAAGTGTCATGACCATGCTGTAGTGTTGGACAAGTGTACTTAGGCATGGGTTTTGGTCCATGAGGCCATATTGGACGCCCATCTCAAGGAAAGCTTATCTTTGCCTTGTAAACTTCTATTTAAGTTGGTGCTTTGACAGGAGATGTATTATATGATGGACAGGTACTGTTATGCTACCAGATTATCTCTAGATATGAGTGTCAAAGACTCCTGTAAGAGCATTGGTTGTGTAACTATATTGTAAACCTCATTGTTTAGATAATACATTTGAGTTGTGTTTTAGAGTGTGGGGTTTTTCACCCATAAGGGTTTTCCCCAGGTATATCCTCTCTCTCTCTCTCTCTACTTTCTATGTGTATGTGTATTGCTGCAATATCTCCATTGTTGTGTTTGACATTATGTAACTATAAATATTAAAAAAAAATTGCACTCTTGTCTCCTCTTTAGATTAGTGTAGGAAGCAATTTCTGCACACCTAACTTCCTTTCAGTTGGTATTAGAGCCTAGCCAGTTTTGGTTCTAGCTGCTGGGTAGGGTTTTTTGAGCTAATCTTAGGTTGAGTGGGAGTCTATGTAGAGTATTCTGTATCTTGTTGCAAGAAGGAGATGGCCAGCACATACAGAAGAGTAGAGGTGGAGAAGTTTAATGGCACAAATTTCAAGTTGTGGGAACTCATGATGGAAGATCTACTTGTTGATCATGACCTATGGGAAAGTGTTGATGGAACAAAACCTATTATAATGTCACAAGATGATTGGGACCTCAAAGATCAGAAGGCTAAGGGTCTCATAAGACTCTGTCCTATTGAATGTCCATGAGGAGAAGACTGCGAGAGATCTTTGGAAGAAGCTGGGAGATGTTTATTAGGCCTGGCCAGCACATATAGAAGAGTAGAGGTGGAGAAGTTTAATGGCACAAATTTCAAGTTGTGGGAAGTCATGATGGAAGATCTGCTTGTTGATCATGACCTATGGGAAAGTGTTGATGGAACAAAACCTATTATAATGTCACAAGATGATTGGGACCTCAAAGATCAGAAGGCTAAGGTCTCATAAGACTCTGTCCTATTGAATGTCCATGAGGAGAAGACTGCGAGAGATCTTTGGAAGAAGCTGGGAGATGTTTATTAGGCCTGGCCAGCACATATAGAAGAGTAGAGGTGGAGAAGTTTAATGGCACAAATTTCAAGTTGTGGGAACTCATGATGGAAGATCTGCTTGTTGATCATGACCTATGGGAAAGTGTTGATGGAACAAAACCTATTATAATGTCACAAGATGATTGGGACCTCAAAGATCAGAAGGCTAAGGGTCTCATAAGACTCTATCCTATTGAATGTCCATGAGGAGAAGACTACGAGAGATCTTTGGAAGAAGCTAGGAGATGTTTATTAGGCCAAGTCCTTGGTGAACAAGCTTTTCTGAAAAAGAAGTTGTTTGCTCTGAAGATGGAAGATGAAGGATCTGTTGCGGACCATATGAATTCTTTCAACATGATTGTTGCACAGTTGACATCCATGGGTGTGAAAATGGAGGAGGAGGATTGGTGTATGACCTTGCTTTGTTCTTTTCCATATTCATGGGATCATCTTGTCATGGCCATAGGAAGCACTACAACCACCTTTAAGATGGAAGATGTGTTGTCTTCACTATTATCTAAAGAAATACAGAGAAAGACAACTAAGTTAGCCAAACAAGCTCTTGTAGTTCATGGAAGACCCAAAGAGAAAGGGAGGAAGAAGGACAAGAAAGATTAAAAGGATAGATTCAAATCCCGTGGGAGATCTAAATCTCTTGGAAAGTCCAAGGCTCTTTGTTGGAACTGTGGCAAAACTGGGCATTTCTGAAAGGAATGCAAAGAGGTAAAGAAAAAGAAAAAGAAGAATGCCCAAGATTTAGATTCTGACAAGTCATAAGATGATAGTGATGCCTTCATCACAGCCCTCTCCACCCATGTATCTAATGATGTGTGGTTGATATATTTTGGTGCATCATTCCACATGACCTCACATTGAAGCTAGTTCATGAAGTATGAAGAGTTCAATGGTGGAAGAGTGTACCTAGTTGATGATTCTCATTTGAATATTGTTGGTCGAGGAAGAGTCTCAATCTGATTCCCTGATGGATGAGTGAAGGGGATTACTGGGGTTATGCACATCCTAGGCTTGGAATAGAACCTACTTTCTATAAGTATGTTGAATGATGTAGGTGTGCAGGTTGTCTTTTTGAAGGATGGATGCAAGATGACTAGAGGATCTATGGTGCTTGCGAAGGGTACTCAGAGAGGTACTATGTTTCAGTTGGAGGCATGCACTTCATAGTGCAATAGTTCTTCTGACTCAAATAAAAGAGCTTTAGTCACTTCATCCCCACCATCTAAACGAGTAGTGAATAAATCTGTTGTAACAAATTCTGATGGTAGTGCTCATGCTTTGGAAGTTAAACTTCCTTCTGAAAAGACAATGTTATGGCATAAGAGATTTGGCCACATTGGTGAGAAAGGTCTTAGAACCCTAAAAAATAAAAACCTCATTGAGGGGTTAAATGATTGTAATCTCGAGTTCAACTTTTGCGAACATTGTATATATAGAAAACAAATCTATATTTAGTTTTACTCTAGTTCTCAAAAGTCTTCTAGTGTGTTGGACCTTATTCACTCTAATGTGTTTGGTCCTGTTCGTGTTCCTTTGATTTCCAAATCAATATATTTTGTATCTTTCATAGATGATTACAGTAGAAGGACATGGATTTATTTTCTCAGAAGCAAGTCTAAAGTCTTTAGTCGGTTCAAAGAGTTTAAAGCTTTTGTTGAGAATCAGACTAGTAAAAAGATTAAGTGTTTGAGAACTAACAACAGTGGTGAGTTTTGTTTGGTAGAGTTTGATAAGTTCTATAAAGAGCAAGGGATTGAAAGACATAAGAAAACTTCATACACTCCACAACAAAATAGAGTTACAGAGAGGATGAACATGACACTAATGGAGAAGGCTAGGAGTATGCTTAGTGGAGCAAGCCTTGAACAAAAGTTTTGGACTAAAGCTATAGCTACTACTTGCTACCTGGTAAACATGTCTCCTACACCAGCTCTTGTTGGTAAAACACCTATGGAGGTGTGGTCTGGTAAGAAGCCTTCAGTTAGACATCTTCGTGTTTTTGGTTGTGAGGCATATGCACATGTGCCTAGGGAGAGATGGTCTAAATTGGAGAACAAGGCTGTTAAGTGTATTTTCATTAGCTATGGTGTCGATGTGAAAGGATACAAGCTTTGGGATCTTGTGGCTGAAAAAATGTTGTATAGCAAAAGTGTTATCTTTAGAGAGATAACACCTTCTTCTATTGTTCTACTGCTAGAACAGATAGAAAAGAAAGAGGATGTGGTTTAGTTTCCTTCTACCCCTAAGAAGACTGAACTGACAGACCCTATGAGACCTAATGATGAGGAGATCTCTAGAAAATCTACAAGCTCAGAAGAACAAAAACCTCAACCTCAGCCATTGAGGAGGTCTACACGAACAAGGAAGCAACCTGATAGGTTTGGTTATTCATTACTTGATTCTAGTTGTGCTTTTACCTTACTAACATCGATGAGCCTAGAACTGTGATAGAGGCTATGGGCATGAAAGATGTAGGTTCCTAGAAGGAGGCCATGGAAGATGAAATGGCTTCTTTGGAGAAGAATAAAACATAGGACTTGGTGCCTTTTCCTTAAGGACGAAAACCTGTTGGATGCAAATGGGTGTTCAAGAAGAAATTCAATGTAGATGGTAGTGTTGAAAAGTATAAGGCTAGATTGGTTGTGAAGGGGTACTCACAAGTGGAGGGAATTGATTATGGTGAAATTTTCTCTCCCATTGCAAAGCTAACATCCATTCAGTTCATGCTATCTCTTGCAACTAATTGTGACTTAGAGGTGGAGCAGATGGATGTGAAGACAACTTTCCTTCATGGTGATTTGGAGGAAGAGATTTACATGTCATAGCCAGAGCATTACATAGAGAAAGGTAAAGAAAATTTGGTTTGCAAGTTGAAGAAGTCTTTGTATGGCTTGAAGTAGTCTCCTAGGATGTGGTATATGAAATTTGATGCCTTTGTGTTGTCGATTAGATTTTTGAGATCAAAATCAGATCATTGTGTTTATTATAAGTTTGACAATGATCACATTCTCATCATTCCATTGTATGTTGATGATATGTTGTTGATTGGGAATGGTAAGAATATGATTTCTGATTTGAAGTCTTAGTTGTCAGCATAATTTGAGATGAAAAAGCTAAGGACAGCCAGGTACATTCTGGGAATGGAAATTAGAAGAGATAGAGCTAACAAAAAACTTTGGTTAAGCCAGAGTAAGTATGTGAAGACCGTGTTGGACAGGTTCAGCATGGCAGATTGTAGACCATTGTGTGTTCCTGTTTCATTGGGGACAAAGTTGTCTATTAATGGTTGTTCAAAATCTCCTAGTGAGGTGGAGGACATGAGTAGAATACCTTATGCTAGTGCTATTGGCAGTTTGATGTATGCTATGGTCTACATAAGCCTAGACATTGCCCAAACAGTGGGAGTCCTTAGTCGATTTATGGCTAATCCTGGATGGGTACATTGTGATGCAATTAATAGAGTGTTCAGATATTTGAGGGGTAGTTTTGAGTATTCCATATGTTATCATGGTAATCCTATAGGAGCTCCACATTCAATTTGTATTCATGGATTCGTGGATTCTGATTAGGCAGGTGACATTGACAATAGGAGATCCACTAGTGCTTATAGGTTCACTATGTTTAGTGGTGCAATTAGTTGGATGAGTAAGCAACAACTTGTGGTTGCTTTGTCCATGACAAAAGCTAAGTATATGGCAATAACTTATTCTTTTAAGGAAGCCATTTAGATTAAGAGATTGTGTTCAGCTATTGGTGTTGATGCAGGATAGATTACAATTTGTTGTGACTGTCAGAGTGTAATTTGCCTAGCAAAGATAACAACTTTCCATGCTAGAACAAAGCATATTGACGTACAATTTTACTTCATGCGAGACATGGTAGAGGATGGGAAGGTGAATTTGGAGAAGGTAGATACTTTGAAGAATGTTGTGGATGTATTGACAAAACTAGTGGGCACAGAGAAGTTTAGATGGTGTTCAGAGTCTATGGGCCTCTCGGCCTATATCAGTTAAAATTTGTTATTTCTATTGGATCTTACAAGGTGTTCGACAAGTGGGAGAATGTTGGGAATTAAGGTGTCCCAACCTTGATAATTCCTTGTATTATTTCATTGTATTTATTTATTTAATGCCTATTATTGTAACTAGGATGCAAATCCTTATTGTCATCTTGTGGGAGTTGGCATGGTGATGTGTCTTCCTACATGGAAGGTGACAACATGTAAATTTGTCCTCACATGACGAGATAGGCATACCACTTAGTGTTAGGAATATTTTTCTATATGTCAGCATCTTGGATAGTGTGTAAGGGAATATTGACCGAAATGGTTATGATAGTTTCCTATGACAAATCTATGACATGTAAGAGTCATAAATGGCATGTTCTATGATAAGTGAAGACATGTCTCACAAGGCATCTTGGAAGAAGGAATCTTTGGGTACCCCAAGGAGGGTTATGACATGTTATAAGAGAATATGGTAATTTTAGCATGTGTATGATAGATTCTCTTACAATTGTAAGATATGTCAGCATGATGGATTCTATGACGGTCATAAGTCGTAAGAGCATCTGTCATTGCCCAACTTGGGAATAGGCAACCATTTTGGGATGGGGTGTTATGACAAGTGTCATGACCATGTTGCAGTGTTGGACAAGTTTCCTTAGGCATGGGTTTTGGGCCATTAGGCCATATTGGACGCCGATCTTAAGGAAAGCTTATCTTTACCTTGCAAACTTCTATTTAAGTAGGTGCTTTGAGAGGAGATGTATTATGTGATGGATAGGTACTATTATGCTGCTAGATTATCTCCAGATATGAGTGTTGAAGACTCCTACAAGAGTATTGGCTTTGTAACTATATTGTAAACCTCATTGTTTAGATAATACATTTGAGCTATGTTTTGGAGTGTGGGGTTTTTCACCCGTAAGGGTTTTCCCCACGTATATCTTCTCTCTCTCTCTCTCTCCTATCTACTTTCTATGTGTATGTATATTATTACAATATCTCCATTGTTGTGTTTAACATTATGAAACTATAAATATTAAAATGAATTTGTACTCTTCTCTCCTCTTTAGATTAGTGTAGGAAGCGATTTCTGTACACCTAGCTTCCTTTCAATCTCATCTATCCAATCCTATCACTCTCATCTTATCCTACCCATCCCAAATATCCTCATACCTATCCCATTATCTCTCAAAACCATGTTCCCTTCTAAATTTTCACCTTGATAGGGATAGGGGCATAATGTTGAAACATGCTTTGGACATGTCTTGATGTACCTAATCTTCTACAACCAATCCTCTCACCCCATCATCACAAGCATTGAAGTGTAAAGTCTTGAGTGGGATATGTTATTCCTATGAAACATAGTCCTTGGAGATCACATCCTAAACCCCTCCATCCCATCCATTCTTGACAATCCATTAATCCTTTGTCTAATTCTCCCTTCATCTTTGTCCCTAGATATGGTTTTCCCTTGTCATAGGTATCTATCAAAAGGCTATCTAAATGCAATCCATTGCAAACAACCCCAAGAAAATAAAATAATAAATCCTATTACAAGCAATACTTAATCCATTCCAATATAACTAGGAAATCTAAACAAATCATCCAAAAGCATCCATTATTTTTATTCCATGCCTTGCTATAAAACTTAATCTTTTATGATCCAGTCATCATCATTAGGATATATCATTCCCAATCTTCATATTGTTTTCTAGATAGATCATATTCTAACATCAAAAATACTATCATCATCATGAATAATTAGGATATATCATTCCCAATCCTTGTGTTGTTCTCAAGATATATCATTCCAACATCAATCACGTTATCCTCATCAGTAATCAATCATTAGTTTTCAGCTTGACTAGGGGCAACACCTTGTTTGTCTTTCTATCATTGTGCATGTTTTCTTTCTTTCTTGTATACATTAACATTTTTTTTGCATTTGCATCAATCCTTATAGCATTCTTGCATAAAAACATTGTGGTCTTCTATATCATGGTGCCATATGGCATATGTTTTCTTGTGACCTTTTCTTTTGAGTCAGTTGTTTATGCATGAGACACATTGTCACCCTAGTCTTTATACCTTGGTGCATAATGTCTAGTGCTATATCAAACTTTAGGGTTTCTTACCCAATGCAACATGACTTATCATTCACCCATCTCAACCAATCAATATATTTAGGTTAGTGCATGGAAATCAGGTACAACTTAGTGGCCATCCTTGAGAATTTTTAGCAAAATGAGTTAATGTTATTAAATACATAATGCATACATTGTTTAACATGTACACATTTTTAATGCCTTAAATTAAAATTTTGTATGATCCCTCCCATTTAAGCTTGGATTTCCAAGCCTCAAGGTTGAACATCTCTTTTGGCTCCTAAATTCATGTTTTTAACATAAAACAACTTGAATTCAAACTTGATGCAGAGGTCAGGTAAGAGTAGTTTGAAATTCACTCAAATGAGCTTAAGTTACTCAACTTTCTTCTTGATGGCTTACAAGAGTGTTTGTGTTTACCAAGCCTAACAAGGCTATTTCTGAGATTTATTTAGCCTAGGACCACTATCTAGTGTCCTCCTCTCAGGCTGTCCAACTCTCACCTTGGAGAGTTACTACTAAATCCCACCTATCTGCACAATCCACCCTGGTTTGACTCACAACTTCCTACCCACACCTCTACTAGTAGTACTCACATACATACATACTTGTCATGATTGTCATGGGATCTCTATTCTAATGACTGATTTCTACATTCTCTAGGGTAGTAGATAGTAATAGTAGTATGACTGTTCTAGGACAGTGTTTGGAATAAGGCTTAACCCTTATAGAGTTGGCTCAACCAACAATAACATCTCAAAGCCTCAAAAGACCAATAATACTCCATGCACTTTAAACACTAAATGTGAAAAAAATAATCATTCACCCACATGTATCAGGACAACAAATGGTAGAAGGACTATTTATGACTGTCACAGGAAGACAGCACTTCAAGGATGTATGGACCTTGGGCAAACCAATACTATCCTTATTGACTCCAAAAGACCTTTATCTCCAAAGGCACACTAAACATTCAATGTGATCCAACCACCAGTTACTCACAAATATCAGTTATGCTATGGTTTGTAGAACAGAGGATAGGAAATGCAGTTTGCTATCCTATGACAGTTTTATAGTGATAGCCTCTTCCTTGCAGCCTTTGTGAAACTTAAACCTAAAACAATTACTCTCCAACAAGGATCAAATACCACATGCATTCACAAGGATAGGGTCCACTTGAAATCTCTGATTCAACACCCCACCAAAGTACTTGCTCTGACAGAAAAGTACAGTCGTTGACAGTCTTCAAGAAAACAGAGTTAGAAAAGAAGGTTATCTTGCAAACAAGGAGAAGTTTAACACCATGCTACCCATCCACAAACCTCAAATGACCTCCATTACTTGGTGCATGAACCAAATACCAATATTAAGATGTTTACCATCCATTAAACCTTCAAACTGTCCTATACCCACGTGCATAACAGCAAACTATTTTTTTCTGTCAACAATTGTTACTTGCCTTCTAAGGATAGTCTAGCTTGAGATAATGGGAAAGAGGTGTATCAAGGATCCCTTGTCTGGAGTGTAGTGCACTTGTGCAAGACTGTATCCCTCCTAAAACACAAAGAACAACTCCATTTTGTCAACCCTAAGACTATTTCCTTTCACTCTTGTTGTCCATTGTCTCTTCTTCACTAACTAGTCACTGTTTTGACTAGATAGCAGCATACCAATCACCATGAAGGAAGGAGAACCACAATGCACACATCATAAACATAAAAACTACTTTGTCTTCCTCCATCCCACAAGAAATGGGTGACCACCTTCAGAGGATAGAGGAAGAATGGAGCATTTTGTCTCAGAACCCTATATGAGGAGGGTTTACACCTGTTTTTACAAAATGAAAGGAAACAAACACTAGCAAATGTTTCAAGAGCTAAGATCACATGGAAATAGGAGCTACATCAAAGATCTAAAGCATTTTCTAGAATTTGCCTCCTTAGCAGTCCGTACCTAGCCGTACAGTAGGCTGTTCTCACAGAAAAAACACACTTTTCTCTTAACAAACTCCTTCCTTCTTATTCATTTTGGTATGTTAACACAAAGCAAAGTTTATAGGAAGTTTTACAAACCTTTCCTCTTCCAAACAGTCTGTACAACTGCCCAGGAAAGGCAGTGAAACGGTGGAAAAGGCAGCTTTTTCAAAAAAACAAATTTCTAAAGAAAACCTCCTAAAAAATAGGTCTTATCACATCCTCATGGACTAGTCAACCTAAATGACTAAGTCTTTATTACAAAGCATTGAAAATGGCTTTCAAAGCCTTAGGGAAAACAAATTAACATAAAAATCAACTAGGAAAACAATACAATGATTTAAACTAAACTGTGGAGCTCCTACACCAGAACTTCAACCTCATCAAGTTTGCATGTTTTACAATAAAATTTTACAAAACCACCACCAAAGTAAAGAATTACTTAACTTTCTAGCCATAATTTTTTTAAAATATTTTGAATAAGTTAAGGTGTTTATTTTTATTTTTTGAAGAGTGTCTTGATATTCCTCCTATACACATGTATTGATTTTTTTAATAACTTTTTGACCTGCTTATCCAAATTTGAAAAAAAAACAATATATAGGATTCTTCTACACTTCAGTCTATATACATTCAACACAAATAATTTACATTTTCAATTAGTTTCATGCATGTTATGTGACACGCACATGCAGGGATATAATATTGAGGATGCGTCCACTTCAAAAAATTACAAAAAAAAATAGTCAATAAAATATATACATGTAGTACTCACTCTTGGCTATATTTCCACCAACTAGTTCTTAAAAATACATAATGTAGAAAAAAATAGGGGGGCGAAGACTAGATAGTATGTTATATTTTAGTCATAAAAACAAGAACACTTTTGTGTGTGGTCAACATTTCACCACTTTAACCTTAACCATTTTAAAAAATATTTAGTAGTTTAGAAACTAGATTCAGAGTGCTACAATTCATGTTCTTATCATATTCTCCAAATTTTGAGTAAGAACATCTTGAATTACTCATCCAAGTTTAGATTTAGCTAATTTTAGAATAAAAGTGGTTGCTTTTGAACCCCCCTTTTGTCCCCCATTTCCATGCACTTACACATCCTCTAAATCATTTCCATACATTATATCCAACCCCTTCATCCCATCGTCTATCCTCATCCACCTTTTCCTCATCTACTAGTCTTCTTAAAACATTTCGAGAGCATACTTGTGTTATTTAAACTTGCCTATCCTCTTAGGGGGCAGCCTATCCCTACATCATTCCTACTCATCTCTCCTCTAAGTGGCTAGGGTATGCATTTCTAATCACTATATCTTATCTTATTTGAAAGAATGTTACTTCTCATAGTCACAACATTATCTCAAAGAGGGGAAAAATGTAGACATGTAAAATTGACCACACCCTAAGCATCACATCTAACATCACAACACTAACATAAGTTTTGACACTTTCGACACCTTTCAACACTATTTTAATCCCATCCTAACCACATTTATCATGATACTAATTAATTAGATAAATTATATTTATTTACCCTCCATCATGAAATTAATTCAATAAATTAAAGGGTAAGTGCAAGAAGATGGGGGGCCAAAAAGTGGCCAAATTAATTTCAAAAAAAATTAAGTCATAACGCGAGTGCGTTATAACGCACTCACGTTATGACTTCCTATAAATAAAAAAAAGGGTTTCCAATTTCATTTTCCTATTTTCTCCTCTCAACCCACGGCTTGCAAACCCTCGAAAGCGTGCTCGCATTTTGCAAAACATTATTCAACACAAAAAGTTTATCGATTTGTCACCAAAATGCTGCCACAACGTCAAGCATGCCAAAGGGGTGAGTTATATTTGGTTTTTTTTGTTTGAATTTATTTCTAAATAGGTAGTTTTTTGTTGTTTTTTGATGTATATTTCATTAATTGTCAGGAAATGTTAATGCATCTCCTCCTCCTCCTCCTTAAAATCCACAAAATCCTAAGGAGGAAATACCTGCAAAACAACAACCTCCTCCATTCATTCCTCGACATGCCCCTGGAACACAAGAAAATATAATGGGGCAAATTGAAAACAACAAAAAGGAAATTGAAGAAATAATTGCAAGGTTGAAAGATCTTTCCACTTCAACCTTGCATAGGTCCATGCTTGCCAAATCTCTTGAGTCTATGTTATCAAATGTAGATTCAATTAGCAAGCAAATAACTAGTTGGACAGATAAAAAGAGAGAGTTTAGAGATTACTATGTAGACAAGTTGTCATACCAAGATGTGAAAAAATTACAAATTACAAAATTAGACTTGTGTTCAATTTTCACAAACCCACAAACAAATCAACCTCCACCCATTACATGCAAGGGGTTCCCTATCCATTGGTGCAACAACCAAGTGATAAGGGACAATTTCGGGTAGAGGTGGTGGATGGTTTTTTACCATCCTCCATGCAATAATAATGAGGTCCCGCAATACTTTTTGAGGAAACTCTACTGTGAGTTTGTCCCCAATAAAGTGCCAAACTATTTTGAGATGCGGGACTTCCAGGGTAGAGGTGGGGGGTCAGCACAAGATAGACAAGGGGCACGTCTTGACCCACAGTGGGTAGTGAGATGAGTAATCAGCAGACCAGCCCATGAGCATGTTTCTATCCCTTCCATTGTAAAGGAGAGTGTTGAGGTTGATACACTTCAGTCGATTAGTGCCTTGACCTAGAGCATCATAGAGCATGCCGGTCCTGCAACACAGAGTGGGTTGGGAGATAGTGTGAGGAGTAGGGTCCCACCCCATACTTGCTAGGCTTGCGGGTCAGCCTATGGTTATGACCCCATGGACAGTCAGGACGTAGGTGCACAAGCTACATCTGCAGCTGAGCAGATGGTGATGACAGATACCCTCCTAAGTGAGACTTTCGGCCTTGATACTCAGGTAAATATTAGCAAGTTTATTGAATTTAATTTATTAAATTTCATTTTTGAAATACAAGATTAACTAATTTAAATTCATGATTTTAATGAAATTTCAGGGTCATAGCGTCGATGCAGTTTTCAGTGGTTCTCCACCTACATTTTTTACTAGATCATCTACTTTCGAGGTATGTAACTAGTAAACAATTATAAATATTACATGTGAATAGCATCATTATATGAATGGTATTCTAATATCTTATTTTAGATGTTGAATAGGTTAATACTATAGATTTCACGGCAACACTTGCCAGCGGTGGTGGACTTCAAAGCTTTACGGAGGTAATAAAATAAATAGTTTAATGAATGAATTGTACTTACTAAATTTTTGTATGTGATTTGTGTGCTTTATTGTGTGTACTTCCATGTTTAGATGAACGTGTGTGTATGTTAGGAGCCATGATTTGCATCACTATTATAGTTTTCATAATTGAATAATGTTGTTTTATTTCCAGATGATGCAGGCTGCGGAGACACCTCCCCATGTTCATAGGGCAATGGAGCAGGGTGTGGCCTCTGTAATTCATAGCTCCATGGCATTGATAGAGGTATGAGGCAGATTAGTAAATTTCAATTTACATTCATTGTTATAGTTGTCTATTTTTGAAAAATCAAAAGATTATTGATTTGAAGTTTAATTTCTATCTAGATGGTTTCTATAGGACATGACATCACCAGGGCCTATTCCTGCTACTAAGGCAAGTGAGGAAATAGATTATATGTTAGCAGTAAGTGATTATTTTGTTAAATGTTTCATTTTTTATAACATGTAATTTCTATATATTAATGTCTATACTTTTTATTGTAACAGGTAAAGATGCAAGAAGACCTAAATAGGAGGGTAGCCCTCGAGTTCGTAGTAGACCACCCACATGCGTGTCTCCATCCCCTAGAAGATCAAAGGCTGCTCGTGATTTATTCTCTTCACCAGCCAGAGGGGAATGACTTTTTATTGTGTTCCTTTGTTGTATGCCTATATGGCATTTGTGGACATATATTTTGTATTGTACATAGTTGACATTGTATGCCTATATGGCATTCTTGTAAGCCTATATGGCTATTTTGTATATATATTATACTTATATCGACAGATATTGATGTATGCCATATGGATATTTGGTTAATGCAAATCTTTTTTATTGATGGCATACATACTTGCATTATAAATCCATGTTTGAATGGATATTTGTACATGGCTACTTCAAATATTTAAAGTCTGATTATATTACATAGGATGTTTGTTGATCCAATAAGATAGCTATTGTTATTCAAGTATCACCTAAACTTCATTTTGGAACTAAAAGATAAAAGTTGTATTTAAAAAAAAAATGAATCATCATGTTGAACAAAAAATATTAATATTCTTTATGAGTAGCATAGAATGTCCACTATATGCAATACAAAAAAATGAATCATCATGTTATTCTTTATGTTTGAGATCCTGAACCTGACTAAGTCTGGTAGCTTGATATCCTGAAACACTAGGATGAATATCCAAGTTATTAGGATGATTGCGCCTTGAGAAAAAGTCATTAAGATGAGCGCCTAAAGGAGACTTTCTTAAACATTCAAACATTGAGCAACAAGCATGAAGGGTTAAGGTGCAATTTGCAACTCATAAAGCCTTAAAAGGGTGTCCAACTTAGAGAGAGCATTCATTTAAGACGAGGCACCCATTGATACCTGTTCCACCATAAAAGTGTGCCTAAGGTGGAAGGAGAACAAGCCTTTGGTAAGTGAAGCACACCTATTGTCTAAACCACTTCATTATGGCACCCTAGCATGAGGAGGAGTATATAAGTCAATAGGAAATGGCACCTATAATACAAATGAAGGACTAAGTGGCATTTTCAATAAGCATCAATTCACCTTGAGCTTTCAATAAATACATCAAATTGATCCCCAAAAGCCTAGGCACCCTTTGCCTACAAAAGAACCTTGTATCGATGTCGAGAGTTGGTCATATTGGCAGACCTTGGTTAGGCTTCACCGATAGTGGTCTGTCTTGCCGACGAGTGTGGTTCAAAGTTGAAGACATCGGTGTATCGGAAGATAATCCCATATGCGCATCGGAAGAGCAGTTGAGAGATTCGCTGATGAAGGGGGTCACACTGACAATCGAAATCCATTAGTGTATCAGCCCAACGAGATTAGAGTTCACCGATGTTTGGAGTCTCACTGACGGGTGTGGTTTGAAGGTTGTCATTCGTGAGATCGGTGTGTCGGCAGAAGAGTTTTTGAGTGTGCCGATGGTATTAAGTCCTACTGATAGGTGAGGGAATTAGAGTCTCGTATCGGAGTGACAAAGACATCGGTGTGAAAGGATATAAAGTCATCGATAGTGGTCTGTCTGACCGATAAGAGTCAATGATGGGATGTTTGTTAGAGGTGAAATCAAACAGAATCATGGTGGCATCGGCCTATCAGCTGATGAAATTTTAAGCTCGCCGATGGTATGTTGTCTCGCCAATAGTGAGTTCAAAGGTTTAAAAGTTGATAATTCTATGCTTCCATTATTTTTAGACAAGTCAACAATAGAGTGAAATACAGAGTATCTAACCCTCTCTTGAGCAATCTACCTCCTAGGTGCTCAACATTGAGGAAGAACTTCATAAAAACACCTGTCTCTTTCTTGGCAAGTTTTATTATTTTGATGGTTCTAACTCATATCTAGAGAACTTCTCACCAAGGTGCCAAAATAAGTTAAACCCAACTAAAGCAAGAAAATGTGCCCAAGATGATTTCAATCAATTGGACTAGGCACCAATTTAGTGTTATTTTGACTCATACACCCTTAAGGCACTAAAGTATCATTCCTTCAATCAATCTAGTTTCCATGTTCCCATGTGTGATGTTCCAAGTAGGAGATAGCACCTAGGGTCTTTATCTTATTTTCAAAATTCAAATGATTCCAAACACTTACCAATGGTCTCAAAAGATCGTATTATCCCTTAAGCACTCAATCCTCTGATTTATCAAGGCACTCAATCCTCTTCAAGGCGCTCAAACTCATTCAAGGTGCTATCCTTTACTACTTCCCACTTCAAACACTCTAGGGTGCTCATAATTACTCCCATCACCAATCTTCCTCCTTAAAGCGCATTTGAGGACTTCTTCTTTACGCTAGGGCACTAATATGAAAGTAACAACTCAAGGCACTATATGAAAGCTCAATCTTGGAAAGGCGCCTAAACTCATAATGTGAGTTATTTTATCAAATTTTCAATTTTAAGGTCTTTTGGCAACTCCTCTACCAAGGCGCCATTTGATGAGGTGTTTGAAGCTTGATTTTCCCCTTAGGTGCACAAACTTGATGTCCTTGACCCTACAATGCGTCCTAAGTCCCTAAGCTCTTACACTTATCATCTCTTATGCTACTTAGTTTCATCGCTCTCATAAAGGTGTTTTGAGGAGTATTACTCTTCGAACTCAATCTCTGGAACTAAGGCACTCAAGGGTGAGTAAATGTCCATTCTTCCAAGGCGCTCATCAAGGTATAAAACAACACACAAAGGCGCCAAGATTACTCCACTCAACCTCAAAGCGCTAGATCATATCTAAATTTACATAAGAGTGCCAAATCAAATTATCACTCAAGGGCAAGTGCACTCGCAAGGTCATCTACCTTCAAACTCAACTTCCATTCCTCTAGGAACCTCCTTGGGTAAGTTTGGATGCTCCCTTCATGCTTGCCATTCAAGTGGCTTCAACTCATTATAGATACTTCCTCATCTAGGTGCAAATCATGATAGTTTCAAACACTTAGCTTTCAAGGCACCAGAAGATGATTGTAGAGGAGCGAAATTGTGCCTTAGTTGAAATAAGTGTTTACTTCATCATTGATGGATTTAAGTCATTGTATATGCTCATGAAGACTTACCTCACTCAATACTCCCCAAACTTATGGATCTAAACATGCTTTTTCTTAGGTGCTAAACTAGAGTTGTCTAGATGCACAAGTGTGCCTCCCTCAATGAAGTTCATTTTGTTAACTTAGTTCATCCTAGTGACTTAAGGGGTTGCTATATTCTTTAGGTGCAATCTTTCATAGACTAAAACATTCACTCCATGTTAAGGCGCTCAAAGGAGGCTCTGGAGATGGAAAATGGCACCTTAACTCACTTGTGTAAATTTTGGACTTTTATTCAATTGCAAGATGTCTTAGAGGGCTCAATTCTTCAAGGCGCCCATTTTGTTCACCACTTGTAGCGTCACTTGTTCAAGGCGCATGTTTGGGATTCTTTGGATGATGAAATGCTTCTTGACTCCCTAGGCAGTTAGACTCCAACTCTAAGTGCAAGATAATGATGATTTGAGCTAAAATAAGCATCTAAAAATCCAAGGTATTATTTGAGGCTTCCACTCCAAATTCTACCTAGGCGCTCACCTAGGGTGAAATGATTATCAAAGTGCACCTTAATCATTCCTTCCTCTACATGCCCACTATTAGGATCAGGTCATCAAGGAGCTCTAAAACACAAACACCACTGACCTCATCATCCTGACTTAATACACTGCCTCCTTCTGACAATTTTTGGGGCAGCAGAAAACCTTTCACCATGGGAAAATGCCTCAGAGATATAAAAAATTGAGAGTTTGTTATAGAGACACTCTACATGATCGTGTTGCCTCAGACGGAATGTTTGTAAGTGACATAGTTTTTGAGTAACATCTCGTTAAAGATTGCTACCTTTTTGCACTTTGGACTCTTTAGGGATATCGTGGGTACAATGTAGCTCGGACTGTTTTGACATGTTTGGGTGAAATAAAGGACCATGTCTAGTGTAAATGTATCCATCTGAATGCATTGGAATAGTTAGTTTGGTCGCATCAGGAGCAGGACAAAAGTTACACCCCTTTGCAACTTTACACTGCCTCCTTCTGATGATTTTTGGGGCAGCAGAAAACCTTTCACCACGGGCAAATGCCTCAGAGATATAGAAAACTAAGAGAGGTTATTGTAGAGGCACTTTACGTGATTGCGTTGCCTTAGACAAAATGTTTGTAAGTGACACAATTTTTGAGTAACATCTTGTCAAAGATTGCTGCCTTTTTTGCACTTTGGACTCTTAAGGGATATCGTGGGTACAATGTAGCTCAGACTGTTTTGACATGTTTGGGTGAAAAAAAGGACCATGCCTAGCATAAATGTACCCATCCAGATGCGTTGGAATAGTCAGTTTGGTCGCATCAGGAGCAGGACGAAAGTTACACCCCTTTGCAACTTTACACTGCCTCCTTCTAAAAATTTTTGGGGCAGCAGAAAACCTTTCACCATGGGCAAATACCTCAGAGATATAAAAAACTGAGAGAGGCTATTGTAGAGGCACTTTACATGATCGTGTTACCTCAGATGGAATGTTTGTAAGTGACACAGTTTTTGAGTAACATCTTGTCAAAGATTGCTGCCTTTTTGCACTTTGGACTCTTTAGGGTTATCGTGGGTACAATGTAGCTCAGACTGTTTCGACATGTTTGGGTGAAAAACAGGACCATGCCTAGCATAAATGTACCCATTCAGATGCGTTGGAATAGTTAGTTTGGTCGCATTAGGAGCAAGACGAAAGTTACACCCCTTTGCAACTTTACACTGCCTCCTTCTGATGATTTTTGGGGCAGCAAAAAACCTTTCACCACGGGCAAATACCTTAGAGATATAAAAAACTGAGAGAGGTTATTGTAGAGTCACTCTACATGATCACATTACCTTAGATGAAATATTTGTAAGTGACACAGTTTTCGAGTAACATCTCATTAAAGATTGCTGCCTTTTTTCACTTTGGACTCTTTAGGGATATCGTGGGTACAATGTAGCTCAGACTGTTTCGACATGTTTGGGTGAAAAAAAGGACCATGTCTAGCGTAAATGTACCCATCTAGATGCATTGGAATAGTTAGTTTAGTCACATCAGAAGCAGGATGAAAGTTACACCCCTTTGCAACTTTACACTGCCTCCTTCTGACAATTTTTGGGGCAGCAGAAAACCTTTCACCATGGGCAAATGCTTTAGAGATATAAAAAATTGAGAGAGGTTATTATAGAGGCACTTTATGTGATTGCGTTGCCTTAGACGGAATGTTTCTAAGTGACACGGTTTTTGAGTAACATCTCATCAAAGATTGTTGCCTTTTTGCACTTTAGACTCTTCAGGGATATTGTTAGTACAATGTAGCTCAGACTGTTTCGACATGTTTGGGTGAAAAATAGGACCATGCCTAGTGTAAATGTACCCATTTGGACACGTTGGAATAGTCAGTTTGGTCACATGACGACGACACCAAAAATGCAAAAGTTACTTTGTGCAACTTGACAACATTGACACTTTTTTTGCAACATGACTCAAAGACTCAAACTAACCCCAAATGACTCAAAGTGACTTAAAATCACCTTGATTTTGGTGCCCAATGTACATTATAGAGGTCAAGGTGCTCCTTATCATTCAAAGATCTTAGATGAGCGCATAGGAAAGGAAAAAGATCTAAGTTTCATCATCATGGCTCAAACCTTAGCATGGAGTCCTAAGGCGCATTTCATGTCTCCTTTCATCCATTTTGGCGCCCTTATGTAGATTTTTCAACTTGATTTGGCACCCTGTATGTGAAGGAAGATCTAAAGGCATGATAGTGGATGTCGTATTGCAAGAGTTTGGATCATCAAAATTGAATGAAATAAGTCTATTAAGCTTGGGCGCCCTTGGTCTTCTTTTCATTCATTATGAGTGCCTTGGGAGAATGGTATATAGGTCATCATCATGATTGGGTGCCCTGGATCTAGAGTGTTGGAGAGATCATCAAATGGTGTCTAGAGGAAGTAGGGTGAGTTATGAGTTTGGTCGCATCAAGAGCAGGACACCAAAAATGTATAACATGATGATGTAAAAATGTGTACATATGTGTAAAAATGCAGGAGGAAATAAAAAAAAGACAAACCTTACAAATTAATGTGCATACTTACAACTCAATGTAACATGACTTTAAAAAATCAATGTGAATACTTACAAATTAATCCAATGAACCATCCAGGTTTGCTCTACTCTTTATTGTGTCAAGTATTGCTTCATGGTCAGACTCACGCACCTTCCACAATATTTTGTTCAAAGGTCTACCCTGATACTTTATCAAATGAACATTGGATGCCACGACAAGGTTCAAGTAATGAAGAATCTTCTGATGTGTGTCAAAGTCCTGAAATAGCCAAATATTAACACTCTTATGTGGGTACCTTCTAAGCCATGTTCCAGTAATAACCATTGAGCCTATAGGGTATTTGATGTTTTCTCCATCTGTAACAGGGGCCTCCAATTTCTTTTTAGCCTCGACACAATGACATAAGTAATAATCTGTTCCCTCTTCATTATCTTCATCAGCAATAACTGCATATACGTGCCCTACATTGATATGTGTAGTAAATTAGATGAAATTAGTCAACATTACAAAAACACTACAAAGTAAGATGACATTACCTGGTTGAACTAGATGAAATTAGATGCATATATGTGCCCTATATTACCTGGTTGAACTAAATTTGATATGTGGTCAAAGTCAACTAACGATTCCATCTGTGTTAGTTCCAGTGCCGTCGGGGGTCGATACGTGTCAAGTGGGCTAAGATAACTTAATTGCCATTCGTCAACCCACTCCTTTGACTCACACTCATCCTAGACTTGAATTGTACAGGAAGAACAAAAGCATGACATCTTTCATGTATGGATACTCCATGAACTAGCAATTGAGCTTTTGAAAGAGTGCATCTCATTTGATCCTATCAGTGTACAACAATCCTCATATGGTGTAATTTTAGTATCATCTATCAACCAAAAAAATCTACGAACTAAAGACTTAATTTTATTACCTGGACCCATGGAAGCATTACACCACTCGACAATCGATTTTGCATTTGTCAACTTTGCATTATCCTTATACTTTAACTCTTCTCGTGCTATGACTCTTTTGATACATGCTCTTGCACCATCATGCTCCCCCTTTCCATGCCCAACCTCACAAAAGTTCCACATATGTTGAATACCTATAAAATTATGCCTCCTACTCAGCCAATAGAAATTCTGCGATTCCTTGAATTGTGATGTACAGTTATCTGACCATATGATATGCTGACTGAACGATATGCCCCTTCTAGCCAAATCATTGTAGAACACCTGAAAGCAACCTTGCACAAACTCCGTAGAATGTGTGCGATCATCACTAATATAGAAATTATACTCCCTTATGATCTTTCTGTCATCCTCTGTACTATCATTCGCATGAATGAATGCGATGTGCACAAATATAGAAACCTGTGTGGAGTTGTAATATTGTGATTGTACCTCATGCTGTGGCTGTAGACTGTAGTTCTCTACAAAGTCAATGACTGAAACAATGCTACCAACTGGAAATGTGTCCTTGCATAACTTGAATTGCAAGTCCAACCATTGAGCTCTATGGGCATGTCTTGCATACTCATACACTATGCTATCATGAAATATAGGCATAAACTGATACATTGGAATCTTTTCAATAACTAATTCACACCTCTTTGCTTCTTTACCATCTTTTGTATTGTATGCCACTATTTTATACTTGCCAAACTCTACTAGTTCGTTTCCAACTGCATGTGTTATTTCCATATGTTCACATATTGGCAAATGTTGCAAGCCACCACAATGATGACATGTGCCATCCAAGCATAATTTCTTGTAGAATATTTGACCTTCCTCTCTTTCACATAAAATTCTTGATATGAAGTCTCTTGAAGATGTTGGTGGGGCACATATGGTACAACCCTGCAAATCATTGTTAGAATGCATATCTAAACATATAGACCTATAAGCATCAAAATGGTTAGAAAATTCAATATGTAATCTACAACAACAAGTAGTGCGTGTGTGATTTATCTTAACATAGAAAGGTTTTAGAAATTCAAAATATCTTTGACAAATTTTAATTTGAGGATACTTCTCTAGAAATTTACCATAAAACTGTGTTTGAGTCTCATCAAAAAAATGCTTTGGATGTGGCTCGTGGTTTTGACTACTGATTCTCCTTCTTACCACATCCCTTTGACTTGGAGATACCCTTGTGTAATTCTTCCAAAAGTCTTCAATTGGTGATCTCAATGCTTCAACAATTGGTTTATCTTTTCGTGGTAGTCTCCCTGAGAACACCCATAATTCATTGGCATTAGTGTCCTCAATTCTTTGGCATCTTCCAATGGCTCTTGATAAAGTTTTCCTATTAATTCTCAATTCTTGACTTTTCTTTCTAATGAGACAAGCTTTCCTCTTTTGACTACTTACTATAGTCGATGTAATCACACGCCGTGTTGTATTACTATCTTTTGTGCGTGAGGTGTTACCCACACTCTCATACGCACTCATTAGATTCTTGACAATAGATTTTTCACTTGAAGCCTCTGATGTTCTCAACCCAAGAATCTTCATGATAGACCTATACTTTATACTTTGCATCATTTCAATGAATAGTTGACATCTTGCAGTCTCATTTAACTTTTCAAAGAACAATCTCCAAATCTTATTAGCATATCTTCTACAAGTGCGTTTTAGAATCTTACCTTCCATTGGTTGCAAAATATTCTCATCAATATTAATCAAATACTTTGGCTTTCTATGCAAAATTCTAGGTGGTGTCAAGTTAGGTAAATTCATCTCAACATTAGGAATTTCATCAATATTTAAATGAGATGGGTTAGATGGCATACCTTCGATCGAAGATGGAATAGATGACATACCTTGAGGTTGAGGTAGGAATGATGGCATACCTCCTTCATCACATGTGAGTGATGATGTACTCTCAACTTGAGATGCGGTAGATGGTGTCCCTACATGTTGACTTGTGGTAGAGGATGTGTCTCCAACTATGGTATTCAAATCCCTCGTACCACAAAGTTTTTACATTCGTTCTCTTTGTGATGGTTGTGGTTCCTCTTCAATTGGTATGTCTTCATTTATCATGTCCAATTTCCTCTTCTCATGAAGTTCCCTCATAGCCACTACTTTCTTTGCATTCTTAGCTTCTATCTCTTCCTATGTTGGTTTAATTCTTGATTGTTTCCTCGGCATGACGGAGAATTTGTCTATAGCATGATAAAGAGACCAATATTAGTTCCTAAGAAATGAATACAAGATAATAGTGGGATTGTATTTTTTTTATGTTGTAAGGATTTATTCTTGTATAGTTTGACATCATGGTATGTTAAGGTTTGTTTATATTAAAGAGCCCAAGTGTAGAAAATATACATGGCATCATGTGAGATTGTAGGCTGCTTTCTTGATTGGGAATGTGTCTATTTTAAACATGTATGATAAAGCATGATAAAGTAATTGAATCCGAAATAAGGAAAATGTAAAGAACATGCATGTAAAGACTTGGCATACCTAAAAAATGAAGATTTGAATGGAGAGAGTACCCAATTATGTAGTGTTTTTATCTTCTTGCATCTTGAACTCCTCAACAATTTGAGTTTTTCACCACTTGCTTCTTTTTCAATGTTAAATTGAATAACACTCAAATATCATTACTAACAACAATACTATTAACCAATCTATAATGTTAAATTCCTAAAATTGAATCACAATTAACATTGCAACACTACAAAACTTGGAACTTGAATAGATATATATCAAACTTGGTGTAAAAACTATGTTATTTCCTCCTTCTCAAGTTGGCAAAGCAGAAAAGGTGGTGGAAAGATCATGCAAAGGTGGTATAATGTTTCAAATGTGCATGTGAACTTCCCAACAGCATGAAAGCACTTCTTTTTTGTCAGAGCACGCATAGAATCAGTAAGAAAACAGAGCATGTGGGTTTGGATCATGGGGGTAACCACTTTTTACTATTTCAATAGCAAGACAAAATGTGAGCGCGTTATAACATGCTCACGTTTTGTCCTACTATAGATTCATCACATCCTTTGCATTGATCACATCTTTTTCATACAAGAGCTTGCCAGATGCTCCGCCATATGATAGGCATAACAATGAAGGGGCAAGCCCTCATAATCAAGTTCTTGATAGAAAATGCCCTCAACCCTCAACGTCAAACCCTAATCCCTCAACCCTTAACTCTGATGCCTCGACCCTCAACCCTATCCCTAAACCCTCAACCCTCAATGTCAAATCCTAATCCCTCAACCCTTCACTCTAATCCCTCAACCCTAAACCTTATCCTTAAACCCTCAACACTATACCTTAAACCCTCATCCCTCAACCCTAACCCTAAACCTTGTCCCTAAACCCTAATCCCTCAACCCTCAACCCTGATCCATCATCCCTCAACTCTAATCCCTCATCCCTAAACCCTAAATGCTATCCCTATTCCTAAACCCTCAACAGACTCGATACTATACCTTAAACCTAAATCCCTTATCCCTAAACCATCCAACCCTATCCCTAATCCTTACACCCTCCACACTCTACTTTAACCCTATCCCTAAACCCTTGACCCTCAAACCTCAACCCTCAACCCACGACGTCAAACCCTAATCCCTCAACCCTTAACTCTGATCCCTCATCTCTCAACCCTAACCCTAAACCCTCAACCCTCAACCCTCAACGTCAAATCCTAATCCCTCAACCCTTCACTCTAACCCCTCAACCCTAAACCCTATCCCGAAACCCTCAACACTATACCTTAACCCTAATCCCTCAGCCCTCAACCCTAAACCTTATCCCTAAACCCTAATCCCTTAACCCTCAACCCTCAACTCTAATCTGTCATACCTCAACTCTAATCCCTCATCCCTAAACCCTAAATGCTATCCCTATTCCTACACCCTCAACATACTCGATACTATACCTTAAACCCTAATCCCTTATCCCTAAACCCTCCAACCCTATCCCTAATCCTTATACCCTCCACACTCTACTTTAACCCTAATTCCTCGACCCTCAACCCTATCCTTAAACCCTTGACCCTCAAACCTCAACCCTCAACATCAAACCCTAATCCCTCAACCCTTAACTCTGATCCCTTGACCCTCAACCCTATCCCTAAACCCTCAACCCTCAACGTCAAATTCTAATCCCTCAACCCTTCACTCTAATCCCTCAACCCTAAACCCTATCACTAAACCCTCAACATTATACCTTAAACCCTAATCCCTCAACCCTAACCCTAAACCTTGTCCCTAAACCCTAATCCATCAACCCTCAACCCTAATCTGTCATCCATCATCCCTCAACTCTAATCCCTCATCCCTAAACCCTAAATGCTATCCCTATTCCTAGACCCTCAACAGGCTCGATACTATACCTTAAACCCTAATCCCTCTACCCTCGACACTCTTATTTAACCCTAATCCCTTGACCATTAACCCTATCCCTCAATCTCAACCCTCAACCCTCAACCCTCAACCCTCAACTCTCAACATTAAACCCTAATTCATCAACCCTAAACCCTAATCCCTCAAACCTAAACCCTATCCCTAAACCATCAACCCTCAACATTATACCTTAAACCCTAATACCTATCCCTCAACCCTTAACCCTTAAAACTTAAACCCTATCCCTACACCCTCAACACTTGACACTATATCTTAAGCCTTAAACCCTCATCCCTAAAGCCTCAACCCTCAATCCTTAAACCTTAAACCCTAAAC
The DNA here is from genome assembly GCA_027924645.1 of Cunninghamia lanceolata. Lineage (NCBI taxonomy): Eukaryota > Viridiplantae > Streptophyta > Pinopsida > Cupressales > Cupressaceae > Cunninghamia > Cunninghamia lanceolata. Next base: position 17,240,255 of record BSBN01000972.1, on the reverse strand, counting down.
CCTATCCCTAATTCCTCTACCCTCGACACTCTAACCCTAACCTTGACATTAAATGTTAATCTGTCAACCCTAAACCCTAATCCTAAACCCTCAACCGTCAACACTATACCTTAAACCTAATCCCTCAACCCTAAACCTTATCCCTAAACCCTAATCCCTCAACCCTCAACCCTAATCCATCATCCCTCAACTCTAATCCCTCATCCCTAAACCCTAAATGCTATCCCTATTCCTAAACCCTCAACAAACTTGATACTATACCTTAAACCCTAATCCCTTATCCCTAAACCCTCCAACCCTATCCCTAATCCTTACACCCTCCACAGTCTACTTTAACCCTAATCCCTCGACCCTAAACCCTATCCCTAAACCCTTGACCCTTGAACCTCAACGCTCAACCCTCAATATCAAACCCTAATCCCTCAACCCTCAACCCTATCCCTAAACCCTAAACCCTAAACCCTCAACCCTAATCTATCATCCCTCAACTCTAATCCCTCATCCCTAAACCCTAAACGCTATCCCTAATCCTAGACCCTCAATGGGCTCGATACTATACCTTAAATGCTAATCCCTTATCTGTAAACCCTCGAACCCTATCCCTTATCCCTTAACCCTCATGATTAATGGCCTTGAATGTAAAAAATTTAAGGGGAACATAACGCGAGCGTGTTATAACGTGCTCACGTTATGTCAAACATGACAAACAACAAACTTGCGGTAAATGAAAAATGCAAAGCAAAATAGAATGCGAGCACGTTATAATGCGCTCGCGTTATGTCTTGCTTTGGGAATCCCAAGCCTTGGGCTTGGGATTTGCTTTGGATTTCCAACCCAAAGGCTTGTAGTGCCTTATGAATAGTCACAGACGTGTTTTTCTATATTCTTCAAAATTTCACATAATTTCGTTCGTGCTAACCCTCAGATTTGCACGTGTTTCAAGGTCAAATAAATCAAAAACTTGGGTAATGTTAGGCTTTCTCTTAGCTATTTGATGATGTGATTTTTTTCACATTTTTTCAATGTTAAGCCTTTCATCATTAATTTCTTTTTTTTGTGTGTCTGTTTTTAGGCAAAAACCACTGTTTGGTGTTTTTTTCATTTTAAATTAAATATTCATTCAAATTTCAAAAAAATTACACATTTAGAAACTAGACTCCATTCTACAAATATTAAAAAAATAAAAAAAAGTTTTCAATTAGTTTTCAAAATTTATAGGGGTAGCACGGCCAAAATTCTATTTTTTAGGATGTGTCCACTTTGAAAATTAGTAAAAAAGCAAATATTCATCAAAAAAATATCAAAAAAATCGAGCATAAACTACATGCTATTAGCTAATTTCTCACTGAAGCGATTTTAAAAATACCAAAAAAACATTGACCTTTTGAGGGAGCCACAAAATATGCTATGTTATGTTTTTTTGACAAAAACAACACCGATTTCTGTGGCTCCCTCTTTTGAACCCCTTAATCTATGCCATTTTCAAAACAAAATAGTAGTTTAGAAAGTAGACTCGGAGCACTACGAACATTGTTTTGGTTGCATCTCCAAATTTTGAGTGTAACTATGCTCAATTTCTCATCCAAGGCCAGTATTTCCTGATTTCAGAAAAAAGGTGGCCACTTAAGACCCCTTTTTGGCCCCCCATCTACCTGCACTTACCCTAATTGTATTTCCCACATTCCTCTCCATTAATTAATAAATAATTTTATTATTTCATTAATTATTCTAAAAATTCTATATCTTATTTTAATCCCCCATTTATCCTAATTAAATTTTATCTTTATCCATTATCCACAAAAATAAATTCAAAATTCAAAAAGTCACGTGACTACCTAAAAGTTGTTTAGATTTATTGAACCTAGTCACTTACAAAAGTCAAACTAACTTTATATTTCCACCATGCATTCCCATAATACATCTATAAATCCTAGTCATCCATAAAATGATAAGCCATAGAAGCTTCCATCACTTCCCTAATTCTTCTCATTCAATCCTATCCATCCATTCATCTTTAATCTCAACCATTAACCTTTTAGTTTACCCTAAAGTCTTTCATCCTTTCCCTAATTCTTCTTAGTCGACCTCATACATTGATCTCTTAAATCAATCTCATCCATTGATCCTCCTCATCTAAAATCTATAAATCAAAATAAAATCAAGCCATTTGAAAAATCTTTTTGAATGTAATGTTGTACTATCCAATTGAGAAACCAACAATCAATTTCTCAACATCAAGAATCCATTAGAGCACAACCACCATTATTGGTGTAAAAATGGCTAGTTTTGTTGAGAGCTTTGTAGTTTTTGATTAATTTTTACTAATATTTTGCTCAATCTTAGGTGATGATAAATATGAAATAGGTTCTTTGTTTTGATGCGTTGATCTTCATTTTATTTTATATTCATTGATTAATTAAACATATTTTGCAATATTTTAATTCTTGTTGAATATTTTGGTTATTAAGAAATATGTTCTTTAAATGTGGTATTCGAGCTCTAGGTTCAACTCTAGGGAATGTTATCTTCTTCACTAAAGTTGCATTCCTCTGAGTGTAAATTTTTTGGATGCCCTAAAAGTACATGTGTAGTGTGTTTTGTAGATCCTAGAATTGGGTCAAGGTTACCTAGACAAGTTGGTTTCTTTTCTAATTCTTTGATGGTTCTATGATCTTATGTATAAGATGTGATTGGAGTCTTAAATACTTGTTTTTCTTGGTGTTTTACGAGCATTCTCTCTAACTCACCTTTGATTTTGGGAAATCCAAGTGTTGTGTAGCATTTTACTCCCTTTCTTGTGACTACAATTAGTCACATAGTGCATGTAAAGTGTACCTTTTAATAATTTGATACTTTATTTTGGTTATTGATGGATTCTATAAATGTCTATAATGGGAAGCATTGTTTTATTATTTTATTTATGAGTAGTCTATCCATTGAATTTGACATCTATTTATCTTGTAAATTTATGGTCACACTTGATTTATTGTTGAAATTTGAGCTCATTTTATGGCTTATTTCTAGAATTGATACCTTCACTTTGGTGTTATTTAAGAATTATACTAGCTAGGCTCAAATCTTTCAATTGTTGGCCATGTTTTATGTAATTTTATTCACTATCATGTCCATGATGGGCCTTAAATGGGTTATTCAAAAGAGTAGAATGTAAAAAACATGCTCATTCTTGATGTTGTAGAAATATGCTAATTTAATTTTTTATTATTTGTTATACATGTAATTGAAAAATTATGTGAATATTTGAGAAGTTGTAAAATTTTTTGTACTTGTACGGATCTATTATTGTGAATAATATTGATGGATGGTGTGTATGACATGTCTTGATGGTAGTGATTGATGTATATTTGAATTCACATATGAGCTGAAATGTTATTCCTTATATGTTTGACCTTGAGAATGATATATGTTGAAATTCTTATGCAAATTACCTTTTTATTTTAGTTGTGGTTGGATGTTGACTTACTCCACATATTATTGTCTTGGTCATATTACTATTCTTGTTAATGTTTCAAAATTAGTACAAGAGTATAATGTTACATGTTTAGACACAAAGACCATGTCATAGCAAAAAGGTGCATTTTGAAGTTAATGTTGTTATGGTCAAGTTCCTAGTATTAAAAGTATAATAAAATTTAACAAGAATGAGTTATAGTAACTTTCTAACCTTGAATTTAATGATGATTCTACATTTTAAGTCAATATTTAAATCGTTTTTAATATAATTTGTATTGGATTAGAATAAAATTCCTTATGAATGTTTTTCTAGATATGGGTAACCAACAACATGTGTTATCAAATATGGTAAGGTGTATTACCTTTACCTATAGATGGTGCATAATTGCATGCTAGGCTTTATGATATGCTATTGATGTGTACTCAAAAGAAATTTTATTGTCTAACAATACTTATATGAGTATAAAATAAATATGGTGTTTTCCAATAATCATTAGATATAATGTAATGGATACCTAGCTAGTGATGAAAATAAGTAGTATGAGATGATTTTTATTCATTTGGCAATTAACTAGGGAGAAGATGTAGTTGTAGTATTGTAAAATGTGTACAATAGCATTTTACACTAAGTTTAGCACCTGGTTGGACCTATTTTAACACCTTTTTGAGCTTAAAATGATGAAAATCTTGATCCTGATAAATAAACTCAACAAAATCAACTTTGGATTGGACTAATCCTGGTATATTGGACACTTTCATTACTACTAGTAATTCGATGATCACCTAGTAATTTGACGGTCCTTACTAGTGTGTGATCCACGATAGCACTTCTTTCCACATGACCCCTAGCGAGAGACCAAGCTTGCGTCAAAGTCATGTGACTTGTGTGTTTGTTCTATGTGTGTTCTTATGTTTGTTTCCTTTATGCATCTTGTTTTAACTTATGTTTTCATGTGTCTTCATGATGCTTTCCATGTGTTCTCTATGTGTACGATTTGTGTCTTATGTGTATGCTTTATGTTTGGTGTATATTACCTTTATGTATTGCATGTCTTCCATGCATATTCCTATGAATTCTTTTAGTACTCCACGTATGTGTTAATTAATTTTGCAATGTCTTATGTGTTTGAAAATATTTTTTCTTATCATTTGTAACCTTAGGATCCTAAGTTTGGGGACTACTTGTAGTCAACAACTTGGTGGAATTATTTGGGCTTCTATGTTTGTGTACTTTGTCCATCCTTTAGTATGAGTTTGTAGACACCCAAAATTGACCCTTCGATCATTTATCAATTTGTCACATTATTCACCATTGCTTATGTCAATTTTGTCTAGCACACTTGTATCAATTATCAAATTTCTTCTAAATCATCCACTTCTATCATTAATTAAATAAATTATATTTATTTAATTAATTCCATCTATTTTCATTATCTTTATTCTTCTATTTTCTATCTATAATTAAATAATCTTTAATTATTTAATTATCCCATTATTCTTCTAAAATTAAATAAATTTTCTAAATTTATTTAATTTGATCTTTCTAAATAAATAAAATTAATATTTTATTTATTTATCATCTCATCATGCCTATAAATTAAATAAATTTATTTATTTAGTTTATACTTATTCTTTCAATTTCCTAAATTTAGTATTTTCCTCTATCATTTAAAAATAAATTAAATGAATTTATTTGTTTAATTTATTTTTATCTTATCATTTTCCTCTTTTATTACTTTCTTCTATGTGTACAAGTTGGCCTTGTCCATAGTTTTTCAAAAATTAAATACAAAAATGATTTAATTGGTTTAAAAATTAATTATCCTTGTCATCCAACTCTTAAAATAGAAAAGCATAATATTTTAAGAAAAATAATCTTATGTCCATCAATAAAGCTAACTAAATCATTTAATAAAATCTATCTCTATGGACACATCTTTTACACATTCATCCATGCCTCTCAAATCATCTCAATCATTCACATAGCCACTTTTTCTCCACTGTTGATCAATCTTAGTTGAGAGCTATATATACACCCTCCCACCCCATTCTATTCATCCCACAATCCATATAGCATCCAGATTATCATCTTATGCATATCACATGGACATTGAGCATCCATTAAGCACTTTGAGCATATCCTCTATCATCATGGCAACTTTGACAACTATGGTTGTTCACTATTGAGAAGCAATCCACATTCAACCAAAGAATCAACACAAATCTAGGTGACATTGTTCTTTGATTTTCTTTCATTTTGTGCCATTTAAATAGATTTCTTGAAGGTGGTAGGATAAGGTTTTGATTGTAATGCTTCATCTTATTAACCTAATTTTTCCTACTCATAGATTCCTGTACACTTGGTGGGACCCACGTCCTTGATTGATTTTTGTTGAAAAGTCATTTTCTTGAAGTCTAGGTATGGAATAGCACAGTTGATTGGTAGAAAATCACATTCGATCTATGAAAAATCACCTTTGAATAGCTCTATGTTTCTTATGCTCAGGGGAAAATTTCCTTTGAACAGTCATTCATCGCCTCTGGTCCATAGTTAATCACCTTTGATCGGCAGGGAATCACCTTTGGTCGATTAGGATTTTATTGACACATTTGTTTTTGTAGGGTTTTCTCTAATTTTAGTTATCTGATTTGGGTTGCAAGCTAGTTTATTTGCTAACCCTAATTGTGTTTTTCAATCCTCAAGTTGGTTTATTTGGGGTTTGATTTATCTTTGACCTAATCATATCATATCATTAGATCTTTTGTGTTTTGGCAGTAGTGTATAGATTTGATTCAATTTAACCATCTTTCTAGGTTATCAGGGCATGATATATGGACATTCTATGATCATTTGTTTTACCCTGTTGTGTGAATTTTGTAGATTTTAGACATCCGAGCACCTTCGAACAACAAAAAATTGCCTTTACATAGTATCTGATCACTTTTGAATTGTCTGGCATCACATTTGAACGACAGAAAATCAGCTTTAGTATAAATACAATCGCTTTTGGTTTTCTATTAATCACCCTTGAACTTTGTTTTGTCACTAAGGGTCTACACAGTTGTAATCTTGATTTCTTTGAAGCTAACATTTGTTGGTGCAACCTCTTACCATTTGTCAAAGAAACATGGATCTAAAACTAATAACACATCTATTGCAGGATTGATTGGTCAAAGATTTACATCATTTTCACTAATCTAGGAACATTTCAATTGGTGTTTAAAAATAATATGTTTTCTTTTTTCCATTGCCTTCTTGATTTGCTTTTTTGTCTTGATTGTTGTATATATTAAATTGTATTAGTTAGATTCCTAAGCTAATAACAAAAGAATCCTCTCCCCTTGCCTATCAAATTATGGATCTTGGGTGCAAGAGAACTTGTTATTATCTTTAGAGAGGCCTGCCTTTGTGGGCAAAGAGGTACTCACCCCAAGGGAATGACCATAAGTAGAACTTTCATTCAATCTTCTATATAAAAAAGGATAACACGAAAGCCAAGTCTAACCAGTATTAGTGCTTACCGTACAATGCTAGTTTGAAAGGAGGCGTACCTTGGATATATGAGACTCCTAGTAGAACTAGTTAAAGATTTAATTATCTTGTTGGATGCTGGCAATGTGCTTGTCCCATGAATTATCACTAGAAAGCACTTGTTGTAGAGGCCAAAATCCCTTTTTCTTGCTGGTGCAGGAGGTCGGACCTCCGAAGCCGCCCTATACATACTGTTCATTATAGAGATAGAAAATCCCTTGGTTCATAAGATCTCCAGATCTTCAAGGTAAGAGATTTGGTGTGCCCATGCCGTGGTGGGGGAGCCAATGTCACCAATATATCTATCTATTTGCTTTGTCTCAGTATATGGAGAAATCCATGTAGGGATTGTTGATGTATAAAATTGCGCAGGTTCTAACACCAACATGGGAAGTTTTAAGAATGTGAGACTTGCTACTTGAAATGACCTCCAAATTTTAAAGAAGCTGGCTCTTCTCTATTTCAATTAGATTTTAAGAAAAGGGGAATAAATTAATAGGATTACAAATACAATAAGAAAATCTAATTATGGCGATGCGCCTAAGTAAAAAGTATCCCTTCAATTCAAGTACAGTGAAGCTATTCTCAAAATACAGTTATATTAAAGAGTAGATACTACATGATCAATATAAACATATATAATGAATATTATCAAAGGTTTATAACTAGACAACTTTGTAATGACACAGATGATATCAACCAAGGCACATAATAGAGTTCTTCTTATTAATCTTCCAGCAACATAAAAGGCACAGATACATGCACAGATATATTACCTTTCTTATCAAGAACAACAAAATAAAGGAAAAATGATATAAATTGGTCACAACAAAGTCTCCAACTCCTCTTTTAGATTTTTTGACTAAAACTTATCAAAGACCAATGAATCTATGTCTCTATTACAAATTTTACATCTTTATAATCATCAATTTGACCCAAGATTGCTTGCAACAACCTGAATCCTCAATAGCCCAACAGAACTGAAGATTACTAGAAGTCCATGGAAGTTACAATCTTTTGAATCTACAATGGCCATCCCTCTTGTACGCTCATTGGCTAGGGCAAAGTATTATGTGGCACACCTCCTATATTGAGACTCAGACACATGGCATGACCTGCATGCTTAAAATTGAAAAGAAATATGACAGATGACAGTGTCTGCTTCAAACTTAGAAAATCCTTTATCTTTAAAGAAAACAATAGGAAAAAGACACTTGTCACATTCTGTAGTCTCCAAAAAATGATACGTGTCCTATCTCGCGGAGCCCTTTAAAACCTGTGTCTTTATACTTGGGCGCCCTCCTTTATGACACCTGTCGCAACCTGCTTCACTTATAAATTGAGACACAATAATAATGGGACCCACAACCTTTAAAACTCACTACCCTCAAAGGGAATAAAACTGGGATAGATGGTGGCCCCCACACTCATGCTAGCTAACACGTAGCAACTTCTGCAACATTGCTAAAACAAATAAAACTTTTGAAAGGTCCTGCAGAAGTTAACATAAGCACCTCATGTTCCTAATCCAAGTGTGTCACATGTTGAACCATCCCAACCATCTAATGTGTCTTCCCATACATCGAATGTGCTATCTAATCCTAACACATCATTTATCGACCAACCTTTTAGATCACAAGCACATTCCAACATATCATATGTTGATCAACTCCTTTCACTTAGACCACAACCATCGAACCAACACATATCCTATACCAATCCAGCTCACATATCCCAAGCTCCATCAACCTCCAACCAACACATATCCTATACCAATCCACCTCTTATATCCCAAGCTCCATCAACCTCCAACCCCCATTTATCCTATGCCAATCCACCTCTCATATCCCACAATCTATCAATCTCCAACCCTCATATATCCTATGCAAATCCACCCATCATATCCCAAGTTCCACCAATTTCCAGCCAACATATGTCCTACATCAATCCATCCTTTGGTTCACATGTAATACAAACCCCAAATGTTAATCCATCACCAAACTCATACACATTCCCATCATTTGATAACCAAGACCAAAACACATACACCTTGCCATATAATACATCACAACAATATCTTTTGAATCAAAATGTGATGTATCACATACCTCATCCTAGCCATCAAAATCCTATGCAACAACAACAACCACCTACAACTGATATGGAGAAGCAATTAAATCAGTTACAACAACAAGTCACAAATATGAGTATGAACCAACCAAAGAAGACATTTTCCTTTGAAGATGTATGCCCATATCCTTTTGATAAGTCACTTCAAATGATACCTTTTCCTCCACATTTTGAGATACCACAATTTGAGAAATACAAAGGAAAAGTTGATCCAAATGACCATCTTAGATCATTTTATGTGGCTTGTCTTGACGTTCCATATAATGACACATATCTTCTATGTCTATTCCCTTGAAGTCTTGGAGGACAAGCTATGGAATGGTTTACTCACCTACCTCCAGGCATCAAGACATTCAAAGAGTTGGTAGGAAAATTTGCATCACACGATGCTTTCAATATAGAAAATGAGATATTTATGAATGATCTTGTCAACAACAAATAGTGAAATAGGGAAACCTTCTCATCTCTCATCATACAATGGTGAAATATGGCTAGTAATCTCCCATGGCAAATGCCCAAGAAACAACAAGTTGACATCTTTGTCCAAAATCTCCATCCTGAGCTATCATTTCAATTGTAACTCCAAAGTGCTACTAACTTTGATGAACTCATATCCAAGGGAACAAACATTGAGAGAGATTTAATTGCCAAAGGGCTAATCAAGATATTCAAAAAAAAAAAAAAAAGACAACGCACAATCTTCAAGTGATAAATCTCGATTTTGGAACAAGAACAAAAATGTTGTTAATGATGGCATTGTTGATGCAAAGAATGTTCAAACCATGAAGGCTCCCATCCATATCCAAGCAGTATCTAAGAGCACACCTTTTGTTCCAACAAACCAAGCTACAACAAATCCATCACCTAGATGCTAATTTACTCCTTTAGGAGAGTCTATTGAATCTGTCCTCAAAAAGCTACTACAAGCTAGGAAGATCGCGTTACCTAAAGGTAGACCAAATGAAGAACCATAGTTTAAGAGTAATTGGTATAAAGATAATGAATACTGTGAGTATCATAGAGTGAAAGGACATAACACTGATGGTTGTATGAAATTGAAACATTTGATTCAGAATCTTCTTGATCAAGGAGAAATCACTGTTGATCCCCCAAAATAGACAACAAATTATGACCTTGATGCTTTCAAGAATCCACTTCCACCACATGATAAAGCAAGTGCCTCTAATAAAAGGAAGAATGTCCATTATACCTATGAGTCATCTACCATTGGCCATATTGAACAAAATCGCATATCTACCATTGCCATAAAAGGAAAAGAACCCATTACAATAAGAGGAAAAGAACTTGATTGTGTCGTTACCACTTGTCAAGGCCGTGTTACTATCTAAGGAGCACCACCTACCATGTGTCCAAACTCTGGATACAATATCCTTCATCATCCAGGTAAGACTCCCACTCATATTTCCATTTTTGAATTATTACGTATATCACCCGCCCATAAAGCTATCTTATATAAAGCCTTACAACAGTCATTAGTACCCATTGATATTGATACTACACAATTCCAAGCATTGGTAGTGAGTATTGTATCACCCTATTGTCTGACCTTCTCTGACAAAGACCTTTCATCATCTGATCCATCCCATAACGATGCTCTCCATATTGAAGTTTACATAAACCAACACTAAGTCAAACAAATACTAATAGATGGTGGAGCTAGGTTAAATATATGTTCTCTAAGCTTATAAAATAACTAGGATATTCTGAGGATCGTATTGACACTACCAAGAGCATAACTATCAAGGCATATGATGATGGAGAGAGAGACTCTGATGGAATTATTTTTCTACCCATCTAGGTTGGTCCTATTACTACTGACACCCATTGTCAAGTCCTAGCCATTGAATTGCCTTACAACATCATCCTTGGTTGTCCTTGGATACATGCCTAGGTAAAAGTAGTTCCATCTACATATCATCAATGTTTGAAATTTCCCTATAATGGTGTTGAAATCACGATCCCTACCGATCCTAATCCATTTGAGTTTTGCTGAACTTTCCAAGATAAATATCAAAATCCTAACTGCATACCTATCAACACTGAAGCCTATCCATCCATATCTTATGTTGATCCATCTAATTTGACTAAGCCTTCATCTAGTAAACCCATCTCCAATATTGAGGTTAAATACAAAGAGAAAGGAATTGGTGAATACACTCTACAAGAATCTTGTTGTATAGGAGCCTTGCCTTTATCACCTAAATCCTATTGTAAACCATTAGTATCCAAAGCTTCCCCATCCAAGGCTACTATCATAGTCCGTCCAACCATATTCATCAAATCATGAATGCTAGAAGATGAAACTATTGATGATAGCAACTCTTTGCTCTTTTTTGATGAAAATGACAAACTTACTTTAGAAGTGGAATGCTATAACAATGGATTTCAGATCATCAAGAACATGGGCTACAAAGGACATGGAGGTCTAGGACTGCATGGACAAGGACCTATTGAACCTTGTTGTTATATGGAGCCTAATCAGACTTGGAGGTTAAGTTTACCCCACTTTTATTGGTGTAGTTTCCCCTTGAGGGGTAGTGAGCCTTGAGGGGGTTTGGGGGCAGCACCCCTTACAGGGTCCAAGGACAACACCCTTAGCACACTCCCTGTCATGATATAGGGTAGGTTTGAGGGGCAGCACCCCCAAAACCTCAAACAAATTTTATTATTTTATAAAGGCATCAGGAGTTATTTTTTTTATTGGCTGATATAAAAAACCCTATTTTGTAACTGGCATAAGGCTTGATAAAAGTAGTTAAGGGTTAGGGTTTCCATTGATGTATTGTAGCATTTTGTAGTGGTATTGACTTGCAAGGATTACTAGGTGTAATCGGTTTGATTTACTGGATAATAATATTGGACTCTCTGTTGGTGGATGTAGCCTGAGTTTGGGTGAATCACATTAAAACTTATGTCTTGTTATTATTTCTGTGTATTTTCATTCCTCTGTTTTATCTTTATTTACATTTAATTGATATCACCTGCTGGCTAACCCTAACAAAACTATCATTGTTACGAAGAAGTTTAATAGGCAAGGTTTAGGGTACGGTAAGGAGGTTCCACCTTCCTTAGACATTGAGTATATTCTTGACAAGGTAAGCAAGGCTTTTCAAGAAAAAGAGACCCCTAATCAGGATGCCATCAATGATTCTTCTTTTCACATAAGCAAACTTTCCCAAGACCAATCCATCTTCATGATATCATCTGCCTCTTTTACTTCTCAACCTAAATCATCCAATCTTCAACTCATATATCCTGACCTCATCGATTGGGACCAACAGTGGGCACCTATTCTAGAAGCATTTGAGAATGATGAAGCCTTAGTAGAGTTCATGGGCTTAAGACAATGCATACCATTAGGAGATCACAATGTGGACTTCATGATGGATCTACCTCAGTTAGCATATTTTGGTGGAAGTGTCAAATCCTTTAGTTGCAAAAGAGAAATAAATAAAATAAAAAAAGAAAGGTTACTAGTTGAAAACTGAAAGGCACCTCTTGACGGTGAAAAACTAAAACTAAAGGATATATCTGAGGGTGAAAACCTCTCTAAGGCACCTGAGGATGAAGGATTTGGCCTTCCTTTGATCACTGAATATTGAAGATAGACACCCTTGTTGGTGGAGAAAACTCAAGAGATATATCTAGGTACAACACAGAATCTAAAGATCACATTTCTAGCAGCATCACTATCAGATGAAGAAAGAATAGATTTCACCATCTTATTCATGAAAAGATGAATCAACTTTGCATGGACTTATGCAGATATGTCAAGGTTGGATCCTTCACTTGTGGTACATCATCTAGCCGTATTTCCAAAAGCAGAACCTGTCAAACAAAAGCTATGAAAAATGCATCCTCAAATAGCACTCTTGGTCAAAGTAGAAATTCATAAACTATTGGATGCTAAGTTCATAAGGCATTTTGATTATCCTGAATGGGTTTTAAATCTAGTACCAGTTTCTAAACTGAATGAGGGCATTCGTTACTGCATAGATTTCATAGATCTTAATAAAGCTTTCCCTAAAGATAATTTTCCACTTCCAACCATAGATATTATTGTGGATCTTACAGCAGGACATGAAATGCTATCACTAATGGATGGATTTTCTGGCTACAATCAAATTCAAATTGCTCCCAAAGATCAACATAAAAAAACTTTCACATGTCCATGGGGTACTTACTATTGGCAAGTAATGCCTTTTCATCTTAAGAATGCAGGAGCTACATATCAATGAGCCTTGACTTCTATTTTCCATGATCTTTTTCATACCATAATGGAAGACTATGTTAATGATATCTTGGGAAAATAAAAAAATAGAGGTCATAAAAAAGTATTAGAATAGATCTTTGATAGACTGGAAAAGTATCAAGTGATATTAAATCCTAAGAAATCTGTATTTAGGGTGACTGTTGGAAAGCTATTGGGTTACATTGTATCTCAAAGAGATGTAGAAGTTGATCTAGATAAGGTAAAAGCTATAGTAAACATTCCTCTACCATCAAATTTGAAATAGCTTTGCAGTCTTCAACATAGATTACAATCTATCTGCAAGTTCATTTCACACTAGCAGATAAATGTCATCCTTTTCAACACCTGCTCTGGAAGGGAGAACCTTTTAAATAGGATGATATGTGCCAACAAGCTTTTGATCAAATAAATAAATATCTAGCTACACCTATTGTATTGGTACCTCCTATACCTGATCAACCATTGTTATTAGACATTTCTTCAACAACAATAGCTCTAGGTGCCCTTTTAGTTCAACATGATGACTCAGGGAAAGAACAGGCTATCTATTATATTAGCAGAACTCTTGTTAGCTATGAGCTTAATTATTCATCCATGGAAAAAGCTTGTTTAGCTATAGTATTTGTTTCCCAAAAGTTGTGGCACTATATGTTGAACCAAAGAACAAAGCTCATATATAAGTTTGATCCACTCAAGTATCTTCTATCTAAAGTAGTACTCATAGGTAGATTAGCAAAATGGATAATGATTCTCAGTGAATTTGACATAGAATATGTTGATCAAAAAACCATAAAGGGACAAGTGATCACAGACCAACTAGCAGAAGCACCAATGATAGATACTCATCCTATCCATCCTGAGTTTCCTAATGAAGAGTTATTCAATCTATATCCTTTAGTAGTTTGGCAGCTCTAGTTTGATGGTTTGTATACACAACATGGATCTGAAGCTGGAATATTATTCATCACCCCTCAAGGTGATTGTATACATAAATCATACAGGATTGCCTTCTCTTGTACCAACAACATTTCTGAATATGAAGCCTTGATCATTGGATTATGCATGGCTATATAATGGGATATCAAATAGCTACAAGTCTTTGGAGATTCTCAACTAGTCATTAAATAGGTTTTGAATGAATATCAAACAAAAGATGAAAAAAATCTTCCCAAACATGTTAATGATAGATGACTTCAAGAAATATTTTTCCAAAATCACATTTGAGAAAATTCCTAGAATAAACAACAAAGCAATAGATGTTATGGCTATAGTTAATTCTCTTCTAGATATGCCTAGTAATGCACAGAGATGCAAGTTTCTGGTTCAATAAATTTTGATTCTAGCTTTTGAGGTTCCAAAATCCAAACTTATATGTGAAATTGTTGGTCCCAATTCTCCTTGGTATGAGAATATATACGAGTATCTCTACCATGGTATCCTTCCATTTCAAATATCCAACACCCAACACAAAACCTTTATCCCTTGAGCCTCTTGTTACACCATTATTAGAGAAACCCTATACCATAAGAGTCTTGATAGTATCCTTCTTAGGTCTCTTGACTCAGAAGAAGTTAAAGTTGCCTTATGCGAGGTACACGAACATGTCTATGGTTCGTATTCCACTGGTGCTAGCCTTACTAAGAAACTCTTGAGAGATGGATATTACTGGCCAACCATGGAGAAAGATGCACAACAATTTGCTAAGAGATGTCTACAATGCCAGCAACATGGGGATTTGATACATGCTCCAGCACATGAGCTACAACATGTTACTACTCCTTGGCCTTTCTCACAATGGGGACTCAACCTCATAGGAAAGATTCATCCATCCTCATCCAATGGCCATAAGTTCATCATTACCGCCACTGAGTACTTTACAAAGTGGATTGAAGCTATACCAATTACCTATATGACTGAAAAGCAAATATCTAAATTCATCCTCCATTACATCATTTCTTGGTATGGAGTTCCGCAAGCCATCGTTACCGATAATGGACACCCATTTAAAAACTAAGAAGTTCGTGACTTATGCAATAAATTCCATATCCAACATAGGTTTCCAAACCTTATTATCCCCAAAGTAATGGTCAAGCCAAGGCTTCTAACAAAACCATCATCAAAATTCCTAAGAAGATAGTCAATGAAGCTAGTCGTGATTGGCATCTACAACTTAATCTAGCCTTGTGGGCTTATTGAACAAGTGTCAGAACTCCTATTGGTGCTACACCCTATGCTCTTATGTATGGAATCAAAGTTGTCTTACCTATTAAGGTTGAAATCCCATCACTGAGAGTTTCCTTAAATCATATCATTTCTAATGCGAAGTACAAAGTATCCAGATTGAATGATCTAGAGCTACTAGATAAAACACACCTCACTGTACTCAATCACCTTCAAGTCTATCAAAACTTTCTCCGTCATAGTTACAACAAAAAGATCAAGCAAAGAAGATTCCAAGTAGGAGATTTTGTACTCAGAGAGAATTAAAGAAATCAACGAGATCATGAAAAGAAAGGTAAATTTGAACCAAATTGGCTAGGACCTTTTGTGATCATAGCAGTTTATGGATCAGGAGCTTATACTCTCTCAACACTTAAGGGCATTCCTTTGGATGAACCTATCAATAGTTTTCATCTTAAGAACTTTTATTCTTGATCCTCAGAACATCCCTAGCCAAAAACAAAAAAAAAAAGATAAAATAATTCATCCTTTGGTGAAAACCTGGTAAACAGGTGCCTTGGATAAGTACCATAGTGAAAACTAGGTAAACAAGAACTATGTATAGAACTAGATCCTATCATCTATTCAGTTTCATTTATCATACCATCCTACCACTATCCCATAATAAACTCCATCCATCCATCCCTAATAAATTCCATATATCTCATAATAAACTCCACCCATTTCACAATAAATCCATAATAATAGCACTCCCTCCTTGTTTCACTCCTATCATGGTTTGGTAATTGTCAAAGTTGAAGTATAATTCCCTTTCACTATCCATCTAGAGCTAGGTCACCTAATCCATCACCTTTCATAATAAGTCCTTCCCATAATAGGGGCACTTGCTTGCGCTTAGTTTTTGGAGTGGATACTTAAAGCATTATCACCCAACATCCCATCAACATCTCATATCACCCAACAATCAACCAATCGCGTCGATCCATAATCCATCAACCTCCATCAACACCACCACAACACCATAAGAACTACATCTCATCTCCATATTTAAGTGCCTCGATCCCGTAGATACAGGGTATGTAGGTAGTCTGGAATATGAAGGAAGTATCTAGACTCAGGCACAGGTGATGCACCTCTTTTTTCACCCAATCTTCAACAATCATCATCATCATCATCATCTCATATTCTTCAATCTTCTATCTCCCACATCATCAATAAACACCTAGAACTACATATCATTATTTTCATCATCATCATCATACTGTGCTTTGATCCCGTGGATACAGGGTATGTAGGCAGTCTAGAATACAAAGGAAGTATCTAGTACACAAGCACAAACAATTCATCCTTCCATCTTCCTTCTCACTTTTACTAACTCAAGTAGAAAGCAAACTATGCGTGTCTCGATAGCTCAAGAACTCATCAAATCAGACGTAAACAAAGATATTTGTCTGCCATACCTTTAGCCAATATTTGCTATATCAATCCAATATGTCAGCCTTCAACAGGATAGAGCTATTGGCAAGAGACACGGTGTGGCTTAATGATTGTTGTCATTGGTGGCAAGAAAGTCTATCCCACACATCTGCAGCACATAGTATGCCTATATCAGAAGACAGATTGAAGAGTGTTTTAGTCTAGTGAACAAGAATAGAGCATGCAACAAGGTTTGACAATCAAGTCCAGATCTCTCAAAGGGTGTAGCTCAACAACATGCTGACTTGGGCAAGTTGAGAGGAGTATCATGTCTACTATATTCTAGAGATTGAGCTTTCAGTGATGAATGAGTGAAAAGATATGAGCATCTAAGTGTTGAGTTCCTGACAGGTAGAGTAGACTGAGGAAGAACTAACTGGCAGAACATCAGACTTTAATCTGGATGAGAAATTGGTGGTGATCAAGCTAGTTGAGGGATCATACATGATTTGCCAACATAATTGATGACTTCTATGTCTATGTTTTTGATACACATCACATATTAAGCATGGATTCACTTGACAGATTAGTGCTTTGTAAATATCTTGAATGTTCCAGTTGCTGAATAGGAAGATGTTGAAATCATTGATGCAGATATATATACTAGATTGATTTCAGTATGAAGGTGTGTGTATTGGACTAGTGTGAGAGGAAAGGTAGAGAGAAGAGTGGAAGCAGTAATACAAGTTTGGTATGTAACAGAACAATACTAAAGCAGAGGAAGAATGAAGTGCAGTAGATTAGTATATTGAGCCTAACCAGAACTGAACCTCAACATATGTGGATGCCTCTCTTCAGTTCAAACATCTAGTTACCTTCTATAAACTTTGTAGATAGTGAGTCTCTTGTAGGCAGTGTGCCTCTTGTGAACAGTGTGCTAGAGTAGTGAGCCCTAATTGGCAAGTGCCATTTTGTACTTCTTATTCTTTTAATAGAGAATACAATCTTGGGTTAGTCACCCCATGGTTTTTCCCTTAACAGGGTTTTCCACATTAAAATCCTTGTGTTATGTGTGTTGAATTCTTTTTTGCTCTTATGATTATGAATGCTTATATGTTTTGATGCTACACTAATTGTTAAAGAAGAAAGGAAAGTCAAATATTTAAGATAACTGATTCACCCCCCTCTCAGTTATCTACCTTGTTTCCAAAAATTGGTATCAGATCTAAGTTCCTCCAAATAGAGCCTAACAGCTTGAGGAAGATCTGGGAATCTCAATGGATATGTATGGTATGAGGAAACAACTTCAGTCTGCCCTAGATGATCTTGAGTAATCTCACTCTGAAGTCAATAACTTGAGGGAAAGACTCAAACAAGCTGATGATTTCATAAATGAACTAAAAGAAAAACTAAGTATCTTTGTGAAAAAGAGAAAGGAACTACTTCAACAATTAGCAAGCTAAAGTGAAACTAATGATACTAATGAAGATCTAAATGAGAAAAACAAGCTATGTGAGAAGCTATCAAAATAGGTCATTATGGTAATACATGAAATGGAATCAGGGGTTATGAGATTCACCCAAGAAATTGAAGAGAAAATAAAACTTGAAGATAATCTAAGACAATCTCTCAAGGAGAAGTCAGAAGATTGCCACAAAATGGATAGAATAATCAGGCATTTGGAATCTGATCTTGAAGAAGCTAGAGATAATGAAGAACAACTTGAGAATCAGATAGATACTCTTAAAAGGGATCTTCAAACAACAAATGAATACAAAGAGAAATTCAAGATAAGTTCTACTCAACTTGAAGTTCTTCTTGAAAGCCAAAAGAGGGTAGATGACAAGAATGGCTTGGGATATGAGAAAGGTGAAAGCTCTGGATCCAGTCAGAAGAACTTTGGATCAGGAAATCCAAGGAATAGGCCTAGAAGACCTTTGGTAAGGGAACCAAATGATCAAAGATATCCATCCTTCAATGGATATTGCTACAATTACAACAACTTCAGTCATAAAGCAACTCAATGTAGAAGAAGAATGAATAAGACTAATTAATCCTTCTCTAGATAGTGTTTCAACTACAAAAGGTATGGTGACAAATCTCATGAATGTAAAAATATGCAAATAAACAATTCATTCAATGGTAGATGCTTTGCCTGCAATAGAATGGGACATATGGCTAATCAATGTAGATCAAAAGGATATTAGTCAAATATACAAATGAATTTTGTTTTCCACAATTGCAATAGATCCGGTCATATTGCCAAATTCTACAGAAGTAAGAATCAAGATAAAAAGGGTCCAGTACATCATAATCAAAATCAAGGTAAAGGAAAAGGCAAAGTGAATGCAGATGAAGTTCAAAAGGAAATGAATAAAATTTGGGTGAAGAAGAGTATAGAAAATGTTGGAGATGGATCCACACTAGAATCTGGTGCTGATAATCCTTCTGGAAACTAAATAGATGAGCTCTAGCTTAGGGGGAGTCACAAAAGAAAAATAAATTTCCCCAGCCAGTCAATTGGTACCAAAATTTGGCACATGGAGTGTTACGGATTAAAGGGTTCTTAGAGCAATATCTAAATAACCCTCTATTAAAATATGAAAGATCTGCAGGAAGTTTTGAAGAATTTAATCATCCAAGATTGATCTAATTTGACAGCGATCCAGTAAAAGTAGGATTCTCACAGTTAGATCTGGTATGATTCAAAATAAAAAATATTTTGATCTGCGGACTCATGGCATGATTGGAGGAAAGAAGATACATTGTGAATTATCATTGAAAATGATTCTAAGTGCATCTTAGTGATTTAGAAAGTTCTTTCTCAGAACAAGGGAACTAGAATGACTTAAGGTGTGCATTTATTGTAATATGAAATTAGGGCTTGCACAGAAATAAAATGGTTCTTTTATTCATTTGCATTCAAGAAGAAGAAAGGAAGAGCTCTATAACAAGATTGTTTCAACTCTCTTAAAGATCAACCACAGAATCTGATTCAAACAGTGACCTTTTCGGCTCATATTGTGAACCCTAGAAGTGTAAAAAGGTATTTCCATTCTTGAATATCTCTCTCTAAATCTTTTACAAGATGGATACTCCAAATGTTGTTAAGATCACTGATAGGTTGTGCCCAAAGTTTAAGAAACATCCCTACAAATCCTTAGAAGTTGATCCCTTAGGCACCTTCTCTAGCATTCTGCATGGGGTTCTACATGCAGAAGATGCTAGGGTGTACATACATGCAAATATTGAGGAATTTGGGGAATCCAAGCTAGTGGATATCTATCACAAACAATTAATAGATGAAATGTTTGAACTTAAACCTCAATACAAGGTCCTCTGGGATAAGCATTTTGGACATTGCATCCACTTTCTCTAGTTTACTAAAGATGAATGGGTCCAGTATGTTCTTAGCAGAATACATGACAACTTCATGTGGTTGATGAGGCCATTCAAGATAACAAAAGATGGCATTAGGGAAGTAACCGAATTGTACTCATTTGATGGGTTGCCTACTCTCAAATTGGTCAAGAACCAAATAGTAAGTGAGGCTACCGGATCAAAGTTTGACAAAAGAACAATGACAATAGAAGATGTCACAGATCTGGATATAAAATTTGCCTCTATGATAATTAGCTATAAAATATATCACTCCAGTAGGGAGAATTCTGTGTCCAGAATTGCAATTTATACTGCATATCAGATGCTAAGGGAAAATGCAAATTATGATCTATGCGAGCTTCTCCTAAACCAACTATTAGAAAACTTGCAAAAGATCAAGAAGGATAAGAAGAACTCATTCAAGTATGGTGGTTTAATACTATGTCTATTCTTTTACTATATGAATGAGCTACCCGGATCAAGTGGTTGGGTATGGCAAAATGACAGACCAGTTTCCATACAAATCAGAGATTATATGCATGGGCTTGGTGATGCCAAGGCTCAAAGTACAACACTCTGGGGATACTTCAAGAACTTCCAAAGTATGATGCAGGCCAGAGATACAAGGATATAATGTGTTTCATGGTAGACACTGATCAATGCCTAATGGAGGTAGTGGAGCCCATAATAGTCTGGATTATGCCAATGGGCTATGAGGTAGATGAGAAAATCCTGGAGCTACATGTCCAACACTTGCTGAGTCAGCCTAAGGACCCTGAGGTAGAAAGGTTTGAAACCTTTCAAGAATTAAGTGTGAAAATACATGTTGAACTAAGACAACCAGAGATGAAAAGCAAGGTGAGAAGGGAAGTAGAGGAAGTTGCCAAAAGATATGGCATATCAAAGGAGGCAGTTGATGCAAATAGAGAGAAAATAGAAAGAGTAGAGAAAGAGAAACAAGAAGCATAAAAGGAAAGTGTTCCGATACAAGCCTCCTCTCGGAATAAATCCTCTAAGAGCTCTGCACTTGCCACCTCTAAGAGCCCAAAAGCCTCAAAAATGGAAGCCAAGACATCCAGAGAGGGAGAAAAGAGAACAAAAACCAAGGCTACAAGATCCTACATAAGCCAAAAGGATGATGAAGAGACAAAGTCTGATGAGGAGTTTAAGAAAATGAAGAAGAAAAAGAAAACATCTGGAGAATCCTCTACCGGTAAAAACAAAGAAGAAGAGGCAGAAGAATTTGTTGAAAGGCCTACCCTCTCTATTGATGATATCATTAAGGCAGTCACAATGGATGGGAACCTACAACCAATCATTGAATTTTATGATGAATGTAGTGATACTGACAAGAAAATCTTGGAAAATGCCACAGTCAGGTACCTAAACATTTATAATAAAGAATTCATTGAAATCATCTCTCTAATTCCCAAAAGTCTAGAGAAGGAACTTAAACTAAGAAAGGAGAATGCTAAGGCAAAGGACCTAGAGATCTGGGAACAGATTGTAATTCAGCTCTACCCTTCCATGATCTTCAAGGACTGCAAGGATGAGTTCCAGAGTAAAGCAAGAATGAACAAACTTATACTTGGAGAGACTGATCAGATAGCAAAAGAGGCTGAAGACATCCTCTAGAATGCCTTCAAGAGATTCAATCTTCCTGTTATAGAGGAAATAGATGAAGAACCTTCTACCATGGATGTCAAAGGATTAAGTACATCAAAGGAAGAATCTACTGAGAAAAATGTAGAAGAGTCCAAGGAGATGGATAAAGAAAAGACTAAGGATTTGGATTCCTCTATTTCGGAAGAGGAAATTCATGAAGAAGTTAACATCTCTCCTTCGAATACCACTGTAGATTTAGGAACTGAAGGAGATGGAAGAAAACAGGAAAAAGTAAGTCAAGAAGAGGAGAAAAAGGGAAGAGAAGAAGAACAAATAGAGAAGATCTCTAATGATAGTTATGAGGCTGCAAAAGGAAAGAAGTCTCTAGCAAGAGACACTACAGAAGTAGTGAAGAATTTCTTGACCAAGGAAATAATGGAAATAGATGAATCGAAACTATTTCAAGGACCACTCAATTTTGATTCTCTCTCTCTGGTTTAGAAAATGAAGATAGCATCCTTTGCCCAAGCAAAGGCAAAAGAAAAACTTCTAAAGTCTCACATGGAAGACTATGACCTGATAGAGATAGCATCAGGAATGCTGGAGAAGATCATGCCATCCTTCCAAAAGGATCCTTCGGCCTCTCCATTTGGTAACCTTAAATCTTTGATAAACTATGTCAACACTCATTTTGATTCCTTAGAGAAATTGACAAAAGAAAAGGTTTAGAAATAATTTTTGGGAAAGAGATTCTCTGAAGTACAGGGATTCATAGAAAATGATAGGAGAAATCTAGATATTGGGATAAGGAGCCTAGAAAATGCTCTTAAAGATGGTGGAGAAATGTATAAATTTTGTCTATCTTGGTCTAAACTGACCGAGGATATTGAAAAGAAAGTAAAAGAACAAGAAGACAAACTATCAATTTTATCTCAAAATTTTGATCCTCTCACCTCATCCATAATGAATCAAGAGTGCCAAGCTATTTCCATTCTAAATGAAATCAGGAATCTTGAAAAGGAGAGGAAGAATATAATAAGTAGGATGTGTAAAATTAGAGGGATAATTATCCCTAAATTAGAGGCCATGCATGAGGCCCTAACTGATGCTCAGACCACAGCTTGGACCAGTGATCTGGCAGACTTGAGAAGGGTAGAAGATTTTGCATTTTTGTTGAGTGGTCACATCTCAATTTTGGATAGGATGAAGTAGAGTTGGGAAACAAAATTTGTCCAGTTGAAGACCACTTTTAAGGATATACTTAAGTAAATGTAAGTACAACATGTATATATACTTATAAGGCTATGTATAGGTTGATTTTTGTACATTTTGGTGTGTGGATTCCACCCTTTACCATTGATGTCAAAGGGGGAGTGAGGAGTAATGAAAAATGTGGAATCTAGCTAAGGGAGAGCTCCAGTAAAAGTGTACATAAGACAAAGCATCAGCTAAGGGGGAGTTTGTTACGACACTTAGTTATTTTTCACTAAGTGTTTCCATCAATGCCAAAGGGGAGATTGTTGGCAAGAGACACTATGTGGCTTCATGATTGTTGTCATTAATGGTAACAAACTCTATCCCATACATCCACAACACATAGTATGCTTATATCAGAAGATAGATTGAAGAGTGTTTTGGTCTGGTGAATAAGAATAGAGCATGAAGTAAGGTCTGACAATCAGGTCCAGATCTCTCAGAGGGTGTAGCTCAGCAACGTATGGACTTGGGTATGTTGAGAGGAGTATCATGTCTACTATATTCTAGAGATTGAGCTTCTGGTGATGAATGAGTGAAAAGATATGATGATCTAAGTGTTGAGTTCCTAATAGGTAGAGTAGACCGAGGAAGAACTGACTGGCAGAACATCAGACTTTAGTCCAGATGAGAAATTAGTAATGATCAAGCTATTTAAGGGATCATACATGATTTTTTGACATAATTGATGAATTCTATGTCTATATTTTTGATACGCATCACATATTAAGCATGGATTCAGCTAACAGATCAGTGCTTTATAAATATCTTGAATATTCCAGTTGCCAACTAGGAAGATGTTGAAATCCTCGATGCAGATATATATACCAGATTGATTTCAGTATGAATGTGTGTGTGTTGGAATAGTGTGTGAGGAAAGGTAGAGAGAAGAGTGGAAGCAGTAATACAAGTCTGGTATTTGACATAACAACAACACTAAAGCAGAGGAAGAATGAAGTGCAGTAGATCAGTATATTGAGCCTAACCAGAACTGAACCTCAACATATGTGGATGCCTCTCTTTAGTTCAAACATATGGTTACCTTCTATAAACTTTATAGACAGTGAGTCTCTTGTAGGCAGTGTGCCTCTTGTGAGTAGTGTGCTCGGGTAGTGAGACCTAATTGGCAAGTGTCATTTTGTACTTCTTATTCTTTTAACAAAGAATACAATATTGGGTTAGTCACCCTATGGTTTTTCCCTTAATAGGGTTTTCCACGTTAAAATGCTTGTGTTATGTGTGTTGAATTCCTTTCTTCTCTCATGATTATGAATTCTTATATGTTTTGATGTTGCACTAATTGTTGAAAAAGAAAGGAAAGTCAAATATTTAAGATAACCAATTCACCCCCCCTCTTAGTTATCTACCTTGTTTCCAACAAGAGCATCCTCTTTGGCAAGAGAACATGATGGCCATGTCGTTGTTTTCTTTTTGATTTATCTTTGGTCTCTTTCTAATACCTAGCCTAAACTGCCCTGATCTCTCATTATTTGGTATGTCATGATGACGTATGGAATGGGGCATAGTTATTTACTTTTGTATGTTGTGTTTTTGGGATGATCTTATTCTCCTACTATGCCTAATCGTATCTTGCGTGTGTTGGGATTAGCATCTTGCATATCAATATTTTTTGCATCTGAGGACCTAAAAAGACTTTTATGTACTAAGACTATTCTATGCTAATACTATTTCCCATACATATAACCAAGAAGGTTTTATTATGTTTAGAGGAAATAAGTTCAAACAGTTTGCTTGCAGAGTCAAAGTCCATCTCGGAACAACTAATATTCATATCTTGTGTATGTTGGATCAACATATTAACCTCATACGATAGACAAGATTGTATTATGCTAAATGCATTGGATACATCATCAACCTGGTCTTTATACCTTGGTGCATAATATCTATATGTTATATCAAACACAAGGAATGCAATCTCTAAATTTGTGTGCAACTATTGCTAAGAAGATACATATGTTATCCATCATCCATCCATTTATCCTGCAATAAAAGTCATAGCTCTCACAAGGATTGATCAATTGAATTTCACCTACTTTCTTCTATTCATCATAATCTTTGTCTTCATCATCTTCATCTTGCAAAATAAGTGTTTTAGACATACATCACTCTATATCATTATCATATATCATTATATCGATATATTTGCATAACATAAGTTCATTGTATATTTCATTTGTATAAAGCCATCATCAACATAAGCATACATCTATCCATTAACATAACAAACTAGTATATCCTTGTTTTGTCATCTAATCGTGAGTTAACCCAGTCTTTTCTCAGTAGCCTAGTTTTCCTTTTGAGGGGGCATCACCCACCAGTTTCATTGGGGCATAGCTTGTTTACCTCACATATCAGTCATATCTTCTTTGAAACAACGTCCTACAATACATTGTCTCAAAGAGGGGTAAAATGTAGACACCCAAAATTGACCCTTCGATCATTTATCAATTTGTCACATTATTCATCATTGCATATGTTGATTTTATTGAGTACACTTGTATCAATTATCAAATTTCTTCTAAATCATCCACTTCTATCATTAATTAAATAAATTATATTTATTTTTTTAATTCCATCTATTTTCATTATCTTTATTCTTCTATTTACTATCTATAATTAAATAATCTTTAATTATTTAACTATCCCATTATTCTTCTAAAATTAAATGAATTTTTTAAATTTATTTAATTTGATCTTTCTAAATAAATAAAATTAATATTTTATTTATTTATCTTCTCATCATGCCTATAAATTAAATAAATTTATTTATTTAATTTATACTTATTCTTTCAATTTTCTAAATTTAGTCTTTTCCTCTATCATTTAAAAATAAATTAAATGAATTTATTTGTTTAATTTATTTTTATCTTATCATTTGCCTCTTTTATCACTTTCTTCTATGTGTACAAATTAGCCTTGTCCATAGTTTATCAAAAATTAAATACAAAAAATGATTTGATTGGTTTAAAAATCAATTATCCTTGTCATCCAACTTTTAAAATAGAAAAGCATCCTATTTTAAGAAAATCAATCTTATCTCCACCAACAAAGCTAACTAAATCATTTAATAAAAGGTATCTGTATGGACACATGTCTTTTACACATTCATTCATGCCTCTTGAATCATCTCAACCATTCACATAGCCACTTTTTCTCCACCATTGATCAATCTTAGTTAAGAGCTATATATACACCCTCTCACCCCATTCTATTCATCTCAGAATCCATATAGCGTCTAGATTATCATCTTATGCATATCACATCCATTAAGCGTCCATTAAGAACTTTGAGCATATCATCTATCATCATGGCAGCTTTGGCATCTATGGTTGTTCACTATTAAGAAGCAATCCACATTCAACCAAGGAATCAACACAAATCTAGGTGACATTGTTGCTTGATTTACTTTCATTTTGTAGCATTTAGACATATTTTTTTGAAGGTGGTAGGATTGGTTTTTGATTGTAATGCTTGATCTCATTAACCTGATTTTTCCTGCTCACATAGAGTGCAAACGTAAGTTCATACCCACACTAAAGTGGGGGATAAATGTAGTGTTGTAAAATGTGCACACTAGCATTTTACACTTAATTTAGCACCTAGTTGGACCTATTTTGTTTCCATTGTTAATCAAGACCTATTTTAATACTTTTTGAGCTTAAAAAGATGAAAATCTTGATCTCGATAAATAAATCCAACAAGATCAACTTAGGATTGGACTAAGCTCGCTATACTGGACACTTTCCAGAGTTTGTGGGCTAAAGGTCTAGGGTGCCCAAGCGCCCTGGTCCCACTTGGAATTTTAGCCCCACTTTGTAGTGTCAACTTAAGACACTTCTATAGTTTGTATTTTTTGGCCTAATTAAGTTTTATTTATCGTAATTGAGGGGGAATGCATATTTAAATGAGTTTTGTAGTTCATTTTAAACCTAGATGACCACTAGCTTATGAGAAGGAATCATCTTGTGATATTGTGTTCTATGCTAAAGTATTCTTCATGCTTGGAGTGTTATCTACTTGTGGATGCTATTGAAGTTTGTTTATAGGATTTGAAGGAAGTTTGAAGCCCTCTTCATCAATCTCCTTTGTTGGTGTAGAATCTTCATCAACTAAGGTCATATCTTTCACAATTATTATCATCATTATCATTCATTATTCATCATATTATTATAGATTTAGCCTCTTCCATCCTAGGTCACATACTCTTGGATCTAATCATTGTTCTAGTAGAGGTGGGAACACCAACACGGGGTTTTACTAAGGCAAGCCCTTATACACAGGACAACCTTTTCCTCTTTCTTTGTGTACAGGTCAGAGAAGCAAGTTTTGGAAGTTGAGTTCTAGGAAGAAAACAAAGCAAACAAGTATAAGTCTAGTGACAACTAAGTTTTTGATAAACCCTACAAAAGGCCTAGGCACCCAAGCATTGTGTTCCTAGGCATTTCTGTTGCAAGATCTAGGTTATGAGTCTTTCTCTGACTTATGTTGTACTTTCTATTTGTTGTGATCTGATTCAAGTATTTTAGTTAGTAGTCTTTTCTTCATCTTCTAGAGTTTGATCTCTAGTCTTATCTTGTGTGCTTGACTTTAGTTGAATTTGGTTGATCCATCTATATACAACAAAAGGGCATAACCCGTATAGTTTGCCTCTCCTTTTTGGGTAGAAGGCAACCTTAGTTTGTGCCCCAATGGTAGAAGAGGGTTTTGACCTAGTTGAACTCCTTAGGCTAGATAACTCTTTTCTACACTATAGTGGCCTAGTCAATATAAATAAGGATTGAGAAATGAATAATATGTAATAAAAAACTATTCATGTATGTTATAATAGTCACATGCGAGGCAAGTATGTATGACAAGTGAACATATTTTTGTTCCAATTTGTTGCTTTTATGAAGGATAGATTCACCATTTGTCTAGTGAAGAATGGAGAAATTTCTTAGATCAGATCTAGTGAGTCTTTGGGATTATTTAATAGTAAATTAAATGATGTCGATACTATTGATGATTGTTTTTTACACACTCATAACAAAAGTTAAAATTCATAAATGAACCTAACTATCTTGAAAGATACAAAGAAATCAACTAAGATTACTTGATCCCAAGTTTCCTTATTGGTCAGGTCTTGACCTGTTGGACCGTTCAGTAGGCTATTATGAAGCTATAATATGCAAGGGGCCTTACGTGATTTAAAGTGGGTTTGTTACTTACTGGACTCTTATTACACAAACCAATACAAATATCAACTTTCTAATCATTCATTTGCATAAAATCATTACTGTACCTCAAATCTTTATATGATTTATATTCAAACATGCTTTGCTTTTCAACTATTTATGAAGATTATCAAATATCAACTTATTGCTCTTAGACTCTTCAAATGTTAGATAATCTCCTTTAGATTTCAACGTTTAAGCTAAGTATTTCAAAGTTGCTGGGAAAAGTTAGAGAAATTTAAATTCACCATCATTCACTATAAGATCTAAATGTTCTGTTATGCACACAATAAGAAATACAATAGATTCAATTAAACCAACAGACTAAATCATTATATACAAATATCTTGAGTATTTTCACGAATATTGCATTCAAGATTGCGAGCTTTTAGAGAAATTATTTTAAATACAAGGAAGAGCTAGAAGACACTTAGAAAATAGACGTAGACTTCTAGATTCACTTATATTCAAAACACAGTCATACAAGATTTACAATGTAGGAATGACTCTTAGCTTTATTAATCGAATATACCAAAACTTACAGTGCTTTACAGATACATTAAGAAAGCTAGACATTCCATGCATTCCTTAATGTAGACAATAGGTGACCTCCTCTAAACTAAAATATTCTACTCCAAAATTCTCAGAAAGAATTTACAATTTCTGGCTAAATGCTAAAAATCCCTGTGTAAATAATATATAAGTAGCAATGCTTCTTATATAGAATTTGAATTCCCTCCCTTGCTACAGTTACAACCTCTATTCCATGGTTACAACCACTATTCCGCGGTTAAGATCCTTTTATTACTGACCAATGGTGTGCCTTCATTCCATAACCATGTGTCAATCCACTACTTGACATCGTCTCCACTCAAAGGATGCCCTTGGAATCTCTCATAAATAAGATTCCCATTTTAGGTGACCCTTTCCCACCAAGGCTCTTCATTTGATTTCCTCTCAAAATTCTTTGCTCTTGACCGCCTTTTCACTTTTT
Source organism: Cunninghamia lanceolata (assembly GCA_027924645.1). Taxonomy (NCBI): domain Eukaryota; kingdom Viridiplantae; phylum Streptophyta; class Pinopsida; order Cupressales; family Cupressaceae; genus Cunninghamia; species Cunninghamia lanceolata. The sequence goes on along the minus strand of BSBN01000972.1, from coordinate 17,210,784 downwards.
TAAATATTTCCCAAAGTTGTCAATTACGTCCTCCACAAAGGTGCGGTCCCCTCCTAGACTTTTTGCAAAAATATATTCTTGCATCATCACCTTTTCTTTCAATTCTTTTTCTTTGTCCTCTGAGCCCTCTATTATTTTCTTGTACTTCTTCATTTTGGCTCTTTCTTCCATCAGTGTATCCATCATTTGCTTGCTGAGAATTGCATTGGAATTCTCTATATAGGGTGTGAATATGGCACTGAGCTCTATCAATGCTCTGTCTAAGTCATAGGCTGACATCTCTGCACATTCATGTTGTAAGAGTCTTTCTATGATTTTCTTATGCCTTTTAATCATCTCATCTATTTTTCTCTCCAACTCTTGCATAACCACTATATTTCTTTTGAGGTTATCTTCCTCAAATATGAGCTCCAAAATCATCTGTGGCACTTGATTTGCCAATGTGATATTGAGTGCTCCCTCATTTATCAATTCTTCAGCTCTTGTCTCAATCTCTGTCAACTGTTTAATCTCAGATGTGCATTCTTCTTTTCTTACTTGGTAGTTATGTGTAAGTGTTATACACTTAATCTTTTCTTCTGCTGTCACCTTCCAACTCTTCACAGCCTGTCCTATTATTTGTTCACCCTTTTGTAAAAAATCATTGAACCATTCGTAAAAAATGTTGGCCTTGCACCTTTTATTTTCCATGTCTTATACTTCCTCTTTAGATACTATCACTATGTTAGTAGGTAAGTTAGGCATTGTGGCACTGGGGTCAAATATCCCCTTAATGAATTGCTAGAGCTGGACAATGTGTCCTTTCAATACCTCCTGTTTATTTTTGTCTTTCCTTAACATTTCTGTTGTCACCTGGTTCATATCTTTCCACTCAGCGATGTGATGTTCCCTTGTGGAATGCCTGAGGTCTAGATTAAGTATCTTGTATTCCTCTAGAGTAATCTCACCCTTTTCTTTCTCCTTTTGTGGTATAGCTAGGTTCAAAGTTTTGGATCCATCTGGACCTCTCTATATTGCAGACACCATCCTAGCTTTTCTCTTTTATTTTCTTGGAGTAGTTTTCTCACTAATAAGATTTTGATGTTAATAGGATCCAGATGTATTTCCTTCTTCTCCTTCCTTATCTCTCCTTCCAGCCAGGTAGGTGCCTCTTTTGTGCCTTCTGCAACCCTCTCTTCATTAATTACCTCTTCATGAGGTTTATCTACTTCTGCTTCTCTTTGTTGCTGCCTTTGCTGTTGTTGTTGCTCTTGTTGTTGTTGTTGCTCTTGTTGTTGTTGCTGATCTTGTTGTTGTAGTGGAGGCTCTTGTTGTTGTGGTGGAGGCTTTTGTCTGATAGGGTCCTCTCCTTGCCCTTTTGATTCAACTTCATCTCCCTCTCCTTCTATCTCAGTGTCCCTTCCATCCTCAGCTTCTTCTTCAGGATTTTCCATTTCAGGAACTTCCTCTTCATTTATTTGTTCCTTATTTTGCAGACTAATCTCTTCTACTTGTTCATCTGCTTTATTTTCATCTTCCTTTTCTGTTCCTCCTACCTCCCCAGGATCTTTGATCTCATCCTATACTCTATCTATTTCTTCTTCTTGTACTTGTTCTGTATGTGCAGGGGACCCTTCTCTTGTGCTCTCTCCCTTTGTTTCCTGTCCTTGGTCTTGCACACTTTCTTCATTCCTTTCTTCTTCACTAGGCTCATCATACATATTTAGCATATCCAATGCACTTGCCCCTGAGGTGTCCCCTTGTGCTACATGTCCTTCTGTGTTTACCTTCTCAGATGATTTTTCTTTTTCTGCTTCTTCAATCTTATGTGCTTCCTCTTGCACATCTCTAATGATTTCTGGTGGTACTAGAGTATCAAATGGATAAACAGATCTTGCCTCTTCCTGCACCTCCTCTTCTTTAATTTCTATATTTTTTTCTGTTTCCATTTCAGCTTGCAGGTTTGATTCTTCCTCCTCACTGAGGAAATCACTTGACTCTTCCTCTTCACTTTAGGAATCACTGAAGGCTTCCTGTATGTCAATTTCTTTCCCTTTCAACATCACTCCTTCCTCACTATCACTACTTCAATGTTCACAATGTACACAGTCTGCTTGTCCTTTTGTGCTCCTGATTCCTACTACCTCTCCTCAGCCAGCTCTGTTTTCACCTTTATGAATGTTTGTCCTAGTTCCATTGGAGCAGAAGTACTAGACATACTTCTTTTTTATTCCCCTACTTCTTGGGCTCCAATTGTATCTTTTGGTTTTGAAGACTCACCCTTAGACAAACTTATTGGGATTGCCCTCATTGGCTATTATCCTATCACCCTGCTAGCAGCCTGTGCTTCCTCTGGACTTATTTCATGGCTCATGGATTTTGGATCCACAAACGTTTCTAATGGAACCGCTACTGATATTCCTAGTGCATAGGGATCCATTACTGTAGCATTTTTATCCTTTTCTACTATCCTTGCTTCAACAATTTTTCTTTTCTTCTCATAGAAGCACTGTAAGTCTTCAGTGGGCTCTATCTTTCTTTTCCTGCCCTTTTGTGGGTATGTAACTATTATACCCTCAGCTTTAAGTTCCTCAATCTTATCCTTCAGCCATGTTTTTGAAAATAAAATTATTGGTTTAGACAATACATCCAGAGATGTATTCCATGGCTTTGACCAATCAGGCTTTGTAATGGGAGCTCGTCTTGCTTGTGCATAACTATGGTGTAACAACCTATCATCATCTTGTACTTTAGGAGGTACATATATGTTGCCAATAGACCTCATTTGTTCTATGGTTAATCTTTTGTAGGCTCTTTTCCTCACCTCTTTGTCATTTTTGCAATCTACCTAGAAATCCTCAATGTGTACTTGATGTTTATAGTTTTTATTTACAAAATTTTGGATTTTGTGGAAGGGATCAAATTTCCTTGCTAAATCAAATTCTTTGAAACCATAATATCTCAGCTCCTGCTCTAAATAACTAGCAACTTCCTCACTATAATAAGAGTTCCTCCCAACAGCCCATGGTAACTTTACATTTCCCCTGTTATTGAACTTTTTCTTATACATCCTGAAAATATTCAAGTTTTTCCTAGAAAACTCTAGCACTATTAGTTTATCAGAAGGATACCTGGGAAGCATAAATGGCTTCCCCTCAAAACCCTCAGTCCTTATGTAAGTGAACTATTCAAATTGTATGAACCAAGAACTGTGTAATCCAATCGCACTTTCTGCATCCTTAGACAGTCTTTTGCCTGGTTCTTCCCTTAGTTCTCTTACCATGTAGGTATAAAAAACATCATTAGCCAGAGAAAAGTTCTTCATTGCATTTTCCTCCTGCAAGACGGGGTAATGCTCATATACTAACTTTTGATCTGGACCCTTTCCCAAGGTACCTACCCTTTCTAATCCATGAATATAAGGCCTAACCTCTGTAGCACATGCATATAACACATAAGAAGATAGATAGAAGGGCAGGCTTTTATGTTGCCTCCTCATGGCCTGCCTCCAAATAGTAGTACTAATGGCCTTGGCCCAGTGGATTTGCCCTTGGTCTTTTTGTCCTGACCTTATAAATTCAATAACTGTGAACATCCATGGTTCACACCTGGTTCCATCCCTTAATCCAACTAGCCTGCTCAGCATGGTGACCATCAAATAAATCTCCTCCTTGAAGCATATCCTCATTAAATTCTTGGGTATCCTGGCCACAACCTTTGGTTTGTTTTCTGCATTATACCACCCATGGAATATCTTCCCTTTACATTCCTTCTCATTTGTGTAGAAGCCCTCATTGTATTTATCAATATTAATGTCTGTCATCTTATCAGTGATCTCCAACCTAAAAGTGTTAGCAATTCCTCCTGGAGTCAAATCAACAATTACTTTATCATATAGCATAACCATCCTGGTACTTGGGTTATACATAATTACACAGTCTAAGCTCAAATCCTTGGCTTCCATTGCCAATGGGAAACCCGTAGCTCGGTATAACCCACTCTCCCAGATACACTTCATGTTTGGAGTCGCATCCGCAGCGGTGATCTTCTTCAGGATATCTTCAGCATCGTAGGTCCCTATGTTTGTGTTAGTGCCTACTCTAGCTTCACTAATCAGGGATGGATAACATCTGTGAAAAGGTAATTCCTCTTTCTCTGGTTCTTTCCGTGGCTTTCTCTCTTTCTTTTCCTTGCCCCCTGCATCCTTCTTTTGTTTTGGGGCCATCCTGTGGAAATGTACATTTCTCAATCTTTGCTTCATATTCATGTTTAGGGTTTTCACTGTGTATCCCAATTTCTAACAATTTATCTTAACCTCATTTATCTTTTTTTGCCATTTTACCTTTAAATGGACTAAGCTCTATTTAGCTAATTTAACAATTAAAACAGTAATTCTGACAAATGCATGCATTTTGAAACTGAAATTACTGGAATTAACAGTTGCGTTTTACCATTCAAAAATTAAACGGGGTTCCAAGATAAATACCTATTTCTGTGACCATTTAACCTTTGATGTTGACTTACTTTTACCTTTCACTTTCACCCAACAACTGTAACTTCGCTAATCTGGAAAAAACTATTCGATTTTACTGTGAGAGCGCCTTTTCTGCAAATTTCAACGTTAACAATATATCTTGGAAGCAAAATAAAAATAATTCTGCCCTAACCCATGTTAAATTCCATTTGATTGATTATTGAACTCGCATTAATTATAGTAATTAATGTGCTACAACCCTCGGCTTTCCTTTTTTGTGTTTGAGTTTTTTTTTTTTTTTTACTTTTGACCGTTAGCTTAATTAAACATGCATTTTCTTTTGTATATCTCTTGTATGTTTTCCTTTTATCTTTCCATTGTATCTTCTAACATACAATCACTTTATGCATACAATTGAACTAAAGCCTTTTCCCCTTTACCTTTTCCGTACACCCCTTTGTATTTCTTGCTTGTATATCTCACTTGTATACTCTATTGTATAATCGCATATACAATCACATTATACAAACATTCTTTACCTTTTGTTCTTTCGCAATGCCCTTTGATTCTTTGTATATCGGGATTGTACATTATAAACATACAAACACAAAATATACAAGGACTTCTCCGTTTTTGACTCATTTCTGACATCCGGCTTGTATTCCACGCTATGTATAATCCCTTGTATATTTACTTGTATGTCTTCCATTTGTCAAATATACAAACCGAAATATACATAGCAGATTTCAACATGTATACATTCCAACCTAACTCCTTTCGGGTCCACCCTGTATGTATGTATAAAACATTTCTCAAATGCATACGAGGAAAAAAGCAACAAAATAAGAAAACCCGATGACTTCCCCTTTTGCGACTAACACAAAAGCATGATATACAAACGCATTTGTATATGAGATGACTTTGCATATACATAGAACTTTGTATATACAAGGCACAAACCCTCTGATTGTACATTTACCCAAGACATCAATAACTTGCAAAATACAGCAGATTTTAAAATAATTCAATAAGCAACCCCTGTTTATTTTCAACAAGGAATTCACCTATATTTTGACTTGGTACTTAAATGCAAATTTTCCTTATTTTTAACAAGGTTTGTATTTTCAGCTCCTCTTCTCTTTCACCACCAAGCAAACCACACCAACAAGCAAAGCAAACCAGCTTCAGCAGGGGGTCCTCATTTTGCTAAGGAGTAAAATGGGGCGTGTTGTGAGCATCACAACAGATACATTTCCCTAAAGATGAATTAAGACCATTGTATTTGAATGCTTGGCATTTATTAATGATTAATTCTATGTACTTATAAGCATCGGTGACCATTCTTAAAGGGGAAGGATGTCACATCCCTATTGTTAAGCCTAGTTATAAATATTTGTTTTAATGTATTTAATTATTGATTTGGGAAATAGCCAGAAATATAATTTTGATTATGTTGATTATTTTTTGATTTGTTAATAGAGATAGTTATAAGTAATGTTTAAGAATTTTTAAATGTATGCTATTATGTGTATGTTGAATTATGACATGGAATATTACTTAATTTTAAATATTAGTTTTAAATCATGATTTTAATTTAGACTATGTGTTTCTATTCATGAGTGTGATATGAAAGGAATTGACACTCTGAAACTAGAGAGAGAGAGAGTATCATAAGGGAGAAGGTATCTAGAAGCTTGGTAAGGTGGTATGAACTAAAAGAATCAACACGCATGTATCTAGAAAGCATATAGATAAGTTGCATAAATGTGTGAGTGTGTTTAACAAATTATTTATATGAATTCTACCAAAGAATTTTATTGTATTTATTACAAAATTATTGCATAGCATGAAGCTGAGTTGTTGTAATGTAATGCCAATTAGTTATGTACCATATACATACATTTTACTTGACTTATGAGGTTTCTATTTTGTACTTGAGAACGCTTTATACGATATTTATATAATAATATAATCATTCAAATTATATTTAAATTTGTTTGATTAATGCCATTATTGACTATTTAAAGTGTTCTTATTTATTGTAATTTGAATACGTTCAAATTATAATATATAAAAGAAAATTAAAATAAAAATAAATTGAATTTATTTGGGAAATGATGAGATTTAAGATAACTTAGAATAAGAATCTTGTGATGATAAAGGCATAGGATAAGGGAGAGAATCTAGGGATGAAAGGAGTCAGTTAATTATAAGATAAGGAGTCTATTTTTTGAATGCATGGAAAAAAGAGGGAATTCCATGCAGGGAAAGACTGAATAGCTAACCAAAAAAATGAAGAGTCGGTGAAAATCTTCTTAAAAAAATTAGATATTCTTTTGAAAAGATTTTTGGATATTAATATGCAATTGCTTGTATTTTTATTTACACACCGAGGAATCTAGTAGGGGAGCTGGATCACAAATAGAAAGGAACAAAATCTAAACCTTGTGCGAGAAGTTTTCTTTCCTATAAATTATAATAGTAATAGATTTCAAGTTTTTTATGTTTGTCTTATTTTTATTATTTATATGAAAGTTTGAAGCTCTAAATTCATAATGACAAGGATTGGGGTTTGTTGTAAATTTAGACACAATATTTATGGAGTTAAAACTTGATTACAAAGTTTAAGAATGGGTATTAATGCTCAAATTCACTTAAACACCTGAATGTAGCTTCTTGGGTTATTTAGTACCCAGTTGTTATTCACTACTCGAGAATTTAGAGCCCTTTTGTTATAATTTTCACAAGATGCTCGCTATTATATTTTGTTTTGTTTGCATAAAGTTTCTTAAGACTTGAGCAATAAAGCTATTTTGAGTTTATCCTATAATAATTGCATTATCTTGCATAGATATCTTATTAAGGGAGTCTATTAATCAATTCACGTGCCCTTGCTATGCTTTCTCTTTCTACACGCATGCCCACTATAATAAATCCAACTATAATATATCTAAGGAAATTTCTCTATTTTTAATGTATTGATGAATGCTCTTTCCTTGTACTAAAAATATCGCACAAGCAAGAGGGCATAGCAAAGGTTGTGAAATCTAGCTTTATGCCTGACAATTACTATTTCTTGATAGTTTCTAAAGCCTTCTCAACAAATCAATTGGTGTGTAAATTTCAATTTTTACATTCCATAAGTCAACCTATCAACGAGGCATTTTATCAAATAGATCATGTGCCTATATGTGCTAGCCTCAAACCAGTATTATTCCTTCTTTGCTAACTTAAGCTTGAGTTTGATTTAGTATGGTATTCTTTTGATACTTGTTATTTGTATAACTAGAATTTAAATTAGGTTTGAGTTTCCCAAATGGGGAGTCACTACTATTACTAGTACTTGTTAGATCTATGATATATGTAACTAGCTCTATGATATATGTAATTAGCAGTTGCATGGAATTTATGAGTAAATCATAATTTAAATACATAAGTTCATTTTAAATAAGAGTACGATCATATTATAGTAATGGTTTTTTTTTTGGTTAGTGAAATTGTAACAAACATATTTAAATTAAAGAACATAAAAAAAACTGTTTGAGGTGAGGTGAAAGGGAGCAGGAACAAAAAACAAAAGATTTTCAGTCAATTGTCTATAATTTTTTTTAATATAAAATCAAAGAAAACAAACCAACAAAAATGAAACTACCGACTAAGTAAATGTTGTTTTATTTTAAAATAATTATACCTTTTATTTTTTTTATTTAAATGAAAAATAATGTAACATGGGAACAAAATGAAATGGGAATGAACCAAAAAAAAAGGAATTATTCCACCTAATTTGAAGTTTTGGATAATTATAAAGAAATTTGGAAACAAAATTCATGGAAATTCAAACACCTAAAAATCTATCGGGGGAAAAAATGTATGAACAAGTGTTGTAGTTGCAAAAAAATAGTTTCAATTTACACTACATAGAGAATTCAATAGGAACATCGTCATTAGAGAAACAACATTAAATAAAATACACCAAACACAAAGAAAAAATTCAACAGTGGATAGATAATTTCTTTATTTAAGCACATGTTATTATTATTACAAATTGTATTGTTTCAAACCTAATTAATTTTGTTTCACATATAAAATTACATATGGATACCCCTATTTTGTTTATACTTGATCTATATATGTTTTCCTTGTATAGACCCAGTATCTTCATGAACTGATGGAATCTTAGTTTGACATTATGCTTTAAAAATACTTTGTCCCTTAATATGTAGGTCTTTGTATAGATAATGGCTTCAAGACTAAAATCTATGCATTTCTCTTTATCGATGTAGCCAGGAAACAAAACAAAAGAAAAAAAGGATAAAAGAGGATTTTTAAAAGTGCACCAGTAAACTATAAGGAAGTTAAAGCAACAGAAACAACTTTTTATGCCAATCTTGAGGAAATAAATTATGCAAAACTTTTTAAAACTGATCTAACAATTGCAGAAAATCTAGAAGCACATTAAAAACATGAAATAAACAAAGAGACACAAAACACCAGATATACGTGGGGAAAACCCTTTCGGGTGAAAAATCCCACACTCCAAAAGTCTGCTCAATGTATTTCAAATCCAATACCAAGAATACATACACTTGCATAGCAAGTTTATTATAGGAGTATCACCAGTAAACAACTCTAGAAGAATTCCAGTAGCATTCTAACAGTATAACAATACCTACAAACTTACACTATGCAAACTACTCCTCAAGCCTCCAATTTATAGACTTCTAGCTATACAAGAAACCATCTGTGGTTTTACAAAACCATGTGCGAAGCTTCTCAGCCAAGATTCCAGTCTAAAAATAAGCTCTCACGTCCAAAATGAAATCCCCTATTTTTGACCCTTACAAATGTCATAGAATCTATCATAATATGCCTAAAATTAGGCCTTCCATAATATACTATCATGTGGGCATCTTTTGACACCTAATAAACTGATTTTCAAGGCACCGACAATGTGTAACAATTGTAAGAAAATATTAAATGAAAATAACTATTATGGGAAATATGCAAGGTTGAGACACCTCATTTCCAAACATTATCCCACTTGTTGAATACCTTGCAAAAGCTAGGGGAATAACACCATCATGGATCAACTACTAGGGGCCAAAAGGCCCCTAGACTCAGAACACCACCTAAATTTTGCTATTCTCACGAGCTTAGTTAATGCATCTACAACATTCACCATGGTCTCTACCTCTTCTAGCTTCACCCTGCCATCCTCGACCATATCTCTCATGAAGTGATACTGAACATCAATGTGTTTGGTCCTGGCATGAAAAGTTGGGTTCTTCGCAAGGCAGATTGTACTCTGACTATCACAATAAACTGTAATTGTACCCTGTTTCAATCTAATATCTAAACACAAATGCTTTAGCCAAATGGCTTCTTTACATGCACGAGTAGCTGCCATGTGCTCTACCTCAGTAGTGGACAAAGTGACTACAACCTTTGACTTGCTCATCCAACTGATTGCACCACCATTAAGAGTAAAAACATATGTACTGGTGGACCTTCTGCTATCGACATCACCAGCCTAGCCTAAATCCACAAAACCATGAATACTCAAGGAATGTTGATCTCATGTAGCATGAAAATAATTATAGTACTTTGCTGTACCCCACAAATATCTAAAGACTCTCTTAACTAGATCCCAATGCACTCTTTCAGGATTAGACATATAACGAGAAAGAACTCCCACTGCTTGGGCAATGTCTGGTCTTGTACAGACCATAGCATACATTAAGCTTCCAACTACACTCTGGTCAAGCACTCTACTCATGTCTTCCATCTCCAATGGGGATGTAAGACATCATGTAATAGAGAGCTTTGTTCCCAATGTAACAGGAACACAAAGTGGTTTACAATCCTGCATGTTAAACCTTTGCAAAACTGAACAAACATACTTACTCTAGCCAAGCCATAGCTTTCTGTTCTCATGATCTCTTCTGATCTCCATCCCAAGTATGTGTTTTGATGCACCAAGATCTTTTATTTCAAATTTCATAGAGAGCTGAGATTTTAATTCTGCAATCAAACCTTTGCCTTTCCCAATAAACAACATGTCATCAACATATAAAGCAATTACTAGGAAATGATCACCATCAGATTTAAAATATACACAATGATCTAATTTAGACCGCACAAATCCCAAAATCAACACATAAGTATCAAACTTCTGGTACCATATCCTAGGACTTTGTTTAAGGCCATACAGATATTTCTTTAACTTACAACCCAAGTTGCTTTTACCTTTCACCACATAGTGCTCTGGCTGTGTCATATAGATTTCTTCCTCCAAATCACCATGAAGGAAAGCAATTTTCACATCCATTTGTTCAACCTCTAGGTTATAAGCTACTGCGATAGATAATAAAAATCGAATGGATGTCATTTTAGGAACAGTAGAAAAAATCTCACTGTAATCAATACCCTCAACTTGAGAGTATCTCTTTGCAACCAATCATTCCTTATACTTTTTAACATTTCTATTTCAACCAATCTTTTTGTTAAAGACCCATTTACATCCAACAGGTTTACGTCCTTCAGGAAAAGGTACAAGGTCCCATGTATCATTTCTTTTAAGGGCTGCCATCTCTTCATCCATGGTAACTTTCCAGGACTCTGCATCATTCAAACCCAAAGCCTCTTGCACATATCTCAGTTCATCAATGTTAGTACTCAAAGAAAAAATACACTTCCAATCATCAGGTGAATACCCATACCTTTCAGGTGGTTGCCTATGCCTTGTAGACTTTCGAACAAGTTGAGGTGGAGGTTCTTCCACTTCTTCCTCCTCTTCTCCCTCTTATGAAGATTCAGAGCTTGATGAACTCTCCTCAACTTCTTGTCTATCTTGGGGCCTCAATTCAACTTCTTCAGGCATAGAAGGAAGTTGAATCACATCTTTTTTCTATTCAATTTCTTTATGTTGTTCTGGCTAAAAAGTAATAGGAGAAGATTTAGTTTCTCTAAAAATAACACTTCTTGAATGAATTACCTTATGTGCAACAGGGTCCCAAAGCTTGTATCCTTTCACACCATAGCTATAGCTGATGAAGACATATTTGACAACCTTAGAATCTAACTATGTTCTCTTCTCCTTAGGCACATGTGCATATGCCTCACAACCAAAAACTCTCAGATGTCTACGTGAAGGACTTTTCCCCGACCATGCCTCCATAGGAGTTTTATCAACAAGCACTGATGTAGGAGATCTATTTATCAAAAAACAAGTAGTGGCAACAGCTTCAGCCCAAAACTTTTGTTCTAGACTAGTTCCACTCAACATACTCCTAGCCTTCTTCATTAATGTTCTATTCATTCTTTCTGCAACTCCATTCTACTGAGGAGAATATGGAGTTGTCTTTTGTCTTTTAATCCCAAAATCTGTACAGAATCTATCAAAATCTACAGAATAGTACTCACCACCATTGTTAGTCCTCAAACATTTAATTTTCTTTCTAGTCTAAGTTTCTACCATAGCCTTGAACTCATTAAAATGACTGAAAACTTCATATTTACTCTTTAAAAAATATACCCATGTTCTCCTACTGAAATCATCAATGAAAGTAACATAATAAACTAATTTACCAAGAGAAGCAACATCAATAGGACCAAATACATCTGAATGGATTAGATCCAATATACTATTAGACTAAGGGCACACAACTGAGAGGGGGGGTGAATCAGTTGTGCGAAACTTTCTCAATTTAAACACTTGAATCTTCTTTAGTGATTACCAGAATATTAATCATGAACCATAATGCATTCAAATCAAAAGCAGAAACATATCAACACATAAGAGACCAAGATTTTAACGTGGAAAACCCAGTTAAGGGAAAAACCATGGGGTGATTAACCCAAGAATGTATTCTTTGTTAGAAGAATAGAAAGAACAAAATGGCACATGCCAATTAGGGCTCACTGCCCGAGCACACTTCTCACAAGAGGCTCACTGCCTACAAAAGACACACTGTCTACAAAGAAATAAGTATCGCCTTTATGAATTGGACAATAGCATCTTCACCATGCTTGAATCAGTTTCATTTAAGCCCAATACTTCTGCTCTACCTTTCGCACTTCTCTTCGCTACCACACACTCATCACCGTAAGACACACTTCAAAATGACTTCACAATCCCTTATTTATACAAGGCATCGACTTAGGAACAATCATCTAAGTCAGAAAACACCTACAAGAACATCCACAAGATGTGTAATGCATCCGGTCGGCCAATCTCAAGAAGAACACCAATATCCGGTGGTTATTCTTCAAATGCAAATTCTAACTTCAATGCAGACCACCAACATGAACTAGACATGATCCAACGATCATCATAACCTCCCCTGAATCATCAAGAACATCCGTACTTCATCATTCTACTGGAATTCTTCTCTCCTTCATCTGGAGCTTCAAGAACATAGTCTGTCATCACTGTCACAAATGAATAGGCTCTTCCAGACCTTTAAACCATGAACCAATCTAGTTGATACTTCACAAGGACGTCCTCAACACTCCCTCAAATCCACAGAACAGGATAATGAAATTCCAAATCTCACCAGACCTATCTGTGGCACTCTATCACCTCTGAACACCTGTCAGAACCGGTTCTACTTAAGCGACCACAACTTCTTCAGATCTTCATGCGGACCTCTGAAAACTTAACTGGAGTATCTCAAGACTTACATATACAAACTCTTTAAACCGCAATCTCTGATCATCAACCTATTGAGGATTTTTACCTTCTTGTCATCACTGTTCTTCACTGTTCCTAATTGAGACTAATTTTTTCAATATCCTCAGCACACAGCTCATCTAATCCTTCTCATTAATGTAACATGAGTATGTTGACATCAATGACAACACCGGTTAGGCCCATACTTACAACAATCTCCCCCTTTGTCATTGATGGCAATAGATGATGTGAAAAACCATCAAGACAAGAACTTCTCCTTGCTGTCACAACTCCCCCTTTCAGCAACAACTATTCACATGTCTACTCTTCCTTTATTGCTCCCCCTTTGATTAGCAACCACTTGTTTTTCACATGTCTTCTCTCCCCCTTTGACATCAATGGCAAAGGGCTCATACTTGCAACTCCATTACTTCATAACATACCAACTGCTCCCCCTGAGTAGTAGCTCCCTATCATCAATCCAGATCACAAGATATGACTATGATATCCACCAGATTGATGCACATCAGCGCATACTAGTTCATCACCGGAGGGGCAATAACCCCTAACTTCTCCCTAAGATACTCAAAATAGTCCTTGGGAAGAGGTTTAGTAAAGATATCTGTAATCTGATCCTTGGAGGGCACATACTCCAATCTGACTTCATCCTTGTTCACTTGCTCTCTCAGAAAGTGAAACTTGATAGATATATGCTTAGTCTTAGAATGCAACACTGGATTCTTAGAAATATTTATTGCACTTGAATTATCACAGAAAATTGTGATAGGCTCCTCATATTCTACTTGAATATCTCTTAGCATCTGCTTCATCCACAAAACTTGAGTGCAACTACCTGCTGCTGCAATGTATTCTACTTCAGTTGTAGATAGGGATATTGCCTCTTGTTTCTTGCTTAGCCAAGAAACCAATCTTTTTCCCAAAAAGAATGCTCCTCCACTGGTACTCTTCCTGTCATCCACATCTCCTGCCTAATCTACATCTATATATGCATGAAGAGAAAAATTATGATCTCTAGGATACCACAGACCATACTCAACTGTTCCTTTTAGGTACCTAAAAATCTTTTTGATTGCCATGACATGAGATTCTCTGGGATCAGCCTAGAATCTCACCACAAGACCAACAACTTGCATTATATCTGGTCTAGTTTGAGTGAGATACAATAATCCCCTAATCATTGATTTGTACTTTATCTGATCTACCTTAGGAGAGTCATCATCTTTGCTCAACTTACATTTGGTTGCCATGGGAGTATTCATTGGCTTTGAATCTTCCATTCCAAATTTCCTCAACAATTCTTTCACATATTTGGTCTGAGAAATAAAGATTCCTTTCTTTCTCTAAGTAATTTGCAGACCCAAGAAGAAATTTATTTCACCGAGTATTGACATCGCAAACTCACTTTTCATTTGATTTGCAAAGGTTTTACACATACTGTCTCTTCCTCCAAAGATGATATCATCAACAAATACTTCAACAATCAAGATGTTTTCATGATCAATTTTGAAATATAGGTTACTATCAGCAGTACCTTTGTTGAAACCAATCTTCAAAAGATGTTTGTCCAGTCTTTCATACCAGGCTTTTGGGGCTTGCTTTAGTCCATACAGTGCCTTCTTCAATTTGCAACCATATCACCATGCTCATATAATTGAAAACCATCCGGTTGTTCAATGTACACTTCTTCTTCTAAGTCACCATTCAAGAAGGTAGACTTGACATCCATCTGATACACCTTGAAATCCTTGAAGGTAGCAAATGCAAGAAATAATCTGATTGCTTCAATTCTTGCCACCGGAGAAAAGGTTTCTTTAAAATCAATCCCTTCTATTTGAGAGTAGCCTTTGCAGACCAATCTGGCTTTATTTCTAATTACTTCACCAACTTCATTTAGTTTGTTCCGGAAGACCCATTTGGTTCCAATCACATTCTTGTTTCTAGGTCTGGGAACAAGATCCCAAATGTGGTTTTTCTCAATTTGCATCAACTCTTTCTCCATTGCTTTGGTCCAGTTTTCATCATTGCAGGCTTCATTTATTGTCTTAGGTTCAATCTTTGAAATCAGACAATATTCATCTGAAGTTTGAGCAATTTTCCTTCTAGTTTACACACCTTTGCTCTTGTCACCTATGATTTGATCTTCAGAGTGGTTCAATCTTCCATACCTTGGAACTTTGGGAGTTTCTTGCACTTCTGCTTCTTGATTAGGCTCATTCAGACCTATCTCTTCTTCCTAATTTACCGGATCAGTCTGAATCTAACTTTCAGAAGAGGATTGAGCTCCTTGAACCAAAACACCATTCTGATCATCTTCATCATATTCATAAAACCTTGAGTGTTTCTCTATTCCCTCATCAACCTTAACATTTGTACTTTCTATCATCTTTCTTAGTCTCTTGTTATAACACCGATATGCTTTGCTTTGAGTAGAGTAACCCAAGAATATTCCTTCATCACTTCTAGCATCAAACTTGCCTAAATCTTCATCTCTTTTGATGTAACATTTGCTACCAAAGACTCTGAAATATCTTATAGTAGGAGTAATGCCAAACCAGAGTTCATAAGGGGTCTTACCGGTATTGCTTCTGATTTGAACTCGATTAAGAGTATAGACTGCAGTGCTGACAGCTTCTTTCCAATAGATTTGAGGAACATTTGCTTCCATCATCATGGTCCTAGATGCTTCCTGGATGGTCCAGTTCTTTCTCTCCACTACTCCATTCTGCTGTGGAGTCCTCGGAGCAGACAACCATCTCTTAATTCCATGTTTCTCACAGAATTCTATGAACTCACCGGATGTGAATTCTCCACCTCTATCAGACCTTAGACATTTCAACTTTATTCCTATTTCATTCTCTACCATAGCCTTGAATATTTTGAATTTTTCAAGAGCTTTTGATTTCTCCTTTAGAAAGGTTACCCACATCATCTGGGAATAGTCATCTATTAGCAACATGAAGTATCTATCACCTTGAATACTTCTAGTTCTTGTCAGACCACAAAGATCAATGTATACTAACTCCAATAATCTGGTAGAAGATAGTTCCTTGCTTTTGAATGTGACTCTGCTCAGCTTACCCAACTGACATTCCTTGCACAAGCTGTTAGTAGGTTTCACCAATTTTGGAAGATCTCTTACAGTCTGAGTATTGCTTATCTTGATGATATTATCAAAATTCACATGACACATCCTTCCATGCCATAACCAACTCTGATCAACTTGAACAAATAAGCAACTTTTACCAGTACCAACCAAGTGGAAGATATTACCTTTAGTTTGAGCACCAGATGCAATCTCTTTTCCAGATCTTTCAAAGATTTTGTGTTTTCCATTCTTGAATCAGAGATCATAGCCTTTGTCCATCAACTATCCAACACTGAGAAGATTGTGCTTCAAACCTTCAACATATAGTACATTACCAGTTTTGTTTCTTCCATCATAAGAAATAGTTCCTCTTCCTCTAATTCTGCTAGCAGAATTATCACCAAACTTCACCACTTCTCCTTCATACCTTTCCAAGTCTATGAGCTTATTTTTATCACCTGTCATGTGGTGAGAGCAACCACTGTCAATGACCCAATCATTCTTTTCTTCAACTTGGGCAGCTAGAGCTCTTTCTACAACTTTATGATTGATAGATACAGAGGATATTTGTTCTTCTTCCTTGATGGCAATAAACACCCATTCACTTCCAGATTTGTTTCATGTCTCTGATTCATCATCTATTACTCCTTCATTATCATCTTATTCATGAACATAGTAACAATTCTTTTGGAACCTTGATCTGTTAGGATTTCACTTTGAAAATCTTTCCAGACATCTTGAGGTAAAATGACCAATCTTATTGTAGTTAAAACACTTAAAAGGCAATTTTCCTTCATACTTACCGGATCCTCTTGGCAGTCTCTTTGCAATGAGGGCTTCAAGTTGAGCAGTTTCTACTTCTTCTTCTTCTAGGTCTTTTCTTGCTTTTTCATACCATGACAGTTTCCTTGATGAGTTCTCTACTGGATCAAATCCTTGTTTACCTTTCATAGAGGCACTAGCTTTTAATGTAGTTTTAGTTTTGGGGGGATCATCTCCAAACTTGGTCATTTCAAAAGCAGCCAGTTTGCCAGCCAATTGGTCTCTTGTGATAGTTGTATGGGCTCTGAATTCATCAATAACAACAACCTTGATTTTGTAAGAGGCAAGAAGTGATCTGAGAATTTTACCAACAATCTCATTTTCATCCAAGACTCCACCAGAATTTCTAATTCCACAAACCAACTCATTCACTCTTGGCATAAAAGTGATAATATTTTCATCATCTCTCATCTTTAGTTTTTGAAATTTCCCTTTTAGACTCTGTAACTTTGCACATTTAACATACTTGTCTCCTTCATGCAGAAGTTATAGTTTAATCCAGATCTCATAGGCAGTTGGTAGGTCAATAACATTTGAGAGCTTTGAGTCAGTTAATATGCTTAGAAGAGCCTCTTTGGTCTGTAGATTATTTTCAGCATCTATGATTTCATTTAGGGTTGTCAGACCACCCTGTGGAGGTACATACGCTTTTGTGACCATGGACCAGTATGCCATTCCCATACACTATAAGTGACATTTCATGTGACCTTTCCAAAGAGAAAAGTTGGTTCCATCAAACTTCAGACAATCCTTCTTGTATGACGACATCTTAGATCTCCTCAAGCGGTTAAGCTCCTTTTAGAGGAACTTAGCTTTGATACCAATTGTTAGACTTAGGGCACACAACTAAGAGGGGGGGTGAGTCAGTTGTGCAAAATTTTCTCAATTTAAACACTTGAATCTTCTTTAGTGATTAGCAGAATATTAATCATGAACCATAATGCATTCAAATCAAAAGCAGAAACATATCAACACATAAGACACCAAGATTTTGACGTGGTAAACCTGGTTAAGGGAAAAACCATGGGGTGATTAACCTAAGAATGTATTCTCTGTTAGAAGAATAGAAAGAACAAAATGGCACATGCCAATTATGACTCACTGCCCAAGCACACTACTCACAAGAGGCTCACTACCTACAAGAGACACACTGTCTACAAAGAAATAAGTATCACCTTTATGAACTAGAGAATAGCATCTTCACCATGCTTGAATCAGTTTCATTTAAGCCCAATACTTCTGCTCTGCCTTTCGCACTTCTCTTCACTACCACACACTCATCACCGCAAGAAACACTTCAAAATGACTTCAGAATCCCTTATTTATACAAGGCATCGACTTAGGAACAATCATGTAAGTCAGTAAACACCTACAAGAACATCTGCAAGACGTGTAATACATCCGGTCGGCCAGTTTGAAGAACACCAATATCCGGTGGTTATTCTTCAAATGTAAATTCTAACTTCAATGCGAACCACCAACATGAACTGGACATGATCCAACGATCATCATAACCTCCCCTGAATCATCAAGAACATATGTACTTCATCATTCTACTGGAATTCTTCTCTCCTTCATCTGGAGCTTCAAGAACACAGTCTGTCATCATTGTCACAAATGAATAGGCTCTTCTAGACCTTTAAACCACGAACCAATCTAGTCGATACTTCACAGAGACGTCCTCAACACTCCCTCAAATCCGT
Source organism: Cunninghamia lanceolata (assembly GCA_027924645.1). Lineage (NCBI taxonomy): Eukaryota > Viridiplantae > Streptophyta > Pinopsida > Cupressales > Cupressaceae > Cunninghamia > Cunninghamia lanceolata. Next base: position 17,192,029 of record BSBN01000972.1, on the reverse strand, counting down.
AGAATGGGATAATGAAATTCTGGATCTCACCGGACCTATCTGTGGTACTCTGTCACCTCTAAACACCTGTTGGAACTGGTTCTACTTGAGTGACCATAACTTCTTCAAATCTTCATATGGACCTATGAAAACTTGACTAGAGTATCTCAAGACTTATATCTACAAACCCTTTAAACTGCATCCTCTGATCCTCAACCTATTGAGGACTTTTACCTTCTTGTCATCACTATTCTTCATTGTTCCTAATTGAGACTAATTTTCTCAATATCCTCAGCACACAGCTCATCTAATCCTTCTCATTAATGCAACATGAGTATGTTGACATCAATGACAACACTAGTTAGGCCTAGACTTATGAGAAGACAAGTAAAATTGAATGCAGTTCTATTTGCCATAAATACAATGTTCACATAAATCAAACTCTAGATTGCAATCATTCAAACCTTCAACAAGGTTCTTATTTTTTAGGGCTTTCAAACCCTTGTCTCTAATGTGACCAAGTCTCTAGTGTCATAACATGGTCTTTGATTCAGTAGATAGAGCATCTTTGGGTACCCAAAAGCCACGACCATCCACAGAAGAGGAAACCATCTCTTTTCTCAGAGAAGTAGTTTATGGCTTGATTTTATCAAAAGTACTATTGCACTCAACCATGCATGCATCAAGCTAGTACAATGTACCTAATCTACTTCCTCTTGCTATCACCATAGCACCTGTCACCATTTTTACACCTAGTTCAGAAAACTGTCCATGCACACCTACATCTATTAGCTTGCTAACAGATAATAAATTTCTTGCTAGTCCTTGGATATGCGAGACACCATCAAATCATCTAACTCTACCATCACAAAAATTCACATGAATACTACCACGGCCAACAATGTCAAGGAAAGAATTATCACCCAAATACACCTTACCACCATCATAGTTTTCATACTTACTAAACTAGTTTCTGTTAGGAGTCATGTGGAAAGATGCACCTAGGTCTATCAACCATGTATTATCACCTACACGAGTGGCCAAGGCTGCAATAAAAGCATCTCCATCTTCCTTTTCGGAGTCAGAATCAGAATCTTGCTTCTTCTTCTTCTTCTTCTTTTTCTTCTCTTCTTTACATTCTTTTTGGAAGTGTCTGGATTTGCCACAGTTCCAGCATATTGCCTTGGACTTACTAAGAGATTTTGATCTCCCCTTATTCTTGGACTTAGAATAGCCATGCTACTTCTCATCTTTGCCTCATTCTTTTGGTCTTCCTCAAACACTCAAAGCCTCTTTGCCATTCAGGGAGGCCTTCCTTCTCATGTCTTTGGAGAGTAGAGAACCAAAAACATCCTCCATCTTTAGAGTGACTGAAGTGCTCCCAATGGCCATGACTAGGCTGTCCCATGAGTCTAGCAGTGAACATAGCAAAGTTTGGCACCTTTCTTCTTTAGCCATTTTCACCCCAACTGAGGTCAACTAAGTCACCAACATATCGAATGTTTCCAGATGCTCAGAAAATCATCCACCATCTTCCATTCTCAAGGAATACTTCTTCCTTAAGTAAATCTTATTTACTAAAGATTTAGCTTGGTATATCTCACCCAACTTCTTCCAAAGCTTCTTCAAAGTGGATTCTTCATGGACATTTATCAAAATCAAGTATGCAAGACACAGTCTTATGAGACCTTTAGCTTTTCTATCCATTACATCATATTTTGTAGCCAAAGCTGGATCTATAGGCCTTTGGACATTTTCATCCACCCCATCCCGTAGATCGTGATCAATTAACAAATATTCCATCTTCAGCTTCCACATTTCAAAGTTTGTGCCAAAAAAATTTTCAACCTCCATTCTCCCAGATGCGCTCACCATCTGAAAATACCTATAACAATATCACAAAGTATCCTTTGTACAAGCTCCCACTCAAACCTTCATTAGCATAAAAAACCCAACAACCCACAACTGAAACCAAAGGTGATCAATCTCTGATACCACTTGTAAGGAAGTGAAAGTAGTGAAAACAACTTCCTATGCTAATCTTTAGGAAATAAATTATGCAAAACTTTTTAAAACTGATCTAACAATTGCATAAAATCTAGAAGCACATTAAAAAAATGAAATAAACAAAGAGACACAACACCAGATATACATGGGGAAAACCCTTTCAGGTGAAAAACCCCACACTCCAAAAGCCTACTCAATGTATTTCAAATCTAATACCAAGATTACATACACTTGCAGAGCAAGTTTATTATAGGAGTATCACTAGTAAATAACTCTGGAAGAATTCCAGTAGCATTCTGATAGCATAACAATACCTAAAAACTCACACTATGCAGACTACTCCTCAAGCCTCCAATTTATAGACTTTGGGCTATACAAGAAACCATATGTGGTTTTACAAAACCATGTGCGAAGCTTCTTAGCCAAGATTCTAGTTTAAAATTAAGCTCTCACATCCAAAATGAAATTCCCTATTTTTGACCCTTACAGATGTCATAGAATCTCCTAAAAATAGGCCTTCCATAATATACTATCATGTGGGCATCTTTTGACACCTAATAAACTAATTTTTAAGGCACTAACAATGTGTAACAACTGTAGAAAAATATTAAATGAAAATAACTATTATGAGAAAAATGCAAGGTTGAGACACCTCATTTCCTAACATAAACAGGGGAAAAATTACCTGTAGATCTAGAGAGATTGACGAATACAGAAAATATACAAACAGACTCTTGTACAAAATATTTTAACATGTTAAAAAAACCAATTACATGGGAAGTGCTCAAGCCTTGATAAAGGAAAGATGTAGGTGAAAAAAGCAATTACCATCAATGCATTAATTAAAAGCCATGGTGTCCCAAAAGAATCCAGGTGGAAGGAACCCGCCAACGGAGTAAAATGAAATGGCAGCTGTATTTAGAATGCATGACCATGTATTAACCTCACCTCGCTGCAATGTGTTTATTATATTATAAGCTTCTCATTTTTATTTATTTTTTCATTGTATTGTACATTGTTAATTATTAATTAGAAATATGACTCATTGCCTTCTTAATTTATTAATTTATTCTACATTGTTATATAAAAATGATGATTCATCACCTTTTTAATCTGTAGTCTGCCAATCTTGATGTTGAAATTATTATTTCCTACACTCTCCATGCAATCTATTCCATTCTTAAAATTGGGCCTTCTCCAGGACTACACGTCATGGCCCACTATTGAAAAAAAAAAAAAGCTATATCATAGATAAAAAATCAGACACAAGCACAAAGAAAAAATAATGAGTAAATTACCTTAGATAAAGAGGTAAGTGTGAAACATATACTTGATTAGATATGAAAAATAGAATGAAATAATTGTTAGGTGTGTGGCTTTGTGAAGCCCAATGCAATGGCTTATTCCCTCTGGGACTAGACTACAGTCTTCATGATTCTAACATCTGTTCTTTTATCTGCTGACTCCTTGCATGTACTTGATTTTCTCTAAGTCTTTTTATTCTTTTTGTTGGTGAAGGCAGTTGGTACTAAATATCAGTTTCGATATTGTTTTCTAGAGAATGTTTAAAGAGTTGATGCTACTCTGTTGTAATTGAATGAAGTGTTTAATAAAAAGAATGTCCCTTGTTGTTCATTATGGATGTAGCCAGATATTCTGGTGAACCACATTAAATTTTTCTATGTCTATTTTGTTGGGAATTAAGGTGTCTCAACCTTGGTAATTCCTTGTATTATTTTCATTGTATTTATTTATTTATTGCATATGTTGTAAATTAAATTATAAATTCATATTGTCATCATGTGGGATGTGGCACGGTGATGTGCCATCCTACATGGAAGATGACAGAAACAGGAGATTCTATGACAGGTGAAGACATGTGTCAAAGAGCATATTTGAAAAGGCATCTTTGGGCACGCCAAGGTGGACTATGACATGTTGTAAGAGAATATGCTATTTATAGCCTGTGTATGATAGATTCTCTTATAGCTATAAGTTGTAACTACTATGATAGATTCTATGATGGTTGTAAGAGTCATAAGAGCATTTGTCATAGCCCATTTTTGAAATAGGCGACCTCTTTGGGATGGGGTGTGTGGACAAGTGTCAGAAGCATCTTACAATGTTGACCAAGTGTCCATTAGCATGGGTTTTGGGCCATGAGGCCAAGTTGGATGCCCATTCTAAGATAGAGGCAATTTTGCCTTGTATTTTCTATATAAACATGTGCTTTGAGGAGGAGATGTATTATAGGTTTGACAGGTACTGTTATGCTATTGGTTTCTCTCTAGATATGAGTGTCGAAGACTCCTAAGAGCTTGCATTACAAGTGTATTGTAAACCATTTTAGTTTTGTTAATACATTGTGCAGGTTTTGGACTGTGGGGTTTTTCACTCGATAATGGTTTTCCCCATGTATATCTTGTGTCTCTCTTTTTTGTCTCACTTTCTTGTTTATGTGTTTGCTGCAAATATCTCTGTTATCCCTATTAGTGGGTTTAACATTACTGTAATAGTAAGGATAAAATTGAATTTGCACTCTCCTCCCCTCATTAGATTAGTGTAGGAAGTGATTTCCACACACCTAGCTTCCTTTCAGTTTGTATCAGAGCTTGATCACCTTTGGTCCTAGTTGTTGGGTAGGGGTTTTGTGAGATGATCTTGGGTTGAGTGGGAGTATTGTGCAAAGTATTTTGTATCTTGTTGCAGCAAGGAGATGGAAACCACATCCAGAAGGTTAGAGGTTGATAAATTCAATGGCACTAATTTTGAGTTGTGGAAACTCAAGATGGAGGACCTACTTGTAGATTGTGACCTATGGGAAATTTTATCTGTTGTGAAACCTATAGCAATGTCACAAGTTGATCAGGACCTCAAAGATCAAAAGGCTAAGGGTCTCATAAGACTCTGTTTAGCTGACTCTATCCTATTGAATGTCCATGAGGAGAAGAGTATGAAAGATCTTTGGAAGAAGTTGGGTGATGTTTATTAGGCCATGTCCTTGGTAAACAAACTCTTTTTGAAAAAGAAGTTGTTCACTCTGAAGATGGAAGATGGAGGATCTATTATGGATCACATGAATGCTTTCAAAATGATCATTGCATAGTTGACATCTATGGGTGTGAAAATGGAGGAGGAGGATCATTGCCTAACCCTCCTTTGTTCTTTGCTAGATTTGTGGGATCATCTTGTCATGGGTATCAGAAGCACCACTACCACCTTCAAGATGGAAGATGTGGTGTCCTCACTGTTATCTGAAGAAATTAAGAGGTAGACATCCAAATCAGCCAAAGAAGCTCTTGCAATTCGTGGAAGATCCAAGGAGAAAGGGAAGAAGAAAGACAAGAAAGATGAGAAGGGCAGATCCAAATCTCGTGGGAGATCCAAATCTTTTAGAAAGTCAAAGGCTCTCTGTTGGAATTGTGGAAAAATTGGGCATTTTTGAAAAAGAAGAAGAAAGCTCCTGACTTAGATTTTGACAAGTTACAAGATGATGGTGATGCCTTCATCGTAGCCCTAGCCACCCATGCATCTAATGATGTGTGGTTGATTGATTCTAGTGCATCATTCCACATGACCTCGTATCGAGACTAGTTCACAAAATATTAAGAGTTCGATAATGGAAGAGTGTACCTGGCTGATGACTCTCATCTAAAGATTGTTGTTCATGGAGGAGTCTCACTCTGATTCCTTGATGGATGAGCGAAGGGGATCACTAGAGTTATTCACATTCTAGGCCTTGCACTGAAGCTGCTTTATGTAAGTATGTTGAATGATGCAGGTGTGTAGGTTGTCTTTTTGAAGGATGGATGCAAGATGACTAGAGGATCTATGGTGCTTGCGAAGGGTACTCAGAGAGGTACTAAGTTTTAGCTAGAGGCATGTACTTCATAGTGCAATAGTTCTTCTAACTCAAAGAAATGAGTTGCAGTCACTTCATCCCCACCACCTGAATGAGTAGTGAAGAAATCTATTGTAACTAGTTATGATGGTAGTGCACATGCTATGAAAGCTAAGCTTCCTACTGAAAAGACTATGTTATGGGATTTGAGATATGGCCACATTGGTGAGAAGGGTCTGCGTACCCTAAAAAATGAAAACTTCATTGAGGGCTTAAATGATTGTAATCTCAAGTTTGACTTTTGCAAACATTACATTTATGGAAAGCAAAACTATGTTCAGTTTTACTCTAGTTCTCACAAGTCTTCTGGTGTATTGGATCTTATTCATTCTAAAGTGTTTGGTCCTGTTAATATTCCTTCGATTTCAAAATCCATATATTTTGTATCTTTCATAGATGATTACAATAGAAGGACATGGGTTTATTTTATGAGAAGCAAGACTGAAGTCTTTAGTCAGTTTAAAGAGTTTAAACCCTTTGCTAAAAATTAGACTAGTAAAAAGATTAAGTGTTTGAGAACTAACAATGGTTGTGAGTTTTGTTCGGTAGAGTTTGATAAGTTCTGCAAAGAGCAAGGGATTGAAAGGCATAAGACAACTCCATAGACCCCACAACAAAATAGATTTGCTGAGAGGATGAACATTACATTGATGGAGAAGGCTAGGAGTATGCTTAGTGGAGCAAGCCTCGAACAAAAGTTTTGGGCTGAAGCTGTTGCCACTACTTGCTATCTGGTAAATAGATCTCCTACATCAGCTCTTATTGGTAAGACACCTATGGAGGTGTGGTCTGGTAGGAAGCCATTAGTTAGACATCTTTGTTTTTTTGTTGTTAGGCATATGCACATGTGAGTAGGGAGAAATAGTCTAAATTGGAGAACAAGGCTATTAAATGTATTTTCATTGGCTATGGTGTCGATGTGAAATGATATAAGCTTTAGGATCCAGTGGCTAAAAAAGTATTGTATAGAAGAAGTGTTATCTTTAGAGAGATAACACCTTCTTCCATTTTTCTACAGCTAGAATAGATAGAAAAGAAAGAGGATACGATTCAGTTTGCTTCTACCCCTGAAATGACTGAACATATAGACCTTGTGAGACCTGATGATGAGGGGAGCTCTAGCAGCTCTAAAAGCTTAGAAGAAGAAGCAGAACCTCAACCTTTGTCATGCCCACATTTTCCATGCGGTCACGACACGCATCACATGTGTCATGTCCACATTTGTCATGTGGTCATGACACGAAATATAAAAAAAATTCACGCTTCCCTAGAAAATCCCCTCGCACACGTAAGCGTGTTCGGTGGTGCTATGCTTAAGGCATAAAAAAATAGTTGAATGCGGGGTAATACGTACACATGCACATACCAAATGCAATGTAGGCTAACTACAACGTGATGCGATTAACGTCGCCAATAGGGTTAGGATCAACGATTGTAGCCCTAAGTCAACCTATGTGAATGAAGGGATTTTGATGTAAGTCAAAATCAATAGACAAAATCAAATGCATGAGGGAAAGATAAAACACAAAAATTAAATGACAATACTCGGCAAAAACATTATGATAATCCCAAATAGGGTTAAACTTCACTAACCTAACTAAACCTTAAATTCTAGGAAAATATGGCAGTATAATGCCTCACAGGCGTGAGTAGTGTTTATTGTACTAAAACTAATTTGATCAAGAGGTCTACTAATTTGGATTAATAAATTACTTACAACTCACTAGTTGCACTGATAATACTATTGATTGAGTTAATTGAACATTTTTCAACAAAGTCTGATCATTTGTTCTCCTTCACGTTTTCTACAATTTTATATGTTTTTCAACAAAGCTCGATCAATTTGTTCTCCTTCACATTTTCTATGATTTAAGATTAATTTGCTCTCCTTCACGTTTTCGATCAATTAGAGTTATCTCTAAATTCTTTACATTATTCCTAATTTCTTGGTAGATCAGATCTCAAAAATAGGTTTTACTAACTACATTAAAAAACTTTACTAGGTTTCCAAGTGGGGTTTAAATCAACGTTTAATTCAATTTTGTTAATTAAATTGCCCCAATCATGATTAAAGGAATATTAAATTTTATTTAATAACGTTGTGGTTTACATCGTTCTCATGGAGTTAGGTTTCCTAACTCGATTGTTTAAAATAATTACCTCTTAATATTTTAATTGTAGAATTTTTAATTCCATCTTGCCCTAATTTCTTCGTACATTAAAATATAATTGTCTTTATTGCAAAAACCCTAGCCCTCTTTTTAAATCTCATGCATTTTCTCCTCTTTGTTTTCACTTTTATCTTTCTTTCTCTTTTTCTCATTTTCTTGTGTTTTGATTTGCAGGTTGGATGGCCACATATGAAATGCATATGATGGCTTTTAAAAATTTACAAATATATATATATATATATATATATATATATATTCATTTTAAATTGTATATAGAAATGCTCTTTTAAAATATATATTATATTTTTACTTTGTTAAATGCTAAACCTAAATTTCTTTTTGTTTTTTTGGTGGAAGACTAACAATGGAGGGACTGTGGTAAAGAGGTCAGGTAGCGGTGGCATTTAATAGAGGCCGACGCATATGTGGTGGCATGATCTAGTAGTGGAGAGGAGGGTGAAGGTGGAAGGGCCGTAGAGGCCGCAGGGTGGAGGGAGGGTGGAGGGTCGGCAGCTCGGGAGTGGAGATGTGGTCCACGGGGGTTTGTAGAAGGGGGGAGTGTGGGGAGGGGGACAGAGCCTCCACCCACATCCCATGTAATGGGGTGTGAGTGGGGGCTCCTCCCCCCTCCCCACACCCAACACACAACAAAACAGCGGTGGGGGGGGGTTTTGAACCCCCCGCAACCATATTCTATATTGTAACCTCTGTAATTTAAACCACGACTGCAAACATAAGGCAGTCCATCCAATACTCAGCAATAAAATTTTTATTTTGTTTTATTTTTATTAAGTTGCATTTAATATAATATATATATATATATATAGATATATAAATATAAATATATATATATATATACATATATATAATATGTATATTTAATACAGTCTATTAATTTTATTTGGCAGAAATAATAAAAAAATAATTTATATTTAAATTCATATAATGCACTCATTCATATACACATAGCATAACTAAAATTTTCTTTCTTTCTATTCACATACAATTTTATTTTATTTTTTCTTCCAAGCACATTCAAATTTTCTATTTTAAACAAATACACAAGGAAATATACCTATATGTTTTTTTACAAAATATACTCATTGAGATTTTGAAAATCACATTTTTTTTAAAGGAAGGAATAAATACAATTTAATAAATTTTTCCAATACTTAACAACATCTAATTTCCTCTTTTTCTTACAATAACAATATATAAATTTCATGTTTGTCAAAAATTAAAAACTACGACTTTTCTAATTGATATTTACAAAAATTTACATACAAATGAAGATAGCTTATAAAACAATTTTCTTACTTCAACCTTTTTGAAGGATTAGAATTAACTCAACAATTTATAACTTTTAATGCAATGAAAATGGCTTACACACTACTTAAGAAAATATAATTTTACAACAAAAGAGTTAACCAAGTTCTCATCTTTGACAACTAACAAATGGTAAAATCTCCTAAGTAGGAAAAGCTCTCTCTCAAGAGCTTAAAGAGTAAAGGAAAATAAAATATTAACTCTAAGAACAAGGAGTTTCTCCAACTTCACACTTAGCTCTAATGAACCTGCATATCACAAGGGGGAAGAAAACTACACATCTTGCTTTCCTCCCTACCATAGACCCACAAGAGGATCACCCCTGAGCTAGGGAGGTCATCCACACACGTGGGAACTCATTCCACTTCACAACAAGACATTCAAACAACCAAACCCAAATTTACACCTATAGATATTCACAACACAAGAACTCAACCAAGGTGAATTCAAAGGGGTAGGGGAGTGGACACACTCAACTCAAGAGTCCCACTCCTACAAAATATCCCAATACAAATTTCTCTTATGGCCTCAAGCCAACACATTTAACACAATTTCTAAAAGTTTCCATATTTTGGCTCTCAAGCCATGTCTCATATTGCTCAAAATCACATATATTGCCCTCAAGTCTCACAACACCACAAAAACAAGGTAATGACCTCGAGGAGGATTACTCCTCCCCTACCCCACACTTGTTGAGCATCTTCTCCCAAGTGGGAGAGGCTCTTACAACACCCTACAAATTTTTCCCACAATAACAATAAGAACTCAAGAAAATAAATCCCACAGATATGCATCATGCAAGCAAACTAAAATACAAAGGGAAGGCCTTAGCCTTGAAGCCAACCTTTAAAAGCCCAATTATGGAAGATGGTTAATGTAGAGATTCTCCAAATCCTCCTCCAACATAAGCCACAAAACTCTCTCTATCTTTTTCCCCAAAGTAAAATTCAAAACAAAAAAAAATTCTAAAAATTTAACAACCCATAACCTTCTCCAAGTGGGATTAAAATAAGCTCAACCCATGAGCTTAGAGGAATGGGGAGGTGACACTTGTCACCTCCTCACTCTTCCTCCCCACTATAAGCAAGACCCATGGGATGGGTGTTGACACATGTCATTCACCCATCCCCAAGTCTCCCTCACCCCTTACCACTTGTCCTCTCTCAAACATGTGGGAGAGAAAAGTGGAACTTAAGAGGGAATGGGTGACACATGTGTCCCCTTCCTTTCCTCCCAAGAGGGACCGCATAACTCCAAGGTACCCTCACCAATTGTGAGAGAGACTTGGAGTCAAGTCCTCCACAATTGGTGGGTCTTGGAGACATCTCCTACCTTGGGAAATGAAAAGGGATGGGGTTGAGTGTTGGGACCACTCATCCTCTCCCTCCCATGCATCCAATTTCGTCACTTAACTTCAGGGTGAAGTTAAGGTGACCATATGGAGGTTTACCAAGGGTTACCCAACTCAAAAAGGTTCCTAGACCCAAGGGGTATAACCCAGGGTCAAGTTTAGCCTAGTTAGAGCACCTAGGGTCAAGTTAAAGCACATGAAAAGGGTCTCCAAATTTAAAATTTTAAAAAAATAAAATTCAAACACAAAATTCTTACAACACCAATTATAATTCATAATGAAAGAGGGGTAGACTTAGCCTGATTAACAACATGCAAATCAACATTACAGAATTTCATCATACGCCAAGTTGATCTTGGTTCCTCGTAGAACTAGATTGGCCTCACAAGGGATAACAACATTGTGTGTGGACTGATCTCCAATTTCTGTGGCTTGTTAGAAATACTTGTGCACTCAATTGCAAAGTTAATTCCACATATATATAAAATAGCCGAAGCAAATTAAAAACATGCACTCGCATAAAATATGACAAGTTCACTTAAGCATAAAGGAAGTCACATTACAATTAAATTCTAAATTCTGCATTTCAAACATCCATTCCTAAGATTAAATCACAAAACCAATTTCTATCTAACATCACCCAATTAGTCTTCCCTTAATATAAAGCATCTATCTAACATCACCTAATTAGTTTTCCCATAATATGAAGCATCTATCTAACATCACCCAATTAGTTTTCCCATAACATCATAAGTAAAGCAATATCTAGGTCTAAAACATCATAAACACACTAAGCATAACAATTCACATGCATCATATGGTCTAATAGTCTAGAAATTTAGGATCAACAGTCCCACAAGTCTAAATATATTAGCAACAGTAAGGTAATAGTCAAATGTATGGGAATGAAAAAGTTAGGCCTCACAACCTTAGCCATTGAGGAGGTCCACACAAACAAGAAAGCAACTTGATAGGTTTGGTTATTCATTATTTGATTCTAGTTGTGCTTTTTCTTTACTTACTAACACTGATGAGCCTAGAATTGTGAAAGAGGCTATGGGTATGAAAGATGCAAGTTCTTGGAAGGAGGCCATGGAGGATTAGATGGCTTCTTTGGGAAAGAACAAAACATGGGACTTGGTGCCTTTCGTTGATGGATGGAAACCTATTGGTTACAAATGGGTGTTCAAGAATAAATTTAGTGTAAATGGCAGTGTTGAAAAGTACAAGGCTGGATTAGTTACGTAGGGGTACTCACAAGTGGAGGGAATTGATTACGGTGAAATTTTCTCTCCTGTTGCAAAGCTGACATCCATTAGATTTATGTTATCTCTTGTAGCTTCTTATGATTTAGAGGTAGAATAGATGGATGTGAAGACAACTTTCCTTCATGGTGATTTGGTGGAAGAAATCTACATGTCACAACCAGAGCATTACATAGTGAAAGGTAAAGAAACATTGGTTTAAAAATTGAAAATGTCTTTGTATTGTTTGAAGCAGTCTCCTAGGATGTGGTACTTGAAGTTTGATGCCTTTCTATTGTCAATTAGATTTGTGAGATCAAAATTGGATCACTATGTGTATTATAAGTTTCATGGTGATCGTATTCTCATTGTTGCTTATATGTTGATGATATGTTACTGATTGGGAAGGGTAAGAATATGATTTCTAATTTTAAGTCACAGTTGGCAGCACAGTTTGAAATGAAAGATTTAGGGACAGCCAGGTACATTCTAGGAATGGAAATTAGAAGAGACAGAGCTAACAAAAAACATTGGTTAATCTAGAGTAAGTATGTGAAGACCGTGTTTGATAGGTTTAGCATGGTAGATTGTAGACCGTTGTGTGTTCCTGTTTCATTAGGGACAAAGTTATTTGTTAGTGATTCTCCAAAATATCTTAGTGAGGTGGAGGACATGAGAAGAGTACCTTGTAATAGTGCTATTGGTAGTTTGATGTATGCTATGGTCTGCACAAGACCAGACATTGCCCAAGCAGTGGGAGTCCTTGGACAATTTATGGCTAATCCTGGATGGGTACATTGGGATGTAGTTAAGAGAGTGTTCAGATATTTGAGGGGTACTTCCAAGTATTCCATTTGCTATCATGGCAATGCTACATGACCTCTGCATTCAGTTTGTATTCATAGATTTATGGATTTTGATTGGGCAGGTGACATTGACAGCAGGAGATCCACCAGTGCATATGTGTTCACAATGTTTGGTGGTGCAATTAGTTGGATGAGTAAGCGACAACCTGTGGTTGCTTAGTCCATGACAAAATTTGAGTATATGAAAGAAACTCATTCTTGTAAGGAAGCCATTTGTCTTAAGAGATTGTGTTTAGATATTGGTGTTGATGCAAGACAGATTACGATTTGTTGTGACAGTGAGAGTGCGATTTGCCTTGCGAAGAATCTAACTTTCCATTGCAAAACAAAGCATATTGATGTATTGTTTCACTTTGTACAAGACATGGTACATGATGGGAAGGTAAATTTGGAGAAGGTAGATACTTTGAAAAATGTTGCAGATGTATTAACGAAGCCAGTGGGCATAGAGAAGTTTAGATGGTGTTCGAAGTCTATGGGCCTCTTGGCCTATAGAAGTTAAATCCTGTTAATTCTATTGGCTCTTACAAGGTGTTTGAAAAGTGGGAGAATGTTGGGAATCAAGGTGTCTCAACCTTGGTAATTCCTTGTATTATTTTCATTGTATTTATGTATTTATTGCCTATGTTGTAAATTAAAATGTAAATTCATATTGTCATCTTGTGGGATGTGGCACGGTGATGTGTCATCCTACATGGAAGATGACAACTTGTAATTTTGTCCTCACATGAGGAGATAAGTGTCCCACTTTGTTGTAGGAACATTTTTCCATGTGTCAGCATCTTGGATGTTGTGTAAGGGACTATTGATCGTAATGGTCATGACAGATTCCTATGACGAAGTTATGACATGTAAGAGTCAGAAATAGGAGATTCTATGACAAGTGAAAACATGTGTCGAAGAGCATATTTGAAAAAGGCATATTTGGGTGCCCCAAGGTGGAATATGACATGTTGTAAGAGAGCATGCTATTTATAAAGTATGTATGATAGATTCTCTTACAGCTGTAAGTTGTAACTGCTATGACAGATTCTATGATGGTCGTAAGAGTCGTAAGAGCATCTGTCATAGCCCATTTTGGAAATAGGCAACCTCTTTGAGATGGAGTGTGTGGACAAGTGTTAGAAGCATCTTACAATGTTGACCAAGTGTCCATAAGCATGGGTTTTGGGCCGTGAGGCCAAGTTGGATGCCCATTCCAAGATAGAGGTATTTTTGCCTTGTATTTTCTATATAAATAGGTGCTTTGAGGAGGAGATGTATTACAGGTTTGACATGTACTATTATGCTTTCTATTTGTCTCCAAATATGAGTGTCAAAGACTCCTAAGAGCTTGCATTGCAAGTGTATTGTAAACCATTTCAGTTTTGTTAATACATTGTGTAGGTTTTGGAGTGTGGGGTTTTTCACCTGATAAGGGCTTTCCCCACGTATATCTTGTGTCTCTCTTTTCTGTCTCACTTTCTTGTTTATGTATTTTCTGCAAATATCTCTGTTATCTCTATTAGTGGGTTTAACATTGCTATAATAGTAAGGATAAAATTGAATTTGCACTCTCCTCCCCTCATTAGATTAGTGTAGGAAGCAATTTCCGCACACCTAGCTTCCTTTCATATTTCTATGTGATATGTTCATAATTTTTACTATTCTTTTTTGCACAATTCTTTCTTTTGTTATGCGTTTATAATCAACAATTGGTTACATAATACATAGAGCAAATGAAAGAAGACTACAAAAAGAAAACAGTAGAATGAATAAACCATTCACACAAAAGGGGAACTCAAAATTTTAATGTGGTTCACCATATCTAATGGCTACGTGCACAAAAGATGCAGGGGATTCTCCTTAAATTTACTCTTTATACATTTACAATACAGAGTAGTAGTAGCTCATACTTCCATACTAAAAGACTCATTTCTAGCCGAACACCAACTATCTTCTAGAGATGAAATCATTGACACAGAAAGAAGAATATTATAGACCAAGATAGAGTTGTTACAAAGTAGATGGTTACAAGAGAATAATACAGAGTTTTTGAATGAGTAAGCCGTTACATTGGGATTCACCTTTCCAAGTGCCCAACAATAATAAGTAAATGTGAACCTTGATATTGATGAAAATGAAACAAGTTTTTACTATGATTGGTGGTTTCTACCTAGAATTTGATGTTGGATTTTAAATGAACAAATGAGAAAAGTTGTGAGATTTATGAGTAATGTCACTATGTGCCAACCTAGTTCACTTTTACACCATGGAAGTGATTTAATTGTTAACTTTTGAAAATGACCTTTAATCACAAATTCAATTTTGACATATGCAAACATTTAGAACCCACAAAAAAAGATTCACCTTGAATGTCTAGACTTGCAATAAATACTGGCAATGTTAATAAACATATTTGAGAGCTACTTAAGTGATGATCATCTCCTTATGACAAGCCCTTGGATTCAATTTATTGATTTTGATAAAAAAATTTGGAATACAACATTCAATGAACACAAATAACACTATCACAATAAATGTGATGTAACCAAACTTCACAACAAAAAAATCAACACAATTATTATTGCAAAAGACTATCTAGAAAATTTAGAACTATTTTCAAATTCCTTCTCATTCCATTCCATCCTAATACAACTACAAATAAATATCAAATTTATACAAAAACAAAAAATACCATTTTTGGCAAATTTTAGTAGCTTTCTAAAATTGTCATTTTTGGTAACTTCGCATCCTTATTTTTTTTGAAAGAGACGTAAGAATTTATTAATCAGGAAACAAGTACAAAATTAGAAGGGAAACTGTCTGAGAGACAACAGAGAACAAAAAGGATCACCAGCACCACAACTAATCTCAAACTATGCACCACTTACAACTTCGCATCCTTATTAGTAGACCATGAAAGTTTGCCATTTTTTGAAAATTACTAAAAGACCACTAATCATCAACTTTCTAATCTAGTTGCAAGTAAAGTTTGATAAATAATTAGAAAAAACTTGGCAAATCCCAAAAAAACATTAAAACCTCATTTTGAGGCCCTGGATGATTGGATAAGGTCACAAAAAAGTGTCAAAATGATGACCTACTGAATTTACCAATTTTGTGGGAGTTTTAATAAACTCTTCAAGGTCCATCTGACCACCAAATTTTAGTTCCAACAGGCCTCTGGGTCAAAAGTTATGACCTCTAGAAGTTCCTGTGTCAAAGGGTAATTTAGAACTTGGAAACTTGGACCTTAGTAAAAATATAAAGAGTGATGATGACCTAGTGCAAGAACTAGGGGTTTTGAACAAAGATGTGATTCCATTAAAATATCTAATCTAGAATGATGCAACGATAAGGGAAAGGGTGATTTTGTGAGGCACTAATGCTAGAAGTGAGTGATTTTAGATGACAAGGAGTGATAATGTGTGATAATGAGTGATTCCTTGTGATGAATAACAAACTAGGAGTGATTTCCTTTTATATTGGACCTAGGAATATAATTTGCAAGTTTTGGCATGAGAAACATTAGGTTGATATGCCGTATACCTAGGATAAATTTTAAATTGTGAACATAAAAATCACATTTGTACCACAAAGCTAACTTGATTTATTTTTATTCCCACAAACTCAACCTAAGAATATAAATTGATAATCCAAAGACTAAAAATTATTTGAACAAAATTAAATTCTTTCTAAAAACCAACTAAAAATTAAAATTTGCAAAAACTAATTAAAGTCATAGAATCAAAACACCATACAAAACAAGAGACACATTAGGTCTCCCATTGTAGTGGTGAATTAAATGAATGATATTGTAATTAATGTAAAGATTGATTTTAATTTATTGATAATCTAAAGACTAAAAATTATTTGAACAAGTAAATAAAAATAGCTCTTACATAAAACAAAAAAAATAGCAACAAAATACGAAAGAAAGCAGGCAGTTAGCGACAAAGCATCGTTATTAAGAATGCCAAAAATGAAATTAGGGTAGAGCACCCCTGCAACCTTACATAGGGGAAGGAGAAGGTTTTCTATGGGGGTAGGGCTCCCCCTCTGCATCATCAGGAAGAACAGGGCTAGCAAATTTTGAAGAGTAGGAGGCCATAGAGGGGAGTTAGGGTAGAGGTAACATCAATAGTATCAGCTCAAGCTAGGTGTTGGTCATGATGTTAGTCATAAACAAGCATAGAATAAAAGTTACACAACAACCTTTACTCATCTTGAAAGATACGATGAATTCAGAGAATTCATGATCCCAAGTCTCCAGTGATTAGGTCTTAATCTTCTGACGTTACTCAAAGGTTGATGTGTGATGCTATTTCCATTTTGGGGCCTTACATAAAGTTCATCATCATGACATTATTTATGCAAAGATTCTTCATAGAGAGGTCATTTTTATAGTTGTTTGATCAAATGATGCAGAAATATACAAATCTTTCCATGATATTTTCAATTATAGATGCTTTAGCTTCAAATATGCTAAATATTTGCAATTATCTACGAGATGTCCACATATTTGCATTAGTCGCTTGAGATTATCAGTTATTTGCAATTATAATAGTGAAATGTTCTAAAATTTAAAAGAAATTGAAAGAAATGCTTCAAATTACTGTTGAACCTTTAGCTATTGAACCACATGTACATCAGATATAGTCATGAAGAGAAGAAAACCAAACCATATGTTCACCAGGACATTCCACAGCTAGATACAGTTGATGCTAACTTCAAAGGAATTGTATGAAGACAACATATGCAAGTAGACATGCACTCCAAGGGATGCAGCAAATCACAACATATATCTAGAATTCACACACTGATTACTCAAGATTTACCATAAATTGTAATCTAACAAGTCTTCTCATTCATTAAGTATGCAAAAATATAAATGTATACAAAAAGCTTTGAAAAGAGCCCTGAATATTTCAGCAGACGGATTTCAATTAAGTTTCGAATGTTAGAAATGAGGCATTCCAGTACCTTTTATAGAACAAGGTGAGGAATCCGTTACAAAAAGATCTCAGATATTGATTTATCTATGAATATCTACAGTCAGTATTAACTTTGACTTTGTCAACCACATCAAAAATAGCACAAGTTGCCAGTTGGCAACTATCTGAAATACTTATTTTCACTAAGTATAAGATGTTGATATTTACTTTATGATGCATCTTCATCTCCACTAGGAGCATCATGATCATCGCTTGCCGTATCTTCATCATCATGATGATCATAGCCTTGCATATGAGCCTACATGATCGTCCTGACATTCTCATATAATTGGACTATTCTATCAATTTCCCCACCATCCTGAGCCTTTGCCTTGATGATGGCATGCTTATGGGCCTGGTATTTACCTCTGATATTTTCCAACTTGTTTTTCCTTTTGTCCAGTGTCTCATTGTAGTTTTCCACCTTGACCTTAATTCTCATTATTTTATCTATGACTTCCTCTGTCAAGTGAACAAGTGGATCATCAGCTACTGATTGGAAGTTTGCATGTAGAGCTTTGATTGCAAACTCTTCATCCTAATTTTCTATCTTTCCTTCTACCTTTCCTTCCAATGCTTCCAAAATTTCTGCTTCAAAAGCCAGCTTATCATGCATTTTCATGCTGAGATCTCTTAATTTATTATTGCATCCTTTAAGTACACCACATTCAAACTGGATATCTTTATACCATATGTCAACCAATAATGTAGTGTTATTATTTAGCACCTATTTATTTATGAGCAATTGAGGATTTATCCTCATTATTTCTCCCAGGACATCTAATATCTTCTCCAATTGGAAAGACCTTTTACCTGTCTCCATTTGCAATTTGTCTACCTTTTTCCTGGATATACTGAGGGAGTTCCATCTCTTTAGAGAGGCCTTTATTACTTCTTCTGCTACATCCAATGTGGATAGCATCCATTTTCTTAATACAGATGACTCATGTTTCATGAGATCTAATTTATTTACTTCTTCCTGGGAAATGGCAGTCAATAGGATTGCATGTTCAGTTGGAGTATCTTCAGTATTAGTCAACTTCTTTATATAGGTATGCAACTGAGCAATGTGCTCTTTGTGTTGATTATTTTTCTCTCTTTCCCTTTTCACTTTCTAAGTCAAAGAATCTATAATGTCTTTACCCTCTTGACCCTCCTGGTCTTCATTAGCAAATCCCAAGTCTACTGTGCTGATCTGAAATTCATCTAAGGTAATTTTACCTTTCTCTATCTCTACAATAGGGATTGCTACCTGTACTGTTCTTCTACCAGTTGTAGGATCTCTCTTAATGGCTAAAGTCATTCTAGCCTTCCTCTTCAGTTTCATTATATTCTTAGAAAATAGGGTAGATACATCAAATTCTTGTATCTTAAAATCTACCTCTGTGTTAACTTCCTTTCCTAACCATGGAGGTACCTGATCATGTTTTTCCACATCATCATGATGTTTGCCTTGATCTCCTGTATCTGTAAGCATATGTGATGGAGAAGGTGATTTCCTCATTTGTTCTTCATGATGCTCTGTCTGAGGGTGATCTTGTGGTATATCCTCCTACTGAGGAATTTCTTTTTCCAGAGGAGCATCATCTTGAGGTGGAGGATCTTCTGCTACGTCCACATGATCATCATGATCCTTTTTTGTCATTACCTCATCCTCCTTTGCCTTTTCTTCTTGTTGATGCACATTCACAACAATGGATGTTGCGGAATCCTCCTTAAGTGCTGGCGTTTGTTCTAAAATCATCATTGCTTCGCAGATGTAATACTTACTTCCTAAACTTCAGCAACAGGATCTTCTTTTACATCCTTCTCATCAGCCATCTTTTCTTGAACCTCGACTATAGCAGGTTCAACTGATGTACCCTATTGGTGTTGTTGGCTCATCTCTGGAGTATGGCCTTCTATTTCCGCCATCTTCACTTCTTGTGTATGTTGCCCTTTTTCAGGTGTACCTGCTAGATGTTTAGGACTTGCATCCTGTTTATCTATCAAATCTACCACTACAGGACTTGTCACCTGCCCAACTAATGTGTCCAGCTCTATTTCTTGGGCTATTTTCTTTGGGCTCTTTTCTTTTTCGGCTTCCACCTACTTTATCTCCTCCAGTATTGTTCATCCTGATGGAGTCCCATGAGGAGTCATGTGCGTACCTACAGCAAGAGTCTCCATCTTCTGTGAAGCTACATCCTTCACTACCTCATCATTAGATAAGTCCATTGTCTCATGCAGTGAGACATGACCTCCTTGAAACACTTGTGAGGTTTCTTTCATCTATTCTTCCCCTTTCTTAGATTTGAATTTTACTATGGTAGGAAGTGGAACACTCTGTTGAAATTCCTTATGGAATACTTCACTACCCGCCCCTCTCAAAGTTACAGGGGATTGCTTCATTTCACCCCTCATGGAGGTTCTTGGTTTCTTAGGTGTGGCAGCTACCACCACCTGTGGGGCTCTTCTTTTTCCCTTGAATAATAGAGGGGGTTCCTCTTCTTCAGTATCTTCCTCCATGAGGATATCGTCTTCTATTGGTTTCTATGAGGATTGACCCTCTTCCTGAGTCCTAGCAATCATTACCTCTACTACATGCTCTTTCTTTTTTTGTTTACCTGCCCATGGAGGTGATGCTGACCTTGATCCTAATCCTGATGCTGCCTCCTCAGCTGGAAACACTGCCCTTTCAATGATCACCCCTTTGGGTTCATTATCAATTTTCTTCTTCCTAGGGGGTCTTTTGCTTTGTTGTTCTTGTGGAGGCAACCTTTCCCCTTTAGATTTCCTTTTTTCATTTATAAAGTCATCATATTCCTCATCAACAATAGCCTGCCCTTTCTTCTTCTTATCTTAAGTAATGGTAACACCTTTCTTTTTCAGTGCCCCAATTTGTTCATCAACCCAAGCTTGGGTTAGCTATAATGTCTTGGTAATGAAAGGATCTAAAGATATATCCTCTTGTAAAGTCAAATCAGGTGTAGATATGGTATCATTATATATTGTCTTCTCTTCATATTCATTTGCCATTACCTTGCCATCATCCTTCTTCAACTGTGAAGGAATGGGAATACAGTCAAAGGTCTTGATTTGATTCAATGTTAACCTTTGGTATCTCCTTCTTCTGGCCTCCGCCTCATCTTCACAATCAGCCCAGAAGTCCTCCAGGTGTGCCTGATGAATAGGTTTCCCTATTATTCTCTGTATCCTCCCATAAGCATCATATGGCCTTACCAATTGGAATGGCTGCAACTGCATTTTATTCAAGCTAACCATGACGTTCTTGATCTTCTCTGAGTCTGGGCACATATACCAGCCAATGGTTATTGGAAACAAGATGGGTGGTATTTTCTAAGCATTCTTGAATGTCTTGAGCATTGTGGAGCTTTGCCTTATAAATTCCATTAATACCACTGCATCAATAGGGTATCTTGGCAGCATGAGGGGTTGTCCTTCAAAGCCCTCAATCCTCATGTATGAAAATGTTGCAAATTGAATGTACCAGGCTCCATGCCTGTAGATTATTTCTTGAGCCTTCATGCTCAATCTCTTTGTCCTATCCTCTTCCATAGTCCTCACCAGATGCATACAGAATGCGTCATTGACCAGTTTGTAATCTTGGAGGTAGTTAGCTCTCTGTAGCTGGGGATGATGATCCCAAATGTGCACAGCATTGAGAGTGCCTGTAAGCTTTCCATCTGTAACTAATGCATCAAATGTGCCTTTGTAAGTATAGGAGTAGACAATATATGATGTCATATAAAAAGAACAATTTGAACCTCCCAGGTTTAGCAGCTGCTCATGTAGAGCATCACTTATCAATTGGCCCCATAGTGGCTTGATATCTGCATATATGCACATCATCATGACATTGTACATCCAATCTTTAAAACTACCAGTATCAAGCTGGCCTGTCACCTTGCTAAGCAGTGCAATCATATACTGATACTCTTCATCAAAGTCATACTTATACAAATGCACAGGAAGTTTAGCAGCTGCAGGGTATGTGCTATTCTTGGCCCTCCACTGATACATGTTCTTCCTTGCTTGTTTCTTCTTATTTTCATATTCGACCTCAGATTTCTTCAGGTCTACAATGTTAACTTTCTTGCCCAATGACAGTCCAAATGTCTTTGAAAGACCTTTAATAGATAGGTCTGCATATATTCTACCATGCTTCACCACCTGTCTGGTCTCTGGATTATCGCTTCGTGCACACTCAACCACCAACTCAGGAGACTCCATAGAGTATGGAAAACCGGTCACATTCCACAATCTGGACATGAATACTACATCCAGTAGGGGGCTTCTGTTCTTCTCATGATTCATTTTGGCAGACCAGGCCTCCAAATCAGTGCTTCCTTGATGGGTATCTGTAATTGCACCATACTTGAATAGGATGCCTCTTGAATTCAGCCTCACACTTAGCTAACCTTTTGTCAGCCATGTATATCTGTAATTAACACAATTTCTCTTACAATGGATACTCACAAGCATGCATATAACAATTATCTATATTAACATCATGCATATTATACTTACTTAGCATTTACTTATCCTGGGATGCATACAACCAGAACCTACAACATGATACCTGAATGTGCAGAAACAACAAGATGAGGGTTTCAATTACTTACCTGGTTATGCAAATCCCCTTGATTGTACCAGTGGTTTCTTGAAAATGCCTTCAATTTTGGTGATGATTTCGCACTTCTTCCTGTCTGTAAGCTCGGTCCGTACGAGTATCGTCAGTATGAGGGTTTGGAAGCTTGTGCTCTGTGAAAATAATTTTATCACAAGGTAAATGTGAAAATGACAATTGAATTACCTTTTAACTTTGCAATTAGGGTGAAATTAGGGCAAATCTTGACGGATTGTATTTTGATCATTGATTTCTCACGGAAACTCAGGATTATGCCAGGTGTTTAATTAGGTTTTGTGGTCGGCGGGAAATACCTACCACCTCTGCACACATTTAATGTTAATGGCAGTAACAAGAGTGGGGTGATATCCACATGACATGATATATTTGAAAATATGATGATATTTGCATATCGGGTGATGTTTGAATATCAGGGTGATATTCACAAATATCATCCCGAGTACAATGTGATCATCCTCCCCGAGAGTTTATTTATCTTCGACAAGATTGGGTGATGAATGCACCCTCAAGTCATACTTAACACACTAGGAGGATATTTCAATATATCATGTGATGTTATGAAAATGATGATGACCGGATAAAACATAACATCTCTCTTTCAGAATATTAGGATGACATCATCCAGATATTCACTCATTGTATCGCTAAGGCATCATGACGTCATCATCACGTTATGTGAGCAGGATCATGTTTAGGAAATATCCCCGCGAGAGGTCAGATGATGATGATGTCATTGTCATGTTTGCTTCTTTGTTTATCGGACTCATATGACATCATCAGGATAATGCCTTAAGGGGATATTTCGCGTCAAGAGGATATTGAGAAATATCAGGTTACATTGAAAACTATGATCCTCACGAAATATAAGCCTATTGACGGGTAAGGGTTACTATCACCTAAAATTGATGTCCAGATATTTGGATCGCATGAATTATCGGGTGATAAATTAGATCAGGGTGACCTTTTGTAATATGACTGATGTTACGAAATATGATCCTCCCCCTGTGAAAATCAGGGTTGACTCAAACTTTGACCATTCATAACTTTCACCTCCTGATGAATATCAGGGTGATGTAAAAGGCAAACCTGAATGAAATTTGATGCTCTATCTAAATATGAAGTTATTGGAATGAAATATGAACTTTGACAAACTGACCTCATGATGATGACTTACCTAGCCTTTTCATGCATGATGATCTGCATGACTGACTTTTACCAAACCGTCAGAAAACACAAAATAAGCCAAGCAAAAAGTTGGGTCCCTATTTTGCCAAGTCAAAATAGGGCATGTTGTGTAACCACACAACACTAGGTTGGCAGGAATGTGGGCTTTCCCAATTACCTCAGCAACCCCAGCATTTGCAACTGGAGCAAATCGCACCACTCTAGGCCAGGAAAGAAGTTACAGTGCTCAACAACCCCCTTCTGTCTCCTACCCTGCCTATCCAAGACAAGGATATGTGGAGGGTTTTTCAAAACTAACCGCCAAGATCATTCATGTGAAGGAAAAATCCCATACAAGGAACATGTCAAATTTTAGGGAACCCCACCAATGGCAAATCCCTAAAAACCCTAAATTCGGTAATTCGGCATCTAACACTCTTTGGATGGGCAAAGACTAGGTAACAATCTGAGAATAGGCAAACCCTAGAACCCCTTGGTCGAGGCCATAAATGAGTTCAATGTATCATCAAAAATTAGAGGCCATGAAAAAGAAAGTATCAATAGATATTAGAAACATCTAGACAGATGGTCTAGGGATTCATTGTAGAACCCACGATTGCTATATCCAATGGTGTGGGATAGGGCAACCTACAAAGGAAATTGCAGAGTGGGTCCAATCCCTCTACAAAGACCAGGTAAGTATCACTATCACTTCTAAAAATTTCATATTCATTGTCTACAAAAGTACAAACCTAAAAAAAGAAATCTTAAATAGCAGAAGCTTGTTTTACAAAGGGCATAATTTCAAGTACCTAGACTGGCTACCTAATTTCAACCCCAATAAAATGTAACTTAAAGTATCTAGGTGGGTCAAGTTACCAAATCTCCTTATTGAGCTTATCCGTAGTAAAATCTTAAGGGAGATAGGGAATCACCTAGGAGAGTTCACGGGAATAGAAAAGGATTTCTTATCCAATTCTGACGTTCTCTTGTTAGTAAAATTGGATAGGTATGGAAATCCTCGAACCTCTTGAAATTAAAACTAATTGGGCCAATTACTATATTAAGCCAGTATTTCATAAGGATCCTCTCCACAGGAATTATTTCAACAGTCTACCAAAAACACATACTAATAATAATCCCAAACCTCAGTCAGCGGAGGTAAACATTAGATTCAATTAAAACAAACGCAGATTTATAGTGGAATAACAAAGGACTAGCCTTCGTTCCCACAAACACCACCATAGTGGTAGAAGAGAGTTAACTGGATAAAATTAGAACCTGAGTATGGTAACAGCTCAGCCCAGAAAATGCCCCAAACCCTCTCAAAACTCCAAAAGGAATACATAGAGGTAGAGTCATGAACTTACTATACAGAATATGAACCTCACACAGGGAATATCGGATAAAGGAACACTAGTAGCGGCTGAGACTACAAAGAAGAGTTATGAACCCCAGATAGGCAAGGTCAGGATGGAGCTTGAGGAGGTGGAAGTTCCTATAGAAGAGATTAATAATAATAAACCCCAAGTAGGGGGAGGAAGTGCAGATCTAGAGGTTTTAGAAACACCATAATGGGTCCCAAACATGTATGAAACAGAGGAAAAACATAAAGAGAATGGGATCATAAGAAACCCATAGATAAGGTTAGTCATTGGGACCTACAGGAGATCTGTAATGAGATCCTAGACAAGGCAATAGAGGAAGTAGTAATTGAAGAGCCAAACAAAGAAAAGGAAAAACTTATCACCAAGATCATGGAACTAGAAGAACTGGAGTCAAGACAAAAGAATGGTAAAGAGGTCCCAAAAGAGCAGGGAGATAGAGAGGTGGAGGAAGCAGACCCATGGCTAGGAATCGCCATAACCAATTTTAGTAAAGAAACCCTAGACTGTGCCAAAAGTAATAAAAAAGGGCGCATAAAATCACTACTGGTACTAAGAGAGAAAGTAGGCGAGTTAATAGATCAGACTAAGATCACCACATTGTTTAATACAATGAAGGGGAAGGGCCTTCCCATGGCACCATGAGAGCATATACTTGGAATGTTAGGGGTCTCAATGGCCCTAACAAACAACGAATCATAAAATGATGTATAACCAACACAAAACTAGACATACTAATGATCCAAGAAACCAAACTAGATAAAGATGAGATAGACACTCTAAATAAGAAGATAGGAATATGGGAACTAGTAGGAGTCCTAGAAGAGGGTACCTCGGGAGGTCTTGGGGTAATCTGGGATCCTAGAACGGTTTCATTTTAGTAATAAGTTGTAAAAAGAACTGGATGGTGGGGATTGTCAAAAGCATTAGAAGCAACCTACACTTCTTTCTTATTAACATTTATGGCCCTTCCCAGAACTAGGACAAGAGAATAGTCGAGACAGAAATGGATCAATTCTTGGGAAGTTTACAAGATTAGGTTTGCATTCTGGGGAGAGATTTCATGCGATCTTAGACCCCAAAGAAAAGTTAGGAGGATCTGTCAGGTTGTCCACAACAACAATTAACTTTAAGGACTGGGTTCACAAGAAAAATTTAATGGAAATCAAAACTGTAGCCAATTACGCCTGACCAGGAATCTATCCAATTTTTCTGTAATGTTGCTAAAGCCCTTCCTTCTATTCTAACGGCTAAGATCTTACCATACTCGGGTTCTGATCACTACCCAGTCTAGCTAAGTATATCAGAAGATTGCCAACTTAAATAGTGCCCCTTCAAATTTGAACAAATGTGGGTCAAAGATAATAACCTTTTAACCCTAATTGGGCAATGGTGGAAAGAAACTAGAGTTTCTGGTTCTAAGCTTTTCTGTGTAGTATCCAAATTAAAAACTATCAAATGTAAGCTTCTTAGTTGGAATAAAACCAACTTTGGTAATATCTTCGAAATCAAATCTAAGCTAGAAGAGGAACTTGAAAATCTCAATAGAAGTGTGATAACTAAAGGCATGGATGTAGAATCATATGCAAAAGAAAAATAGATGAAAATTGAATATGAAGATATCCTAGCCAAAGAAAAAATCTTTTGGCAAAAAAAGTCCAGAGAGACATGGCTAGAAGCGGGTGACAAGAACCCTAAGTTCTTCCATAACAGTACGAGGACACATAGAAATGTAAATAGAATCTTTAAAATTAAAGATGTGAATAATGTTTGGATCGAAGATCCTCAACAAATCACTTATGAAATGGTTAGGCACTTTGAGGATATTCTTAACAATCAGGAAGGATCTAATTGGCTGCACCAACAAGCCATACTGAAAGATATTCCAAGGATTATCTCAGAGGATCAAAACAAAGACCTCAATGGCAAATTTACCAAAACTAAGATTGAACTAACAATCTCTCTTATGCAACCGGATAAAGCTCCGAGACTAGATGGCTTCCCAACCTTCTTCTTTCAGAAATGCTAGCACTTCTTAAGAGATGAAATAGTCAATGCTTTAGAAGGGGTAAGAAATTTGAGCACCCTTCTAATAGAAGTAAATAATACTATTCTCTCTCTCATACCAAAAAAGGAGAAGCCAGAAAATCTAGGGGATCTGCAACCTATCTCTCTTTGTAATACTATATACAAGATCCTCACTAAAACCTTAGCTAATAGGATTCAAATAGTTCTACCAGCCATCATAAGTGAAGAGCAAATAGGGTTTTTCCTAGGAAGATCTATATTTGACAGAATTATTATAGCCCAAGAAGCCATTCACACCGTATAGGAAAATAAAAAGCCTGGTATGCTAATTAAATTAGATATCAGTAAAGCCTACGACAAGGTTGACTGACGTTTCCTTTGCAAAACTTTAGAAGCTTTTGGATTTTCTAAACAATGGATAAACCTCATTTATGCATGCATTTCTAACCCCAAGTTTTTAGTTTTAGTCAATGAGACCCCTGAAGGGTTTTTTAGTATATCAAGAGGATTGAGACAAGGGGACCCTATCTCCCCTTATCTCTTTATTATAATGGCAGAAGTTCTAGGGAGGATAATCACCAAGGCAAGGGTAGAAGGTAAGATTCAAGGAATCAAAATTACTTCAGGTGTAGATCCTACAACTCATCAATAGTTTGTTTATGATACTATGCTCTTTGATATGGGATCCATCGAAGAAGTTAAGGTGTTCAAAGAAATCTTGGACTCTTACTGTATGGCCTCTGGACAAGAGGTTAATGTTGATAAATCAGCAATTTATTTTTTCAATATAGAGCCAGAAACTGAAAGGGAAATCTACAAAATTCTGTCTTTTAAAAGAGGGGATATGCCTTGTAAATATTTAGGTATACCATTAGGTATAGGAAACATGACTAATTCTCTCTAGGACCATATCACTTCCAAGATCAGGAATAGAGCAGAATCTTGGAAAGGCAAGTGGCTCTCCTCAGCAGGTAAAGTGACAATGTTATAATTGATTCTCTCAGCTATCCCAATATTCTAATTATCCTATATGAATCTTCCAGTAGGTAATTGTTGGTCATGATGTTGGTCATTCGCAAACATAGAATAAAAGTTACTCAACAACCTTTACTCATCTTGAAAGATACGATGAATTCAAAGAATTCATGATCCCAAGTCTCCGTTGATTAGGTCTTAATCTACTGACGTTACTCAGTGGTTGATGTGTGTTGCTGTTTTCCATTCAGGGGCCTTACGTGTTTCTGCACTGTTCATCATCATCATCTTCAAATATTCTGCTCTGGATGCTCGCTCTGTATAAGTCTTCAACAATTCTACCTCTGCACTGTAAATCTAGTCAAATAATGTGCACACAGGCTGATATTTGCATGATTTCTACCATTATTTATGATTCTTTGCATGATATCGTCAATACTACATGCATTTAACCAAATATGCTAAGGATCTTCAGTTACCTACGGGATTTCAGCATATTTCACTGTTTCTGCTTGTTATTTATCATGATTTTGCAGTTATGGTGATGAATTAATGAAATTAAAAAAAGGAAAAGGGTTAGAGAGTGAGATTCCTAAAATTACTGGACTTAGATCACTGATTCACATACAAGATCCCATACTTGCAATGAAAAGAAGGAAAACTAGAAATCATACTTCACCAGGACATTCCACAAATCCGCATGATCTAGTGCAAAGCTTCAAAGGAAAGTTGACAACAATATGTAATGAAATGAAAGCGCTTCCAGTTGAACACAGCGTTCACCAGTACATATCCAGAAATCAACAGAAAGATTACGTAAAATTTACAATCAGGATGTAATCTGGAACTTCATATTCATTCAGTATGCTCAAGAACAGGTACATTTACAGTGATCTGAAGAAAGAACCTTGACATTTCAACAATTCTATCCTCATTAGTCTCAGTAATCCGATCTCCTAACTTATTCTACAGTAATTGACTCTTTGCGCCAGATGCGTCTGTGTATTCTAATGTATTCCTCCTCTTAAAATGACAAGCTCTGGATGTTATATAGAACAACTGCCAGAAAACGGTTACAATGATCCAAGGATCAGGATCCTCCCATAGCAATCAACGGCCCAGATGAAAAGCACATGCTTCGTCAGTTAGCAAATGTACAGCTGGCACAGAATATTCCAGCATCTTCAACTTGACTCGGCCTCCAGCTGGCGAACAGCATATTTGACGACACCCTCTTCATGTCCGGTCCATGTTGACTCCATGCGCAACTTTGTAATGCTCAGCTCCGGCAGCATCATCATGATCTCAACGTTCAGCTTCAGCAGCATCATCATGATCTCCTGCAAGTAAACAGACAAACATAAGGTTCATCATCATCATGATAAACAACAGGAAGTAAACACTCGTTAAACATACCTCCCCATGCAGCCACAGGCAAACGGGTTCTACCTGTGAAAAATATGCACTAAATGCACAAACAGCATAAAAACAACCAGGTCAACCCTCGTTGACCAAAATCCAGGCAATCGGGCTCTCAAATCTCCATCGCTTCATGTTTTTGCCTACTTTCCTGTATATCGGGTTCAAAATATGATCATGATGATTCCAGGTTGAACAAAGAAACAATCGCCTTTCAACCATCCTTAGAAACCGGCCCTGCATCATCATCATATTTGCATCGGCGTGACTACATATGATCAGGGTGACAATTTTACCTTATGCCGACAGCAAAAGTTATACCGACGCCAAAAAATCATGATGATGACCAACTATATACCTCAAAGTGGCCGCAGGATATCACAAAAAAATGATGATCCTCCTTTCCTAATGTTCTGATGGAAAGTACATCAGGATGTTTTGTTTTTGCACATTCGGGAAAGAAAGACATCGTCATCATCATCATGATGAAGACAAACAGGAGGACTTGGAAAATGATCCTGCCGCTGAGGAAAAAAATCTTGATGACGTCATCGTCATCATCAGGCTTCAATAAAATGCAAAGGGATGACGTCACCGTCATGCTTCGCTAAGATCAGGAGGTAAAAGGAATATCGGGTTCCCCTCAAGGAAGATGATCAGGTCATGAAAGCAGGATGAACCTTTTTCGGCCAAGGCAATCTGCTCGAAAGATCAGGATGATGAACCTCATCATCATCATATTCGCATTGGGTGACTAAAAATATGATCCTGCCGAAAGTCCTGATGATGTCATCAGGATATCCGGGACTTGCGTTAATCTTCGAAGACGACGTCATCGTCATCATTATATTGGCGAAATGGATCACGCCTTGGAAAATATCCTGCCGAAGGACAAAGGTGATGATGACGTCATCGTCATCATCATATTCGCAAAAGTTTATACTTCTCGGTAGGAGGATATTACGAACTGCTGGGAGAGACAAAGATCATGATGATGATGTTCAACATGACTTAAGAAATGAAAAAAACACCCTCCGCTTCGAAAGATAAGGTGATCATCATGATCACGCAAAAAGGGGGTCAGGAGGATATTAAGAAATGCCGGGTCTCGAAATATCATGATGATGCTGATCACCAAGACTTGGTCGTGCGCGCACAAATTATGCAGATGGCAGATTTCTCAAACAAGGTGATGATGATCATCAGCAGGATATTACAATATGCTCGCGATGTTAAAATATCATGATGCTGATGATGTTTCTAAGGTTACTCGACGGGTAAAACACACTAGCACTTAAGATTGACGTCCGGATGTTTCGGGACTGCATGGTCTTCATCAGGTGATAAAGTAAGATCATGATGATGACCTTTGGCGATATAAAAGACCGCCCGACGGGAGAACCTACTACGACTTAAACTTGACGTCCGGATATTTCGACCTCAGGATATTATCAGGGGGGCCTTTCAAATATCATGATGATGATGTTCATATAGCAATTATCAGGTTTGACCAAAACTTTGACTGCTCGCAACTCCCTCATATGGACGAATTTTCAGGTGATGTAAAAGGCAAACCTGCATGAAATTTCAAGCTCTTTCCAACCATGAAGTCATAGAAACAAAATATAAACTTTGAAAAACTAACCTCATGATGACGACCTACCTCATCCTGACCTTCATGATGATGATGCACCTGACTTACTTTTACCAAACCGCCAGAAACAGACAACACAAGCCAAAACAAAAGCTGGGTCCCTGTTTTGCCAAGTCAAAATGGGGCGTGTTGTGTAACCACACAACAACTTGCCACCAAAGAAAACAACAAAATTCAAATGATTCAAGTGATGTGATCATATTCATCTATAGTATTCTAATTCTGTCTAAGTAAATCATCATGATCTTTGAATGATAAAATTTCATTATGGTGATAAAGCTACCAAAGGATCATGTGTGTGCAGATGATTAATTATCCTCATCTTGAAAGCAAGTTGAAGACATAAGTAACTGGTGTTAAACTACATAGTTGGAGATCATCCCTCATAGCCAACCTGGATAGAGCCTTGCTGCCAGCAGGTGTCTATAACCCCGGCAAGGTTATCTATACAATCTCCCTAAGTAGGGCTCCACTGCCAGCAGGCGTCCATAGCCCCGGTAGAGTTACTTAGATGGCCTAATTTTATTTTGTTTCTGATTTTCCTTTAAAAATTTAAATTTGATATCATCATGTCTGCTCATTTGTACAAGGTGTAGTCACTTGCAGCTTTAGGTTGGAGATTGTATTGGTAGCAAGGGAGTCCCTTTAGATTTTTCACTTAACACCTATACTCATATCTTCAACAAACCCAAGGCTGTTAGGTGTTTCATTGTGTTTGATTCACTTTGGACAAGAAAAAGTACCCTGATGAAAAGACATCATAAACCTGATCATGAGTATTTATCAGAATGAATTACAATCTATATCTAAATCTGATCTCATCACTTGAATCCTAACAATTTAGTTATTTTCTTAGGTGATGAAGTGCATCATCCTGACTTACCAGAACAAGGTCCCAACCAACAAACAACAACAACAACAAGCAAACACTGTACAAACAACTAACCTACAAAAGGAAACAACAGGAACAGAAAAAGAAAGCAAAACAAACAAGCAGACTGTACAAACAACTATACAAATACACAATATGATACACAAGACTGGCATGAAGTCACTCAGGCCTGGAAATAATGTTTGAGGAATTGTCCATTGACTGGCAACGGGACATCCTCACCTGTCAGGTTCTTAAGCCTATAAGTGCTGTCTCCTAAAATTTCAGAAATCTGAAAGGGACCTATCCATAGTCTGTCAAACTTACCATGATCACCTTTCCTTTCATGGGCTTTATCCCACATCAGGACTAAATCTGATATCCTGAAAGCTTTAATTCTGGCTCTCTTGTCAAACCAGCGTTTGACAACAGCCTGATGTTTTGCAAATTGGTCAATTGCTTGGCTTCGTTTTTCTTCCAGATGCATCAACTGAAGCAACCTGACTTCTTGTTTATTATCTATGCCTAGATAGTCTTGGGCAAACTGCAGAGTAGGAATTTTCAAGTTTACAGGGAGGATAGGATCTACCCCATATACTAGCTGGAAAGGTGAGTTTCCTAATGCAATCTTCATTCTAGTTCTGTCTACCCATAAGGCATATTTCAGAAATGAGTTCCATTCCCTGGGATTTTTCTCTATCAATTTTCTTATGATACTCAGTAAATTCTTATTGGTGGATTCTGCTAATCCATTTCCCTGGGGATAATAATTGGATGAGAACTTAAGTATAATCCCATGATCGAAAGCCCAACTTGACAATTTAGTGGAAATGAAGGCAGAACCATTATCACTTACCAAAGCATAAGGAGTTCCATACCTGGTGACAATGTTGCTTTCCAGAAATTTAATGACATCATCAGCAGTACAAGTTTTGCTGCTGACAGCCTCAGTCCATCTGGTACAATAATCAGTAATTGTTAGGACATACCTCTGGCCTGAAGAAGATGGAGGATTGATTGGTCCTATGAAATCCATGCCCCATTGTGCAAATGGGCGCTCCTCCATCACTGGCTGCAATGGTTGTGCAGCATATTTTTCTCTGTTGGCAGCAACCTGGCAAACATGACAACATTTAACATGATCAGCTGTGTCTTTAAAAATTGTAGGCCAGTAATATCCTGCTCTGAGGATTGCATGTGTTGTGGCCAACGCTGATCCGTGGGCAGTTCCAAACTTGTCATGTATCTCTGTCAAAACTTTATTGGCTTCTGGTTTCTCTAAGCATCTCAGGTATATCCCTTCATAATTCTTTTTAAACAGGGCTCCTCCCTTCATCATATATTTCTGGGATCTCATCTTCAAGGCTCTTCTCTGTGAAGCCTGCATCCTCAAAGGACATCTTCCAGTGATCAGGATGTGCCTGATGTCTGAATACCATTCTTTATTGTCCTTCTCATCTATCACATACTGCTGACTGATGAAGTTTGGATCAGTTTCAGATATCATCTGGCTCAGAGCCTGTCCTCTTACTAGCTTCATGGGTGTGATCTCCATGTCATATTCTTGTAGTACCGTAATCCATTTGGCCCTTTTTTCACCAGGTTCACTCTGCATCAGCAGCATCTTTACTGCTGCATCTGGTACTACAGCAATCACTTTGCTCCTCAGTATATAATGTCTGAACTTTTTTACTGCTCTGACTAATGCAAGTGCCTGTCTTTCAACATCTACATATCTCAACTCAGCATCCCTGAAAGGACAGCTCATGAAGGCAATTGGTTT
Organism: Cunninghamia lanceolata; assembly: GCA_027924645.1. NCBI lineage: Eukaryota > Viridiplantae > Streptophyta > Pinopsida > Cupressales > Cupressaceae > Cunninghamia > Cunninghamia lanceolata. The sequence goes on along the minus strand of BSBN01000972.1, from coordinate 17,158,278 downwards.
CTCTTCTTTATCTTCATTTCTTTGAGTTAACACTGCTGCAGAAGTATGTTCTGAAGCAAATGAGTAGATGTAGAAATCTTTTGTATAATCTGGACTAATGAGGACAGGAGCATCTGAAATGGCCCTCTTTATATCCTCAAAAGCAGCTCTGGCTTCTGGTGTCCAGTCAATTTGTGCATCTTTTTTCAACATGGCATTCAGTGGTCTGACAATCTCAGCAAAGCCAGTGATGAACTTCCTCACAAAATTTATCTTACCAAAATAAGATTTAAGCTCCTTTTTGCTTCCTGGAAGTGGTAATTTCATAATAGATTCCACCCTGTCAGGATCAATGATAATCCCATCTTCTGTGATTAGGTGGCCTAGTAACTTCCCTGTTGTGACCCCGAATATGCACTTCTTGGGATTCAAAGATATTCCATATTCTTCACATTTCTTTAGCACACTTCTGAGGTCAGCAACATGATTTCCCCTTTCTTTGGAGAACACTGTCAAGTCATCCATGTAGATGACTATACATTTTCCTATTAAGCCTCTGAAGGCTATGTCCATTGCTCGCTGGAATGTAGCTCCAGCATTTATCAATTCAAACGGCATACGTCTATATGCAAATATCCCCCATTTTGTGGTGAAGGCAGTCTTTAATCTGTCAATTTTATCAACCATCACTTGGTTGTATCCTGAAAAACCGTCCAAGAAGGACATCATCTTGGCTCCATTTACCATCTGCAGAACCTCATCCAAAGAGGGCAAAGGATAGTTATCCTTTTCTGATGCTCTGTTCAGGTTCCTGAAATCCACACACAATCTGATGTCTCCATTCTTCTTCCTGACTGGTACCAGATTTGCCACCCAAGTGGAGTGCCTTACAGGAAATATTATCCGGGCATTTAACAATTTCTTGACCTCCTCAAGGATGATGGGCTCAAGCAGAGCATTGACTGGCCTCTGCTTCTGTCTGAAAGGTTTTGCATCTGACTTGAGGGGTATAGTATGAGTTATGACAGAAGTGTCATACGTCTTCAGCTCGTCATAAGTCCATGCAATTACATGTATATAATCCTTAAGGGCTTGAGTTATTCCATTTAACTCTTCAGGCGTACAAACCTTACCCAACAAGACATTCTTCTTATCATCAGCTTGTCCAATATTCACCTGTGAATATTGCCCTCCATCTGCCTTGGGCAGATCCTTATGCTTGAGCATATTATCCAGATCAAAGGCTCTTTCTAATTCGATCATACCTTTGGGAATTGTGTTGCCAGGCAACTCTAAAATCTCATCTTCTTCCCAGACATGATCTTCCATACCATTTTCATCTATGATCTGAGCTTCAAATACATCTCTGTTTGATATGAAGTCCAGGATATGCTGATCATCATCAAACACTTGGAGATTGGTCACATTGTCAGGTACCGAAGGTACTGACACCAATTCTACTGCAAATCTCTTCAGACCAGATATAGACAGTGGTTCCAGCGTACTGGCGGCCTGAGCAAGTGCATCTGCCCTTTGGTTCTGTTCTCTTGGCACGTGAACGATGTTGAAGGCATCAAAGTCTTCAATCAGGTCCCACACACGATGTCTGTAATTTGACAGCTTTCTGTAGTTACAAGAGTAAATTCCTCTTACTTGCCTCACAACTAGTTCTGAATCTCCAAAGACATGCAGGATCTTCACCTTCTTCTTATGGGCAAACAACAGTCCATGAATCAGAGCTTCATACTCTGTGACATTATTAGTGCAGGGGAACTGTAATCTGTAAGCTGCTAAATGGGATTTCCCTGATGGATCAGTAAGGTCAATCCCTACTCCAGAACCTTGCTTAGATTTGGATCCATCAAACCTCAGGATCCAAGGCTTATCTTCAGCAGGACATTTATTTGAACTTTCCTTTTTCTTTGCAGCTCTGGCTGCTGCTCCGCCTGAGATCCACCTTAACTTAGGTGTGTCATCTTCAAGCTTCTTCTTTCCTTTATCTGATGAGCCTGATGGCTTTTCTGTTTTCTCTTCAATCCTAGCAGGAGGATGATGCTCAGCACATACAGCTGCATGCTTCTTCAAAATGTGCAAGCACAGTGAGCAAGTGGTTTCTGAGTGAGGCGCCTCATGCAGTCTACACCAACTTTTGATTAAAACCTCCTGGGGAGATCTACACTGTTGTGTCATTTTTTTTATTTCCTTGACCAGAAATTCTTCGAACTTCGTCAGGTTACTGCCTTTATCCTCATCAGACAACTCGTAATCCGGTTCCATGAAGCAATCACTACCAGGAGTGATCTTTTCTTTTCTCGCATCATTTGTCTGATTGGACACCAGGATCTCTTCTGTTTTTCGGATATGATCCTGATCAGGATCCGTCGACTCTTCCGTTCCTGCAAAAGACAAATAAAAATTAGTATCATCATCATCATCAGATGTAGCACTCACCTCGGAATATGATGATGATGCTTCACTATACGTCTGCTCCAGCATGATCATGTCTAAGCATGGCTCGCAAGTTTTTTCCGAGTGTGCTTCTCCATGCAATCTGCACCATCCGTCAATCAAAATATCGTTAGCAGGTATATTTAATAATTGACAACGTTTTATCTGAGTAGATAAATGCATCTGAAAATCCCTGAAGCGATCTATTTCATTCTCATTATCAGGATCATTATTAAGTTCCACAACTGGCATATCCTCATGATAATCATCATCATGATGATGATGAACATCAAGCATCAGGACCTCTTCTATTTGGACAATTTGTGGCCTGATGTGATAAACTCCAGGTTCTACGTTTACATACATGATCTCATTTGTTCTGTTATATTCGGTGATCATATGTTTCATCCTAGGCTCAGCATCAATCCTGATCTGATTAGGTATACCCTTCCATGGCAACCACATGTGACTGAAGTCTGTGGACATGTATCCGTTAAGCGTTTTAGACCAGTCCCGGCTAAGCAACATCCCATATGTATCAGGTATGTCAACTACCTGAATGTCAATGTAATACTGGATCCTAGGATCAGACGCTAGCTGCATGTGGATATGAGTGAGTTCTCCTACGACACTTACTTCTGTCTTGTCCAGTTGAGTGACCTTCTTTAATGATTTAGCAGGATGCAGTCCTAATGCGTTACATATTGACAAAGGCATAACATTAGTTGAGGCTCCTGAATCAACTAAACAGTTGTGCAAATTCTTACTGAACATTCTTATGGTGAGGAGAAACGGTGGTGATTCAGTTTTATCTCTGTACAAGGTCATGTGAGAGGTTTCAGCAGCTTGGACTGTGGCTGACACTTTGGGCTTGACAGTGCTATCTTTAGCAGTATGGTCTCTGCTATTGGATTGACTCGAAAGGTGATTATCCTCTTTAGAAGCAGGATCATCTAGTGTCTTCATGAATGCCCTTTTGATGGCAGGAGTTTTCAGTAACTCAGATAGGGACAGGCTGATCTTGATTTTCTTCATTTCATCAGCCAAATAGCTGACTAACTTGTCAGACTCATGAGGTGCATTTGCAACTTTTGTTACTGTGTTTTGAGGAGACAAGTACTGAGCATTCACCTTAGGGAACCCAGGGTTATTGCTAGCCTTAGGATCAGGAGGTGTGTTGAAGTTGTTTGGAGGTAGAGATGATGTCAATGGACCGGCAGGTCTGTTGGCATTACTCCTCAGGTTATAATTATGCTTACCAGGGTATTGCTGCTGGTATGCATGTACTTCCTCATGCTCTCTTGTAGGTTCATTTTCATCCTCAAAAGGGAAGACATAATTTGATTCAAAGGTTAAGGCAGATTCTTCACAGGTCTGATTATAATCCTGATGAGGCTGATTAGTGTAGGTTTCCAGCACAAAAGCTGAGTCATATCCACAAGGAACTATTTCATTTCCTTCTGCCTGAGGTGGATTTCCAGAAGTATTAGACACTTCAGTCTGAAAGATGCTGGCAGCAATCCTAAATTGTGGACAATCTAATTCTGCATGTGCATTGGTGTTGTGGATCCTGCACCAATTGGTAAGGGCTGCCTCAGCAAGATTGACTCTAGTAGTCTGTTTGGCTTCACCAGGAGGCTGATTGTCTAGGGGTGATGGTAATGAACCATTATTTGGCCTGGAGTTCCACACTCTGGGCTGCCTAGGAGGATTATTGTTATTTGCAGCATTACTGTTGAAGTTATTGTTGTATCCTCTGTCAGGGTAATTTGATCTGTCATTGGGATAACTCCTATTCTGACCTGACTGTGAATAAAACCCTTGATTTCTCAAGTGTGTTACCTCTGTGGTGAGCTTTCTCAACTGAGCAGCAATTTCTTTGATTTCCTCTTTCTCCTCTTGAGCTTTGGCCACTACATTTTCAGGCTGAGGCTGGAAAAAGGAAGATCCATGGTTATTGTGGGATAAGTCTGTACCCTGAGGTGTCTGAGTATGTGCAGGATATTGTGGCAATTGGCCATTTCCATTAGGAGGAGGCATGATACTCAATGGAGGTACTTGCAAAGGTGCAGGCATGATTGCTGGGGGCATCACTGCTCCATTTGGATATTGTGCAGGATATTGTGAAGGATAAGCTGCAGGATACTGTGCTGGATATTGTGACTGCATGCCAGGCAAAGCAGGGAATGCTATATTTGGAGTAGGAGCAGGTATCAGCTGTTGATTTACCTTGATAGCTTCTTGAAAAGCTCCTGTCAATGTGGTGATCGCAGGATGTGTTCTCCTGATGAACATGGCGGTTAATGGATCCAAGGCTGAATAATAAATACTTCTAGCAGCATCATCAGCCACCACATATGGGGTAACTAGCTTGGACAACATTTTCTGGAACCTAGCATTGAAATTTGCAATAGGTTCATGCTCCAATCTCTTAATTGTGGCAAACAGGTGGTAATTCATGGATGGATCAATAGGGACCTTGAATCTGTCAAGAAAGGCCTTCTCTAAGACAGCCCACGAACCTACAGAAGATTGACCAAGACTGATGAACCAATTATAGGCCTCTTCCCCTAAGGAAAAAGGGAATAATCTGCACACCACATCCTGATGTTCTATTCTGGCTCTGCAGCAAGCTTCCTTAAACGTCCTGATATGATCATCCGCATCCTGATAAGGATGGTATTTTGGACAAAGCTTGTCCGGATACTTTGGTAACTCATGATACGCAGTAAAGGTCAATGGTGATTCTGCTGCAAAGAACGACATTGCAACCTGAGGGGGCTGAACTGGTGGTGCAGTTGGCTGAGGTTGGACTAAAGGTATACCCTGAGGTTGAAAAGAAGGTGTCACTGGTATACCTGAAGGTATTTGCAAACCAACAGGAGTTACAGGAGGAGGTCCTGGTGAAGCTCTGGACGTACTAGATTCTGGAGTATGGTGAACGTCCACAGTCTTAGGTCTAAAACCTCTGACAGGCAATTCTTCGAAAATTTCACTATGTCTAGACCTGGTATTTATCCTGTGAGCCAGGATTTCTCAATTTGGAGGCAAATTAGCGGAAACTTTGCAAATATTGGCTGGATTCCACCGGACGAGGTGATATTTGCGGTCAACTTGCAAATCAGACTAAATATTTGCGCAATATTTGCGAAGATACTGCAAATATGACAAGATATTGGGATATTTCGACTGGTAGCACCAGATCTCACGTGTCTAGGGCTCAAATTCTCAAAGCTTGAACAAATTTATGCATCTTTGGCCAATATTTAGTGAATCTAAAGAAATCTACTGTAAAGCTTGCAATATTTATGTGAAATTTGGAAATCTTTACACAGAATGTGCAAATACAACTTGTCACAGCAAATATTTACGCAATTTGATGAAATTCACAAATGATCTGAAGTTACCTTACTCTGAGCGTCATCAAACCTGAAAGTACTGATGATGAATGTGATCTTCAATCCTTGGCCCTCCTTCTAGCGCCAATTTATGTTGCGTTAGAAGCGAGGAGCCTGCATAAAATGAATGATGACTGAAGCAATGGTGTCTTTTCCAGTTCTGCCCTCCTTCTAGCGCCAATTTATGTTGGTCATGATGTTGGTCATTCGCAAACATAGAATAAAAGTTACTCAACAACCTTTACTCATCTTGAAAGATACGATGAATTCAAAGAATTCATGATCCCAAGTCTCCGTTGATTAGGTCTTAATCTACTGACGTTACTCAGTGGTTGATGTGTGTTGCTGTTTTCCATTCAGGGGCCTTACGTGTTTCTGCACTGTTCATCATCATCATCTTCAAATATTCTGCTCTGGATGCTCGCTCTGTATAAGTCTTCAACAATTCTACCTCTGCACTGTAAATCTAGTCAAATAATGTGCACACAGGCTGATATTTGCATGATTTCTACCATTATTTATGATTCTTTGCATGATATCGTCAATACTACATGCATTTAACCAAATATGCTAAGGATCTTCAGTTACCTACGGGATTTCAGCATATTTCACTGTTTCTGCTTGTTATTTATCATGATTTTGCAGTTATGGTGATGAATTAATGAAATTAAAAAAAGGAAAAGGGTTAGAGAGTGAGATTCCTAAAATTACTGGACTTAGATCACTGATTCACATACAAGATCCCATACTTGCAATGAAAAGAAGGAAAACTAGAAATCATACTTCACCAGGACATTCCACAAATCCGCATGATCTAGTGCAAAGCTTCAAAGGAAAGTTGACAACAATATGTAATGAAATGAAAGCGCTTCCAGTTGAACACAGCGTTCACCAGTACATATCCAGAAATCAACAGAAAGATTACGTAAAATTTACAATCAGGATGTAATCTGGAACTTCATATTCATTCAGTATGCTCAAGAACAGGTACATTTACAGTGATCTGAAGAAAGAACCTTGACATTTCAACAATTCTATCCTCATTAGTCTCAGTAATCCGATCTCCTAACTTATTCTACAGTAATTGACTCTTTGCGCCAGATGCGTCTGTGTATTCTAATGTATTCCTCCTCTTAAAATGACAAGCTCTGGATGTTATATAGAACAACTGCCAGAAAACGGTTACAATGATCCAAGGATCAGGATCCTCCCATAGCAATCAACGGCCCAGATGAAAAGCACATGCTTCGTCAGTTAGCAAATGTACAGCTGGCACAGAATATTCCAGCATCTTCAACTTGACTCGGCCTCCAGCTGGCGAACAGCATATTTGACGACACCCTCTTCATGTCCGGTCCATGTTGACTCCATGCGCAACTTTGTAATGCTCAGCTCCGGCAGCATCATCATGATCTCAACGTTCAGCTTCAGCAGCATCATCATGATCTCCTGCAAGTAAACAGACAAACATAAGGTTCATCATCATCATGATAAACAACAGGAAGTAAACACTCGTTAAACATACCTCCCCATGCAGCCACAGGCAAACGGGTTCTACCTGTGAAAAATATGCACTAAATGCACAAACAGCATAAAAACAACCAGGTCAACCCTCGTTGACCAAAATCCAGGCAATCGGGCTCTCAAATCTCCATCGCTTCATGTTTTTGCCTACTTTCCTGTATATCGGGTTCAAAATATGATCATGATGATTCCAGGTTGAACAAAGAAACAATCGCCTTTCAACCATCCTTAGAAACCGGCCCTGCATCATCATCATATTTGCATCGGCGTGACTACATATGATCAGGGTGACAATTTTACCTTATGCCGACAGCAAAAGTTATACCGACGCCAAAAAATCATGATGATGACCAACTATATACCTCAAAGTGGCCGCAGGATATCACAAAAAAATGATGATCCTCCTTTCCTAATGTTCTGATGGAAAGTACATCAGGATGTTTTGTTTTTGCACATTCGGGAAAGAAAGACATCGTCATCATCATCATGATGAAGACAAACAGGAGGACTTGGAAAATGATCCTGCCGCTGAGGAAAAAAATCTTGATGACGTCATCGTCATCATCAGGCTTCAATAAAATGCAAAGGGATGACGTCACCGTCATGCTTCGCTAAGATCAGGAGGTAAAAGGAATATCGGGTTCCCCTCAAGGAAGATGATCAGGTCATGAAAGCAGGATGAACCTTTTTCGGCCAAGGCAATCTGCTCGAAAGATCAGGATGATGAACCTCATCATCATCATATTCGCATTGGGTGACTAAAAATATGATCCTGCCGAAAGTCCTGATGACGTCATCAGGATATCCGGGACTTGCGTTAATCTTCGAAGACGACGTCATCGTCATCATTATATTGGCGAAATGGATCACGCCTTGGAAAATATCCTGCCGAAGGACAAAGGTGATGATGACGTCATCGTCATCATCATATTCGCAAAAGTTTATACTTCTCGGTAGGAGGATATTACGAACTGCTGGGAGAGACAAAGATCATGATGATGATGTTCAACATGACTTAAGAAATGAAAAAAACACCCTCCGCTTCGAAAGATAAGGTGATCATCATGATCACGCAAAAAGGGGGTCAGGAGGATATTAAGAAATGCCGGGTCTCGAAATATCATGATGATGCTGATCACCAAGACTTGGTCGTGCGCGCACAAATTATGCAGATGGCAGATTTCTCAAACAAGGTGATGATGATCATCAGCAGGATATTACAATATGCTCGCGATGTTAAAATATCATGATGCTGATGATGTTTCTAAGGTTACTCGACGGGTAAAACACACTAGCACTTAAGATTGACGTCCGGATGTTTCGGGACTGCATGGTCTTCATCAGGTGATAAAGTAAGATCATGATGATGACCTTTGGCGATATAAAAGACCGCCCGACGGGAGAACCTACTACGACTTAAACTTGACGTCCGGATATTTCGACCTCAGGATATTATCAGGGGGGCCTTTCAAATATCATGATGATGATGTTCATATAGCAATTATCAGGTTTGACCAAAACTTTGACTGCTCGCAACTCCCTCATATGGACGAATTTTCAGGTGATGTAAAAGGCAAACCTGCATGAAATTTCAAGCTCTTTCCAACCATGAAGTCATAGAAACAAAATATAAACTTTGAAAAACTAACCTCATGATGACGACCTACCTCATCCTGACCTTCATGATGATGATGCACCTGACTTACTTTTACCAAACCGCCAGAAACAGACAACACAAGCCAAAACAAAAGCTGGGTCCCTGTTTTGCCAAGTCAAAATGGGGCGTGTTGTGTAACCACACAACAGTAATCATTATGAAATCAACAAAATTCTAAGAACTTTCCTATGGCAAGGTTTGGAGGATAAACAGAAAATGGCCCTTGTGGCTTGGGACAAGATTTGTAGACAAAAAGAGGAAGGTGGCCTGGGTTTAAAAAACCTCAGAGAACAGAGTAAGGCCTTAGGCACTAAACTAGTATGGAAAATGTATCACCAACTTGATTCAAAGTGGGTTAAAATTCTTAGAAATAAATATCTTAGAGGGGAGGAATCGACATTCCTTTCTAGAATGGCTAACCCACCTAAAGGATCTCGCCTTTGGAATTTTATGATGGACTGTAGGAAGCTCAAAATGGACAAACTGACTTGGAGTTTAGGAGTCGGGAACCAAGCACTTTTTTGGGATGACTCATGGCATGGGTATGAGGCAATAAGCAACTTGGATAATTTAGAGAATGCCAAAAGGATACTAGAATCCCACTGGGGGAAATATGTAAAAGATTATATGGAATTTCCCAATCATGAGGAGAATAGGGGGTGGAAATGGAAACCCCTGGATAATATGAACATTCCAGATAATGAGAAAGAGAAACTACTTGATATCCTTAACAAAAGGAGGGTATCTCTCAAAGGAGACTTAGATAGATTAGTTTGGAATGGGCCTAAATCAGGAAATTATAAAACCAAGGATGGTTACAAAATGTTAATCAAACAACAACTAAGACCAAAATCAGAGTTACCACTAAGCCTGTGTTGGGATAAGAACTATCTCCCAAAGGCTGGGCTATTTGCCTAGATGGCCTTGTAGAAAAAAATCCTAATGGTGGATAGGTTCACCAAGATGGGATATGAGGGGCCTAGCAGATGTCCCCTTTGTGAAGAGGATCAAGATATAACAGACCATATTCTCCTCAATTGTTAATTTTCTAATAAATGTTGGAATTGGCTAAGTAATAAGATGAGATGGATTACTACCATGCCTAATAACATTTTGAACCTTTTCCAATCCTGGCCTAAGGCTCACAAACAAAGCTTCTACCATATGCTATGGACAATTTCCCCTTCGATCATGGTTTGGGAGCTATGGAAAAAAAGAAATAGAAGAATCTTTAAAGATAAGAAAATGACCTTTGGTCAGCTAATCAATAAAATTGAGGCCATTATAATAGACATAGTCAATAGTAGGATTCTAAATAACTCCAATAAAGAATTGACAATGACGCACTGGGATGAAAAGATGTGGGGGAGATGGGCAGGACTAAAACTTCCCTCCTTTGTGGGACTAGGCAACCACAACTCCACCAACAAGAGAAACGAATGTAAGTGGCAACCTCCTAAAGAAGGGTGGTTCAAGCTAAATTTGGTTGGGGTTTCTAGGGGCAACCCAGGAGTAGCAAGAATAGGTTGTGTAATCCATGATTCTGAATCTAGAGAAATGGCAACCTTAGCCAAACCCCTAGGAGAAACAACAAATAATACAACAGAATTAACTGCCCTGATTAAAGGTTTGAGAATCTGTAAAGACATGAAAATTGAAAAACTAGAGGTCAAAGGAAACTCCACAATCGTCATTAATGGCTTACAGAAAGGGAACATGCCTAATTGGAGACTGAATTCCCTGCTGACTAATGCCCTTGACATCATTGCATCTTTAAGGAGGTGCACATTCAATCACACTTACAAAGAGGGTAATAGAAAAGCAGACTCTCTTGCCAACAAAGGGGTGGATGGTCTCTACTTATCTACTAGAGCTAACACCATTGAAGTATTATTAGAATCAAGTTGAAACTTTGGAGGAAGTTATTTTGAAGGTAATCAATTCATCACTTGGTCTAATATCATACCATGAAGGGTGAACAAACTCTGAGCATCTTTAGATTTTCTACTCTTTAGACAAAAAGGGATTATAATAGAGCAATTAAGGTTGTCCTATTTCCTCCTTTTGTATATCGCATACATATCTTTTGTATATCAGATACATTTTCTTCTGTATACAAGAGTGGGCCTGACTAGTTTTATGAAATGAATTGAAATCACCTTTGAATCTACATATGTATCACCTTCTTGTATATCGAATGCATGTGTATTATATATAATGGCAGACCCTAGCTAAAATTCACATTATTTAATCTATCATTCAAATTTGGGTTTGTATAAACTTGTATATCCATTGCAGATGGGGTCCACATATGTATCTTTGGTGTTTAATGCATTGGTATGTACATTTCCTTTGTTTCTCATATGCATTTGTCTTTGTATCTCGAATAAACGTACAAACATTTAAACATACAAAGACTTTTCCATATTGAATTCCTTTTTGACATCTAGCTTGTATCTTCTCTTGTACATCGGATTGTATCTTGAAGACATACATTGTTATTATGCAAATTTGATATGCGGTGGGACCCACCTTACTATTCATTTGTGCTAGCGTATCTGCAAGAGATTTCCACACCTCACCTGATGTGGAAGTGGTCATAGTTATTATCAATGTGACTTCTTCATCATTGTAAGATTAACATGGCTTCCCGATGCTAGGTCTTCCTGACATGTTTCATTCACCACTTAATGCATCAGTATGACTGTCACCGAAGGTTCTTTAGTTTTCATGATCATGCATTTGTATTTATATTTCCTTTGTTTCTCATATGCATTTGTCTTTCCATATTGTATACATATACTGCAATATACAATCTCAGACTACAAATAAAGTTCTCAGAATTTAAACTTTCTAACTAGGTCATAAACATCAAGAGTATCAGCTCAAGCTAGGTGTTGGTCATGATGTTAGTCATAAACAAGCATAGAATACAAGTTACACAACAACCTTTACTCATCTTGAAAGATACGATGAATTCAGAGAATTCATGATCCCAAGTCTCCTGTGATTAGGTCTTAATCTTCTGACATTACTCAGAGGTTGATGTGTGTTGCTGTTTCCATTTTGGGGCCTTACGTAAAGTTCATCATCATGACATTATTTATGCAAAGATTCTTGACAGGGAGGTCATTTTTATAGTTGTTTGATCAAATGATGCAGAAATATTCAAATCTTTGCATGATATTTTCAATTATACATGCTTTAGCTTCAAATATGCTAAATATTTGCAATTATCTACGAGATGTCCACATATTTGCATTAGTCGCTTGAGATTATTAGTTATTTGCAATTATGATAGTGAAATGTTCTAAAATTTAAAAGAAATTGAAAGAAATGCTTCAAATTAATGTTGAACATTTAGCTATTGAACCACATGTACATCAAATATAGTCATGAAGAGAAGAAAACCAAACCATATGTTCACCAAGCCATTCCACAGCTAGATACAGTTGATGCTAACTTCAAAGGAATTGTATGAAGACAACATATGCAAGTAGACATGCACTCCAAGGGATGTAGCAAATCACAACATATATCTAGAATTCACACACTGATTACTCAAGATTTACCATGAATTGTAATCTAGCAAGTCTTCTCATTCATTAAGTATGCAAAAATATAAATGTATACAAAAAGCTTTGAAATGAGCCCTAAATATTTCAGCAGACGAATTTCAATTAAGTTTTGAATGTTAGAAATGAGGCATTCCAGTACCTTTTATAGAACAAGGTGATGAATCCGTTACAAAAAGATCTCAGATCTTGATTTATCTATGAATATCTACAGTCAGTATTAACTTTGACTTTGTCAACCACATGAAAAATAGCACAAGTTGCCAGCTGGCAACTATCTGAAATACTTTTTTTCACTAAGTATAAGATGTTGATATTTGTTTTATGATGCATCTTCATCTCCACAGGAGCATCATGATCATCGCTTGCCGTATCTTCATCATCATGATGATCATAGCCTTGCATATGAGCCTGCATGATCGTCCTCACATTCTCATATAATTGGACTATTCTATCAATTTCTCCACCATCCTGAGCCTTTGCCTTGATGATGGCATGCTTATGGGCCTGGTATTTACCTCTGATATTTTCCAACTTGTTTTTCCTTTTGTCCAGTGTCTCATTGTAGTTTTCCACCTTGACCTTAATTCTCATCATTTTATCTATGACTTCCTCTGTCAAGTGAACAAGTGGATCATCAGCTACTGATTGGAAGTTGGCGTGTAGAGCTTTGATTGCAAACTCTTCATCTTGATTTTCTATCTTTCCTTCTACCTTTCCTTCCAACGCTTCCAAAATTTCTGCTTCAAAAGCCAGCATATCATGCATTTTCATGCTGAGATCTCTCAATTTATTATTGCATCGTTTAAGTACACCACATTCAAATTGGATATCTTTATACCATATGTCAACCAATAATGCAGTGTTATTATTTAGTACCTGTTTATTTATGAGAAGTTGAGGATTTATCCTCCTTATTTCTCCCAGGACATCTAATATCTTCTCCAATTGGAAAGACCTTTTACCTGTCTCCATTTGCAATTTGTCTACCTTTTTCCTGGATATACTGAGGGAGTTCCATCTCTTTAGAGAGGCCTTTATTACTTCTTCTGCTACATCCAATGTGGATAGCATCCATTTCCTTAATACAGATGACTCATGTTTCATGAGATCTAATTTATTTACTTCTTCCTGGGAAATGGCAGTCAATAGGACTGCATGTTCAATTGGAGTATCTTCAATATTAGTCAACTTCTTTATATAGGCATGCAACTGAGCAATGTGCTCTTTGTGTTACTTAGTTTTCTTTCTTTCCCTTTTCACTTTCTAAGTCAAAGAATCTATAATGTCTTTGCCCTCTTGACCCTCCTGGTCTTCATTAGCAAATCCCAAGTCTACTATGCTGATCTGAAATTCATCTAAGGTAATTTTACCTTTCTCCTTCTCTACAGTAGGGATTGCTACCTATGCTTTTCTTCTACCAGTTGTAGGATCTCTCTTAATGGCTGAAGTCATTCTAGCCTTCCTCTTCAGTTTCATTATATTCTCAGAAAATAAGGTAGATACATCAAATTCTTGTATTTTAAAATCTACCTCTGCATTAACTTCCTTTCCTAACATTGGAGGTACCTGATCATGTTTTTCCACATCATCATGATGTTCGCCTTGATCTCCTATATCTATAAGCATATGTGATGGAGAAGGTGATTTCCTCATTTGTTCTTCATGATGCTCTATCTGAGGGTGATCCTGTGGTATATCCTCCTACTGAGGAATTTCTTTTTCCAGAGGAGCATCATCTTGAGGTGGAGGATCTTCTACTACATCCACATGATGATCATGATGATCATAATCCTTTTCTGTCATTACCTCATCCTCCTCTACCTTTTCTTCTTGTTGATGCACATTCACAACAATGGATGTTGCGGAATCCTCCTTAAGTGCTGGCGTTTGTTCTGAAATCATCATTTTCTCTGCACCTGTAATACTTACTTCCTAAACTTCAGGAATAGGATCTTCTTTTACATCCTTCTCATCAGCCCTCTTTTCTTGAACCTCGACTATAGCAGGTTCAACTTATGTATCCTGTTGGTGTTGTTGGCTCATCTCTAGAGTATGGCCTTCTGTTTCCACCATCTTCACTTCTCCTATATGTTGCCATTTTTCAGGTGTACCTGCTAGATGTTCAGGACTTGCATCATGTTTATCTATCAAATCTACCACTATATGACTTGTCACCTGCCCAACTAATGTGTCCAGCCCTATTTCTTGGGCTATTTTCTCTAGGCTCTTTTCTTTTTCAGCTTTCACCTACTTTATCTCCTCTAGTATTGTTTGTCCTGATGGAGTCCCATGAGGAGTCATGTGTGTACCTGCAGCAAGAGTCTCCATATTCTGTGAAGCTACATCTTTCACTACCTCATCATTAGATAAGTCCACTATCTCATGCAGCGAGACATGACCTCCTTGAAACACTTGTGAGGTTTCTTTCATTTGTTCTTCTGCTTTCTTAGATTTGAATTTTACTATGGTAGGAAGTGGAACACTGTGTTGAAATTCCTTATGGAATACTTCACTACCTGCCCCTCTCAAAGTTATAGGGAATTGCTTTATTTCACCCCTCATGGAGGTTCTTAGTTTCTTAGGTGTGGCAGCTACCACCACCTATGGGGCTCTTCTTTTTCTCTTGAATAACAGAGGGGGTTCCTCTTCTTCAGTATCTACCTCCATGAGGATATCCTCTTCTATTGGTTTCTGTGAGGATTGACCCTCTTCCTGAGTCCTAGCAATCATTACCTCTACTGCATGCTCTTTCTTTTTTTGTTTACCTGCCCGTGGAGGTGATGCTGACCCTGATCCTGATCTTGATGCTACCTCCTCAGCTGGAAACACTGCCCTTTCAATGATCACCCCTTTGGGTTCATTATCAATTTTCTTCTTCCTAGGGGGTCTTTTGCTTTGTTGTTTTTGTGGAGGCAACCTTTCCCTTTTAGATTTCCTTTTTTCATTTATAAAGTCGTCATATTCCTCATCAGGAATAGCCTGCCCTTTCTTCTTCTTATCTTCAGTAATGGCAACACCTTTCTTTTTCAGTGCCCCAATTTGTTCATCAACCCAAGCTTGGGTTAGCTGTAATGTCTTGGTAATGAAAGGATCTAAAGATATATCCTCTTGTAAAGTCAGATTAGGTGTAGATATGGTATCATTATATATTTTCTTCTCTTCATATTCATCTGCCATTACATTGCCATCGTCCTTCTTCAACTGTGAAGGAATGGGGATACAGTCAAAGGTCTTGATTTGATTCAGTGTTAACCTTTGGTATCTCCTTCTTCTGGCCTCTGCCTCATCTTCACAATCAGCCCAGAAGTCCTCCAAGTGTGCCTGATGAATAAGTTTCCCTATTATTCTCTGTATCCTCCCATAAGGATCATATGGCCTTACCAGTGGGGATGGCTGCAACTACATTTTATTCAAGCTAACCATGACGTTCTTGATCTTCTCTGAGTCTGGGCACATATACCAGCCAATGGTTACTGGAAACAAGATGGGTGGTATTTTCTGAGCTTCCTTGAATGTCTTCAGCATTTTGGGGCTCTGTCTTATAAATTCCATTAATACCACT
Organism: Cunninghamia lanceolata; assembly: GCA_027924645.1. NCBI lineage: Eukaryota > Viridiplantae > Streptophyta > Pinopsida > Cupressales > Cupressaceae > Cunninghamia > Cunninghamia lanceolata. Next base: position 17,142,132 of record BSBN01000972.1, on the reverse strand, counting down.
GCATCAGTAGGGTATCTTGGCAGCATGAGGGGTTGTTCTTCAAAGCCCTCAATCCTCATGTATGAAAATGTTGCAAATTGAATGTACCAGGCTCCATGCCTATAGATTATTTCTTGAGCCTCCATGCTCAATCTCTTTGTCCTATCCTCTTCCATAATCCTCACCAGATGCATAGAGAATGCATCATTGACCAGTTTGTAATCTTGGAGGTAGTTAGCTCTGTATAGCTGGGGATGATGATCCCAAATGTGCACAGCATTGAGAGTGCCTGTAAGCTTTCCATCTGTAACTAATGCATCAAATGTGCCTTTGTAAGCACAGGAGTAGACAATATATGATGTCATATAAAAAGAACAATTTGAACCTCCCAGGTTCAGCAGTTGCTCATGTAGAGCATCACTTATCAATTGGCCCCATAGTGGCTTCATATCTACATATATGCACATCATCATGACACCGTACATCCAATCTTTAAAACTACTAGTATCAGGCTAGCCTGTCACCCTGTTAAGCAGTGTAATCATATACTGATACTCTTCATCAAAGTCATACTTATACAAATGCATAGGAAGTTTAGCAGCTGTAGGGTATGTGCTATTCTTGGCCTTCCACTGATACATGTTCTTCCTTGCTTGCTTCTTCTTATTTTAATATTTGACCTCAGATTTCTTTAGGTCTACACTGTTAACTTTCTTGCCCAATGGCAGTCCAAATGTCTTTGAAAGACCTTTAATAGATAGGTCTGCATATATTCTACCATGCTTCACCACCTGTCTGGTCTCTGGATTATCGTTTCATGCACACTCAACCACTAGCTCAGGAGACTCCATAGAGTATGGAAAACTGGCCACATTCCACAATCTGGACATGAATACTGCATCCAGCAAGGGGTTTCTGTTCTTCTCATCATTCATTTTGGCAGACCAGGCCTCCAAATCAGTGCTTCCTTGATGGGTATCTGTAATTGCACCATACTTGAATAGGACACCTCTTGGAGATGAGAACATAGGCCTCTTGAATTCAGCCTCACACTTAGCTAACCCTTTGTCAATCATGGATATCTGCAATTAACACAATTTCTCTTACAATGGATACTCACAAGCATGCATATAACAATTATCTATATTAACATCATGCATATTGTACTTATTTAGCATTTACTTATCCTGGGATGCATACAACCAGAACCTACAACATCATACTTGAATGTGCAGAGACAATAGGATGAGGGTTTCAATTACTTACCTAGTTATGCAAATCCCCTTGATTGTACCAGTAGTTTCTTGAAAATGCCTTTAATTTTGGTGATGATTTCGCACTTCTTCCTGTCTATAAGCTCGGTCCGTACGAGTATCGTTGGTATGAGGGTTTGGAAGCTTGTGCTCTATGAAAATAATTTTATCACAAGGTAAATGTGAAAATGACAATTGAATTACCTTTTAACTTTGTAACTAGGGTGAAATTAGGGCAAATCCTGATGGATTGTATTTTGATGATTGATTTCTCATGGAAACTCAGGATTACACCAGGTGTTTCATCAGGTTTTGTGGTTGGCAGGAAATATCTACCACCTCTGCGTGCATTTAATGTTAATGGCGGCAACGGGAGTGGGGTGATATCCACATGATAGGATATATTTGAAAATATGATGATATTTGCATATTGGGTGATGTTCAAATATCAGGGTGATATTCGTAAATATCATCCTGAGTACAATGTGATCATCCTCCCGGAGAGTTTTTTTATCTTCGACAAGATCGGGTGATGAATGCACCCTCAGGTCATACTTAATACACCAGGAGGATATTTCAATATATCAGGTGATGTTACGAAAATGATGATGACCGGATAAAACATAACATCTCTCTTTCAGAATATCAGGATGATGTCATCTAGATATTTGCTCATTGTATCGCTAAGGCATCGTGACATCATCGTCATGTTATGTGAGCAGGATCATGTTTAGGAAATATCCCCCCGAGAGGTCAGATGATGATGACGTCATTGTCATGTTTGCTTCTTTGTTTATCAGACTCATATGACATCATCAGGATAATGGTTTAAGGGGATATTTCACGTCAGGAGGATATTTAGAAATATCAGGTTACACTGAAAAATATGATCCTCACGAAATATAAGCCTATTGACGGGTAAGGGTTACTATCACCTAAAATTGACGTCCAGATATTTGGATCGCATGAATTATTGGGTGATAAATTAGATCAGGGTGACCTTTTGTAATATGACTGATGTTACAAAATATGATCCTCCCCCTGTGAATATCAGGTTTGACTCAAACTTTGACCATTCATAACTTTCACCTCCTGATGAATATCAGGGTGATGTAAAAGGCAAACCTGCATGAAATTTGATGCTCTATCTAAATATGAGGTTATTGGAATGAAATATGAAATTTGACAAACTGAACTCATGATGATGACTTACCTAGCCTTTTCGTGCATGATGATCTGCATGACTGACTTTTACCAAACTGTCAGAAAACACAAAACAAGCCAAGCAAAAAGTTGGGTCCCTATTTTGCCAAGTCAAAATGGGGCGTGTTGTGTAACCACACAACACTAGGTTGGCAGGAATGTGGGCTTTCCCAATTACCTCAGCAACCCCAGCATTTGCAACTGGAGCAAATCGCACCACTCTAGGCCGGGAAAGAAGTTACAGTGCTCAACAACCCCTTTCTATCTCCTACCCTGCCTATCCAAGACAAGGATATGTGGAGGGTTTCTCAAAACTGGCTGCCAAGATCATTCATGTGAAGGAAAATTCCCATACAGGGAACATGTCAAATTTTAGGGAACCCCACCAATGGCGAATCCCTAAAAACCCTAAATTTGGTAATTCGACATCTAACACTCTTTGGATGGGCAAAGACCAGGTAACAATCTAAGAATAGGCAAACCCTAGAACCCCTTGGTCAAGGCCATAAATGAGTTCAATGTATCATAAAAAATTAGAGGCCATGAAAAAGAAAGTATCAATAGATATCAGAAACATCTACAGAGATGGTCTGGGGATTCATTGTAGAACCCGTGATTGCTATATCTAATGGTGTGGGATAGGGTAGCCTACAAAGGAAATTGCAGAGTGGATCCAATCCCTCTACAAAGACCCTAGAAGTATCACTATCACTTCTAAAAATTTCATATTCATTGTCTACAAAAGTACAAACCTAAAAAAAGAAATCTTAAATAGCAGAAGCTTGTTTTACAAAGGGCATAATTTCAAGTACCTAGACTGGCTACCTAATTTCAACCCCAGTAAAATGTAACTTAAAGTATCTAGGTGGGTCAAGTTACCAAATATCCTGGTCGAGCTTATCCATAGTAAAATCTTCAGGGAGATAGGGAATCACCTAGGAGAGTTCACGGGAATAGAAAAGGATTTCTTATCCAATTCTGATGTTCTCTTGTTAGTAAAATTGGATAGGTATGGAAACCCTCGAACCTCTTGAAATTAAAACTAACTGGGCCAATTACTATATTAAGCCAATATTTCATAAGGATCCTCCCCACAGGAATTGTTTCAACAGTGTACCAAAAACACATACTAATAATAATCCCAAACCTCAGTCAGCGGAGGTAAACACTAGATTCAATGAAAACAAAGGCAGATTTATAGTGGAATACCAAAGGACTAGCCTTCCTTCCCTCAAACAACACCATAGTGGTAGAAGAGAGTTAACTGGATAAAATTAGAACCTGAGTATGGTAACAGCTCAGCCCAAAAAATGCCCCAAACCCTCTCAAAACTCCAAAAGGAATACATAGAGGTAGAGTCATGAACTTACTATACAGAATATGAACCTCACACAGGGAATATCAGATAAAGGAACACTGGTAGCGACTGAGAGTACAAAGAAGAGTTATGAACCCCAGATAGGCAAGGTCAGGATGGACCTTGAGGAGGGGGAAGTTCCCGTAGAAGAGATTAATAATAATAAACCCCAAGCAGGGGGAGGAAGTGCAGATCCAGAGGTTTTAGAAACACCATAATGGGTCCCAAACACGTATGAAACAGAGGAAAAACATAAAGAGAATGGGATCATAAGAAACCCATAGATAAGGTTAGTCATTGGCACCTACAGGAGATCTGTAATGAGATCCTAGACAAGGCAATAGAGGAAGTAGTAATTGAAGAGCCAAATAAAGAAAAGGAAAAACTTATCACCAAGATCATGGAACTAGAAGAACTGGAGTCAAGATAAGAGAATGGTAAAGAGGTCCCAAAAGAGAAGGGAGATAGAGAGGTGGAGGAAGTAGACCCATGGCTAGGAATCGCCATAACCAATTTTAGTAAAGAAACCCCAGACTGTGCCAAAAGTAATAAAAAAGGGGGCAGAAAATCACTATTGGTACTAAGAGAGAAAGTAGGTGAGTTAATAGATCAGACTAAGATCACCACATTGTTTAATACAAGGAAGGGGAAGGGCCTTCCCATGGCACCATGAGAGCATATACTTGGAATGTTAGGGGTCTCAACACCCCTAACAAACAATGAATCATAAAATGATGTATAACCAACACAAAACTAGACATACTAATGATCCAAGAAACCAAACTAGATAAAGATGAGATAGACACTCTAAATAAGAAGATAGGAATATGGGAACTAGTAGGAGTCCTAGAAGAGGGTACCTCAGGAGGTCTTGGGGTAATCTGGGATCCTAGAATGGTTTCATTTTTAGTAATAAGTTGTAAAAAGAACTGGATGGCGGGGATCGTCAAAAGCATTAGAAGCAACCTACACTTCTTTCTTATTAACATTTATGGCCCTTCCCAGAACTAGGACAAGAGAATAGTCTGGATAGAAATGGATCAATTCTTGGGAACTTTACAAGATCAGGTTTGCATTCTGGGTAGATATTTCAATGCGATCTTAACCCCAAAGAAAAGTTAGGAGGATCTGTCAGGTTGTCCACAACAACAATTAACTTTAAGGACTGGGTTCACAAGAATAATTTAATGGAAATCAAAACTGCATAGGAAGGTTTTACGTGGAACAATAGAAGGAAGGGCTTTAGCAACATTACAGAAAAATTGGATAGATTCCTAGTCAGGGGTAATTGGGCTCAACACTCTTCTATTCTAACAGCTAAGATCTTACCAGACTCAGGTTCCGATCACTACCCAGTCTAGCTATGTATATCAAAAGATTGCCAACCTAAATAGTGCCCCTTCAAATTTGAACAAATGTGGGGCAAAGATAATAACCTTTTAACCCTAATTGGGAAATGGTGGAAAGAAACTAGAGTTTCTGGTTCTAAGCTTTTCTGTGTAGTATCCAAATTAAAAACTATCAAATGTAAGCTTCTTAGTTGGAATAAAACCAACTTTGGTAATATCTTCGAAATTAAATCTAAGCTAGAAGAGGAACTTGAAAATCTCAATAGAAGTGTGATAACTAAAGGCATGGATGCAGAATCATATGCAAAAGAAAAATAGATGAAAATTGAATATGAAGATATCTTAGCCAAAGAAGAAATCTTTTGGCGACAAAAGTCTAGAGAGACATGGCTAGAAGTGGGTGACAAGAACCCTAAGTTCTTCCATAACAGTACGAGGGCACATAGAAATGTAAATAGAATCTTTAAAATTAAAGATGTGAATAATGTTTGGATCGAAGATCCTCAACAAATCACTTATGAAATGGTTAGGTACTTTGAGGATATTCTTAACAATCAGGAAAGACCTAATTGGCTGCACCAACAAGCCATACTGAAAGATATTCCAAGGATTATCTCAGAGGATCAAAACAAAGACCTCAATGGCAAATTTACCAAAACTAAGATTGAACTAGCAATCTCTCTTATGCAACCAGATAAAGCTCCGAGACTAGATGGCTTCCCAACCTTCTTCTTTTAGAAATGCTAGCACTTCTTAAGAGATGAAATAGTCAATGCTTTAGAAGGGGTAAGAAATTTGAGCACCCTTCTAACAGAAGTAAATAATACTTTTCTCTCTCTCATACCAATAAAAGAGAAACCAGAAAATCTGGGGGATCTGCAACCTATCTCTCTTTGTAATACTATATACAAGATCCTCACTAAAACCTTAGCTAATAGGATTCAAATAGTTCTACCAGCCATCATAAGTGAAGAGCAAATAGGGTTTTTCCTAGGAAGATCTATATTTGACAGAATTATTATAGCCCAAGAAGCCATTCACACCATATAGCAAAATAAAAAGCCTAGTATGCTAATTAAATTAGATATCAGTAAAGCCTACAACAAGGTTGACTGATGTTTCCTTTGCAAAACTTTAGAAGGTTTTGGATTTTCCAAACAATGGATAAACCTCATTTATGCATGCATTTCTAACCCCAAGTTTTCAGTTTTAGTCAATGGGACCCCTGAAGGGTTTTTTAGTATATCAAGAGGATTGAGACAAGGGGACCCTATCTCCCCTTATCTCTTTATTATAATGGCAGAAGTTCTAGGGAGGATAATCACCAAGGCAAGGGTAGAAGGTAAGATTCAAGGAATCAAAATCACTTCGAGTGTAGATCCTATAACTCATCAATAGTTTGTTTATGATACTATGCTCTTTGGTATGGGATCCATCGAAGAAGTTAAGGTGTTCAAAGAAATCTTGGACTCTTGCTGTATGGCCTCTGGACAAGAGGTTAATGTTGATAAATCAGCAATTTATTTTTTCAATATAGAGCCAGAAACTGAAAGGGAAATCTACAGAATTCTGTCTTTTAAAAGAGGGGAGATGCCTTGTAAATATTTAGGTATACCTTTGGGTATAGGCAACATGACTAATGCTCTCTAGGACCATATCACTTCCAAGATCAGGAATAGAGCAGAATTTTGGAAAGGCAAGTGGCTCTCCTCAGCAGGTAAAGTGACAATGTTATAATCGATTCTCTCAGCTATCCCAATATTCCAATTATCCTGTATGAATCTTCCAGTAGGTAATCATGATGAAATCAACAAAACTCTAAGAACTTTCCTATGGCAAGGTTTGGAGGATAAAAAGAAAATGGCCCTTGTGGCTTGGGACAAGATTTGTAGACAAAAAGAGGAAGGTGGCCTGGGTTTAAAAAACCTCAGAGAACAGAGTAAGGCCTTAGGCACTAAACTTGTATGGAAAATGTATCACCAACTTGATTCAAAGTGGGTTAAAATTATTAGAAATAAATATCTTAGAGGGGAGGAATCGACATTCCTTTCTAGAATGGCTAACCCACCTAAAGGATCTCGCCTCTGGAATTTTATGATGGACTGTAGGAAGCTCAAAATGGACAAACTGACTTGGAGTTTAGGAGTCGGGAACCAAGCACTTTTTTGGGATGACTCATGGGGTGGGTATGAGGCAATAAGCAACTTGGATAATTTAGAGAATGCCAAAAGGATACTAGAATCCCATTGGGGGAAATATGTAAAAGATTATGTGGAATTTCCTAATCATGAGGAGCATAGGGGGTGGAAATGGAAACCCCTGGATAATATGAACATTCCAGATAATGAGAAAGAGAAACTACTTGATATCCTTAACAAAAGGAGGGTATCTCTCAAAGGAGACTTAGATAGATTAGTTTGGGATGGGGCTAAATCAAGAAATTATAAAACCAAGGATGGTTACAAAATGTTAATCAAACAACAACTAAGACCAAAATCAGAGTTACCACTAAGACTGTGTTAGGATAAGAACTATCTCCCAAAGGCTAGGCTATTTGCCTAGATGGCCTTGTAGAAAAAAATCCTAATGGTGGATAGGTTCACCAAGATGGGATATGAGGGGCCTAGCAGATGTCCCCTTTGTGAAGAGGATCAAGAAATAACAGACCATATTCTCCTCAATTGTTAATTTTCTAATAAATGTTGGAATTGGCTAAGTAATTAGATGGGATGGATTACTGCCATGCCTAATAACATTTTGAACCTTTTCTAATGCTAGCCTAAGGCTCACAAACAAAGCTTCTACCATATGCTATGGACAATTTCCCCTTCGATCATGGTTTGGGATCTATGGAAAGAAAGAAATAGAAGAATCTTTAAAGATAAGAAAATGACCTTTGGTCAGCTAATCAATAAAATTGAGGCCATTATAATAGAAATAGTCAATAGTAGGATTCTAAATAACTCAAATAAAGAATCGACAATGATGCACTGGGATGAAAAGATGTGGGGGAGATGGGCAAGACTAAAACTTCCCTCCTTTGTGGGACCAGGCAACCACAACTCCACCAACAAGAGAAAGGAATGTAAGTGGCAACCTTCTAAAGAAGGGTGGTTCAAGCTAAATTTTGATGGGGCTTCTAGGGGCAACCCAGGAGTAGCAAGAATAGGTTGTGTAATCCATGATTCTGAATCTAGAGAAATGGCAACCTTAGCCAAACCCCTAGGAGAAACAACAAATAATACAACAGAATTAACTGCCCTGATTGAAGGTCTGAGAATCTGTAAAGACATGAAAATTAAAAAATTAGAGGTCAAAGGAAACTCCACAATCGTCATTAATGGCTTACAGAAAGGGAACATGCCTAATTGGAGACTGAATTCCCTGTTGACTAATGCCCTTGACATCATTGCATCTTTAAGGAGGTGCACATTCAATCACACTTACAAAGAGGGTAATAGAAAAGTAGACTCTCTTGCCAACAAAGGGGTGGATGGTCTCTACTTATCTACTAGAGCTAGCACCACTGAAGTATTATTAGAATCAAGTTGAAACTTTGGAGGAAGTTATTTTGAAGCTAATCAATTCATCACTTGGTCTAATATCATACCACGAAGGGTGAACAAACTCTGAACATCTTTAGATTTTCTACTCGTTAGACAAAAAGGGATTATAATAGAGCAATTAAAATTGTCCTATATCCTCCTTTTGTATATCGCATACATATCTTTTGTATATCAGATACATTTTCTTCTATATACAAGAGTGGGCCTGACTAGTTTTATGAAATGAATTGAAATCACCTTTGAATCTACATCTGTATCACCTTCTTGTATATCGAATGCATGTGTATTATATATAATAGCAAACCCTAGCTAAAATTCACATTATTTAATCTGTCTTTCAAATCTGGGTTTGTATAAACTTGTATATCCATTGCAGATGGGGTCCACATATGTATCTTTGGTGTTTCGTGCATTGGTATGTACATTTCCTTTGTTTCTCATATGCATTTGTCTTTGTATCTCGAATAAACATACAAACATTTAAACATACAAAGACTTTTCCATATTGAATTCCTTTTTGACATCTAGCTTGTATTTTCGCTTGTACATCGGCTTGTATCTTGAAGACATACGTTGTTATTATGCAAATCTGATATGCGGTGGGACCCACCTTACTATTCATTTGTGCTAGCGTATCCGCAAGAGATTTCCACACCTCACCTGATGTGGAAGTGGTCATAGTTATTATCAACGTGACTTCTTCATCATTGTAAGATTAACATGGCTTCCCGATGCTAGGTCTTCCCGACATGTTTCATTCACCACTTAATGCATCAGTATGACTGTCACCGAAGGTTCTTTAGTTTTCATGATCATGCACATGTATTTATATTTCCTTTGTTTCTCATATGCATTTGTCTTTCCATATTGTATACATATACTGCAATATACAATCTCAGACTACAAATAAAGTTCTCAGAATTTAAACTTTCTAACTGGGTCTAGACTTGTATGTATCCGTTGGTACCAGCTTGTTGTCTCACATGCATACACCTTGTATATACATTCTCATATGCATTTGTCTTTGTATCTTGTCTATATACATCGCAATATACAAGCATGAACTTCAAATAGTTTTTAAAACTCTCTATCTGGGTCCAGACTTGTATGTACCTATTTATATCTCTTTTATACCACATGCATACACTTTTATACAATCACGGACTTCATTGGATTTGTGAAACGAATTGGAATCTTCTTGGGATCCTCCATTGTATGTATCTTTTTGTATATCATTCGTCTCCAATATACATACATGGCCCCCACCTGTTATATATATCTCCAATGATGTTGGGTTTTTTATAATATTCTTTTGTATATTTTCTTTGTATATTGCCATTGTATAAGCGCATATACAATGCATCTTATACAAACCCTCTCTTGCTTTGTATATTGGCATTTGTATGTTATCTTGTATAAGAATACATACAAAGCATCTTATACAAACCCTCTCATATATTTTCTTTGTATACTGCCATTTGTATGTGATCTTGTACAAGCGCACATACAAAGCATGTCTTCCCTAGCAATGCTTTAACTCCTTTGTATATTGGGTATGTATATTATAAATATACAAGCACCCCAAACATACAAAGACTTCTCAGGATTTAACTTTCCTTTTGTATCTAGTTTGTATCTCTTATTTGCATCCTTCTTACTTGTATATCGTTATTTATACAAGCTTGATATGCATTTGGTGGAGCCCACATCACTTTTCAGACTGTTTCTTCCAAAATGCATACTTATTTTAGATACAAAGCAGAATACATACAAAATCATTTGCATCACCTCTTTAGACTTATTTTATAATCCTCAATTTACTTATTTTTTGGCTCCACGTTGAATATAAAGTGCAATGCATCTAGTCATGATGCATCATTTAACTTCTATATCCATTGGAGTTGGGGCCCAGATAGGTATCTTTGGTGTTTCATGCAGTTGTATATACATGTTTCTCATATGTATTTGTCTTTTCATCTTGTATACATATCCCACAATATATAATCTCAGACTTCATTCTAAGTGGGTCCGAACTTCTAGGTATCCGTTTGTACCACCTTGTTATATCACACGCATACTCCTTGTATATACATTTCCTTTGTTTCTCATATGCATTTTCTTGGGTGAATATTTTTTCGTTAACTCACTAATGGAAAAATGGGTATATCAGCCACAACTATGATGAGACAAAGTCTTTCCTCTCAGCAAGGGGAGGTTCCCTATGATTGTTTAACTATTATAAACAAATAACTTATGAAATTTATGTACACTAAACACTATATTTGTGGTGGTTCAATTTCATCTCATTGTCTTTTTTTAGAATAGATGCTTATACTTCAATATGATAATAAAGAACTTATGAACTTTCATAAACCCACAGAAACACAAAGTTTTATGTTGCCTTACTTACTAGTTGCAAATAGAACTATTTGAAGTTGAATGCAGCCCAAAGTCTTCACTCTTCTCCAAGATGATAAAAGTAGATTGAATATAACAACTTGCGGCACAAAGTCTTCAAGTTGTTTTATCCTCACAAACATAAACACAATCCTCACAAATGATTCTATAGCTCAAAGTCTATTGAAATTAGATTTAGAATACTCCTTAATCACTTGAAATAAACTCAAACTTCAATTACTTATCAAAGATAATATGATAGCAAAGACATAAGAACAATTCTATCATAAAACAAATAATCCCAAGACAAAGATTGGACTTGAACTTGTTCTCTTGTATTGATAAATATTTGATAATTGATTCTCACAAAGAAGCACAAAGTCTTGATTTGCTTTTCAATTCACCAGAGTTTTCTTGAGACAGATAAAAGATAATATTTAAAAAAGAGGCCCTCTTTATTTATAGGGAGGAGCTTGGAGCAAAAATAGGAATTCTACAACTACTTTGACTTATTCAACAAAAGAGTCCTATTTGACTTGGGACTTCCTTTGTCTCACATGTAATTATATTTTACAAAATTACACGTGGATATGTCTACAACAAAATTCAAATTACATGTTATATACAAGAAAAATAAACTAAGGCACTAGCTTCCTCCATCACTTCTTCAAAAAATTCTGGTACATAGCCTATATGGCTGCCATCTCGCATGCATCTAGTTTTCCTGTGTTTTCTGAGATGGTGCGAGCCTGAAGAATCGCATCCTTTACCACCTTTATTTTCCAACCACACATTTGTGTTGGCCAGCATCGGTTGAAACCTTTTCCTGATGGATGTTTCTTCTTTGATTGACCATTTCACCTCTAGAAGAGGTGAAGCCTCAACATTTTCTGTGTTGTATTTGGGATCCAGAATGTCCCCGTCATCCTCCATTCCATCTAGAATATCAGCGAGGCCTAGTTCTTAAATTTGACTCAGGTGAAGTCTGCAAAAGTTGAGCTTTCTGATCTCGTTCTGTGTCCTAAGATCAGCCCATATGTCTGCAACCATTGGGGGATGGAAGTTTGACTTCCTCTTGATTTTAACCTAAACTCTTCTGAAGTCAAAGTGGTCTCTTTTCTTGAAGGTCTTCATGGTGACCAGTTGCAATTCAAAATCAACTATTTTTGGTTTATTGGTTGATTGAACTGAATATCTCCCAATTTCAACGAGGAATTTTATGCCTGACTTCTTCAATTATGTCTGTTTGTTATGCACTACAATCAACTATCTGCATAGCTCCATAAGAACAATACGGTCACTAGGATACCGTGGAAGCATATAAGGGTAACCAGGATAATACCCTACCCAAAGATATGTGAAGGTGGGAAATTGCAGGAACAAGCAACCAAAAGAGTTCACAACCTACCAAGCTTCATCTGAGACTCTGTTTTGAACCAATTCATTATCCCATAGACACATGAATACTGAAAAGAAGGTGTCATTGACCCTTCGGAAATGATGAATTGATCCCTTTAGAGTAATTTGGGGATAATACTCATATACTGGGATCAATCTCCTATCTCCTACTTGAGTTAAACCTGGAAAGTTTCTCATGCTTGTAGCAGCATAGACAAGATAAGAGGTCATATAAAATTTGAATGTGGTATTGACCTTTACCAGTTGCTCATGCAATGCATTGTTGATCTGTTCTCCCCAGAATATTTTCTGATTACCCCGTAGAATCACCTTGATGTAAGTGTACATCCAGTCCTAGAATTTGGAAGCAGAAGGGATTCCTCTGATGCAACTCAAAAGAGTAATCAAATCACAAACCTCTTCTACAAAGTCACTCTTGTGAAGATCTTTTGGCCATCTGGTCAAATTATTTCTAGGAATCTTCAACCACTTGTTATTTATGTATCTTCTAGCAGCTTCCACATCCTTATCATAATCCTATTGGCCCTGAGTAAAGTCAAACCATCCAATATTTTCAATGGTTGGACACATGATTTTGTTGAAGAATTATGCATCCAGTCTCATGATTACATTACCTTGAGAATCTGTTACAACTCTAGTGTCTTTGTTCTAATGACTGGCTACCTGGAGAACGAACTCAGGATTGTGTGCAGACACTGGAAATGATGCAACCAAATGAATATTGCTGTCAATAATTTTCTACATAGGCTTAGAAGGATTTGTCTATTTTGTCCTATCTACAAACTCTGCCATGTCGACATTCCCAATTTCTGTGTCCCTGATCTCATCAATGTTTGACTGTACTGCTGGCACCAGAAAGACACCTTGATACTTGTACTTCACGATTTTGGCCTTTGATGGAGATTGTTCTGAAATGAGCTCTTGAGAGAACTTTGAAATTGATATCTACCATGAACGCTGGTTGAGAACTGTAAAAGGCAATGATCTCATAGTTAGGGAAAAAATGGATAAATTGGGATAACCGTGATTCGATGATCATGGACAGGGAAGCATGCATTAAAGGGCTTGAGTGCACACAAATTGAGGCAAGGGCAAAAGCGGGCTAACAGGTCTTGAAAGATGAATTTTCCCAATGTTGGAAAAAATTTAGGAAAATATGCATGAGCGGTCAAAATGACACTCCTGCATGGAGGAACATTCATGTGTAAAGGCAGGCGTTTTCGATGCTATTGCATGTATTATAAAAATCTTGGTGTCAGAGTGGTGAAATTTGCCGCTACTGCAGGTAATCAAGAAATTTACCAAGTTTATGTTAAAGCGGCAAAATTTGCCGCTACCGCATATGAGGTAGATTTTTGTAAAGTGGTGTTCAAGCGGTGAATTCCACTAACGCTGTACAGGATAGAGATTCAAGATTTTGTGTAAGGGTGGTGGATTTCGCCACCCATACACTTTCATCTAAAAGTTTAGGAAATACATTAGCGGTGTATATCGCTGACTATACACATGGTAGGGTCGCAAGGGTTTTGGTGTAGGAGCGGCGGATATCTCTGCCAATACACCTAAACTTTTGATAAATGTTAAGGGGTTAGTGGCTAAAATGACTAACACTCATATGATTAAAGACTTAGGGTATAAAGATTGACCCATTCTGAAAACCCAGGAAAACATGAAGAACGAGCCAAGATCGAAACACACAAAAATGACCACACAAAAGAAAAACAACCATATAACAAAAACCCGTAACAAGCAACAAACAAAACAAAATCAAAAACCATACAAGCCATCATATTAACTAGAACCCTAGAAAGGAAAATGAAAGCAAGTAAAAGACTTACCTGTAGCGTCGGTGGAAAACCTAAGCTCGATGATGAAGAGTTTGGTTGAATCCAAAATGATGCAACCAAATGGTGTGAAGGAGTCGAGAGGAAAGCCAGGAAGAATGAAAATGAAATGACCAAAGAAAATGTATTAAAAATGTGAAAATTTGCCTTTTACGAGTGGCACGAGTGGCCATTAATGGCACTCCAAGATCAAGATCCCAAAGATCTTGTTCGGGCAGCAAAATCGGCCGACCCCGCACATGTGTCAATAAACATGCAAAGGCGGAGAAATTTGCTGACAATGCATGTACACCTTGGAGAAATACGTAACAGCGGCAAAAAGTGCCGCCTTTACATATGCAAAGAGTAACATATGTAAGAGCAGCAAAAAATGCTATCATTACATATGTAACACAACTTACAAACATGTAAGAGTGGCAAAAAATGCCGCTATTACATATCAAAACTCAAAAAATTTACTAACTCTTGAAAATGGCTTAAAATTGACATTTTAATCAATTTACGACTTAAACGGCCTTTGCGAGTATTGAGAAACCGATTCGAGGAGGTGTCGCAAACTAGTTTATAATGTCAAATGACTTCGCAGGGGATCAAGATAATCTCATCTCGATTTGTGACCTTAGAGTGTAGATCATGAAATGGACAAGTTTCATGGGGGTTGTCTACAAAAATGAGCCTAGCTGATTTTGAGAACAACAACTGGCTCTAATTGGGGAACTTCCTTCGATCAAACTTTAAAATGATTGAAGGGAGTAGAATCTAGTCTCTAAGTGCCTTCATCCATGCCATTGGGCTATAGAGTCAAGCGAAAAAGAAAAAGACACGAAAGACTAAACAAAAACACAAAAATAAAACTCAACTATACAAATGTACAAATGAAATTATCTGATACTTCAAGGATTGAAGTGCTTTAGATGTTGCCCACTATGAGGCAACAAGAATGGCATCCCATCTTGATATTCTAGCAAGAAGCTATTCTCACCACAGAATTGATGAATGGTGAATGGACCTCTCCACAAGGAATCAAATTTTCCATGCATTCCCTTTGGTTCTCTCCTCTTGTCCCACAACAAGACTTGATCTCCAATTTGAAACTCATGAATCCTTGCCTTCTTGTCAAAGAGTTTCTTTACTTGACTTTGGTGCTCAGTGATACGATCCACTACCATAGTTCGTTGCTCCTCAAGTTCAGTTAGATACATGATCCTTTTATCAATAGAACTGTCAAAACTTCTATCTTCCAATGCCTTTACCAACTTTAGTGCTAGCAATTCCAAGGTAATTAGTATCTCCGCATTCAGGCCATATAGAAGCTGAAATAGTGACATGCCTATTGCCCTTTTAGGGGTAATTCTATCTACCCATAAAGCATCAAAAAGTGCTTTATGCCAAATTCTCTAATTCTCATCTACCAATTTCCTGATAATAGTGACCAGATTCTTATTGCTTGATTTTGCTTGACCATTCCCTTGCAGATAATAGTTTGAAGAATGGGAAAGAATGATTCCATGCTCATAAAAAAATTTAGTAATTTCGTGAAAAGAAAAACAAGTAGCATTGTCTGCTACAATCTTGTTTGGAACTCTAGACCTGGAAATAATGTTTTCCTTAAGAAAATTGCATACCACTTTAGAAGTATCATGTTTGACTAGAATGGCTTCCACCCACTTGGTAAAGTAGTCTATTGCGGTGAGAACATAGTTATAACCCACACTCGATGGTGGATTCATAGTGCCAATGAAGTCGATGCCCCATTTCTAAAAAGGTTCTTCAATAACCACTGGTTTAAGAGGTAGGGCTGCCAACTTTGGTTTCCCAACAAACTGTTGACACAACTCACACCTACGTACCCAATTGTACGCATCTTGGAATAGTGTGGGCCAATAGTCTCTAGCTTGCAGAATCTTGTGAGCCATTACAGGTGTAGAAAAATGTCCTCCACAAGCCAAATTGTGGAAAGACTCCAAAAGTCTACTTTGTTGCGCTTTATCCACACAACAGAGAAATACCCCATCAAGACTCCTTTTGTACAAACCATTGTCCCAAAGGATGTAGTTAGTAGCTTTCAACTTGACAGTTCTGTTCTCCTTATAAGACAGATGAGAAGGACACTCACCATAGGTAAGGAAATGAGCCATATTTGAATACCACTCATCAGTTGTAGTTATAAAAAGAACAGTTGGTGTGTCCTCAACTTCTTCTTCTTCGTCCCCTGTCTCTTTTGGAACATTATCAGCGATCAATTGACACAAACCCTTACCACGCACAAGCTTAGTAGGTTTGATATCTAGATCAAATTCTTGGATCTTAGCAATCTAATTACCTCTCTTTGTTTTGAACTCCTGTTGAGTTAGGATGGATTTGACTGTTGTATCAGGCACCATAACAACAGTGTGTGAATTTAAAATATAGAACCTGAAATGCTTCACTGCTTTGACCACGACATAAGCATGCTTCTCCATATTAGAATATTTCAATTCATAAGCTTTGAGAGGACAACTCATAAATGATATGGGGGATTCCACACCTTCTTCATTCTGCTGAACCAGAATAGCTGAAAGTGTATGTTCTAAAGCGTAGCTATAAACTATGAAATCTTTGGTGTAATCAAGACAAACAAGAATTGGAGCATGAGCAATATCTTTCTTGATATCCTCAAACACTGCTTTGCCGTCTGCAGTCCAATGGAAAGTAGTCTTGCCTTTCATCATGTTAACGATGTGACGGGTTTTCTCTACAAACTCAAGAATGAACCTTCACAGGAAATTCACCTTTCTGAAGAAAGAATGAACTGCAATCTTACTAGCAGGTAGAGTAAGACTTTGAATAGATTTGACTCTTTCTGGTTCAATTTTAGTGCCTTCTCAGGATGCAATATGTCCAAGAAGTTTACCTTCTGTAACCCCAAAAATTGACTTCTTAGGGTTGAGAGAGATACCATTTTGCTGACAGCGTTCCAACACTTGTCATAAATCGTGCGCATGATCATGACAATTTTTGGAGAAAATAGTCAAATCATCGAGATACACCACGATGAACTTCCCCATCTCATCTTTGAAGGCAAGGTCCATTGCCTTCTGAAATGTGGTGCCAGCATTGATCAGACCAAAAGGCATTCTGCGATACACAAATGTGCCCCATGGTGTGGTAAAAGTAGTTTTGAACTGATCTGCTTCCTTGACCTCCACTTGGTTATACCCTGAAAAACCATCTAGCATAGACAACATTTTTTAACCAGTTACTATTTGCAATACTTGATCCATGATGGGCAAGGGGTAGTTATCTTTTAGGGAAGACTGGTTGAGATTCCTGAAATCAACACAGATACAGATTTCTCCATTCTTCTTCCTTACGGGAACTATGTTTCGTGATCCAGGTGGAATGATGAATTAGAAAAAATATCCTTGCATTCAGCATCTTCTAAATCTCAGAAAGGATCGTACTTGATATTTTAGCATTGTATTGCCTTTGCTTCTGCTTGTGAGGCAATGATCCAGCTTTGAGGGGAATTTCATGTTGAACCTCCTTAGGCCTGAAACACTTCAGATCATCATAGGAGTAAGCTAAAACATCAATGTAATGGTGAAGGAGGGTAATGAATTTGAATCTTTCATCAGTAGTGTAACATTTCCCAATATTGACCATTTTGGGATCCGCCTCTGAACTCAAATTTACCTATTCAAATTCCATAGAGGAACTTGAATCCTGTTGTTGCCACTGCTTGATATACCTGTCATGCTTATCAAACAATTTCTCAAGGGAAACCAAGCCTTTTGGAATCTTATTCCCTTTCAACTGAAGAAACTCTTCGCCAGTTTGTGAATCTATCTCAGAAACATATTCCCGTGGTGGCGATTCACTACCTTCAAAGTAAAGCTCATCAAAGCTATCCATTTTTTCCAAGAAAGCAATGATTTGGTTATCACCATTGAACACCTGCCAATGGTCAGCATTATCAAGAACACTTGGTCGGAAGACCAGCTCAATAGTGTACTTGTTCCATTTGAAATCCTTATGAGGAACCATGAGAGTGGTAGAAACAGCCAATGAATCTGCACGATCATTGAACTCTCTTGGCACTGTAGAAATATTGAAAGCATCAAAACCTTCAATGCAATCCCATACACGATTGCGATAGTGTCTCAATCTTTCATTTGTGGTTTGGTACAAATTCCTCACTTGACAAACCACCAATTCGGCATCCCCTTGGGCATGAAGGATTTTAACACCTCTAGCATGAGTAGCTTCAAACAAGGACTCGTATTTGGTGGTGTTGTTGGTATTGTCAAATTGTAACTTGTATGAAAAAGGTAAGATACCACCTTAAGGAGATATCAAAACCACTCCGGCTCCAGAACTGGTAGATGAACAACTGCCATCAAATTCTAAAATCCAAACTTCATTAGAATTTGATTCTTTAGAATTTCTTTGATCAGGAGATTCCTCTTCATCAGTGAGGGAAGAATCTGGCATTACTATATCTTCACCTGAACTTTCATCTAAAAACTCTCCTGAGTCTCCATCTGACATATACAAGCTATCAACTGATGTACTTTCATCTGATGAACTAGAAACATCTTTGGTGGATAGGAAATAATTACCCATTCCTGAGGACTCAAACAAAATTTGAGCTTTAGGATTTGATGTTTGGGTAAAATGTATTTTGCCTCCTTCTCAGGAAGCAACTTCTGCATAACACCTTTAATAGGTATTCTTGCTTCAGATAGATCCATATTCAACTCCCCACCTACATCCTTGCAAAAATTACCCCCAAGCAGAATGTCGTAAGAAGCTAGAACATCAGCTACTAGGACTGTCATCTTAATTCTCTTATCTGGAAAAGCTACAAATGCAAATTGGGCATCTTTGATTTGACCCAAAAGTGGAACTTGCTTATTTTCCATAGAGAAACACCTCCCAAAAGTTTTGGTTAAGGTGAGGGCAAGGGCGTCTGCTACTTTAGCAGGCATGACATTATCAGAGGCTCCAGAATCTATTACGTAATTGCTCAATTTATGACCATTTACTAATAGGGAAACATAGAAAGGTTCAATTTTTCTAGAGGCTTCAAGGGGAGTAGTGACAAGATTATTTTGGGTAGGTTTGCTTTTTGAGGAGTTATGAGCAACTTTTGGAAACTCTTGTCCTGCAGGGATGGTCTTGTTTTTTACGTATTTAGCTAATCTATCAAATTGTTCAGGATTAGCTTGTAAATACTCAACTTTAGACATTTGAATCTTAGTCTTCCTAGCATGATCTATTTAATCAAATTTTTGAAATGAATTAGAAACGGAGGAAGAAAATCCATCATTCTAATTTTTGGTAGGGATAGTACTAGTCTGAGGAGTAGAAGTGGAAGGTACAGGGTTGTTAGAGGCACTTACTTGCTTTTTACCCACTGAGTCCTTCGATTGGAAAGGCAACAGAGTCCCCCGTCTAGTGATTGAAATTACTGGTTGAGATTCTTCTCTTGCCTTTCCTTTATCAGCTTGTAGGGTTGGCTAATTTTGGGACCTGGTAAAGACAACATATGCTCCTTCACACACTTCTCCTTTTTCAGCTTCATCTTGGTAATTCAAAAAGCTGATGGTAGAGTCACCAGCTAATTCTTCTTCTCCTTCTGTGAAGAGATTAGCACCATTTTCATAGTCCAACTCAGGTTGGAAAGAAAGTTCATTTTTCAATTTCATAATAGCCAACTGTTGAGTTGACTAGCACTGCTTCAATGGCAAGTTTCCCCTATGTAGGCAGAAGATGATTGTGTTGTCCTTGATTTGTAGCAGTGTTGCCTTGATATGAATTATTTGGAAATGTCCTCCTTGGTATATCCTGATAAGAAGGAGGGGTAGACATACCTTGGGACATTTGTCTCTTGACAGCGAGCAATTCATTTGCTAGCTTTTGCACCATAGGGTCCATGGTGCTTGTGGAAGAATTCTTAGCAGAAAAGGAACTTTTATTTCTGTTAGAATCCCTTCTTATCTTACCTGCAAGGATAAGATCATCTTCCACTTCAGTTGCCAAAATCTGAGCTGTAGCAAGATCTGCAGGACTAACTTGCCTTAACAAAAAACTCACCTCAGGAAGTTGTGTATTGATAAAGAAACACTTAAGATTCTCCGTTGTTGGCTCAGCGGTGGTGGGAATCTTGTTTCTCAACTTATTGAACTTAGCGATGAAGTCTCGCATAGGTTCATGAGGTTCTTTTTTCATTTGTGTTAGCTATGCCAACAATGCATGTGCATCTTCCACAGGCTTAAAACTGGCTTCAAACTTGGTTTTGAGAGTATTCCAGTTCGTTATGGTTTGAGCTTGAAGATCATAAAACCAGTCTATAGTAGCACCTTGCAGTGTTTCTACAAAAAGTCATACAGCTACATCTTTGTGCTCGACATCTATCACACCATAGGCTATACAGAAAGCTGCAATGTGTTCATCAGGGTGAACTTTCCTGTCACCATAGAATTTGGGGAAATTCTTTCTTGAACTACAAGGTAGTTTGTGCAATGGTGGGGTTAAATTTAGAGGACCAAAAGTGTTACTCCAAGGGCCCTAGGCTGCCATGACGCACTAATTAAAAGGTGGGATAACAAATCTTTGTGAAGTATGAACATACAAAACTTTGCTAGCACTGGAACTAGAAGTTGTTGATAACTGACAAGGGGGGTGAATCAGTTATCTTAATTATTTCAGCTTTTTGAACTTTCTTACTAATTAATGTAGCATCAATTCAAACAAGCAAACATAACCATGAAATAGAAATACACATGACACAATATTTTTGATGTGGAAACCCTGTTAAGGGAGAAAACCACGGGGTGATTAACCCAAGATTGTATTCTCTATTAGAAGAATGGAAGTACAAAATGGCACTTGTCAATTAGGGCTCGCTGCCCGCACACACTGCTCACAAGAGGCACACTGCCTACAAGAGACACACTGTTTACAATCTATAAAGAGTGTAATACAATACTTGAACTGATAAGGAGCATCAACATATGATGGAGTTCAGTTTCGGTTAGGCTCTATATACTGATCTGTTGCACTTCATCTTTCCTCTTCTTTTATGCTGCTCTTCTTTCACATACTTGATCTTCCTTTCTGCTTTTATTCAGCTCTATTGCTTTTGTTCGCACATCACTTTCAACCACAACATCTTTCATAACTAAATCCATCTTATATATATATCCGCACAAGTGATTTCATCACCTTTCTAGTTGGCACCCAGAATAGTCAATCTTTTTCACAAACTCTGATCTGTCGGCTAAATCCTTGCACACCAAGTAATGTGGATCAAGGATATACTTGTGGAAATCATTAATCATGTCAGCCAAACATAATTCATGCCTTCATAACCTTTACCAACATCAGTAACACATTCAGAATAATGTCTGATGTTCTGCCAGTCAGTTCTTCCTCTGTCACACTGCCAATCAGGAACCCAACACTCAAGCATTCATATCTCTTTATCCTTTCCACACCGGAGGCTCAAACCTTGGAATCTATCAGTCAAGATACTCCTCTTGACTTCCCCAAATCCTCACTTCACTGAGATACTTCTACTAAGAGATCCAGACCTATTTGTCGGACCTTACTGACTGCTCTATTCTTGCTTACCGGACCTCAACACTTCTTCAATCTGACTTTCGGTGAGGACTTATCATGCATTGCGGATGTGTGGGATAACCTTAGTTTCCATCAATGACAACATTCATGAATCCATATAGTGTCTCTTGCCAACAATCTCCCGCTTTGGCATTGATGGCAACACTTAGTGAAAAATGACTAAGTGTTTACACTATGCTCCCCCTTGGCTGATGCTCTATTTTTATATACATTTTCCTGAGCTCCCCCTTAGTTGGATTCATTATTTTTCACTGCTCTTCACTCCCCCTTTAACATCAATGGCAAAGGGTAGGGTCCGCATATCAAAACTTTCAAAAATTCAACTATACTTAGCCACATAAGTATATACATATGGCATACTTACATATACTGAAGTATGTCTGCAAAAGTTGTCTTCAATTGAATAAGTTCTGTAGCCCATCTTTGCTTCATTCTGTCCAAAATTGAAATATGACTACTCAACAGGAACGCAAACACATTTGCCCTTTTTAGATCTGTTGGATCATTGGTTTGGGCTATGATTTGAGCTTCACTTATGGCCTCATGCATGGCCTCTAACTTAGGGATAATGATCCTTCTAAGTTCACCCATCCAGCTAATTATGTTCTTCCTTTCCTTCTCAAAATTCTTTATTGCATTTGTGATTGCAATAGTCTGACACTCTTGATTTACTATGGAGGATGAGAGAGGATCAAAACTTTGAGACAGACTTAATAGTTTATCCTCTTGTTCTTTTACTTTCCTCTCAATATCTTTGGTCACTGTGGGCCAAGATAAGAAAAATTTGTACATATTTCTGCCATCTTTAAGAGCATTTTCCAAGCTCTTTATCCCAATATCCATAACTTTCCTATTATTTGTTATTAGACCCTGTACTTCAGAGAATCTCTTATCCAAAAACTCCTTCCGAACCTTTTCTTCAGCTGACTTCTCTAGAGAATCAAAATGTGTGCTAACACTGTTGACTAGAGTTTTGAGATTACCGGAAGAAGAGGCTATGGGATCCTTTTGAAAAGATGGCATGATCTTTTCCAACACTCCGGATGCTGCCTCTATAAGCTCACAGTCTTCCATGTGAGATTTTAGGAGTTTTTCTTTGACCTTCGCATTTGCAAATGAAGCTATTTTCATTGTTTGCACCGGAGATAGAGAGTCAAAATTTAATGGCCCTTTTAATAGTTCCGGTTCATCAATCTCTATAGTTGCTTTTGTCAAAAAGTCCTTGACTGATTCTGCAGTGTCTCTTGCCGGAGACAGATTTTTCTTTTCTTCTACATTCACAGAACTATCTTTTGGAGCTTTCTCCCCTTCCACAACCTTTGTACTGATATCTTCTTTTCCCTTCACCTCTGCTTCTTTCTCCTTTATTCTTTCTTCTCCTTTGGATCTGGAGTTAGTAGGGGAACCCGGAGGAATGATGTTGGTCTGTTCATGGGCCACCTCTTCTAGAGTAGAGGATTCCAAGTCCTTAGCTGTTTCTGCATCGGTATTCATTACCTCTTCTGTTATTTTCTCAGTAGACTCTTCTGCAACACTTGTGGTCGAGGGGTCAGAACCCAAATCCTCTATAATAGGAAAATTAAATCTTTTGAAGGCCTTCCAGAGGATCTCTTCTATGTCCTTGGCTACCTTGCCAGTCTCACCAAGCATAAGTTGATTCGTCCTTGCTTTGCTTCTGAACTCATCCTTACAATCTTTGAATACCATATTCATTGTCTTGGGGTCGATTGAAGGATATAACTGAATTGCTAGCTATTCCCAGATTTCTAGGTCTTTGGCTTGGGCATTGTTCTTTCTTATTTCTAGTTCCTTCTCCAAGCTTTTGGGGATCAGAGATATAATTTCAATGAATGCTTTGTTGTAGATATTTAGGTACCTGACTGTGGCATCTTGTAATATTTTTTGATCTGCTTCACCATAATCATCATAGAACTCAACCATTGGCTGAAGATTTCCATCCACTGTGACTGATTTGATTATGTCATCAATGTGAAGAGTGGGTTTTTCAACATATTCCTCTATCTTTTCTTCTTCCTTCTGTTCGGTGAGGGTTGACCAGATGTTTTCTTCTTTTTCTTCATTTTCCTGATTTCTTCATCAGATTCAGTCTCCTCTTCATCCCTTTGACTGGCATAAGATCTTGTAGCTTTTATCTTTGTTCTTTTCTCTCCTTTGCTGGATGATTGTGCTTCTGGTTCTGATGTCCTTGAGCCTTTGGCAGTGGTGGGTGCAGATCTCTTTAATGATTTGGTTCGAGTGGAAGGTTTTGCTAGAGCACTTTCCTCATTTTTCTTTTTTGCCTTCTCTTCCTCAGCCCTTTCCATCTTTTTCCTATGGGCATCAAGTGCCTCCTTTGAGATGCCAAGGCTTTTGGCAACATTTTCTACTTCTTTTCTCACCTTCCTCTTGATCTCTGGTTCTCTGAGTTCCACATGAATCTTTACACTTAGCTCCTCAAAGGTTCCAAACCTTTTTGCCTTTGGATCCTTTGGCTGACTTAGCATGTGCTGAACATGCAGCTCCACAATTTGTTCATCAACTTCATACCCCATGGGCATGATCCATACAGTTCTTGGTTCTACTACCTCCATTAGGCACTGATCAGTCTCTACCATAAAACATAATGTGTCTTTGTATTTCTCAACAAGAGACTAGGGAATCCTTTCTCTTGCTTTCATCATGTTCTGAAAATTCTTGAAATATCCCCACAGGCTATATTTCTTGCTTTAGCATCCCCAAGCCCATGCAAATAGTCTCTGATCTGAATTGCTACCGGTTTGTCATTTTGCCATACCCATCCATTTGATCTGGGTAGCTCATTCATGAAGTAGAAAAATAGGCATAATAATAGTCCACCATATTTAAAGGAGTTATTCTTGTCTTTTTTGATCTTCTGTATGTTTTCCATTAATTGGCTCAAAAGAAGTTCATAGAGATCATATTCTGCATTCTTTCTTAGCATCTCATAGGTAGTATATACTGCAGTTTCAGATACTGAATTCTCCCTACTGGAGTGATATATCTTGTATCCTATTATCATAGATGCAAACTTGATATCCGGGTTAGTAATATCTTCAATAGTCATTGCCCTCTTATCAAATTTTGATCCGGTGGCCTCAGTTACAATGTTGTTTTTGACAGATTTGAGGACAGGTATTCCTCCGGAGGAGTGTAAACTAGTTACTGCCCTAATTGCTTCCTTGGTGATTTTGCAAGGTCTATTAAGCCATAGAAAGTTATCATGTACCCTACTCAACACATACCGGACCCATTCATCTTCTTCAAAGTAGGGGAAATGAATGAACTGATCAAAATGTTTCTCTTGGATGCCTTTATATTCTAGTTTAAGCTCAAAAGCATCGTCTATCAATTGTTTGTGTTAGATATCTCTTAGTTTGAATTCCCCAAACTCTTCAACATTTGTGTGTATGTAAACCCTAATATCTTCTATGTGCAAAACACCATGTGGAACACTAGAGAAGGCTCTTAGGGGATCTACCTCCAAGGATTTGTATGGATGCTTCTTAAATATGGGGTGAGGTCTATCAGAAATCTTTACTATATTCAGAGTAGCCATCATCAAGGACTCTTACTGAGAGATATCAAGAGCGAAGAATACCTTTTTCACTGTTTAGGGTACACGATGAAATCTGGATTGAGCTGTACAAGGAATCATCTTGATCTTTGGGAGAGGTTGTTGCAGAGCTCTTTTTCTCTCTTCTTCACATGTGAGTGTACAAATGATGAGCAGATGAACTCTTTTATTTTTGAGAAGCCCTAATTTTCATTTGGTAATAAATGCGCAACCTAATTCATTCTGATTTGCCTTGTTTGTCTTATTCGGAGACAAAACCTTTTCGGATCATTGAGACAGATTTTGAAGTTATTCTAGGAGAGTGGTGATAATCTATCTTCCTTTCATTAGTCATTTGATCTATTTGCAAATCAAGAAACCATAGTTTGAATCATACCAGACTGAACTTGTAAGGAATCTATTTTTACCGGAAGACTGTTTTACTAGATCAATTTTGGAAGGATTAGATTCTTCAAATCTACTTGTGGATCTCTCAAATCTTTACCATACCCCTTTTAGATGTTTCTTGTATGAGCCCTTTTAATCCACAACTCTCCTTGTGCCAGTTCCGGCATCAATTGACTGGTTGGGGGAACAAGGTTTTCTTTGTGTCTCCCCCTGAGCCAGAGCTCACCTTTTAATTTCTAGAAGGAATATTAGCACTAGAGTCTGGTGTGGATCCATCCCCTACATTCTCTATACTTTTCTTCACCCAAATCTTGTTCATCTCACTTTGAACTTCATCCACATTTACTTTTTGTTTTCCCTTATCTTGATTCTGATTATAATATACCGGACCTCTTTTATCCTGATTCTTGCTTCTACAGAATTTTGCTATATGACCGGATCTATTGCAAATTTGGCAAACAAAATTTCTTTGCATATTTGATTGATATCCTCTTGATCTACATTGATTAGCCATATGACCCATTCTATTGCATGCAAAGCATCTACCATTGAATGAATTGTTCATTTGCATATTTCTACATTCATGAGATTTGTGACCATACCTTTTGCAGTTAAAGCATTGTTCGGAGAAGGATGTATTAGTCTGATTCATTCTCCTTCTGCACTGATTAGCTTTATGACCAAAGTTATTGCAGTTGTGGCAGTATTCATTGAAGGATGGATATCTTTGAGTATTAGGCTGCCTTATCAGAGGACTTCTAGGCTTGTTCCTTGGATTTTCTGATCTAAAGTCCTTTTGACCGGATCCAGAGCTTTCTCCATTCTCATATCCCAAACCACACTTGTCATCTACCCTCTTTTGGCTTTGAAGAAGAACTTCAAGGTGGGTAGAACTTATCTTGAATTTCTCTTTATATTCATTTGTTGTTTGAAGATCCCTTTTGAGAGAGACAATTTGATCCTCAAGTTTTTCTTCATTATCTTTAGCATCTTCAAGATCAGATTCAAGATGTCTAATAATTCTATCCATCTTGTGGCAATCTTCTAATTTCTCCTTGAGAGATTGTCTTAGATTATCTTCAGTTTTTCCTTTCTCTTCAATCTCTTGGGTAAACTTTATAACTCCTAATTCCATTTCATGTCTTACCATAATGATTTCTTTTGATAGCTTTTCACATAACTTGGTTTTCTCCTTCAGATCTTCATTTGCATCATTTGCTTCACCTTGACTTGCCAATTGTTGAAGTAGCTCCTTTCTCTTTTTCATAGAGAGACTGAATTTGTCTTTTAGTTCTCTCATGAAATCATCAGCCTATTTGAGTCTTTCCTTTAATTCATTGACTTCAGAGTTTGACTGCTCAAGATCATAAAGGGCAGTCTTGAGTTGGTCCCTTAAACCATATGCATCCATTTGGATTCCCAGATCTTCCTCAAGCTATTAGACTATGTTTAGGAGGAACTTGTCTCTGATACCAATTGTTGATAACTGAGAGGGGGGGTGAATCAGTTATCTTAATTATTTCAGCTTTCTAAACTTTCTTACTAATTAGTGCATCATCAATTCAAACAAGCAAACATAACCATGAAATAGAAATACACATGACACAATATTTTTGACGTGGAAACCCTGTTATGGGAGAAAACCATAGGGTGATTAACCCAAGATTGTATTCTCTGTTAGAAGAATGGAAGTACAAAATGACACTTGCCAATTAGGGCTCATTGCCTGAGCACACTGCTCATAAGAGGCACACTACCTACAAGAGACACACTATCTACAATCTATAAAGAGTGTAATACAATACTTGAACTAATAAGGAGCATTAACATATGCTGGAGTTCAGTTCTAGTTAGGCTCTGTATACTGATCTGCTACACTTCATCTTTCCTCTTCTTTTATGCTACTCTTCTTTCAGATACTTGATCTTCCTTTCTGCTTTTATTCGGCTCTACTGCTTTTGTTTCGCACATCACTTTCAACCACAACACCTCTCATTACTAAATCCATCTTATATATATCCGCACAAGTGATTTCATCGCCTTTCTAGTCGGCACCCGGAATAGTCAATCTTTTCACAAACTCTAATCTGTCGACTGAATCCTTGCACACCAAGTAATGCAGATCAAGGATATACTTGTGGAAATCATTAATCATGTTGGCCAAACATAATTCATGCCTTCATAACCTTTACCAACATCAGTAACACATCTGGAATAATGTCTGATGTTCTACCAGTTAGTTCTTCCTCTGTCACACTACCAATCAGGAACCTGACACTCAAGCATTCATATCTCTTTATCCTTTTCACACCGGAGGCTCAAACCTTGGAATCTATCAGTCAAGATACTCCTCTTAACTTCCCCAAATCTGTACTTCACTGAGAGATCCGGACTTGTTTGTCGGACCTTACTGACTATTCTGTTCTTGCTTACCAGACCTCAACACTTCTTCAATCTGACTTCTGGTGAGGACTTATCATGCATTGCGGATGTGTGGGATAACCTTTATTGCCATCAATGACAACATTCATGAATCCATATAGTGTCTCTTACCAACAGAAGTTTCACATGGTATTGGGGACCTAGCATTGGTAGGAGGAAAACTCCTGGTACGCTGAAGACGAGGTCATGGAGGAAAGAGTCCAAAATTATTTTGCTGCATCAATTCAAATACAGGATCAATAATACCTTGAGCTCTCTTGCTTCTGGTATACCGTGAATTTACCAGAATGTAGTATGCTCAACATAATTTTGCAACAAATGGAAAAGAACTGAAAATGCTTCAACTCGAAGCATGAGGCTTCAAGTTGCATGTTCCTTCCCCAGCAGAGTCACCAAAAAACTGTTGGGTGAATATTTTATCGTTAACTCACTAATGACAAAATGGGTATATCAGCCACAACTATGATGAGACAAAGTCTCTCCTCTCACCAAGGGGAGGTTCCCTCTGATTGTTTAACTATTATAAAAAAATAACTTATGAAATTTATGTACACTAAACACTATATTTGTGGTGGTTCAATTTCATCTCATTGTGTTTTTTTAGAATAGATGCTTATACTTCAAGATGATAATAAAGAACTTATGAACTTTCATAAACCCACAGAAACACAAAGTTTTTTGTTGCCTTACTTACTAGTTACAAATAGAACTATTTGAAGTTGAATGTAGCCCAAAGTCTTCACTCTTCTCCAAGATGATAAAAGTAGATTGAATATAACAACTTGTGGCACAAAGTCTTCAAGTTGTTTTATCCTCACGAACATAAACACAATCCTCACAAATGATTCTATAGCTCAAAGTCTATTGAAATCAGATTTAGAATACTCCTTAATCACTTGAAATAAACTCACACTTCAATTACTTATCAAAGATAATATGATAGCAAAGACATAAGAACAATTCTATCATAAAACAAATAATCCCAAGACAAAGATTGGAATTGAACTTGCTCTCTTGTATTGATAAATATTTGATAATTGATTCTCACAAAGAAGCACAAAGTCTTGATTTGCTTTTCCATTCGCCAGAGTTTTCTTGCAATAGATAAAAGATAATATTTACAAAAGAGGCCCTTTTTATTTATAGGGAGGAGCCTGGAGCAAAAATAGGAATTCTACAACTACTTTGACTTATTCAACAAAAGAGTCCTATTTGACTTGGGACTTCCTTTGTCTCACATGTAATTACATTTTGGAAAATTACACGTGGATATGTCTACAACAAAATTCAAATTACATGTTATATACAAGAAAAATAAACTAAGGCACTAGCTTCCTCCATCACTTCTTCTTCAGAAAATTTTGGTACATAGCTTGTATGGCTGCCATCTCGCATGCATATGGTTTTCTTGTGTTTTTTGAGATGGTGTGAGCTCAAAGAATCGCATCCTTTACCACCTTTATTTTCCAACCACACATTTGTGTTGGCCAACATCAGTTGAAACCTTTTCCTAATGGATGTTTCTTCTTTGATTGACCATTTCACCTCTGGAAGAGGTGAAGCCTCAATATTTTCTGTGTTGTATTTGGGATCCAGAATGTCCCCGTCATCCTCCATTCCATCTGGAATATCCGTGAGGCCTAGTTCTTCAATCTGACTCAGGTGAAGTCTGCAGAAGTCTAGTTTTCTGATCTCATTTTGTGTCCTAAGATCAGCCCATATGTCTTCAACCATTGGGGCATGGAAGTTTGACTTCCTCTTGATTTTATCCTGAACTCTTCTGAAGTCAAAGTGGTCTCTTTTCTTGTAGGTCTTCATGGTGACCAGTTGCAATTTAGAATCAACTATTTTTGCTTTATTGGCTGATTGAACTGAATATCTCCCAATTTCAACTGGGAATTTTATGCCTGACTTCTTCAATTCCATTTGTTTGTTATGCACTACAATCAACTGTCTGCATAGCTCCATAAGAACAATACGGTCACTAGGATACCGTGGAAGCATATAAGGGTAACTAGGATAATACCCTACCTGAAGATATGTGAAGGTGGGAAATTGCAGGAACAAGCAACCAAAAAAGTTCACAACCAACCAAGCTTCATCTGAGACTCTGTTCTGAACCAATTCATTATCCCATAGACACATGAATACCGAAAAGAAGGCATCATTGACCCTTCGAAAATGATGAATTGATCCCTTTAGAGTAATTTGGGGATAATACGCATATACTGAGATCAATCTCATGTCTCCTACGTAAGTTAAACCTGGAAAGTTTCTCATGCTTGAAGCAGCATAGACAAGATAAGAGGTCATTTAAAATTTGAATGTGGTATTGACCTTTACTAGTTGCTTGTGCAATGCATTGCTGATCTGTTCTCCCCAGAATATTTTCTAATTACCTCGTAGAATCACCTTGATGTAAGTGTACAACCAGTCCTAGAATTTGGAAGCAAAAGGAAGTCCTCTGATGCGACTCAAAAGAGTAATCAAATCACAAACTTCTTCTACAAAGTCACTCCTATGAAGATCTTTTGGGCATCTGGTCAAATTATTTCTAGGAATCTTCAACCACTTGTTATTTATGTATCTTCTGGCAGCTTCCACATCCTTATCATAATCCTGTTGGCCCTAAGCAAAGTCAATCCATCCAATATTTTCAATGGGTGGACACATGAAGATTTTGTCAAAGAATTTTGCATCCAGTCTCATGAGTACATTGCCTTGAGAATCTGTTACAACTCTACTGTCTTTGTTGTAATGACTGGCTACCTGGAGAACAAGCTCAAGATTGTGTACAGACACTGGAAATGATGCAACCAAATGAATATTGCTGTCAATAATTTTCTACATAGGCTTAGAAGGATTTGTCTATTTTTTTCCTATCTACAAACTTTGCCATGTCCACATGCCCAATTTCAGTGTCCTTGATCTCATCAATGTTTGACTATACTGTTGTCACTGGAAAGACACCTTGATACTTGTACTTCATGATTTTGGCCTTTGACGAAGATTGTTCTGACATGAGCTCTTGAGAGAACTCTAAAATTGATATCTACCACGAACGCTGGTTGAGAACTACAAAAGGCCCTGATCTCGCAGTTAGGGAAAAAATGGATAAATTGGGATAACTACGATTCGATGATCATGGATAGGGAAGCATGCATTAAAGGGCTTGAGTGCATGCAAATTGAGGCAAGGGCGAAAGTGGGCTAACAGGTCTTAAAAGATGAATTTTCCCAGTGTTGGGAAAAATTTAGGAAAATATGCATGAGCGGTCAAAATGACCGCTCCTGCATGGAGGAACATTCATGTGTAAAGGCAGGCATTTTTGACGCTATTGCATGTATTAGAAAAATCTTGGTGTCGAAGTGGTGAAATTTGCCGCTACTAGAGGTAATCAAGAAATTTGCCAAGTTTATGTTAAAGCAGCGAAATTTGCCACTATCGCATATGAGGTAGATTTTTGTAAAGTGGTGTTCAAGTGGTGAATTCCATCGACGCTGCACAAGATAAAGATTCAAGATTTTGTGTAAGGGTGGAGGATTTCGCCACCCATACACTTTCATTTGAAAGTTTAGGAAATACATTAGCGGCGTATATCCCCAACTATACACATGGTAGGGTCGCAACGGTTTTGGTGTAGGAGCGGCGGATATCACCACCAATACACCTAAACTTTTGGTAAATGTTAAGGGGTTAGCGGCTAAAACAACCAACACTCATATGATAAAAGACTTAGGGTATAAAGATTGACCCATTCTGAAAACCCAGGAAAATGTGAAGAACGAACCAAGATCAAAACACACAAAAATGCCCACACAAAAGAAAAACAACCATATAACAAAAACCCATAACAAGAAACAAATAAAACAAAATCAAAAACCATACAAACCATCATATTAACTAGAACCCTAAGAAGGAAAATGAAAGCAAGTAAAAGACTTACCTGTAGCATCGGTGGAAAGCCTAAGCTCGATGATGAAGAGTTTGGTTGAATCCAAAATGATGCATCCGAATGGTGCGAAGGAGTCGAGAGGAAAGCCAGGAAGAATGAAAATGAAATGACCAAAGAAAACGTATTAAAAATGCAAAAAATATGCCTTTAACGAGTGGCAGGAGTGGCCATTAATGGTACTCCAAGATCAAGATCCCGAAGATCTTGTTCAGGTGGCAAAATCGGCCCCGCACATGTGTCAATAAACATGCAAAGGCGGAGAAATTCGCCGACAATGCATGTACACCTTGGAGAAATATGTAATGGCAGCAAAAAGTGCCGCCTTTACATATGCAAAGAGTAACATATGTAAGAGCGGCAAAAAATGCTATCATTACATATGTAACACAACTTACAAACATGTAAGAGTAGCAAAAAATGCCGCTATTACATATCAAAACTCAAAAAATTTACTAACTCTTGAAAATGGCTTAAAATTGACATTTTAATCAATTTACGACTTAAACGGCCTTCGTGAGTATCAAGAAACTGATTCAAGGAGGTGTCACAAACTAGTTTAGAATGTCAAATGACTTTGCATGGGATCAAGATAATCTCATCTCGATTTGTGACCTTAGAGTGTAGATCACGAAACAGACAAGTTTGTGGGGGTTGTCTACAAAAATGAGAGTAACTGATTTTGAGAACAACACATTTGTCTTTGTATCTTGTATAGATACATCATAATATACAAGCACGGACTTCAAATAAAGTTTTCAGAATTTAAACTTTCTATCTGGGTCTAGACTTGTATGTATCCGGTTGTATCTCCTTTTATATCACATGCATACACTTTTATACAATCGTGGACTTTATTGGATTTTTGAAATGAATTGGAATTTTCTTGGGATCCTCCATTGTATGTATATGGTTGTATGCATACAATCGTCTCCAATATATATATGTGGCCCCCACCTGTTATTTATATCTCTAATGATGTCGGGCTCTGTATAATAGTCTCTTGTATATTTTCGTTGTATATTGCCGCTTTTATGTTATCATGTATAAGCACACATACAAAGGATCTTATACAAACCCTCTCTTGTATATTTTCTTTGTATATTAATGTTTGTATCTTATCTTGTTTAAGCACACAATATAAGCAGAAATTTTATCAAATTTTACTTCTGGAACCTTCGGTGAGAGTCCTTCTTATGTCTCAGCAATCTATCCTTTGTCTTTTATTATCAGCAAGACTTACTCCATCGGCAAACTCAAAAACTATTCTGCCAACACACCGATCACTCCGATGTCTCCTCCGAACCACACTCGTTGACAAGACTTACTTCATTAGCAGTATCTTTTACTCTTCTTCTGATGCGCCGATAGGCTTCAACCGTCAGTGTGACTTCCTTCGTCGGCAAACTACTTGTTTGTTCTCCTGATATGCTGATATACCAACTTAGTACATGCTTGGCATGAATTGCTATTACCAATGGACTTAAGTTTCTTTACCCTAATTTCACTATTACGACCTGTCACCATTTGCATTCGATGAAAGGCACATTCTCAACATACATTCTCAACATGCTCTTGCGATATGCATTCGCAATATACATTCAGTGAAACGTTACGAAACTTACACTGATGTAAACCTCTGCAACTCTGCGACTATGCAAACACCGAACAACTTATACAGAAACAACAAAATCTCAACAGAACAGAAAATGATCTTCTCCTAAGGAACATGATTTACTAGATGTTGGCACACAATGGATCAGTCAACCATAACCAGATTTCAGTTATCAGTGAAGCAAGTATGCTTGATTAATTTTGAAAAGCTTGGAATTAGCAAGAATTTTTTTCTTCCTTCTTAGGCAAAGGTTTTAAAAACTAACAGATGTGTGCAGGAGAATGAATTTTAGGTTTTTTGTATAGCTAACATGTGAAAAGAAGTGGTAGTTTTCCTATGATTTCAGGTTAGACAGGTACATTGGAAGGAGCAAGATAGAATAAGCCTTTTAATCGGATAATGGATAGTTGATCAAAGATTATAGCCTTAGAGGTCATCCTAGGAGTCGAAGAACCAAAAGACATATAGCAAAAGGATATCAAAATGAAGGCCACGGATAAGGGCGATGTCTATATTTGTATCTCAGAAGTGTATAAGAAAATATGTTTCCTTTTGGGGCTTGACCTCGTGTAAGTTCTATAAATAAATAGTTTGTACTAGACTGCAAAAGTCCTGAGCTAGACCGAAGGTTTTCTTCGCTCTGTTCTTTCCTACCGGTGCCCACACTGAACAAAGCTATATTTTATAACTGATTTTATATATTAATGGCCTCGGCCTTTTACCAATAAAAAAAATAAAATTGTTTGAACAAAATTAAATTCTATTTCTAAAAACCAAATAAAAAAAGTTTTTTAAAAATCAATTAAAATTATATAATCAAAACACCACACAAAACAAGAGACGACATTGGTTCTTCCATTGTAGTGGTGAATAAAATGAATGATATTCTAATCAATTAATGTAAAGATTAATTTTAATTTATTTAATCTTGTAGTACCTAAACAAAACAATGCAACAAATGATATGTCCTATAAATTATGCTTTTGCAAAATCACCCACATGCATATGCGTATGACATCTACATAGTAGTACTAATAGACTATTTTAGTATACTATGAGAAAAGAATTTAAACAAAGTATTGGAAATGAGAAGATAATTAATATAAGTTAACTAATAATATATTGTCTACTAAAGTTAACAATATATTAAATAATATTAAAATAATCTATGATTCAACATAATAATATAGTTTTGATATTAAACTATAATTAATTATTCATAATTAATTACAATAAATACATTAAAGATCAATAAATTAAAATCAATCTTAAAAATAATTTATATTAATATATGATATATAAAATTAATTATTATATTATAAATAGTATATATTAATAACTTTAATAGTATATAATAAACTACTTATCAATAATACTTTCATATTAAAATTAATTTAACATTACTATAATATGCATTCCTTATTTTTGCTAGAGTAAGCCAAATGCAATCTATTCCATTCTCCAAATTGGGCCTACTCTAGGACTCTAGGTCATGGCCCACTATTGAAAATAAAATAGCTATATCATAGATAAAAAATTAGAGAAAAAATAATGAGTAATTTACATTAGATAAAGATCTTAAAGATTGAAGTGTGAAACATATACTTGATACGAACAAATGAGGAAAATTGTGAGATTTATGAGTAATGTGACTATGCTCCAACCTAGTTCACTTCTATTCCATGGAAGTGATTTAATTGTTAACTTGTGAAATTGACCTTTAATCACAAATTCAATGTTGACATATGCAAACATTTAGAACCCACAAACAAAGATTCGCCTTGAATGTCTAGAATTGCAATAAATATTGGCAATGTTAATAAACACATTTGAGAGATTATTAAGTGATGATCATCTCCTTATGACAAGCCCTTGGATTCAATTTAATGATTTTGATAAACATTTGGAATACAACATGCAATAAACACACATAACACTATCACAATAAGGGTAACTTAGAACTTGGAAGCTTGGAACTTAGTAAAAATTTAAAGAGTGATGATGATCTCGTGCAAGAACTAGGGGTTTGGAACAAACAAGTAATGCAATTAGAATATCTAATCTACAATAATGCAAGGACAAGGGAAAGAGTGATTTTGTGAGGCACTAATACTAGAAGTGAGTGATTTTAGTTGACAAGGAGTGATAATGTGTGATAATGAGTGATTCGTTGTGATGGATAACAAACTAGGAGTGATTTCCTTTTATATTGGACCTAGGAATATAATTCAAAAGTTTTGGCATGAGATACTTTAAGTTGAGATGCCTTGGACCTAGGATAAATTTTAAATTGTTAGCGTAAAACTCAAATTTGCACCACAAAGCTAACTTGAGTCATTTCTATTCCCACAAACTTGACCTAAGAAAATAAATTGATAATCTAAAGACTAAAAATTATTTGAATAAAATTAAATTCTATTTCTAAAAACAAACTAAAAATTAAAATTTGTAAAAACCAATTAAAATCATATAATCAAAACACCATACAAAACAAGAGATGCAGTGGGTCTACCATTTTAGTGGTAAACAAAATAAATAATATTGTGATTAATTAATGTAAAGATTGATTTTAATAAATTGATAATTGTTGGTTTACAGATTTGTCCCTCACAAACAACTATAGAAAAATGACTTGAATGCCCAAGTAGAAGGACAAATAGCACCAACAGTTGGAGAAGTTGCCATTAAATTGGCAACTTTCCTCTGAATTTTAGAGGTATAGCTCCCTCCTAAAATATACAACAAATGAAAATACAGGGGTATGCTTTTAACTAGAAAGCAGGAAAGGCTTACTAACATATACACATAACCATGAAAGTATATGCGAAAGATTAAAACTAAAATGAAGGAGAAGTAGGTTAAATGACTCACAGACCACCTACCCTACAACTTCAATTGGTGAACAAGAGAAGACGAATAGCAAAACATTTTCAAGAGATGATTTTATCATGAATTCAAAGATTCAAATATGAAAATTCCCACAATTCATTATCACAGAAACTATATTGGAAAATGATTACAGACACACACAGGGATATGTAATCTAAAGAAATCATAGATGAATTCACAGATTCATAAACATCTCCCTTATTTCTCCCAATACAAAATGAGTTCACAGACTCATCCTCCTGTACAAAAAATTGTAGCTTAAAAAAAAAAATCTGTTCCTACTACTTCCCCTTTTCCACCGAAAACTCCAAGAGAGCTCCTAAGACTACAGAACATATATTTATAAGTTTTTCTAAGAGCCTCCTAGATTCTATAACTACTTCTTGAAAAGAAAAGAGGATTCTGTTACTTTCTCCCACAAAGATTTCTAAAAAAGGCAAGGTGAAAAGAGGAAAATCCTTTTTCTCTCTTGTAACATCCCATTTTTTAGAATCAGTTACAATAATGGGTTATATTCAAGTCTTTCTATTCTCCTTCCCTTTTTTTTATTTCATCATGAAAAGATTACACATGTAGCTTTGATTATAATAGAAACCCTTAAGTTACAAGTATTTTTTGAGCATATCCAAAATCTACCACATAGTCCAAGTGAGACACCATTTTGTTATCATAATTATACTT
Source organism: Cunninghamia lanceolata (assembly GCA_027924645.1). Taxonomy (NCBI): domain Eukaryota; kingdom Viridiplantae; phylum Streptophyta; class Pinopsida; order Cupressales; family Cupressaceae; genus Cunninghamia; species Cunninghamia lanceolata. Next base: position 17,104,578 of record BSBN01000972.1, on the reverse strand, counting down.
TGCCTTTATAGCCCAAACAAAGTCAAGAGAGCTAGACGTTGCAAGAATCCCTTCCCAGTCCGAAAGAAAAGATGATAACAACTTGTCCACCTGGTCATATGCACTTGTCAATAGAAACATAGCCAATTCTCATCTATTTGATTTCTAACAGCATCCATCTCCTCCCATTTTTGTAAAAGCATCTGAGCTGAGTTAATTTCTCCATATTCGAGTACTATATAATAATAAGCATCTTCATTGATTCTTGCTTCCTTATTTCCCAAGTTTCCTCCACTCATATCCCTGAATAAATTCTTGTTAGTTACCTCATAATCAATAAGCTGTATTATGTAGTTCTTTCCACGCAGCCTAGTTAGATAATCTATCTCCTAGCAATTCCAAATAAGAATTAATATATTACAACATAGTTTTGATTAGTCCAGTTGTTATTATGAATTATGGAGCATTGTTTCCCAATAATAGCTGTCTAGTTTCAATTGAATCATCATCAATGAGATCACCATCAACTAGATTGAATTGGCACTTTACAGAGTCCATGTTTAACAGTTTTTCAGTAGTATTAGTGTCTTTTGATTGGGCCTAAATCACAACATAGAAACCTGACACAATAAAAAAATGCTCCCAACACATTTCCAATATGTAGTTTGTCACCAAGAAACACGGCTGATGCTACACCTGCAATCACTATCCCAATTGGCTTAAACATTGTCACAAATAAAGATCCTTTCTTGCGGTTGCACCAAGTTTGCATGATGTAAGTAAGCCTGGAGCCAACAATTTCTGCATTATGTTCCAAGTTGACCAGGAGATTGAGGCCCCTGCAAGAAAAATAGATCTTGTGAGGGGGAAAATAGGTTATTCAAATCAATGAAACATGAAACCCAAAAATCTACGAAATATGAAGATAAAGGAAGATTAAAAACAATGAAAAACAATGATACCTTCACCTTTTACCTTTCACCTTTTGTAGCTCGCCTATCTCTCTTTGATCTTGATAATAAAATCCCTCAGAAGCTTTTGCTTGCTTGCTTGTTTGAAGATGACAAAGAGTGAATGGCTGTGATACTTGTGTATTTGAAGATGAGCTTCAAATACAGAAATGGATTATAAATGAGGATGCTCAAATGGGAGTAGGGGTGCCAAAGGCACGCTGATATCTCTGCAGCATAAGTTTACACAAAATCCAGATATGAAATGAAGAGAAGAAGGTTGTATTTATAGAAGAGAGTGGGGGAAGATCAATGGTTGAGAAGAAAAGAAGGAGTCAATGGAGGAGGATTGTTGAGGAACATGCATCCAATAGAAGAAAGATACATGTCATTTTGAAAGCAGTTTAGTTGAGTTAACTCTTCTCTTGATGAGGATGAGATTTGATTTTCTCCATTTTAAGGAAAGATTTGCTTTTAAGATGCTTTAAAACTGATTTTGCTTTTGCAACTCAGAGTTTTGCTTTTGTGTGACAAGAGGAAGGTTATTTTTGGAAGATAAGAATGATTTTTCGAAGAGATAGAAAGCATAATGAAATAAATGAATTTATTTAATTATTTTATAGATAATTGAGAGTAATAAATAAAATATAGAAATATATTTTATTTAAATAAAATTTGCATTTTATTTAAATTTGGAAGAAGAAGAGATTTTAATTAAATAATTAAAATTATTTAATTATTTTTAGAAGAATGAAGTTAGTGTAAATGATTTTTAATTAATTAAATAAATGTGATTTATTTAATTAAATGAGAGGAAGTGAATCAAATAAATAAATAAATTTATTTATTTAATGATAGAGGAATATGATGATGAAATAAATATTTAAAATATTTATTTAAGTATAGTCATGCCAATTTTAGGTGTATACATTTTGCCCCTCTTTGATGCAATGTGTTTTATCACATTGTTTCAAAGAATAAGATTTTCGATAGTGATACATGCCCCAGTTTGCCCCTGGTGCAAGTTTAATGACAGGATGCCCCCTTGGAAGATTGGATGGGAAGAAGATAGAAGGGCATGAGATAGACAATCTCATGAATAAGAAGGTGAAGAACGGGGTAGGGTGGAGAAAAATAGGATACAGTTCAGAGAAATAGACACGGGAAGTAGCCATAGACGTCCTGCAGTCAGGTATGGGTCATTTGCTATATATAGGAGCTGGGGCCACATATTCTATTCATTTGTACACTTATCCATAGTTGATTTGTCCCTTAGAGAGCTTAGGAGAGTATGGCAGCTAGAGAGTTGGATATTCCTCGCGAGGAGCATCAGTTTGAGAGGATTCGATGGTTCAATCGGCCAGCAGAGGCAGGACCCCGAGTATGTGTTTCTTCAAAACTTGTCAAAAGTTAATTTTTATGCATTTTAATGGCTAGGGAATCTAACTGAGACAGATGTGCAAAAACACCCATTTTGCGCATATGCGCGCCAAAATGGTGCATGCGTTGCGGAATGGCGTACTTACACTGCGAAGTGGCACATGTGTTTCTTTTGCGCATTTGAGTCATGAATATGCGCATTTTCCACCATTGCACATTTGAGTGATGAATGGGTGCATATATCTGGAAGTTGCGTGTTTGACTCTTGAATAGGCTCATTTGACAGAGTTACGCATGTGAGTCATGAAATGGCACATTTGTCGGGAAGCTGTGTATTTGATATAGGAAGTGGCGCATGTGCCAGAATGGCGTATACGCATCAGAAAGTGGTGTATTCACAGTGAAGTGGCACTTTTGGTATGAAACAGTGCATTTGCCACCTAGATTGGTGCATTTGCACTTAGGAAAATCAGTTGACTTAATGAAATTAACCCAATTGGCATCCTAATCGATGCGTCAATTGATTAGCGATCTTCGATATTGTTGAGAATCTAGTCGAGAGATGATATGTTGTTTTGATTAATACTTGTTGTTTCGATGCGTCAATTGATTAGCGATCTTCAAGATTGTTGAGAATCTAGTCGAGAGATGATATGTTGTTTTGATTAATTTGATCAGACATAGTCGTGAAACCCTAACCCTACCATCATCAAGGAATCTAACCTAAATGAAATCAAAGGATAATGCAATTCAAGCATAACATCACCTAGACCGTGTGATTCCTCGTTTGAGAGAGAGATGTGGACTGCTTCTTCAACGATAAGCAATTACAAAGCTGAAAGCTGCCATTGATGGATGATAAAAGCTCGAATGCTCGAATGCTCAAGATGATAATGGAGTTGCTATATGATTGCTGGATTGCTAGATACTATATGATTTCTGGATGTCTCATATGGAGTGAGAGGCTGTTTATATAGGACTCAACCAAGATCAATCAACGGTGGAGATTCAGAGGCTATGTGAATGGCTAAGATTGAAAGTTACTAAATTTAGGTCCAATTAGTTGTGCATGTGAAGGATTTTAAATGAAAGTTGTCTTACAACACATGATAAATGGGAAATGGACAAGTGTTAAAATGTGATAAATGATAAAGGCTTAATTCAAATAAAGTATTTGAATTAGTGGGATATGAGTTGGAAATTAATTAAATAAATAAAATTTATTTAATTAATATGATAAATGCATAAAATGGGATAAGACATGATGTGGAATTAATTAAATAAATACAATTTATTTAATTAATCGGCTAAATGAATGAGAATGGGATTTTAATTAAATAAATAAAATTTATTTAATTAATTGGGTAATGGATTAGTGATTTAACAAGGTGTCGTTAGACATGGACAAATTTGGGTGTCTACATTTTGCCCCTCTTTGATACAATGTTCGATAGAACGTTGTGTCAAAGAAGATGTGAGATGCGCTCAATAAACAAGTTATGCACCAGTGTAACTGGCAGGTGATGCCCCCTCGAGAGGTAAGCCAGGCGAACCAGGAAGGACTGGGTTGGCTCTCGATAGAAGAAAGGGCGAAAAAGAGGGCAGACGCGAAGGAAAGGGGGGTGGCATGGAAGAAAATAGGCTGTGGTATAGAAGAATTAGGGTTTGGAGAAGGGCTATAAGTAGGTGCTTCAAGGGCAAATAGGCTCATTTGTGCTCATTTGTGCTGAGAAACCTAGAGAAATCCAGAGCTCCTGAGAGTGAGAGTGGCAGAGCTAGCAGGATGGTGATTCCACGCAGAGATCATCGTGCGGAGTGGGTGAGGACACATGGACGACCAGAGGGAGCAGGCGCACCGGTATGTCGCAAAACTTTTCCCAAAAGCGTGTATTTAATAGCCTAGAAGCGTAATTAATTCACACACGTCACCAAAAGCGACTAGTTTAGGACATGGCACATATAGGTCGCTTATGTAGGAGTAGAGGTCGCTTAGAGTATTTCAGGTCGCTTATGGGCATACCTTGTTGGCATTGTATCATGATGAGGCCTAGAGCCATTGTTGTACATTCATTCTTTTTAGGGCTCAGCTTGTATTATAGACACTTGTATTTTGACACACATGTATATATATATGGCAGTTTTGGCGATCTATATGATGTTATAATGGTTGTGATGTTGATATTATGATGGCTATGCATGTTATGTGTATGGATTATAGATGGATTAGGGATAGATGTTTATGCAAATGGTAATTGATAGAAAATATGTGAATATGTAAAAGAAAATGATATGGATAGATGTATGCATATAGGTAGATGGTAATGAAAGATATAGATATAATGGACGTATGTATGGCTAACACTTGTTTTGCAGGAGCGGGAATATGGACAAAGGATGATGGAGATGATTGATCTTGGCGGAGGATGACAGAACAAATGGATAGATAGAATGAATAAGATAAGATGATGATGGGCAGCTTTCAAGTAATTGCTCAAAATGAAAAGAAATGCAGTCCTTATGTTTGATATAGCATATGGATGTTATGCACCAGGGTATAAGAGACCAAGGTGTCGAGATATCCAATGCGCAACTAGCATGTTACAATCTTGTCGGAACGCATGTGGTCAAGATGTTGAGCCAACATGCACAAGATAGGAATAGCAGCTAGTGTTGGACTTTGACGCTACAAACAATGGTTTGAACTTATCTCCACTACACATAATGATAGCTTGCTGGTTATATGTATGGAGTTAGTCTTAACATAGAATAGTCTCCAATGCATAAGAGACTGTTTAGCTTCTCAGATGCTAGAGATATTGATATGTAAGATGCTAATCCCAACACGTGCAAGATACCAAGACGCATAGGAAGAGAATAAGATCATCCCGCAAACACGGCATACGAAAGCTATATGACCATGCCCCAGTCCTTACTTCATCGCAACATACCAAGATATAAAGAGATCATGGCAGTCTTGACTAGGTATAGAAAAGGGACAAAAGATAAATCAAAAGATAAAACAAAAGATACTGTCATCACGTTCTCTTGCCAAATGTTGGGTGCTCTTGGATAGATTAAGCTGGCGCCTTGTTAAGAGGAAAGCTACATCCTGTTGAAGGCTAAAGTTGTTGATAAATGGCTATAGCAAATGTTGGCTTAAGGCATGCGGACAAATAGCTTCTGGCTTACCTGTGATTGGTTATAGTGCTGGAGCTTGCAATAGACACATGGTTTGCTTCCTGTTTGAGCTGATCAAAGAGAAGAAGATGGATGATGAATGAAGATGAAGAAGATGGGGGGATCATCTATGCTTGAGTACTGGAAACTTCCTTCGTATTCCAGACTACCTACATACCCTGTATCCACGGGATCAAAGCACATTGACGATGAAGATGAGACATGATGAATATGTAGTTCTGGGTTTTATTGATGATGTAAGTGATGAAAGATAGAAGAATGTGAGCTGAGAGAGTGAAAGATGTTTAGAAGAAAAGATGACAGATGAATGATGAAAGGGGCTATCGTCTTAGCCTGAATCAGAGTGCTTCCTTCGCATCTCAGATTGCCTACATACCCTGTATCCACGGGATCAAGGCGTCAACGATAGAGCTGGATGTAGTTCTTATTGATGTGGCTAATCGATTGGATGTTTGATCAGGCAATGTTTGTTGCGATTGTTGGATGAATGTGGATGGAGTTGTAAAGGTATGAGTCCTGGTTGCAAGTCGTTAGGTCGTATTTGTTGGTGGACATGTGCCATGGCTAAAGTTGATAAGGTGTGCTGTGTTGTAAGCTGAGTTGTTTGATGTGTTATGAGCTAGAGATAACAGGATCCACTTCCAAATAAGGCTCAACAAATGCCCCCAGTGTGGGATGAGGTTTATTATGCAGAAGCGACAATGTAGAAAAGATGTGGCCAAGATGCTAAGGTGCCAAAAGATATAAATATCACGACAATGTCTCAAGTATGATAGTTAGCATTGGCAAAGTATGAAGAGGAAAGGCGATGTGTGAGGTTGCGATAGGGCTTATGAGGATGGCTTATACAAGATGCAGTGGGGAAAATGATCAAACGAACCAAACAAATGAGGGAAGCTGGTCACTACACATAGCGCCTGTTTGCCAGGTTTTCACTATGGTACTTATCCAAGGCGCCTGTTTACCAGGTTTTCACCATTGGACGGATTATTTATCTTTTTTTTTTTTTTTTTTTTTTGGAATATTTTATTTATTTATTTATTTATTTATTTATTTATTTTATTTTTTTTTTTTTGGGATAGCTGAGATTCATGGATAAAACTTCTTGAGATGAACGCTGTTGACGGGTTCATCCAAGGGAATGTCTTCAGGTGTTGACAAAGTGTATGCACCAGATCCATAGACTGCGGTGATAATGAAAGGACCAAGCCAATTTGGTTCAAACTTGCCCTGTTTCTCTCGATGCTATTGATTCCTTTGGTTTTCTTTAAGGACAAGGTCGCCAACCTGAAATCTGTGTTCTCTGATCTTTTTGTTGTAGCTGCGGCGTAGCCGGTTTTGATAGACTTGAAGATGGTTCAATGCTGTAAGGCGGCGTTCATCTAAGAGCTCAAGATCATGGAGTCGGGACACTCGATATTCTTCATCTGAGATAGTATGTTGCAAGGATATGCGCAAAGAGGGGATCTCAACCTCGATAGGCAAAATAGCTTCAGTGCCATAGACTAGAGCATAGGGTGTGGCGCCAGTAGGAGTTTTGACACTTGTTCTATATGCCCATAAAGTAGGATGCAGTTGTAGATGCCAATCTCGACCAGTTTCGTTAACAGTCTTTTTAAGGATCTTGATGATTGTCCTATTAGAGGCTTCAGCTTGACCGTTGCTCTGAGGATAATAAGGCGTAGAGAACCTATGTTGAATATGAAACTTATTGCAAAGATCTCTAACCTCTTGGTTCTTGAAAGGCCGGCCATTATCTGTGACAATAGCTTGAGGAACTCCATAACGGCAGATGATGTAATGTAGGATGAATTTAGCTATTTGTTTACCTGTGATGTAGGTCATTGGTATGGCTTCTACCCACTTTGTGAAATACTCAGTGGCAGTGATAACAAACTTATGACCATTTGATGAAGTAGGATGGATTTTACCCACAAGATCAAGTCCCCATTGCGAAAAAGGCCATGGAGTGACAATAGGCTGAAGCTCATGTGCTGGTGCATGTATTAGATCTCCATGTTTCTGACATTGTAGACATCTCCTTGCAACTTGTTGGGCATCTTTTTCCATAGTTGGCTAGTAGTATCCTGCTCACAGAAGTTTCTTAACAAGGCCAGGGCCAGCGGAATGCGAACCGCAGACACCTTCATGTACTTCACGTAAGGCCGTTTTTGCTTCCTCGGAGTCAAGACATCTAAGAAGGATACCATCAAGACTCCGGCGATAAAGGGTGTCTCCTAAGATAGTGTAACGAGAGGCTCGACGGATAAAAGTTTTACGCTGGGTGTTGGATAGTTGAAGAGGCAAGGTGTGATTATGGAGATACTCGTATATATCTTTGTACCACAACGAGTTGGGACCAACAATCTCACATATGAGCTCAGACTGTGGAACTTCAAATGCTGGGATCAAAAGCTGTTCGACCAAGAATTCACATTTATGGGTGTTGAATGGCATGTCTAAAAGAGATCCAATCATAGCCATGGCATCGGCTACTCTGTTTTGTAGTCTTGGAATTTGCTCAAAGGTAATGTCCTCAAAATATTGCTTGAAATCGTCCACCATTAGCTTGTATGGAAGAAGCTTCTCGTCTTTTGTTTGATATTCATCTAAGACCTGTTTAATAACTAGCTGAGAATCACCAAAGACTCGTAACTGTTTGATAGCCCATTGTACTGCCATGCGCAAACCTGTTATTAAAGCTTCATACTCCGCTATGTTGTTGGTACATGGGAATGCTATTCTGTATGATTTAGGTATGCAGTCTCCTTGGGGAGTGACAAACAAGATACCTGCTCCAGATCCGTGTTGAGTGTATGACCCATCAAAGTATAGCTGCCATCGTGCTGGAGAGCTTAAATTAAACAATCCTTCATCAGGGAATTCAGGATATATTGGCTGAATGTCTGTGATAGGTGCTGCAGCTAATTGATCAGCAATGACTTGTCCTTTGATAGCTTTACGATTCACGTATTGTATGTCAAATTCACTCAAGATCATAACCCATTTTGCTAATCTCCCTGTGAGAAGTGCTTTTGAAAGGAGATACTTGAGGGGATCCACATTAGAGATGAGCTTTGTTGTTTGGTTCAACATATAATGTCGCAACTTTTGGGAAGCAAACACTAATGCTAAACAAGCTTTTTCCATGAATGAGTAATTGAGTTCATATCCCACAAGAGTTCTGCTAATGTAGTAGATGGCTTGTTCTTTTCCTGAATCATCATGTTGAGCTAGAAGTGCACCCAATGCTGCGGTTGTTGATGATATATAAAGCAGTAATGGACGATCAAGTACAGGAGGTATTAACACAGGAGGTGTTGCCAAGTATTCTTTTATCTTATCAAAAGCCTGTTGACACTTTTCATCCCACTTAAAAGGTTCACCCTTGCGAAGAAGATGCTGAAAAGGATGACATTTATCTGCGAGTTGTGAGATAAATCTGTGGATAGATTGTAGCCTACCCTGTAAACTGCGGAGCTGTTTGAGATTCGTTGGTGGAGGCATTTCTATGATAGCTTTTACCTTAGCTGGGTCCACTTCTATTCCTCGTCGAGACACAATATATCCCAATAGTTTTCCTGATGTTACGCCAAATACACACTTCTTTGGATTTAGTCTGACTTGATATTTTTCTAATCGATCAAAAATTTGTGCCAATACTTGTAGATGTCCTTCCCTTGTCTTAGATTTGCCTAGGATGTCATCAACATAGTCTTCCATGATAGTATGAAAAAGGTCATGGAAAATAACTGTCATAGCTCGTTGATAGGTAGCTCCAGCGTTTTTGAGACCAAAAGGCATTACAACCCAGCAATATGTGCCCCATGGACAAATAAAAGATGTTTTATCTTGGTCTTCCTCTGCTATTCTGATTTGATTATAACCAGAAAATCCATCCATCAAAGATAGCATTTCATGTCCTGCTGTAAGATGAACAATGTTGTCTATGCTTGGTAATGGAAAATCGTCTTTAGGACATGCTTTGTTAAGATCTCTAAAGTCTGTGCAGCAGCGAACTCGTCCATCTGGTTTGGCTACAGGTACTAAGTTTGAAACCCATTCTGGATAATCAATAGGCTTTATGAACTTTGCTTCTAACAGTTTCTGAATTTATGCTTTGACCAATAAGGCAACTTGTGGATGCATTTTGCGCAATTTTTGTTTGACAGGCTTTGCATCAGGGAATACTGCTAAATGATGTACCACAAGTGAAGGATCTAGTCCTGGCATGTCTGCATAAGTCCATGCAAAATTTATAGCTCTTCTCAGAAAAAATGCTGTGAAGTTCTTTCGTTCTTGCTCTGATAGTGATGCTGCCAAAAAGGTGATCTTCGGATTCTGTTCTGTTCCCAAGTTCATGTCTTGTGATTTTTCAACTAGCACAGTTGATTTCTCATGGTAATCAGCGGCAACAGGAAGATCAAATCCCTCATCCTCAGGCTCCTCAGAGAGGTTTTCACCTTCGAATACATCCTTTATTTTTACTTTTTCACGGTCAAGAGGCGCCTTGCGGTTTTCACCTAGTGACCTATTTTGTTGAATTTTGTTTATTTCACTTTTGCGACTGAAGGATTTGATAGTTCCGCCAAAATATGCTAGTTTAGGTAATTCCATCATGAAACCTGCTTTATGATCACCCAATGGAATACCTTGTCTCAAACCCATGAATTCTGCAATGGCTTCGTCATTTTCAAATGTATCTAATATCGGTGCCCCCTGTTGGTCCCAATCGATGAGGTCAAGATATACGAGGGAGAGGCGAATGGAGGGATTATGATGGCTAGAAGAGGTTGCAGAAAACATGAAGATGGAATGTTCTTGAAAGAGGTCGGTGATATGAAGGGAGGAGTCGTCGATGGTATCCGAGTTAGAAGTCTCTCCTACCGAAGAAGGTCCAACGTCAATATCGAAAATACACTTAATGTCTTTGGGTCGCGGTACCTCCGGTTGGTAACCAAGGCCTTGCTTATTAAACTTCTTAGACACAATAAGGGGCTCAATAGGTCCTTGTTCCTGTGATCCCAAGCCGCCATGTCCTTTATAGCCCATGTTCTTTATGATACGAAACCCATTGTTGTATCGCTCTACTTCAAGTTGGACTTGGTCATTTTCATCAAAGAATATCCAAGAATCGATGTCCTCAATGTCTTCGTCATCCAAGAAACCACCTTTAATGAATACGGTAGGGGGAGCTTTGATAACAGCGGAGGATGAAGTGGGCTTAGATGTAGAGGGCTTACCGTGGGATTTAGGAGATAATGGAAGGGTGCCAACGCAACAGGATTCCTGCAATTTGTATTCACCAGGGCCATGTTCGGTATATTTGATATGGAGGTTGGAAGCGGCTTTGCTAGATGAGGGCTTGAGGAGATCGGATGGGTCTACATAGGAGGAAGACGGATATGCCTCGGTGTTGAGAGGGATACGGTTTGGACTCTAATATTTAGCTTGAAAGGCACGGCAAAACTCAAATGGATTGGGATCAGCTTGAATGGTAACTTCAACACCCTTATGTGGAAATTTAAGGCATTGGTGATATGTAGATGGAACTGCTTTAAGGGTATGGATCCAAGGGCGACCGAGGATGATGTTGTAAGGCAGATCAATATCAAGGACTTGATAGCGAGTTTCTGTAATGATCGGTCCAACTTGAATAGGCAATAAGATGATCCCTTCAGTATCTCTTTCAGCGTCATCATATGCTCTGATGGTAATAACCTTGGAGGTGTCTACATTTTTCTCCGAATATCCCAATTGTTTGATGAGTTTCAAAGAACATATATTTAGACCAACTCCCCCATCTATCAAGACTCGTTTGATACGGCGTTGATTAACAAACACTTCAATATGGAGGGCCTCATTGTGTGACGGATGAATTGAGGGTTGAAGATCTTTGTCGGAAAAGGTTAAATGACAAGGGGCTGCAATGCTAGCGACCATGGATTGAAATTGTGTGATATTAATATTATTAGGCACCGAAGACTCTTGTAAGGCCTTATCAAGGATAGCTTTATGTGCGGGGGATATGCGGAGCAGCTCAAGGATAGATATGTGTGCGGGTGTTTTGCCAAGGTGATCCAAGAGGTTATAGTCAGAGAGAGGTCGAGGAGGATGAGGGGGTGCTCCTTGAATGGTAACTCGACCTCTTCGCGTGGTTACGGCACAATCAGGTGCTCCTTGGACGGTAATGGTAGAAATGCGAGCATGGTCAATGCGGCCAATGGTAGATGATGCATAGCTATAGGGAATAGCATTTCCAGCTTGAAGGTTATTTGTCTGATCATGAGATGGAAGTGGATTCTTGAAAGTCTCTAGATCATAGTTTGATGTGGATTGTTGAGCAGGTTGAGGTGTTGAAGGTGTGACGTTGATTAGACCTTGATCAATGCAGTCTTGGATAACATGTTTTAAGCGCATACAACCATTTGTTTTATGTCCTTTAACTCGATGGTAATCACAATACTCATTCTCTTTGTACCAAGGAGCTCGAAAGAGTGGTTCGCCGTTTGGTGGTGCATCGGGTAGAATAACATCTCCGGCTTGAAGCAGCTTTCGAAGAATAACTTCCATGGGTTCCACTAATGGTGTAAATTGTCGGCGTGGATTAGAAGTTTGGCGTTGGTTTCTTCGTGGTGGAAAAGACTATCTTGGTGGAGAGGCTGCTTGAATGTTGATAGGAGCTCTCATAGTTTGGATATTCTTTGTAGCAACAATACCATCATTGACAACATTCTTGTTCTTGTTCCAAAAGCGAGACTTATCATTGGAATTTTGGGGAGAATCTTTGTTATCACGAAAGATCTTGATAGTTCCTTTGGCAATTAAGGCTCGTTCAATAATAACTCCTTTGGAAACTAGTTCGTCAAAGGTGCTAGCGCTTTGCAATTGTAGTTGGAATGACAGCTCAGGATGAAGATTTTGAACAAAAATGTCAAGCTGTTGTTTCTCAGGGATTTCCCATGATAATTTGCTAGCCATATTACGCCATCGTTGGGTAAATGAGGAAAAGGTTTCACCATTGCGTTGTTTGTTGTTGACAAGGTCATTCATGTTTACCTCATGTTCAATGTTGAAGGCAAAATGTGATCGAAACTTGGTTGCCAATTCTGAAAAAGTCTTAATTCCTGGAGGTAAATGGGAAAACCATTCGAGAGCTTGTCCTGCTAAGCTTCGAGGAAGTAGTCTCAAGAGATATGTATCATCATAGGCAACGTTGAGACATGCCACGAAAAAGGCCCGAAGATGGTCATCCGGATTTCCTTTCCCTTTGTACTTATCAAATTGTGGGATTTCAAAGTGTGGTGGAAAAGGTATCATATTAAGAGACTTGTCAAATGGATAAGTGCATATGTTTTCGAGAGAGAAAGGTTTCTTGCCTTGTCCTACCCTTTCATTGATCATCTGTTGGATATCGGCTGAGGATAACTGCTGTTGTTGCGAAGGGGGTTGAGTGTGATATGAGACATATTGCGGTTGTGGTTGTGGTATATGTGGAGTTGTGACAGTTTGTTGTGGTTGTGGGATGTACGAAGCTGTGACTGTTTGTTGGGGTTGTGTGCCCACAATGTATGTCAAAGGAGTGGTATGTGACATGTACGTGTTAGAGGATTGCTATCCTTGAGACACAAGTGGCAAGTGGGTGTGCATTACATGAGAAGTGGATGTTGGATTGATAGTAGCAGATGGTTGGGAAGTTGGGATTGAATTCATGACATGGTAAGTGACGGAGGGATTGGTAGATACAACAGAAGGGTGAACATTGGGATTGGTATTTTGGACAATATGAGGATTGGTATACGTCATGTGTTGAGTGATATTAGAGAAGCCTTGGGTAGCATAAGAGGGATTGATGGTGTGTGAAGGATTGGAAGAAGAGGGCAGCATGGATGTAAGTTGATCTACATAAGCGATCTTATTGTTTGGATTGGCTTGAGAAATGAGGGAATCACTCATGTCAATGAGACTAACGTTGGGATTATAGGATAACATGGAGGAATTAGCAGTTGGTGTATGAGATGTGGTAGATTGCAATGGTTGTGAAGCATGGACAACATGTGTTGTTGGAATGGTTTGAGAGGTATGCACACCGTAAGATATGGGAATTGCTTGTGATGCTCGAAGTGTTTGTGCTTGTGTTACATGGACAGCTTGTGTGACTTGAGGCATGGAAACAGTCATGGTAGAAGGAGAGATATGTTGAGGGACATGAAAAGGTGGGATGTTGAGATTTTGTGACATGAAAGGAAGCACATTGGTGGGCACTATCAATGGTTCTAAGGTATGCTCTGATCGCGGTAACTCAAATGAAGCAACAAGAGGCAATGAGGATGGTGTTTGCGAGGTAGTAGAAGATGATGTGACTATAGTAGATGGTCTATTCGCAACAACAGCAGTAGTGTTGGGATCGTGCTCTCTAATAGTGGATATATCAAAGTCTTTAGGTAGTTTAGCACCCATGCGAGCAAGTTGGAGAAAATAGCGATCAGGCTCAGATATCATGAGTTTCTCAACTTGGTCCCATAGATAGGTATCTTGGAATTCTGATGAGTCGTCTTGAGATTGTTCTTCGAAAGTTTCCAAGGATGGTGGAGGGTGCATTTGTTGTGAAGATGATTCGCCCCTAGTGTACCCTTAAGGTATAAACATATGAGAAGGCATACCAGTTGTGAATTGAGTTGCGTCCTTAAGAGGTGTTGTGAATTGTTTCATCTCAGCTTGCAATTTGGCATCCATTTCAGCTTTCAATTTGGCTTCTATTTCAGCTCGATATTGACTCCTAGTTTGAGGCATGATGTTGATGATGAAGTTGAGCTTGTCAAAGTTTTGAGACCCAAAAGATGATAGTTGGTTGATTGGTTGTTGTTTTGGTTTGCTGGTTTGGCTAAGTTTGCTTGGTTGATTTGTTTTGGCTGAGTTGTTGTTGGTTGTCCCTAGAGGTAGCTCAATCACTCAAGGGAAAGATTGTTTGCTGTTGATGTTTGTTGGAGCTAAAGCTAAAAGAGATTGTTTGCTGAAGCTAAAGCTGAAGGATGTTTGTTGGCTGAAGCTAAAATTGAAGGTTGTTTGTTGATTGAAGTGATTGGATTGATGTCTGATTTGCTGGTTGGGGTCTCAAAAGATGGAAAAGCTCATGAGTTGTGATTGATTGATAAGCTCAAAATAGGAGACAAAGTCCAGGTATTTGCTATTGATCAAAGATAAGTCTGAAAGCTGATGTTTGAGGTTCAAGCAAGCTGGTCCTGAGGCTAATTCAGCTGATGCACTGAGATTTGCAGGAATTTTAGCTATAGGCGACTGATGATAGCTCAAAGGTGACTCACAGGGTGCTAAAGGCGATTAATGATAGCTTAAATGCGACCTGGTTTAGATGTGACAGGAAAATGACAGTGCTAACCAGAAGCGAATGCTATTCCAGAGGCGACAACTGTTGGTTCAAAGGCGATTACTATTAGTTCAGAGACGACTCAGATATCCCTAAAGGCGACAGTCTGTTGTTCATAGGCGAACTTGTTCAGGAATCAGGCGAATAACTGTGGCTTAAAAGCGACTTATCTCAGGGAATATGCGACTGGTTATGAATCAGATGCGACTTGGTTCAGACAGTAGGCGATCATCTGTGGTTCAAAAGCGATTCTATTTAAGCAAAAGGCGATCAACTGTGGTTTAAAAGCGACTCTGTTTAAGCAATATGCGGGCAATTGTGGTTTAAAAGTGACGCAATTCAGGCAGATGCGAGTCACTATAGTTCAGAAGCGATGTTGATGATCTGTGCGAGCAGTTTAGGTTCAAAAGCGACTGTGTTTGTGTAACAGTGGTCTGATTTTGTAGTTTTTTCCAGCAAGAAAACAATGATAACAGTCACTCACACTTACAACAAGCACAAACTGATACAACCTAGGCTAGGATAGGACAGTATCTGTTGAATCCCCTAGCTGCGCCTATTCAAAGCGGGTAGCTCTAGGATCTTGATAGCACCGGCTCCTCCTTACATTTGCACACACTTCTCACGCATACCAAGATCCGGGATTCTTATAAGGCTTGACCCTCTCCAAACCTTTAGATTGTCCCTGCTACCTCGGCTAAGAACCGCATGAATCGGGGCCGCTTCAAGGGTTTTGCCCTCTGCGTCAACAGATAGAAGGTTTTTGGCTACTACACAAAGTTGCTAATAAGGGCATCCGTTTGGGTGGCTATACGTGCGGCAGCGCTACTCTCCGTTATGGAGTCTCCCAGCCTCCAAGGGTTGCGCCTTGGAGGGTTTTGGGGGAGGTTGGCTGTCGGTATAACACAATTGCACCTGTTGTTTGTGGCTTTCGACACAAACACTTTTCTTATATAGTGGTTCGGAAGGACTTGGCTTTAGCCCGTTACCGCTTGGGTCGTATCCCTTCTCACACCGGGAAGGCAGGCCCTCTAAAGATAATGACAAGTTCTCATGCACCCAAGATCCATTTGATAGGCAAGGGGAGAGGATACTTTTGTCATTAAATTTGGGTTACAATCAGGCACATGCAAGCAATCAAAAAGATAAATCAAGCACGGAGCAAACAGTAATTCATTTTAAGCACCAAGCCCAAATATGCCTAATTTAGTGAAAAAAACCACAAATCTTGGACCGATCGAACCTGCAACAGATATGTCAGTAGTTTGATAACCTCTTTTCTTGGACAAATCGATAAGATGCTGCGCAAATAGCCAGTTAATAGCCAAAAATCAAACTGGAACTGAAACAGGCTTAAAAACAACAGAGCTATACCAGATGCGACTCACTGTTGATCAAAAGCGACCTCTATTTTAACAGAGGCGAAATACTGCGAATCATATGCGACGCGCAACAACACCGGATGCGACTCCTGTTAGCTCATAAGCGATTCATATTTTCCATAAGCGATTGGTTGAGGGCTGGATGCGACCTGTTTCTGCAAAAACACAGCCGATAAACAAAAACCCTAGCCTAACAGGCGAACAATATCAGTCCATAAGCGAATTCAAAAGCGGCTTCTGTCATGTCATATGCGATCCCGATATACCAGAAGTGGCCTCTTGTAGGTCGAAGGCGACCTGTCTCTGCAAAACAAAAATCTAAACCCTAACCTGCACAGGCGAATATTATTAGCTCATAAGCGTATCATATCAGAATAAAAGCGCGCACTGTTAGGTCGAAAGTGATGCGGATTTGTGCAAAGGCGGCCCCTGTTAGATTAAAAGCGGTCTGATTATGCGCAAAAGCGGTGGCTATTAGATCAAAAGCGGCAAATACATTTAACACAGTCGCATACATTAGAGGCGATCATTTTAATGATAAAAGCGATTCGGTTTACCTGAGACGACGTCTGTTCGGTCAAAGGTGATCCAGAGAGGAATATGCGGCCTGTTCCAGCTCAAAAGCAATGTAGAAATCCCGAAGCGGCAGATTTTCATTCGAAAGCGACTGGAATTTTCTGCGAGCACCTGCAAAATCTGATCTTCAAAGAAACAACTCCAAAAAAATGAAGTTAATCAGGGACGTGAGTCCCACCGGGCGTGCCAAAATGTGATAGGTGAAAGTCAGGTGTGGCAGATCAGACATAGTCGTGAAACCCTAACCCTACCATCATCAAGGAATCTAACCTAAATGAAATCAAAGGATAATGCAATTCAAGCATAACATCACCTAGACCGTGCGATTCCTCGTTTGAGAGAGAGATGTGGACTGCTTCTTCAACGATAAGCAATTACAAAGCTGAAAGCTGCCATTGATGGATGATAAAAGCTCGAATGCTCGAATGCTCAAGATGATAATGGAGTTGCTATATGATTGCTGGATTGCTAGATACTATATGATTTCTGGATGTCTCATATGGAGTGAGAGGCTGTTTATATAGGACTCAACCAAGATCAATCAACGGTGGAGATTCAGAGGCTATGTGAATGGCTAAGATTGAAAGTTACTAAATTTAGGTCCAATTAGTTGTGCATGTGAAGGATTTTAAATGAAAGTTGTCTTACAACACATGATAAATGGGAAATGGACAAGTGTTAAAATGTGATAAATGATAAAGGCTTAATTCAAATAAAGTATTTGAATTAGTGGGATATGAGTTGGAAATTAATTAAATAAATACAATTTATTTAATTAATCGGCTAAATGAATGAGAATGGGATTTTAATTAAATAAATAAAATTTATTTAATTAATTGGGTAATGGATTAGTGATTTAACAAGGTGTCGTTAGACATGGACAAATTTGGGTGTCTACAGATATGTTGTTTTGTTTAATTTGATATGTTAAGCCAATGATAGGATAGCTTGATTGCTTTAAGTAGGTCTGATATGGATATGGATTTCACTAATGGTATGAGTTACTTGGTTGTAGGAGGATATTCGGGACGTTCTTACATCGCCTGAGCAGTTTCTGTTGCCATTGTTGCAGTGATATATGCTAACCGAGCTCGATTGGGAGGCTCTAGGTGCTATGGGTTTGTATCATGTGCTCTTCATGCCCAAGGTTCGCATGAATCGGGCGATGGTGACTGCAGCCATGGAGCGATTCCATAGTGAGGATGGGACCTTCCATCTTCCAATGGGAGAGATGGCCATTACTCTAGAGGATGTCTATTAGATTCTGCACCTCCCTATTTAGGGAGAGTTGGTTGAGTACGAGTCATAGCGTGATGCTGGGCTGGAGGAGTGCAAGCATGTTTTTGATGATCCAGAGTTGGTGGGGGAGGAGATCTCGTGGCAGGACATGCATGACTGCTATGACTACTTCTTGGGCATAGTGGCTGGACTGATCGGTGGCATAGTATGCCCCGATAGGAGAGCACATGGCTTCCCCATTGGCTGGGGGTGGGTGCTGGAGAGTATGATCACAGATAGGACCTCGTATGCTTGGGATGTGTGCATGCTTACACACCTATACAGAAACATTCATCAGGCAATGTACCACCGAGGCTCTGGTTTATCAGTAGGCATGTCTCTCTTACAGTTTTGGTTGTTGGAGCACATTACTATCATGCGACCGAGATGTGTATTTCACAGGCAGAGGGGTGAGCCTTCTAGTTATGGCTACACAGGCATGATTTCCTAGCAAAGGCTAGGGAAGCTTGATTACTGGAGGTATGCCTTTGATGGACTAGATGTAGTTGTCTGGCGGCCATACATTGACTTCGAGGTATGGGACGACGAGGCAGATGAGCTGCCTTATTGCTTCCAGACGAGATGGCTCATTGGTAGGACTCGGTACATTTTGGAGCGACAGATTGTCAGTCGAGTTCAGAGACAATTTGGTCGTGTATAGGGTAGACTGCAGGGCGAGGCATGCTTTGCTAGGACTCACGCAGAGAGGTATAGGTGGGGTCCTGTGGCATCTTACAAGGAGGCATTGGCTAATTTTTAGTAGATTCCCTATGGAACTTGGCCGATGAGGAGAGACATAGTGTATGTGGGCATGACACTAGACTATGAGGAGTGGTTCGCAGCGCACCTATTTCCCAGATATTCAGGGCCAGGAGAGTTAGCTCCTTGTATAGATGAGGGCGATTCAAACGGGGAGGGTGCAGCTGGCAGGGGGAGGGGAGGACAGAGGAGGAGGAGGAGAGATCAGGGAGACGATGGGAGATAGAGACAGAGGCAGAGGGTCAGAGAGGGGCTTGTGGGTTAGCAGGCAGTTGGATAGGCATAGGTCCAGGTGCCAGTGTAGCCAGAGGTAGCACAGAGATAGATGCCACCGCCACAGCAGGTGGCACAGCTGATATAGGGATAGGTGCCAGTGCAGCAGGTGGCATAGGCTGAGCAGGTTCCACAGCTTGATGTGCATCAATAGGTTATGGTTTCATTACAAAGCCAGATTAGGCAGCTGAAGGCTCATTTGAGAGCCGCGGAGTCATGGAGTGAGTCAGATGCGACTCGGATATCAAAGTTGATGAAGGAGAGAGATGTAGCCTTAGCTAGCATGCAGGCTATGAGGTCAGAGAGAGATGCAGCCATGATGGCCATGGGCACAGATGGGACTTCTAGTTTTTTGGTTTCACAGGTGCAGCAGGCACAGGTGGTCCAGGTGTAGGGTGAGCTTACTAGAGCTCAGGCATAGGCTCAGTACTATAGAGGTCTATATCATGGAGTTGTGTCAGTAGAGCATCGTGCACCCAGCTTCAGGACCCAGTCAGAGGCAGCTCAGAGAGCAGGCGTATCACGGTCTACAAGATCAGTGAGGGGTCCCCAGCAGTCAGGGGGAGGCAGAGGAGAGGCCAGTGTAGGGAGCAGTGTGCCCCAATAGCAGGGTTAGATAGCCCTGGATACTTGTACCATTCTTTGATTTGATGTACACATTTGGATGGCTGAGATGGCCTGTATATGTATCATTTTTGCCCCAAGACATGTATCACCATTTTTGTTGTATTTTGTATACACTTATGATATGACTATGAGAGATTGGACAAAGATTTTGATATGTTGTACATTTGGACATGTTTTTGATGTTTATGTGATGATGTTGTTGTTTCCTGATCTATATGCATGGGCTATATATGTGATGCTTTGATGTTGATATGCTATGGATGCAATCTATCTGAGGATGTTGTGCCTATGTGATGCATACGAAATGGACTTTGTATGATTTAATATGTAAAATGCCAATGTGATATGCTATGGATATGTTTTATGCAGCTCTATATGTATGTTGATGATGTTGATTTTGTTTCTATTGATATACTGATGCAAATGTGTGTGGATAACCTAATGTATGTATGCAAAATGATTTAATCATGTAAATGACTATCTCATGTGATGTGATATGCAATCTATGCTATGTTTTTGATATGTCCAAATGTACTCAATTGACACAGGTGATGACATAGAAGGACGAAGAGATGAATAAACACTGACTTTCATTTGATATACTATAGGATTGATTTATGGCATGGATGATATGGATTTGTTGGATATGAGACAGATACGGATGTGGATTTGTCATCTTTGCAAGGCTTTTTATGTTCATCATTGGGCACTTTTTGGTATTTTTTCACTTTTTGAAATGTGGTAAGAAAATACAAGCATCTAGGTATAATTAGACTGAGATGACCTGAGTATCGCTTACCTGGATTTTGATATAACAAGTTGATACAAGCATCTAGTCAAACTTGAATCTAGATGACCTGAGTATCTCTTGCATTTTAACAGACAAGGATTGCCCCGTTTCATGTTTGGACCTCGAAGTCCTTGATGATCTTTTGCTAATCACATCGTTAGACATAAGTCGTCACATTACTAAAGTTTAATCCACAAGCAGCAGACAAAGAAAAATTATGCCTCCATCATAGCATCTCTAGCTTGTGGCATCCTTGAGTAGCATCAGAAGACATAATGACAAAAAATCAAGACCTTGTAAATTAACCTGTGAACAAAACTTCTTTGCATTAGATGTGTCTTTTGCCATAATTGAGATAGAATTGTTTTGAGTGTTTCGGTATGGTGCTCTGCTTTGTTTAGGATAGGTTGATGTTTTGAGCCAAGGATTTTGGTTGTTGGGTAGCTTGATTCGTTTGTACTCGTTTTGTCTAGTGAAAGGTATTGTAATCCTTATTGGTATCCTCTTAGAAAAGTGGCATTCAAGAATCCAAATCTGCAACTAGGTCGAGGAGTTGCCCCCAGTTTAGACAAGGATCGACTTATTATGGGTGAGACAACAACAGATATGGAGAGACAGACCCTAAGGAACTGACCTAGTGCCTTGAGGGCTCATTGCTAAATGGCCTTGCCTATGTGATGACGCAGAGGCAACATAGTTCGAGGTGATCCCTGATGGACCTAAGACCTAGGCGATGGTGAAGATGCAGAAATGGTATGGACCCAGACTGAATAGAAGGACTAGACATGGGATGGACAGGAAAGTGGGGCAGAGTGAAGTGAAGTGAAGCCTCGGGGGTGCATTAAGAATGGCCTTGCCTATGTGATAACTCAGGGGTGACGTAGTTCAACAATGGTTCAAAGGACTGGTTCAAGATGAACGATATGATGGACACAAGAGACATGAATTCAAAACGAATGGAGGAAGTGGTTTGTCGCAGATAGTGCCTGTTTACCAAGTTTTCACCACTTGCTTTTATTTGCACGAGAAGCTAGAAGTACACATGACGCCTGTTTGCCAGGTTTTCACCGTAGGACAATTTTTTTGTTATTTTCTCATTTTTTGGTTTTTTTGTTCTATTTTTTATTACTTTTTTGATTTTTTTAGATTTTTTAGGACTCCCTTACATTGGGGTTTTCAGGTATAGAACTTGTGGAGGTACATGCTATTGATAGGATCATCAAATAGTTCACCTTTAGACATAGCCAATTGATATGCCCCCGGTCCATAAGCTGTGATGACGACATAGGGACCTAGCCAGTTAGGTTCAAATTTTCCTTTCTTTTCTCAGTCTTGCTGATTTCTAGAATTTTCTCTTAGGACTAGGTCACCAACTTGGAATATCCAGGGATTTACTCAGTGATTGTAGCTTCTGGACATGCATTGTTGATATGCTTTCAAATGGTTAAAGGCCTGTTGCCTTCTCTCTTTTAGGAGCTCTAACTCTTGGAGTCTGGTCACTCTATACTCTTCATCTGATATGAGGCCTTTTAGTGACACTCGCAAGGATGGGATCTCGACTTCAATGGGAAAGATAGCTTCAAATCCATAGACTAAGGAGTATGGTGTTGCACCTGTGGGTGTGCAGATGCTTGTGTGGTAGGCCCATAGCGTGGGATTTAGTTGGACATGCTAGTCATAGCCAACATCATTGACAGTCTTTTTTAAGATTTTCAGGATGGTTTTATTTGATGCCTCAGCTTGGCCATTACCTTGTGCGTAGTAAGGAGTTGAGAAGTGGTTCTGGATATGGAATTTGTCGCATAGTTCCCTAACATCTTGGTTTTTAAAGGGTTGGCCATTATCCATGATAATGGATGAAGGGACACCATAACGACAAATGATATAGTTCAGGATAAATGAGGCAATTTGTTTGCCTATGATGTTGGCTAAGGGCACGGCTTCAATCCACTTTGTGAAGTACTCCATGGCAGTGATAATGAATTTATGGCCGCTTGAGGAAGGGGGGTGGATCTTGCCCACTAAGTCAAGTCCCCACTGACAGAAAGGCCAAGGAGTGTCAACAGCTATAGCTCTTGCATTGGTGTGTGTATCAGGTACCCATGGATTTGGCACTTTTTGCATTTCTTTACAAACTAATAGGAGTCTTGTTCCATTGTGGGCCAGTAGTATCCCATGCGTATGAGTTTCTTGGCTAGGGTAGGGCCACTAGAGTGAGCTTTGCATATCCCATCATGTATTTCACTTAGAGCAGTTTGATATTCCTCTCTATCTAGACACCTAAGGAGAGTACCATCGAGACCTCGGCGATATAGGGTGTTAGCAACAATGGCATACTAGGATGCCTGCTGGATGAAGGTTCTTTTTTGGTTGCTGGAAAGGTCAGGTGGGAGGGTATTCTCTTTTAGGCAGGCAAATATTTTACCATAGAGAGGGGAATTGGCTCCTACGATGTGGCATATGATATGGGAATCTAGAGTGTCATAAGCAGGACAAGAGACTAGCTCTACTAAGAACTCATACTATGTTTGATTACCTGGTATGTCAAGGAGAGATGCAATCATGGCCATTGCGTCTGCAACTTTATTCTCAATCCTTGGTATTTGTTTGAAAGATATCTTGACAAAATATTCCTTGAAGTCATCTACCATTTGTTTGTAAGGAATCAATTTCTCATCCTTCATTTGGTAGTCATCATTTACTTGGTTGATGACCAGTTGTGAGTCACCATAGACTTGAAGTTCCTTGATGTTCCACTCAACTATCAACTTGATACCGATGACCAGGGCCTTGTATTCTACTACGTTGTTAGTGCAAGGGAACATTAATCTGTATGACTTTGGAATAGTGTCACCATTAGGTGTGATTAATAAGATACCTGCCCTTGATCCATGTTGAGTGTAGGAGCCGTCAAAGTACATTTTCCAGTTTGCTATGTTGACATGGAAGATAGATTCATCTGGAAATTCAAAATTCAAGGGTTTGTCATAGGTTAAAGGTGCATCTGCTTGTTGATCTGCAAGCACTTGTCCTTTTATTGCTTTTCTATCCAAATATTCAATGTCGAACTCACTGAGAAGCATGACCCATTTGGATAATCTACCTGTTAAGGCAGCCTTGTTGAGCAAGTATTTCAGTGGATCAATCTTTGCCACCAATTTAACAGAGTGTGACAGCATGTAATGTCTCCATTTTTGTGAGGCAAATACAACAGCTAGACATGCTCTTTCTATTGGTGTGTATTGCAATTCATATCTGACGAGTGTTCAACCAATGTAGTAGATAGCCTATTCTTTTCCATCATAGTTTTGTTGAGCAAGGAGAGCTCCCAGAGCCATTGGTGTAGCTGAGATATACAGTAATAGAGGCTTGCCCTGAATTGGTGGCATTAATACTGGTGGCTTCATTAGGTATTCCTTTAGCTATTGAAATGCCTGCTCACATGACTCGTTCCATTTGAAGGGTACATTTTTGTGTACAAGCAGATGAGAGAATGGGAGGCACTTGTCTGCCAATTGGGAAATGAACCACCTAATAGACTGTAGTTTGCCCTGTAGGGATCTCAATTGAATCAAATTTTTAGGAGGTGGCATCTCCATTATGGCCTTCACCTTAGTAGGATCAACTTTGATACCATTTGCAGATACTATGTATCCCAGTAATTTTCCTGATGTAACCCCAAACACACACTTTTTGGGATTAAGTTGCACATTGAACTATTCTAGTCTATTAAAGATCTTGTCTAGTACTGCTAGATGCCCTTCTCTTGTGAGAGACTTTGCTAGAATGTCATCGACGTAGTCTTCCATTATAGTATGCATCATAACGTAGAAGATCGTTGTCATGGCTCTCTGATACGTTACCCCAGCATTTTTCAGACCAAATGGCATAACACACCAGTAGTAAGTGCCCCAAGGACATGTGAAGGTAGTTTTGTGTTGGTCATTAGGTGCAATCTTTATCTGGTTATATCCCGAGAAACCGTCCATGAGTGATAGCATAGTGTGTCCTGCCGTAAGATCGACAATCATGTCTATGTTGGGTAGAGGGAAGTCATCTTTGGGACAAGCCTTGTTCAAGTCTCTGAAATCATTGCATATTTTGACCCTGCCATCTGGTTTAGGCACTGGTACTATATTCGAGACCCATTCAGGATAGTCTATAGGCCTGATAAATCTGACGTCTAACAGCTTCTTTAGTTCCTCTTTTACCATGAGGGCCACATGCGGATGCATCTTTTTAAGTTTTTGTTTGACTGGTTTAGCTCCCAGAGCTAGAGATAAATGATGCATGATAAGATTTGGATCTAGCCCTGGCATGTCAGCGTATGTCCATGCAAAGTTGATCTATTTTCTTTTGAAGAAATCTGTAAATGCTAGCTTTTCATGTTCTGTTAGAGCCTTGGCCATGTGGACCATTCTAGGATTATCACCCATGTTGACATTGATTGCTTCTGCCGGTTCTATCAAGATCGACGATCTCTCTTGATGTGTAAGATTGCGGAGAGGGTCAAGCCTCCCATCCTTCAGTGCCTCAGAGAGGTTTTCACCATTGGATACGTCTTTATTTTTACTATTTTGATGATCTAACATTGCCGCGGAGTAGTTTTCACCGTTAGATCATTCTTTTATTTTGATGTTTTTATGACTGAAAGGCTTGGCATTCTCTCCAAAATAGGCCTTCTCATTGAGTTCAATAGCATAGCCAGCTCTGTGGTCTCCTGCAGGTATGTGATTTCTAAGCTCAAGATAATCGATGATGGCTTCGTCATTTTCAAAGGTGTCTAGCTTAGGGGTGGTGCCTTCTAGGTCCCAGTCGATAAGTTCAGGGTGTACCGAAGGTAAGAGATCATTAGGTTGGTTTGGTTCAATGGCGTTGATGGTTAGGATAGAGTTATTGAAGGAGTGGACAAAGTCTACGATGGTACTCTCTATTAGTGGGTCCGTCAAGGGGGGAAACATTCCTTCCTCACAATTTTCACTATTGTGGCTATGCGGGTCAGACTCTAATGGCCTAGCCCTTGGACCTTGTCTCTCGTTGGCATGGGTCAGGTCGTACTCGTGGACAACATCAATATCCTTTTCATCACAAGACATCTCAGAGAGGCTGTCCCACTCATACTCATTAGAATTAGTTTTGCTCCCCATTTGCATTCTCTGAATTTGTTCAACTAGATTGTTAGTAGACTTTTCTGGTTGTTTGTCCTTTTTCTTGCTAGTTTTGTTGTTTCTTAGTGATCTAGTGTAGCCTAGCCCTATAGTGTCTTGGGCTATTAGGGTATGAGGTTGGATGGGTTTAGTGATGCCATCCTTTCTTGAACCAAGTGGACTGTGTCCTTCATACCCCATTCTCTGTAGCATTTGAAAGCCTTGACCATATTATGCCATTTGTATAATGGGATGGTCATGTTGCATTGAGGAGCTAGCTTCATCCTTGTATAGCCACTGTAGGATATCTTTTTCATCACTTTCATCTTCTAGGCTTCCCCATTTCACAAATGGTCCTTTGGTTGGCTTCTCTGATGTTGGTGTTTTTAAGATAGGTCTCCCATAGGATCGAGGAGATAGAGGCAGTTGTGCCAAGCAGAGGGACTGAGATACCGTGTACTCACCTAGGCCATTATCTTTGAGTTGGAGTTTAGGTTGAGACTCTCCTGAAGAGGAAGCAAGTGTAGCTGGATCTATACAAGATGAAGAGGTGGCAGAAGCACGGTTGGTGGGGATCACAACTTCTGGTTTGGGTTGAATGGAGTTGTAGTATTGATAGGGGTTAGGATCACCTTGGATGGTGATCTCTTGTCCTTCATGTGGGAACTTGATACATTAATGGTATGTTGAAGGTATTGCTTTCAAAGCATGGATCCATGGTCACCCAAGAAGAGTGTTGTATGCTAGCTCCATGTCAAGGACTTGACAAGCTACATCTTTCACCATGGGGCCCATCTTGATTGGTAGGGTAACAATTCCTTTAGACATTCTTTCTTCCTCATCATAGGCTTTTATGGTGATTTTTCTTTCCAGATCTATAGCCTTCTCTGAAAACCCCAATGTAAGGATTAGCTTCAATGTGTAGATATTCAAACCAGCCCCTCCATCAATTAGGACTCTTTTGATCTTGTGCTTGTGTATGAAAGCTTCAATGTGAAGGGAGGTGTTATGGGGTTGAGTGATAGACATATCATCCTTCTCCGTGAATGATAGGGAGTGCGGTGAGGTGATGTGACTGACCATAGTTTGGAATTGCTCTTTAGCTAGGTTCGTGGGAATGGAGGCTTCTGCTAAGGCTTTGTCAAGTATAGACCTATGAGAAGGAGACAGACGCAGAAGTTCCAACATGGAGATATGTGCAAGTGTTTTGTGGAGTTGATCCATAATACTGTATTGACTAGACGGAGGAGCAGAAGCTCCTCTAAGGGTGACCTTGTTACTATGGGTAGTAATGTTGCAATCTGGATCCTTGTTGATAGTGATCACATCCATGTGTGAATCACCTTCTGAAATATGGTTAACAACATAGTCAAAGTTGACATTTGTGTAGTTTGTGTTGTTAGAGCCACTGTTATTTCTATTGGAAGGTCATCCCTGCTCGTAGTTAGGAAGAGGATCCTTGAATGCCTGATGATCGCTGTTGGAGGTATGTCCATGAGATTGTCCATTGACAGATATTTTATTTTTCTCTGTTAAGTCTTGGATTATATGCTTGAGTGCAATACAATCATTTGTCTTGTGCCCCCTATTTCGGTGGTATTCGCAAAAATCATTGTCATTCCACTAACGGGGTTTGACCTTTGGTTCATACTCTCGTGCTGAGGGAAGCGTTATGAGATTGTTGGTGATTAGCTTCCATAGGGTAGTTTCTAGTGACTCATACAAAGGTGTGAACATTCTCCTAGGTCGAAAGTTGGTAAACCTAGATTCAGTATTTCTTGGTTTGTTTTGCAGGGGGTTATTTTGAGGTGTTGATAGGTTGAAAATTGGTTGCTTAGGTGCCGTATTTTTTGCATCCACCACCCCGTCGTTCACAACATTCTTGTTTTTTGTCCAGAATCTAGGTTTGCCATTATTGGTGTTGGTATTGGGAGAGTCTTTATAGAGCTTGATTTAACCTTTCACGATTAGGGCTTTTTCTATGATGAGGCCCATCTCAATGACCTTGATAAAAGAAGGACATTCGATTTGGATTTGGTAGCTTAGGTCTGTTTGCAAATTGTGGATGAACATCTCTAGCATTTGTTTCTCTGACATTTGGTGTGGGCACTTGCTTGCCAATTGTCTCCATCTCTGTAAGAAGGTGGCGAAAGGTTCTCCTCCTTTCTGTTTGGTGTTACAAAGATCCAATATTGAGGTGTCGTGCTCAATATTGTAAGAGAAGTAGGTGACAAATTTGTCTACAAGCTCATTGAAGGTTTTAATACCAGGTGGCAGTCTAGAGAACCATTCCATGGCTTGCCTACCTAGGCTTCATGGGAAGAGTCGCATAAGGTATGTGTCGTTATGTGCGACCTCGAGGCAAGCAACGTTGAATTCTCTGATGTGATCCCTTGGGTCACCCTTTCCTCGATATTTGTCAAACTTAGGCACCTCAAATTTTGAGGGGAAAGGTATCATGACCAAGGCCCTATCAAAAGGATATGGTGAAATATCCTCTAAGGTGTAGTGTTTAGTTGAGCTCCCATTTTCATGTCTAAAAATTGTTGTTGGAGAGATTCAACATTTTGGTTCATTAGGGTTAGGGCATCCAAGGAGTCAATTGTTGTTTTGCTCTTATCTGTGGGTATTTCATCATGTCTACTTCCTTTAGGGATTCTCTCTTCGTCAGTTTCTTTGAGAGCCTCCATGTCATAATTCTTACAGAGTTTGGCTCCTAGACTTGCCAGATGTAAAAAGAATTTTGATGGGTCTTGGGCAAGCACCCCTTCTAATAGGCGTTGAAATTTTGGGTCATGCTACGTGTGGAGGATCTCATCTATGGAAGGTTCTTCGTCACTTTTGTGACCGTTGAGGACACTTTTCTCTTCCATTTCTAACTATTTTTATTTTTATAATCTTGTCAAGACCATGCAAGGGTGATACAGAAATGGGATGGAGTAAGATTGGAAAATTTGAGCAAGGTGCTAGAATGAAACAAGGTTTTAGCAAGGTTCTTCTTAGATCTAGGTGGTGTCAAACAAAGTGGGATATACAAAAGTGATAGTCAAAAGCTAGGATGTTAGGAATCCCTTACTTGATGTTGACTAGCATTTGCACAACCCCCTAGTGGAGTTCTGAAAGGACAAGTAACCCTTGATATTGGAGCCTCACTAGGTTTTTGCTTGAGATTTGATTTTGATCAAGAATAATTTGGCTATACCCTTGTTGGAAATTTGGAAGAAGATTTTGGCGAGACTTTGGATGAGCAAGCAGCTAAGGTGCAGAAAAGAAGGAGAAATGGTTGATTTGCAAGGTCTTAATTAGATTTTGAAAAACTAAATAGGTTTTTGAAGATGGTTTTTTGAAAAGTTTTCGACAGTTTTGCTCTTGGAAGGTACTGAATTTTGTTCTCTGGTTCAAATGCACAACAGTTTAAATGTGCAACAATAGGAGTCAAATGCGCAATAAGTCAGAGTGAATGCGCAATTCTGTGTTTGTTTAAATGCGCCACCTAATCAAATGCACAATAAGTCAAAGTAGATGCCCAATAAGTCGAGGCAAATGCGCAATTCTAGCTTTTTTGCTTGTTTTCTCTGAATTTTGGAAATTTTGGATCATTTTCAGGATTTTTTAGTGTTTTTGGATTGAAAAACTTGGTGTTTCTGATGATGTTGATGTTCAATTATGGCAAAAGCAAAGCAAACACATAGAAGTTTTCCATGATTTTTATCTTTTTATATTTTTTTGTGTTTTTGGACTATGATGACTCAAAACAAGTACAACCTAGGCTGGATGTGACAATATTCGTTGAATCCTCTAGCTGTGCCACTCAAAGCATGTAGCTCCAGAATCTGGTAGCACTAGCTCCCCTCCATGGCACTCACTTCTCACGCATACCAAATTTGGGTTTCCTTAGGCTCGTCCCCACACCAAACTTTAGGATTGTCCCTACTACCTCTACTAAGAGTCACTTGAATTGAGGCTGCTTCAAGAGCTCTGCCCTTTGCATCAACGAATAGGGGTTTTTGGCTTGCTACACAATTGGTTCTTAATCAGGGCAACTGTTCAAGTGGTTACACGTGCGGTGGCACTACTCTCCATTATGGAGTCTCCCAGCCTCAAAGGGTTACACCTATGAGGGTTTTGGGAGAGGTTGGCCATCAGTGTAACACAATAGCACTTGTTGCTTGAGGTTGTCACCCCAAGCACAATTTATTTTAAGTGGCTTGGTAGGGCTTGGCTTTAGTCTGTTACCACTCAGGGTCATTCCCACTTGGACAAGCATACATCCAAGGGCAAGCCCCCCTAAAGTTTTGACAAAAAGAATGACAAGTCTGGCACTTTGATCACCCAGTTAAGGGGAGAGCATAAGCCTATTGTCATTCGCAAGCACATAAAACACTTGTTTATCCAACCTAGTTAAAAATAGAAAAACTAAATGAGTTAATCTACTTGTGCACTCACACGATTGTTAACTTGGAAGTGTTTAGATCATAGCATTGTGTTGTGTGGTTACACAACACGCCCCATTTTGACTTGGCAAAACAGGGACCCAACTTCTTTTGGCTTGGTTTGTGTTTCTTGCTTTCTGGCGGTTTGGTAAAAATCAGTCAAGTGCATCATCACGTCGGGTTAGGATGGAGTAAGTCATCATTATGAGGTCGGTTTGTCAAAATTTGTATTTTGTATCTGTGACCTCATATTCTGAAAGAACATTAAATTTCATGCAGGTTTGCCTTTTACATCACCCTGATATTCATTAGGATGTGAGAA
Organism: Cunninghamia lanceolata; assembly: GCA_027924645.1. Lineage (NCBI taxonomy): Eukaryota > Viridiplantae > Streptophyta > Pinopsida > Cupressales > Cupressaceae > Cunninghamia > Cunninghamia lanceolata. The sequence continues at coordinate 17,074,099 of BSBN01000972.1, read as the reverse complement.
TTATGGACAGTCAAAGTCTTGGTCAAACCTGATATTCGCAAAAGGGGGGTGGTTTATATTTTATAACCTCAGTCATGTCTCATCATCATCATCATATTTGAAACATCCCCCGAAATATCCTGCGGTTCAAATATCCTGATGTCAACTTTAAACGGTAGTAAGTCTTTCCCGTCAAGCGGTCTTTTATATCGCGAACATCATGTTTTGAAAAGTAACCCGATATTCGTTAATATCATCCTGACGCTGAATATCACCCTTAACAAACATCCTGATGACATCATCTGAATGCGATAAATGAAGAAACAAACATCCTGATGACATCATCATCATATTTACATTCCGATAGGATATTTTGTGAACATGATCATGTTCACCCAATATGACGATGACATCATGAAGCGTTTCTGATACAAAGAACGAATATCATGATGACGTCATCTTGATATTCAGAAAGGAGGATGAGCAAGCTTGTCTCATCATCATCATTTTGTTTTGAAACATCACCTGATAAACCGGAATATCCTCCTGATGTGCTAAAATGTAGACAAAAGGTGCATTGTCACCCGAATCTTGTAGCAATAATAATTCCAGTGCTAGGGAGGATGATATTGAAACTCAACCCAGTATTTGTGAAATATCATCCTGCCCTCATGATATCCCGCCATATGGATATCCCCCCGCTCCCTTTGCCACCATTATCATTAAATGCGCGCAGACATGGTAGGTGATTCCCGCCGATCCCAGAACCCAACAAAAATATCTGGCGAGATCCTGAGTTTTCACATGAATGATCAAAGATTGCAATCTAACTTGTCAGAGTGCCCTAAATTTACCCTAACTGCGAGGTTAAAAGGTAATTCAAACACCATTGTTACGTTTACCTGCGTTAAAATTGTTTTACAGAGCACCAGCCTCCATATCCGCATAACAGCTACCGTTGCGCAGTTCGAGCTCACAGATAGAAGGAAGGAAGTGATCAGCAGTTGAATTAAGAGTGTCTTGATGACATATTGGTATAAAGAGAATCTGCATAACCAGGTAAGTGAACTGAAACCCTCATCATGTTTTTTCTAAGTGATGTTGTAAGTTCTGGTTATGTATCCATGTAAGTAGTAATGAGAAATTGATGCAATAAGCATGATAGTTGCAATATGTATACATGCATGTCCCTGTTGTGAGAAGAAATGTTGTTAATTGCAGGTACCCATGGCTGAAAAACACTTAGTCAAGAATCAGGAAGAATTCAGCAGGCCTATGTTCTCTTCCCAGAGAGGGGTCCTGTTCAAATATGGGGCAATTACAGATACCCATCAGGGGATTACCAACCTGGAGGCTTGGTCAGCCAAGCTGAATAATGGACAAGATAAGAGTCTGGTATTGGATGCCGTGTTTGTATCAAGCATGTGGAATGCTGCTGGCTTCCCATACTCCATGGAGTCTCTGGAGTTAGTCATTGAATGAGCCTGGAATTATAACCCTCAGACGAGGCAGGTGGTGAAGCATGGGAGAGTGTATGCAGACCTATCCATCAAAGGTCTCTCCCAGACATTTGGATTGCCAATGGGCAATAAAGTGAAGAGTATAGACTTGAAGAAGTCTGAAAGAGAATATGAGGCCAACAAGAAGATGGCCAGAAAGAATATGTATGCTTGGTGGGCCGAGAACAGTACATACAATGCGGCGGCCAAGCTCCCTATGCACATGTTCAAATTTGATTTTAATGAGGAATATCAGTATGTGATTGCCCTACTAAATAGGGTGACTGGCCAGCCTGATACTGGAGAATTCAGAGATTGGATGTACGGCATAATAATGATGTGCCTGTATGCAGACATCAAGCCACTGTGGGGCCAAATAATAAGCGATGCTCTGCATGAGCAGCTGATGAACCTGGTAGGTTCAGATTGTGCCTTCTACATGACCTCCTACATTGTTTACTCTTGTGCATATAGAGGCACTTTTGACGCCCTGGTCACAGATGGAAAACTGACAGGCACAAATGCAGCATATATATGGGATCATCATCCCCAGCTACAAAGAACAAAATATATCAAGGACTACAAACTGGTCAATGATGCATTTTCTATGCATCTGGTAAGGACCATGGAAGATGATAGAACTAAAAGACTGAGCATGGAAGCTCAGGAGGTAGTATACAGGCATGGGGCATGGTACATACAATTTGCCACCTTTTCCTACATCAGGATAGAAGGTTTTGAAGGACATCCCCTGATGCTGCCAAGATATCCTACTGATGCAGTAGTGTTAATGGAATTTATCAGGCAGGGCTCCACGATGATACAAATGTATAAGGATGCCAAGAAGCTGCCACCAATTTTGTTCCCAGTCAGCATCGGCAACTACATGTGCCCTAACTCCGACAATATAAAGAAGGTGATGGTCACACTGAATAAGATGAATTTGCTGCCCTTCCCAGTAACCAGACCATATGATCCTTACGGCTGAATGCAGAAGATCCTAGGAAAGCCTATTCACCAGAGGCACCTAGAGGATTTTTGGGTTGACTACGAAGATGAGGCAGAGGCCAGGAGGAGGAGGTATCAGAGGTTGACTCTGAACCAGATCAGGACATTTGACTGCATATCCCTCCCTCAGCAGCTGAAGCATGATGACGGCAGGATCATGGCAGATGAATACAAGCAGAAAAAGATATACAATGATACCATCTCTGCACCTGACCTCACCATGCAGGAGGATATGTCCTTAGACCCATTCTTTGCCAGAACCCTACACTTGACCCAAGCTTGGGTAGATGCACAGGTAGAGGCATTGAAGAAGAAAGGTGTTGCCATCACGGTGGACAACAAGAAGAAGGGGCAGGACATCCCCACAGATGAATATGATGACTTCCTGCTGGAGAAGAGGAAGACTAAGGGAGAGAGGAACCCTCCACCACAGCAGCCTAGCAAAAGGACCACAAAGGGCAAGAAGGTGGAAAAAGGACCCAAGGGGGTCATAATGGACCGGGCAGTATTCACAGCGGAGGAGGCAGCTAAATCAAGATCAGAATCGGATTCTCCTTTGAGGCCCAAGAAAACCAAGACAGCAGAGGCTGGAATCACGGAGACCCAAGAAGTGGGTCAGTCGTCCAAGCAACCAGACAAAGCTATCCTCATGGAAGAGGAGCCTGAAGAAGAGGAGGAAGCTCCACTACTAATAAGAAGAAAGAGGAGAGCTCCGCAGGTGTTGGTTCCCACCACACCCAAGAAACCAAGAACCTCCATGAGAGGTGAGATAAGTCATCCTCCTGCACAATTACAGGAGGCAGGTAGTGAAGTGCAGAAGGAACTTCAGCATAACATTCCACTTCCTACCATTGTCAAGTTCAAAGCTGAACTTGCTGAAGAACAGCAGAAAGAAGCATCTCAGACACAGGCGGAAGGGCATGTCTCACTAGACGAGACAATAAACTTGTCTGATGATGAGGTGGTGCAGGATATAGTTGCACAAGAAATGGAAACACTTGCAGCTGCTGGCATCAGTGTGGCTCCTCACAAGCCTCCATCTATCCAATCAATGCTTGAGGAGATGAAACAAGCAGAAGCGGAGCGAGAGAAGAGCCCAGAACCAGAGAAGAGCCCGGAGCAGGTAGCACAGGACATAGGGCTAGACACATTGATCGCCGAGGTGACAAGTCCTGCAATGGTAGACTTAACAAAGAAACAAGATGTAAGTCCTGAGAAGCCAGCAGGATCACCTGATAAGGGCCACCTAACAGAGGAGATAGAGATGGCGGAAGCAAAAGGCCATGCTCTTGAATCAGGCCAACAAAGCCCACAAGATACATCAGCAGGACCTGCTATAGTAGAGGTCCAAGAAATAAAGGCTGATGAGAAAAGGGAAGAAATAGAAGATCCGGATGATAAGGCACAAGAGGTGGATGGTGCAGGCACAGAACAAATAACAGCTGCAGAATAGATGCCATCACCTCGGGCAGATCCTATGATAGCCGGTATGGTGGACATGCCACCAGAAATTGAGAAACAAAAGGAGGATGATCAACCTCCACAAAGGGAAGAACTAGGGACAGGTGAAGTAATAATGGAAAAGGATCATGGTCATCATGATCCGCATACTGGTACACCGCAGGGTTCCCCACACAAAGAAGATGCTCCCCCAGAAAAGGAAGTTCCTCAACAGGAGGAGACACCATAGGATCCGTAGCAAGGCGAACATCATGAGGGAGAGAAAGAAAAATCACCATCTCCACAACGTTTGTTGGTGGAAACGGAAGATAGGGGTGAACAGCATCATGACGCTGAAAAGCATGATCAGGTGCCTCCTTGGTTAGAAAAGGAGGTGAATGTTGAGGAGGAACTCGAAATCCAAGAGTTCGACGTCTCCACCCTGTTCTCTGCAGATATAATGAAGCCAAGCAGAAAGGCCAGGATGACATCGGCCATCAAGAGAGATCCGGCGACAGGAAGAAGGACCGCACAGATTGTTGTACCTGCGGTAGAGAAGGAGAAAGGCAAAATCACTATGGATGAATTCCAGATAAGCACAGTTGATTTGGGTTTTGCCAACGAAGAGCAAGAAGGTCAGGAGGGAAAGGACATCATAGACTCTCTAATTCAGAAAGTGAAAAGAGAGAAAGAGAAGAATAAGCAAGATAAAGAGCACATTGCTCAGATGCATGCATACATTAAAGGCTTGACCAATCCTGAGGATACTACAAGTGAAGCTGCAGTCCCATTGACTGCCATTTCTCAAGAGGAGGTAAATAAACTGGACCTCATGAAACATGAGGCTTCCGTAATAAGAAAATGGATGTCATCCACATTGGATGAAGCTATTGAAATAATGAAGGGTTCATTGAAAAGATGGAGCATATTGAGTGACTCCAAAACCAAGGTGGACAGGTTGTAGATGCAGACCGGAAAAAGGTCTTATAAACTGGAGAAAGTCCTCAGCCTGTTGGAAGAAATAAGGAAGATAAATCCACAACTGCTTATTAGTAAGCAGGTATTAAATAATAATACTGCATTGTTAGTGGATATCTGGTACAAGGATGTACAGTTTGAATGCGAAGTCCTCAAGAGATGCAATAATAAGCTGAGGGAGATCAGTATGAGGCTACATGATTTAATGGGCATTGAAGCAGACATGCTTGAAACATTAGAGGGCAAAGTGGAAGGGAAGATAGAGAATCAAGATGAAGATTCTGCCCTTAAGGCCCTACGCAATAACTTCCAAATGGAAGATGATGGTCCACTCGTCCACTTGACAAAAGAAGTGATAAATAAAATGATGAGGATCAAGGTCAAGATGGAGACCTACAATGAGACCTTGCAGGACAGAGAAAATAAGCTGGATAACAGCAAGGATAAGTATGAGGCACACAAGCACGCCATTATCAAGGCAAAGACTCAAGATGGCGGAGGAATAGATCAGGTTGTGCGGTCATATGAACAGATCCAGAGCAGCATGCAACCCCATATGTAGCAGCATCATCATCCGTATAGCGAAAGTTCAGAGAGCGATGCACATGATGATGACCCGCATAAATCAGCTGAAGAGCATGATGAAGATACATCATGAAGGGGAATATTTTGCATAGGTAATATAGATAGTTGCCAGCTGGCAACTTGTGCTATTTTGTAACATTGACAAGTCATGAAATGATGACCGTTGATTTGTATTGACATATCAGATCCGTGGATCTTTTGTAACGGATTCCTCACCTTATTCTATAAAAGGTGGTGGAATGCCTTGTTATTTTCATTCGAAACTTAATTGAAATCTGTTTGTTGAAATATTCAGGGCTCATTTCAAAGCTGCTGTATATGTACTTGTCTTTTGCATACTTAATGAAAGAGAAGAGTATTTGATTACAAATCTTCGTAAATCCTAAGTAATCTATGTCTGAATTCTGGATATATGCTTTGATTTGCTGCGTCCCTTGGAGTGCTCATCATGTTGCATGTATTGTTTTCATTCATTATCCTCTGAAGTTTGCATCAACTGTATCTAGCTGTGGAATGTCCTGGTGAACATATAGTTTGATTTCTTCTCCTCATGACAGTATCAAGCATGTATGTGGATCAAAAGCTAAAGGTTCAACATAATTAGAAGTATTTCTTTAATTTCTTTCAATTTCAGAACATCTCACCATCACAATTGCAAATAACTGCGAATCTTAAGCAAATAACACAAAATATGCAGACACCCCGTAGATAATAGTAAATATTTAGCATATTGGAACACTAAAGTATGCACAATGAAAATATCATGTAAAGATTGAGGTACTTTACTTCTTTTCATCAAATAAGTGCACAATTTGACTTCTCTGTAAAGAATTTCTGCAGGAACGTCATGATGATGGCGTAATTTCACGTAAGGCCCCAAAATGGAAACAACATTTCACATTAACTACTGAGTAACGTCAGTCGATTAAGACCTAATCACCAGAGACTTGGGATCATGAATTCTCTGAATTCACTGTATCTTTCAAGATGAATAAAGGTTAATGTGTACTTTTATTCTATGTTTGTTTGTGACTAACATCATGACCAACACATTGTTCATTTCTTGTTTGTTAACTTTGAAAGTGATTAAGATATAGCATTGTTCATTTTCTGTTTGCAAAAGATAGCAGTGATTGAACCAGAAAATAAATCAACAATGCACCAACAGCAATAAGGTTCAGTTACTTCCTTCCTAGTTAGAAAACTAAGTGAAGTTTGTTATGAAATGCACTTGTTACTTTCACCCCTAGTTAGTCTAAGTGAACTAGTCAAATCATCTAGATGACCTAATCTAGCCACTACTCCTGCAAAACAGACGTTAGCTGAACATGCAAAAATAAGAAACCATATAGCAAAAAGGCAAAAGACAGATGTGCAACACTGTAGCCTGAATGCACAGAAATAGGGAGTGTATGCGTCTTTGTATAGAAGCGCAAGAATAGAAATCAAATGCGCAAGATTACAAGGTATATGCGCAATAACAGCACATGTGCCGTTTGACAGAACAGATGCACAAAAATATGGAGTAAATGTGCAACTTAGACAGATGCGCAGTTAGATAGGATGTATGCACAAGTAGAACTTAGTGCTGAATCCAAGGATGAATGTGCAACTGTGGAGGTTAGATGTACCAGACTGTCACATGCACCAATTCGCAAGGTGAATGCATCACTTGGGAGGTTAGATGTGTCGGAGAAGTGAATACACAGCTTCAGGAGGTGTATGCACCGTTTTTGAAGTTGAATGCACAAAAACTCTCTGTCAGAGACCTGTTGTCACCTGTATGGACTTGTCTACAAGAAAACTCAGATTTTTTGATTAGTAGAGGGGCAACGGCCCCACGGTGGGTGCCAAAATGTGAGGGGGAAAACAGGTTATTCAAATCAATGAAACATGAAACCCAAACATCTACAAAATATGAAGATAAAGGAAGATTAAAAACAATGAAAAATAATGATACCTTCACCTTTTACCTTTCATCTTCTATAGCTCCTATCTCTCTTTGATCTTGATAATAAAAGCCCTCGGAAGCTTTTGCTTGTTGGCTTGTTTGAAGATGACAAAGAGTGAATGGCTATGATACTTGTGTATTTGAAGATGAGCTTCAAATACAGAAATGGATTATAAATGAGGATGCTCAAATGGGAGTAGGGGTGCCAAAGGCACGCCGATATCTCTGCAGCATAAGTTTACACAAAATCCAAATATGAAATGAAGAGAAGAATGTTGTATTTATAAAAGAGAGTGAGGGAAGATCAATGGTTGAGAAGAAAAGAAGGAATCAACGGAGGAGGAACGTGCATCCAATAGAAGAAAGACACATGTCATTCCAAAAGCAGTTTAGTTGAGTTAACTCTTCTCTTGATGAGGATGAGATTTGATTTTCTCCATTTTAAGAAAAGATTTGCTTTTAAGATGCTTTAAAACTGATTTTGCTTTTGCAACTTAGAGTTTTGCTTTTGTGTGACAAGAGGAAGGTTATTTTTGGAAGATAAGAATGGTTTTTCGATCAGATAGAAAGCATAATTAAATAAATGAATTTATTTAATTATTTTATAGATAATTGAGAGGAATAAATAAAATATAGAAATATATTTTATTTTTTGTGAGGATTTTTTATTTTATTTAAATAAAATTTGCATTTTATTTAAATTTGGAAGAATAAGAGATTTTAATTAAATAATTAAAATTATTTAATTATTTTTAGAAGAATGAAGTTGGTGTAAGTGATTTTTAATTAATTAAATAAATGTGATTTATTTAATTAAATGAGAGGAAGTGAATCAAATAAATAAATAAATAAATTTATTTAATGATAGAGGAATATGATGATGAAATAAATATTTAAAATATTTATTTAAGTATAGTCATGCCAATTTTAGGTGTATATAGATCCTATGATCCAATTTTGACTATTGTTGTCTTCTCTACAGTATAGTAGTTTTTTTTTTAATCATGGTTTAAAAAACCCAAAATTTCTTATAACATGACCCTTGTAGAAAGTAACAATCATTGCTCCACCAACATAAATGAGAGTACCCAAAAGTTTTATCTGGCTACTTGAACTACATATATTCACTTTCTCCAGCCTAAAAACAATTGATAACATGAAGGTAAATGTCAGGATCAGGTTCCCCATTGCAGTAGTTAGTGTTGGGGAAGTATAACTTATGCCTGTGAAGACACAATTTTGCATGATAGTAATTCCCATTAGCAATAGAGGAAAGCCTTTCCTCCAAGGAATTTAACAAATCCTTGTATCCAACAAAACTTGGTTGGGACCGAAGAGTACTACTGTAGGCTTACAGCCGCATATCATCCCAGAACAAATCGAATAGAACCTCTGCATGCCTCAAGAGGGTAGCAAGCACTACAACCCACTCCTTAAAGCTAATAGTACACGTGCGCTAGAAGAAATTTTGCATCCAAGCAACTTTGTAGCAAGTCCATACTAAGCTTTTGTCTAATTATTTGAAGACCAGAAGCAAATTTTTCAAGCCATACAGATCCATTCCTCTCTTTTTGCAAATATTCCACAAGGTCAAATTGGGTTCCTTTAACAAATGTAAGCAACTTCGAAAGTTCCTTTTCTGACATCTAATAGCTAGCATGGCATTCAATTATCAACTTGGGATGCCAGGAAGTAAGCATTTATCCTTCATGGTTTGCATACATGTCTGTTTGAACCTTTGAACCTTTGAATTTCTGACAATGAAGTTCAACTTGAAAGTTCAAAGATACAAAATGAGTTACACAAAGGGACAAACAATGACTTTTCAAGAAAATATTGAATTTTGAACCATTGAACCATTGAACTATTGAACTCTTGAACCATGAGAAGGGTTCAATTCTACAGTAATTTAGCATATAAGATGACAGATGAAATGAATTTTTAAAGACAAAGAGCTGACTTTAGAAACAAATATATAACCAATAAGGAAAGATGGCGAGTCAACTTTTGCTTTGGGAAGGTTCACAAAAAATTGAATAAGGGTGAAATGAAAGGTAACATTGGCTCTGACTAGGGACACGGACTGCAAAAGGACAAATAAAGGAATCTAGAATCTCAAGTCAAGGCCAGTGCATATCCATTGGGTCAATAGAGTCAGACAGCACAGGGGTCGGAACAAGCCAAAAATAGGATGCAACAAGAAAGGAAACTACACTACTAGCACACCAAAACTCTTATTATGTACATGGTCATGAAGACCCTACCTCTAGAGACTCCAAAGTGATTATGTAAATTCATTGATAGGCTGGGAGAAATAGCAGCCTCTGCGAAATAGTGATTGGTGCATGAGAAGCCTGCAAGCAACTAGCTACCAACTGGTGACCATCATGATTGAATTGATAGGAATGGCATCATACAAAAATCCTCTGGATGTGATTTGCTACTAAAAAAGCCACTCTTCATTGTATGTTTCTTCGATTGAACAACTCATGTCAGTATTGCTCAACACATAATTACCAACCTCTATCTGAATGACCTCATGTATAATGTCAGAGTGCAACTGATTCTGTAAGCACGAAGAAACCAACCCCCATATTGGACAACCTACATACAGATCATGAGATGAAAAGATCTCTTTGGCTATGGAAGTAATTACATTGTTCAAAAATTTTGGATCACAACTCGTAGAATCCTTCTCTGCATCAGACAAAATAATATCTCCAGCTTGGAAATAGTCATGACTACTCAACTCATCAGCAAACCAATCATAGGACGCACATGACTCATGTAAAACTGAAAGTGAATTAACTTTAGTTGAGGAAGAATGAAAATCCATATTATCAACGAAACTCTCATGTGGCTGAAAATCACTCTCGAATGGAATAACAGTCTCTTTCTTTTCCAGGGATGATTCACTTACTTCCTCATTCTCACCTATAAGCTCTTCTTGTAGCCAAGCCTTTTCATGATTAAATATGGGAATTTTGACAACTTCACATTCTAGCTGTGTATCAATCATAACTTCATTGTCTACATCAGGGCTTGGAAATAAAACATCAGAAAAACATTCTTTCTGCAGACTACATGATGAGAAGAGACTGTGGGTTGTGATTTTTGAATATCACATTCTATCAAGATGGGATCAAGTTTGATAGAAAAGACTTCTTCTTCTCTTGCACAAAGAAAATCATCGAGGGAATAAGTAGATTGACAATGTAATTTATCTATTTCCTCACTAGGCTCAATTATCACATTATCAAAATTTTTAGCTCCACTTTTGCATGCATACATCCTATTTAGTGAATCAACATCATAGGTAATAGGAAATTGAAATGAGACCATATGAGCTTGTGACTTTCCATCTTCTTCATAAAGAAATTCAAATGCGGAGTATTCAGGAGAAGTGCGAAGATTTGATTGTTTTATCTCTTCCAATGTTAAATCAGCATCGTCAAAAAGAAAGACTCCCATGTTTGAATTTAAGAACTCTTTCTTAGCTTCACATGGAACACTTTCTACCATTCGATCTTTTTCATCCATGTCAAAATTAAATATTTTTGATTCAGGAGAAAAAATAGAATTATCCATACCTTCTTTCATATCAATTAAGACATTTCTGGATGCATCTATTTCAATTTCCGTAATGTGACCATCTTCATTCAAAACTCCACATAAAAGGTCATCATTCGATCCCTCCAGGGACCAATTTTGAATGATAGTGATATTGGGCTCTTTTGATGGTAATTCTTCATTATTTTCTTCAACAAGAGTAGATGATTGTTCTATTTCACTCCTTTGTTTGTATGCTGAGAAAAAAATTGGTCTTTTACTTTCATCCTAGCTTAAAACTCTTTCTTGCTGCTGATGGTCATTCTGTGGCAATAAATCTTTGGGCTCGGCAAATGCTTGCATATTATCTTGTTCATTAAAAATAGAGAAGTTATATGAAACTTGATCCTCATGAATTTTTTGTTTAAAGTTTTTGAGAGAATAAAACTTGTCATGTAAACTTCTGAGCAGTGATGCAGATTTGTAATCTTTGGATGGATGTAACTTCTTCTCTACTTCAGAGATGCTATCTTTGAGATTATTCCATAATAAATGAAGTATTTCATCAATTTCAGATAGTATCTCTCCAATCATTGGCATAGGTCTTCTTCTGGCTTTAAACTAATTTCTTTGGCTTGTCTGGCATTGAACCATTTTCTGAGATCTTCATATAAAATAGAGTCACCAACCTCACTCATTCAATGAGGTATCTTCAATTTATTGGAGAATAAGGATGCAGCACCAATCTTTTCAATTCCCAAGTAGAGTCGCCAAAAATCTATTGGTTTATAGATTTGTCCCTCATAAACAACTACAGAAAAATGACTCGAATGCCCAAGTAGAAGGACAAATAGCACCAACAGTTGGAGAAGTTGTCATTAAATTGGCAACTTTCCTTTGAATTTTAGATATACAACTCCCTAAAATATACAATGAATGAAAATACAGGGGTATGCTTTTAACCAAAAAGTAGGAAAGGATTACTAACATATACACATAACCATGAAAGTATATGCGAAAGATTAAAACTAAAATGAAGGAGAAGCAGGTTAAATGACTCACAGTTCACCTACCCTACAACTTCAATCAGTGAACAAGAGAAGATGAATAGCAAAACATTTTCAAGAGATGATTTTATCATGAGTTCAAAGATTCAGAAATAAAAATTCCCACAATTCATTATCACAGAAACTATATTGGAAAATGATTACAGACACACACAGGGATTTGTAATCTAAAGAAATCATAAATGAATTCATAGATTCATAAACATCTTCCTTATTTCTCCCAATACAAAATGAGTTCATAGACTCATCCTCCTATACAGCAAACTGTAGCTTAAACAAAAAATCTGCTCCTACTACTTCCCTTGTTCCACCGAAAACTCCAGGAGAGTTCCTAAGACTGCAAAACATATATTTATAATTTTTTCTAAGAGCCTCCCAGATTTTGTAACTGCTTCTTGAAAAGAAAAGAGGATTCCGTTACTTTCTCCCACAAAGATTTTTGAAAAAGGCAAGGTGAAAAGAGGAAAAAGCTTTTTCTCTCCTGTAACATCCCATTTTTTAGAATCAGTTACAATAATGGGTTATATTCAAGTCTTTCTATTCTCCTTCCCTTTTTTTTTATTTCATCCTAAAAAGATTACATGTGTACCTTTGATTATAATAGAAAACCTTCAGTTACAAGTATTTTTGGAGCATATCCAAAATCTGCCACATAGTCCAAGTGAGACACCATTTTGTTATCACAATTATACTTCACCTTTATAGCCCAAACAAAGCCAAGAGAGATAGACATTGCAAGAATCCCTTCCCAGTCTGAAAGAAAATATGATAACAACTTGTCCGCCTAGTCATATGCACCTGTCAATAGAAATGCAGCCAATTCTCATCTATTTGATTTCTAACAACATCCATCTCCTTCCATTTTTGTAAAAGCATCTGAGCTGAGTCAATTTCTCCATATTCGAGTACTATGTAATAATAAGCATCTTTATTGATTCTTGCTTCCTTATTTCCCACGTTTCCTCGACTCACATCCCTCAATAAATTCTTGTCAGTTACCTCATAATCAATAAGCTATATTATGTAGTTCTTTCCACGTAGCCTAGTTAGATAATCTATCTCCTGGCAATTCCAAATAAGAATTAATATATTACAGCATAGTTTTGATCAGTCCAGTTGTTATTATGAATTATGGAGCATTGTTTCCCAATAATAGCTATCTAGTTTCAATTCGATCATCATCAATGAGATCACCATCAACTGGATTGAATTGGCACTTTACAAAGTCCATGTTTGACAGTTTTTCAGTAGTATTAGTGTCTTTTGATTGGGCCCAAATCACAACATAGAAACCTAACACAATAAAAAAATGCTCCCAACACACTTCCAATATGTAGTTTGTCACCAAGAAACACGGCCGATGCTACAGCTGCAATCAATATCCCAATTGGCATAAACATTGCCACAAATAAAGGTCCTTTCTTGCGGTTACACCAAGTTTGCGCAATGTAAGTAAGCCCTGAGTGAACAATTGCTACATTATGTTCCAAGTTGACCAGGAGATTGAGGCCCCTGGAAGAAAAATAGATCCTATGAGCCAATCTTTGACTATTATTGTCTTCTCTGCAATATAGTAGTTTTTTTCTAAATCGTGATTTAAAAAACCCAAAATTTCTTATAATAGGACCCTTGTAGAAAGTAACAATCATTGCTCCACCAACAAAAATGAGAGTACCCAAAATTTTTATCTGGCTATTTGAACTTCTTATACTCACTTTCTCCAGCTTGAAAACAATTGATAATACAAAGGTAAATGTCGGGATCAAGTTCGCCATTGTAGTAGCCAGTGTTGGGGAAGTATAACTTATGCCTATGAAAACACAATTATGCATGATAGTAATTCTCATTAGCAACAGAGGAAAGCCTTTCCTCCAAGGAATTTAACAAATCCTTGTATTCAACAAAACCTGGTTGGGACCGAAGAGTGTTACTGTAGGCTTTCCATAGCCTCATATCATCTCGGAACAAATCGAATAGAACCTCTACATGCCTCAAGAGGGTAGCAAGCACTACAACCCACTCCTTAAAGCTAACAGTACACATGTGTACTAGAAGAAATTTTGCATCCAAGCAACTTTGTAGCAAGTCCATACTAAGCTTTTGTCCAATTATTTGAAGACCGGAAGAAAATTTTTCAAGCCATACAGATCCATTCCTCTCTTTCTACAAATATTCCACAAGGTCAAACTAGGTTCCTTTAACAAATGTAACCCATTTTGAAAGTTCCTTTTCTGACATCAAATAGCTAGCATGGCATTCAATTGTCAACTTGGGATGCCAGGAAGTAAGCATTTATCCTTCATGGTTTGCATACATGTTTGTTTGAACCTTTGAACCTTTGAACTTCTGACAATGAGGTTCAACTTGAAAGTTCAAAGATAGAAAATGAGTTACACTAAGGGACGAACAATGACTTTTCAAGAAAATATTGAATTTTGAACCGTTGAATCGTTGAACTATTGAACTCTTGAACCATGAGAAGGGTTCAATTCTACAGTAATTTCGTATATAAGACGACAGGCGAAATGAATTTTTAAAGACAAAGAGTCGACTTCAGAAACAAACATATAACCAATAAGGAAAGATGGCGGGTTGACTTTTGCTTAGGGAAGGTTCACGAAAAATTGAATAAGGGTGAAATGAAAGGTAATAATAATCTAAAGAATAAAAATTGTTTGAAAAAAATTAAATTCTATTTTTTAAAAATTAATTAAAATTATATAATCAAAACACCATACAAAACAAGAGACAACATTGGTTCTTCGATTGTAGTGGTGAATAAAATGAATGATATTGTGATTAATTAATGTAAAGATTAATTTTAATTTATTGATCCTTGTAGTACCTAAACAAACCAATGCAACAAATGAGGTGTCTTCTAGATTATGCTTTTTTAAAATCACTCACATGCATATCCATACAACATCTACATAGTAGTACTATTAGACTATTTTAGTATACTATGAGAAAAGAATTTAAACAAAGTATTAGGAATGAGAGATAATTAATATAAGTTAATTAATATTATATCTGTATACTACAATTAACTATATATTATATAATATTAAAATAATATAAAAATAATTTATGATTCAACATAATAATATAGTTTTGATATTAAACTATAATTAATTATTCATAATTAATTACAATAAATATATTGAAGATCAATATATTAAAATCAATCTTAAAAATAATTTATATTAATATTTAATATAATTAATTAAATTATATTATAGACAATATATATATATATATATATATATATATATATATATTAATAACTTTAATAGTATATAATAAACCACTCACCAATAATACTTTAATATTAAAATAATTTAACATTACTATAATATGTGTCCCTTATTTTGGCTAGAGTAAGCCTAGAAATAGATGGTTGGAAAAGATTCTTATGTCCCTTGTTGGTTAAGTTTCCCAGGCAATGTTGAATATACAGTTGTTAATAATTCATAGGATTTCATACCCTACCAAAATAGTACTCATATAAAAACCACAATAACATCAAACATCCATGGAATAATAGTGGCTCACCAGTGGAGGAAGGTGCACTTTTGTTTTTTAGCCAAAGGAAAAAAATAGAAAAATATGATAGACTTTTCTGGCAAAAGCCGACACGCACGATGACAAATTTATAATGAAATAACTTGCACAATAGAAGAATATGATATGAAATATGCTGCAAATACTTGATAATAACTGAGAATAATAGGCCACTTCAAGGGGACAAACTTCCATATATCTCCAATGAGAACACACTTCACAATATGATGATGAAATAAGACTCACATCCTCCTATATATACCTAATTATGCTTAGGCTGAATAGACACACCCCTATATAAGCCCTAGGCTGATCTAACTAACTAAATAATAATATAATAATGATAACATGACTTAATTAGGAGTTAAGATAGCCACAAGACAACTATTCATAACCTGATGCACACCAATATTAAGGGTGTAGCATGTCCCCCCTCTTCAAAGAAGCATTGTCCAAAATGCTAATCAAGTGTGGATTCTTTTGAATGAATGCCTCATTCTCCCATGTGGCCTCTTCAATTGGTAAATTCTTCCATTGGATGAGATACTTAGTGAGATTTCTATTCCTCATCTTCTTTGTGCGTGTTCGATAAATGCACTATGGTTCCAAAATGATTCTTCCTTCTTCATTGAGCTTTGGTAGTACTGTTTGAGTAGGAATATTATGCCCAATTACATTCTTCATACAAGAAACATGAAAAACTAGATGTATCTTTGTTGGTGGTGGCAACTCTAGCTTGTAGGCAACACTACCAATCTTTTACATGATTTGGTATGACCCATAATACCTTGGAGACAACTTATTTTTTCCCATATAATTGAGGGTGGTATGAAGAACTATGAGATAATTGAGTACCCAAACATGAGAATAAATCTTTCCAAAAGTGACTAGTAAAGATAGGATTCCGATCACTAACAATAACCTTAGGTGTACCATGTAGCATATGGATATTCTCCAAAAAAACTTTTGCCACTGCACTTGCTATAAAAGGATGTGATAATGCAATGAAATGTGCATATTTAGTGAGATGATCAACTACTACCATGATGACATTATGACCTTTATATTTGGGAAGCCCTGTGATGAAGTCCATGGATACCTCTTCCAAATGCTGGATAGGAATAGATAAGGGCTACAAGAGACCTAGTGTCTTAATTGTCTCCCCTTTATTCATTTGACAAACCAAACATTTAGCCACAAATTTTTGAACATCACCTTTTAGCCCTTGCCAAAAAAATCTTGCTTGACCTAATGATATGTCTTCAAAAATCCTGAATGACCACCAACTAGAGACTCATGCAGTTCTGTGAGAATCTTCTATTTAAGAGTGGAATTCTTATAGAGATACAAATGTTCTTTATACCAAAGAGTATCCTCCTTCTAACAAAACTTATCTAAACTACTAGGATCACTTTTTAATTGTTGGATGAGATTACTTGTTGCAACATCATTTTGCCACTCTGCTCTAGCTTCTTCCACCCAATTTGCTTGTAATATTGAAAAGGCACACAATAAGGCTTCATCTTTCTCATCCTTCCTAGAAAGTGCATCTGCCACAATATTTTCCTTCCCTTTCTTATATAAAATCTCAAAGTCATCCCAACATCTTAGTGACCCATTAGACTATCATGATCTGTCTTAACCTTGAAGTGTCTACCCATTAGATAAGGCCTCCATTGTTTAATTGCATGAAGGATCACTAGCATTTCCTTCTCATAAATAGGTTTGAACTGATTCTCACCATTTAATTGACAACTCTCAGAAGCAATTGTTCGACCTTCTTACATGAGAACTATTCCTATCCCATTTCTAGAAGCATCACATTCCACAATGAATTCCTTGGTGAAATCCAGAGTGACAAGCATTGGAGTTGTACACATAGCCTCCTTCAATCTCTCAAATGTTGCATTAGCAGACTCATTCAAATGAAAAGAATCCTTCTTCAATAGAGTGGTGAGAGGTGCTGCTTTACAACCATAATTCTTCACAAATCTTCTATAGTACCCTGTCAATCCAAAAAAAACCCTCAGTTTCTTAATGGTTTTTGGAATAGGCCATTCCATGATATCCTTAATTTTGTTAGGGTCCACCTTTACTCCTTCATGTGAAACTATGTGTCCCAAATACTCCACCTCCTTAAGACCAAAAGCACACTTGGATGGATTAGCATAGAGTTGATGATCTTCAAGTAATTGTAATGCTTGATCTACATGCTACAAATGTTTTTCCCAAGTCTTGCTGCAAATCAATATATCATCAAAGAACACTAACACAAACTTTCTCAAGAACTTAAAAATGGAATTCATCAAACTTTGGAATGTAGATGGTGCATTGGTAAGACCGAATGGCATCACCAAAAATTCATAATGACCCTCATGAGTCTGAAATGCTATCTTACAAATATCTTCCTCCTTAATATGAATTTAGTGATAACCAGATCTAAGATCTAACTTGGTAAAATACATAGCTCCATTCAATTCGTCTAGCAAATCATCAATGACTGGAATAGGAAACTTATCCTTAATGGTGTACATGCTAAGCACTCTTTAATCTAGAAATATGTGCTAGGTTTCATCCTTCTTACATACCATCACCACAGGCAAGGAGTACGCACTTTGATTATGCTTGATAATTCCTGCCTCTAGCATCTCCTCAACAATTTTTTCTATCTCACTTTTTTGTATGTGTGGATACCTATAAGGCCTAATGTTTGATGGTTGGCTCCTTGGAACTAGTTGTATGGCATGATCATGATCCATCTTAGGAGGAAGTCCTTTAGGCATATCTCCAAGAACCACTGAGTGATGATCAATTATTGCTTTTAAATCTGGATGAGTAGGAGCATTAGATTGAGAGACTTCTAATGAACATAGCTTGGCCACAAATCCATCCACTCATGTATTAATCAACTTTTGCATTTGATGAGAACTTAAAATCTATGGGGGATTTTCCTTCAACCCCCTTAGTTCTACTACTTTTCCTTCTGATTGAAATCTCAAGAATAATTCTTGGAACTTCATCTCAATTGTTCCCAATGTAGTAAGCCATTGTACTCCCAAAACAATATTTGCTGCACCCATGGATATCACATACATTGGGGTATGATGTTGATAATCTCCCATGGATAATTTAATGCTATGACACTTCCCAAAACAACTAACTGTACCACCATCTACAATCAAACCTTGAAACTCTGGAGTTGGATATATTAAACAATTTAGATGAGTCACCAAGTTTTTGTTGATGAAATTATGAGTACTACCCAAGTCGATCAACACTGTTACTTTTTGCTTCTTTAAGAAAACCACTACCTTGAAAGTTTTTAGAGTACTGAAACCTGAGAGTGCATGACAAGAAATGATTGGTTGAGAATCATGTGATTCCTTACTTGAATCCATATCATTCTCTAATATAGGTTCCTCCTCTTCTTCCTCTCTTGGACCTTCAATATAGAACAATTTCTTTTCACTACATTTATGTCCTCAACTGTATTTGCTATCACAATTGAAACACAACCCTTTTTCTCTTTTCTCCTCAAGTTGT
The DNA here is from genome assembly GCA_027924645.1 of Cunninghamia lanceolata. NCBI lineage: Eukaryota > Viridiplantae > Streptophyta > Pinopsida > Cupressales > Cupressaceae > Cunninghamia > Cunninghamia lanceolata. The sequence continues at coordinate 17,054,939 of BSBN01000972.1, read as the reverse complement.
TGTGGAGTCAACCTAGTAGGTTGAGGAAGAGAAGGTGTTGAATATCCTTTCTCTCTTGTCACAGTAGCCCCTTACTTCTTAGGAATCAAATACTTCTCCTCTACCCTGTGTGCTAAGATAAAAGACTCATTTACCGAGCTAGGACTAAACATACATATCTCATGTTGAATGTGATCCTTGAGACCACCCAAGAATAAATAATTCAAGTTCTCCTCTATAATTGTATCCACTCTTAAGGATAGATTTTGGAATTGTTGAATATAGTCCTTAATTGATCTTGTTTGTTGAAGTTTAGTAAGTTGGCTAAAGAAGTTGTCTGTCACACTATTGCTATATTGTGCTTGCAGTTCCTCTGTAAAATTTGACCATTAGATGGTGAGACCCTTTTTTTTCTTCGATGACCACAAATCCAATGATATCAAATGAATTGATCTAGTTCTAGATATAGAGAAGCCATCGTGACCTTTTGTCCAATTGGGATTTGATGTACTTTAAAAACATTCTCCATTTGGTTTATCTATGTTAGAGAATCCTTCCCATCAAACTTGCGCATATCCACCTTTGGAAACAAATTCCTAGATCCCATAGGAGTATTAAAATTTGTGTCAATATTAGCCCACTTGGAGGTTTCACCTTGGTTGCTTGAGAACTCCTTTCTTAATTCATTCATATAGGCGCTTAACATGCTTCGTATATCCGATATATCTCCTCTTAGGTCACACATATCCACCTTCATTGAAGAAATGTCTTCCTTGACCTTACTAATTGCCTCATTAGGATTAATATCATCTATTGTTACCCCATCTTTAGCAGGAGTCTTCCTAGGTGTGACAACATTCTTTTTGCCCTTGTTGTAGCACCCATCATGATTAGAACTAATAATTTTGAAATAAATCACACAAATGAAACCTAAATTCTCTAAAATTTTTACTATAACTTATTAGGGCCAAAATATCTCTCACGCATAAAATTCTTCAAGAAATAAGTAGATTTATAGTCTTGAGAGTGAATTTTGTGGAAACCCCAATTTTGCAATAACTCACTTATTTCTACTCCAATTTCTCCAAATTTTTTACTGTAGTCTCCTCTAGTATGTCTTCCAAAACCCAATAAAAATCAAGGTCCAATTTGGCAGGATGTGAGAGATATGTAGATCCCAAATAAATTGTGTATAAACTTTAATTCTATAAAAATTCACTCAATTATGTTCCAATTCCTCTTAAATATGGACTGCAGGTTCTTTAATATGGTCTTCAAAAACTGTTTAAAATCTAGAAACAAATTGGCTAAAATTTGAAAGATATACTCTTCCCAAAATTGCCTCGAATATTGAGAAAAAACCTTGTCTCCATGGTGCCAAGATCATGCTCTAATACCACTTGTAATGAAATAACTTGCACAATAGAAGAAGATGATATCAAATAACTAAGAATAACTAAGAATAACAGGCCAATTCAAGGGTGAAAACCTCCAAATATCTCCAATGAGAACACACTTCACAATATGATGATGAAATTGTTGCAAGTATGAGGTGAACCAGTGTTGTCATTGATGTCAACATACTCATATTGCATTGACAAGAAGGATTGGATGAGCAGTGTGCTAAGGATATTGAGAAAATTAGCCTCAGTTAGGAACAGTGAAGAACAGTGATGAGAAGAAGGCAAATGTACTGCATAGGATGAGAACCGGAGGATGCCGATTAAAGGGTTTGTAGATATGAGTCTTGAGATGTTTTAGTTAAGATTTCAAAGGTCCGCATGAAGATCTGAAGGAGTTGTGGTTGTCGGTGTGGAACCGGTTCCGGTAAGTGTTCAGAGGTGACAGAGGATCACAGAAAGGTCCGGTGAGGTCTGGAATTGTGTAATCCTAATCTGCGGATTGGAAGAAGTGTTTGGGATGTCATTGTGATGTGTCATCTCGAGTTGTGTATGATTTTGAGGTCTGGAAGTACCTTTTGCATTGTGACAGTGATGACAGACTGTGTTCTTGAAGTTTCGGATGAGGAAGAGAAGAGATTCCAGTAAGTAGAGGAAGTGCGGATGTACCTGGTCATTCAAGCAGGCTTGTGAAGGTCCTTGGATCATGTTGAGGTTGTGTTGTTGATCCGCATTGATGGTAGAGCCTGGAATTGAAGATATTCTTCTAGACGAAGTTCTTGTTGATCGGATGAGTTATTCATCCTGCAAATGTTCTTGTGGTGGCCAACCGGATGTGTTATTTATCTTGCGGATATTCTTATGGTTGTTTACCGACTTAGATGATTGTTCCTAAGTCGATGACTTGTATAAATAAAGGTTTGTGAGTTCATTTTGGTGTGTGGATTGTGTGGATGAATATGGTATAGTGAAGAGAAGTGCGAAAGGTAGAGTAGGGGTTTCTGGGCTTAAATGGAACTAATCCAGACATGGTAGAGATGTCATTCTCCAGTTCAAGACTGTGATTCTTATCACTTTATAGACAGTGTGTCTCCTTGTAGGCAGTGGGCCTCTTTGTGAGTAGTGTGCTTGGGCAGTGAGCCCTAATTGGCAAGTGCCATTCTTTTTCTTATTCTTCTAACAGAGAATAATCCTTGGGTTAATCACCCCATGGTTTTTCCCTTAACCGGGTTTTCCACATCAAAATCTTGGTGTTCAATGTGTTGTTGTTTATCTGCGCTTATGTTTGTGCATTATGCTTTCATGGATGATTAATTGATATGCTGTTAACTAACAAAGAGGAATCAAGTGTTTAAAGTACAGAGCAGGTTTTTATACAACTGATTCACCCCCCCTCTCAGTTGTATGCCCTAGATCTAACAATTGGTATCAGAGCCAAGTTCCTCTGAAAGGAGCTTAACCGCTTGAGGAGATCTAGGATGTCGTCATACAAGAAGGATAGTTCGAAGTTTGATGGAACCAACTTCACTCTCTAGAAAGGTCGCATGAAATGTCACTTCGAATGTATGGGAAAAGCATACTTGGCCATGGTCTCAAAACCATATGTACCTCCATAGGGTGGTCTGACAACTCTGAATGAAATCACAAATGCTGAAAACAATCTGCGGATCAAGGAAGCTCTTCTAAGCGCATTGAATAACTCAGATCTCTCAAATGTTATTGACCTACCAACTGCATATGAGATCCTAACTAAACTGGAACTTCTGTATGAAGGAGATGAGTTTGTCAAGAGTACAAGGTTGCAAAGTCTGAAAGGGAAATTTGAAAGATTAAAGATGAGAGATGATGAAAACATCACTACTTTTATGCCAGGAGTGAATGAGCTGGTGTGTGGAATTAGAAATGCTGGTGGAACTCTAGATGAAAATGAGATTGTTTGCAAAATCCTCAGATCCCTTCCTGCTGCCTACAAAATCAAGGTTGCTGCCATTGATGAATTCAGAGCTCACACAACTGTCACAAGAGAACAATTGGTTGGCAAACTAGCTGCATTTGAAATGACCGAGTTTGGAGATGATCCACCCAAGACTAAATCTGCTTTCAAAGCTAGTGCCTATGTGAAAGGCAAATAGAGATTTGATCCAGGAGAAAACTCTTCAAGGAAGATGTCATGGTATGATCAGGCAAGAAGAGACATGGAAGAAGAAGAAGCAGAAACAGCTCAACTTGAAGCCCTCATTACAAAGAGACTGCCAAGAGGATCCGGTAAGTATGAAGGAAAACTACCCTTTAAGTGCTTCAACTGCAATAAGATTGGTCATTTTGCTTCAAGATGTCCAGAAAGATCTACAAGGTCTAATACTAATAGACAAAGGTTTCAAAAGAACTGCTATTATGTTCATGAAGAAGATGACAATGAAGGTGTAACAGATGATGAATCAAAACTAGGAAGCAAATCTAGAAATGAATGGGTGTTTATTGCCATCAAGGAAGAAGATTCAATATCCTCTGAATCTATCAATCACAAGGTTGTGGAAAGAGTTTTGGCTGCTCAAGTGGAAGAAAAGGATGATTGGGTTATTGACAGTGGATGCTCTCACCATATGACTGGTGACAAGAATAAGTTCTTGGATTTGGAAAGGTATGAAGGAGGAATGGTAAAGTTTGGTGACAATTCTGCTGGCAGAATCAGAGGTAGGGGAACTATTTCCTTTGATGGAAAGAGCAAAACAGGTAATGTACTATATGTTGAAGGATTGAAGCACAATCTTCTCAGTGTTGGTTAGTTAGTGGACAAAGGCTATGATCTCCAGTTCAAAAATGGAAAATGCAGAATCTTTACAAGCTCCAGAACTGAAATTACATCTGGTACTCAGACAAAAGGTAACATCTTTCATCTGGTTGGTTCAAATAAAAGTTGTCTATTTGTTCAAGTTGATCAGAGTTGGTTATGGCATAGAAGAATGTGTCATGTAAATTTTGATAAGATCATCAAGATAAGCAATAATCAGTCTGTAAGAGGTCTTCCAAAATTGATGAAACCTACAAATAGTTTGTGCAAAGAATGTCAGCTAGGTAAACAGAGTAGAGTCTCTTTCAAAAGCAAAGATCAGTCCTCTACTGGATTGTTGTAATTAGTACATACTGATCTCTATGGTTCGACAAGAATTAATAGTCTGCAAGGTGATAGATATTTCATGTTGCTAATTGATTACCATTCTTGGATGATGCGGGTTACCTTCCTAAAAGAGAAATCAGAAGCCCTTGAGAAGTTCAAAATCTTCAAAGCTATGGTAGAGAATCAAACTGGATTGAAACTGAAGTGTCTAAGGTCTGATAGAGGTGGTGAATTTACATCTGGTGAGTTCATTGACTTTTGTGAGAAGCAGGGTATAAGGAGACAGTTGTCTGCTCTTAGGACTCCACAGCAAAATGGAGTAGTTGAGAGAAAGAACCGGACCATCCAAGAAGCTGCCAGGATAATGATGTTGGAAGCTAATGTTCCTCAGATGTTCTGGAAAGAAGCTATTAGCACCGCAGTCTACACTCTCAATCGAGTTCAAATCAGAAACAATACCGGTAAGACCCCTATGAACTCTGGTTTGGCATCACCCCTACTATGAAATATTTTAGAGTATTTGGTAGAAAGTGTTATATTAAAAGAGATGAAGATCTAGGAAAGTTTGATCCTAGAAGTGATGAAAGAATTTTCTTGGGTTACTCCACTCAAAGCAAAGCATACCGATGTTACAATAAGAGACTGAGGAATATGATAGAAAGCACTAATGTGAAAGTTGATGAAGGAATTGAGAAGCCCTCAAGATTTTATGAGTTTGATGAAGATGACCAAGATGGTGTTCAGGTTCAAGGAACTCAATCCTCTCTGGTAAGTCAGAGTCAGCCTGATCCGGTAAATCAGGAAGAAGAGATAGGTTTGATTGAGCCTGATCAAGAAGCAGCAGTGCAGGATACTCCCAAAATTCCAAGGTATGTAAGACTGAACCACTCTGAAGATCAGATCATAGGTGACAGAAGCAAAGGTGTGCAAACTAGAAGGAATGCTGCTCAAAATTAGGATGAATGTTGTCTGATTTCAAAGATTGAACCTAAAACAATAAATGAAGCCTGCAATGATGAAAACTGGACCAAAGCAATGAAAGATGAATTGATGCAAATTGAGAAAAATCATACTTGGGATCTTGTTCCCAGACCTAGAGACAGGAATGTGATTGGAACCAAATGGGTCTTCTGGAACAAATTAAGTGAAGCTAGTGAAATAATCAGAAACAAAGCTAGATTGGTCTGCAAAGGCTACTCTCAAATAGAAGGAATTGATTTTGAAGAGACCTTTGCTCCGGTGGCAAGAATTGAAGTAGTTAGATTATTTCTTGCATTTGCTGCCTTTAAAGACTTTAAGGTATATCAGATGGATGTCAAGTTTGCCTTCCTAAATGGTGATCTGGAAGAAGTTTACATTGAACAACCAGATGGATTTCAATTGTTTGACAATGATGATATGGACTGCAAGTTAAAGAAAGCATTGTATGGATTAAAGCAAGCCCCAAGAGCATGCTATGAAAGGTTGGATAAGCATCTTGTGCAGATTGGATTCAACAAAGGTACTACTGACAGTAACTTATATTTCAAAATTGATCATGAAAACATTTTGATTGTTGAAGTGTTTGTGGATGATATCATTTTTGGAGGAAGAGATAGTATGTGCAAAACTTTTGCAAATCAGATGAAAAGTGAGTTTGAAATGTCTATGCTTGGTGAAATGAATTTCTTCTTGGGTCTACAAATTACTCAAACAAAGGAAGGGATCTTCATTTCTCAGACCAAATATGTGAAAGAATTGTTAAGGAAATTTGGTATGGAAGATTCAAAGCCAATGAACACTCCCATGGCAACCGGATATAAGTTGAGCAAAGATGATGACTCCCTAAAGGCAGATCAAACAAAGTATAGATCAATGATTGGTGGATTGCTATATCTCACTCAGACTAGACCAGATATAATACAGGCTATTGGTCTTGTAGCAAGATTCCAGGCTGATCCTAAAGAATCTCATGTTATGGCAATCAAAAGAATTTCCAGGTACTTGAAAGGAACAGCTGAGTATGGTCTATGGTACCCTAGAGATCTAGATTTCTCTCTTCATGCTTACACAGATGCAGATTGGGTAGGAGATGTGGATGACCGGAAGAGCACCAGTGGTGGAGCATTCTTTTTTGGGAAGAGATTGGTGTCTTGGCTAAGCAAGAAACAAGATGCAATATCTCTATCTACAACTGAAGCAGAATACATTGCAGCAGCAGGTAGTTGCACTCAAATCTTATGGATGAAGCAGATGCTAAGAGACATTAAAGTTGAATATGAGAAGCCTATTACAATTTTCTGTGATAATTCAAGTGCAATTAATATTTCTAAGAATCTGGTATTGCATTCTAAGACTAAGCACATATCTATCAAGTTTCACTTTTTGAGAGAACAAGTGAACAAGGAAGAAGTCAGGTTGGAGTATGTTCCCTCCAAGGATCAGATTGCAGATATCTTTACTAAACCTCTTCCCAAGGACTCTTTTGAATATCTCTGGGAGAAGTTAGGGGTCATGGCCCCTCCAGTGATGAACTAGGATGCACTGATGTGCATTAGTTCGGTGGATATCATAGTCATATCTTGCGATCTGGATTGATGATGGGGAGCTGCTACTAAGGGAGAGCAGCTAGTATGATTTTGATGTGTTAGAATTGCAAGTATGAGCGCTTTGCCATTAATGTCAAAGGGGGAGAGAAGACATGTGAAAAACAAGTAGCTGATGATCAAAGGGGAGCAGTAAATGAGGAGAAGACATGTTGCTGATAGTGGGAGCTGTGACAGAAAGGAGAAGTTCTTATCTTGATGGTTTTTCACATCATATGTTGCCATCAATGACAAAGGGGGAGATTGTTGCAAGTGTGAGGTGAACCAGTATTGTCATTGATGTCAACATACTCATATTGCATTGACAAGAAGGATTGGATGAGCAGTGTGCTGAGGATATTAAGAAAATTAGCCTCAGTCAGGAACAGTGAAGAACAGTGATGAGAAGAAGGCAAATGTACTGCATAGGATGAGAACTGAAGGATGCAGATTAAAGGGTTTGTAGATATGAGTCTTGATATGTTTTAGTTAAGATTTCAAAGCTCCGCATGAAGATCTGAAGGAGTTGTGGTTGTCGGTGTGGAACCAGTTCCGGTAAGTGTTCAGAGGTGACAGAGGATCACAAAAAGGTTCGGTGAGGTCTGGAATTGTGTAATCCTAATCTATGGATTGGAAGAAGTGTTTGGGATGTCATTGTGATGTATCATCTTGAGTTGTGTATGATTTTGAGGTCTGGAAGTACCTTTTGCATTGTGACAGTGATGACAAACTGTGTTCTTGAAGTTCCAGATGAGGAAGAGAAGAGATTCCAGTAAGTAGAGGAAGTGTGGATGTACCTGGTCATTCAAGTAGGCTTGTGAAGGTCCTTGGATCATGTTGAGGTTGTGTTGTTGATCCGCATTGATGGTAGAGCCTGGAATTGAAGATATTCTTCTAGACGAAGTTCTTGTTGATCGGATGAGTTATTCATCCTGTAAATGTTCTTGTGGTGGCCAACCGGATGTGTTATTTATCTTGCGGATATTCTTATGGTTGTTTACCAACTTAGATGATTGTTCCTAAGTCGATGACTTGTATAAATAAAGGTTTGTGAGTTCATTTTGGTGTGTGGATTGTGTGGATGAATATGGTATAGTGAAGAGAAGTGCGAAAGGCAGAGCAGGGGTTTTTGGGCTTAAATGGAACTGATCCAGACATGGTAGAGATGTCATTCTCCAATTCAAGACTGTGATTCTTATCACTTTGTAGACAGTGTGTCTCCTTGTAGGCAGTGGGCCTCTTTGTGAGCAGTGTGCTCGGGCAGTGAGCCTTAATTGGCAAGTGCCATTCTTTTTCTTATTCTTCTAACAGAGAATAATCCTTGGGTTAATCACCCCGTGGTTTTTCCCTTAACCGGGTTTTCCACGTCAAAATCTTGGTGTTTAATGTGTTGATGTTTATCTGCTCTTGTGTTTGTGCATTATGCTTTCATGGATGATTAATTGATATGCTGTTAACTAACAAAGAGGAATCAAGTGTTTAAAGTACAGAGCAGGTTTTTATACAACTGATTCACCCCCCCTCTCAGTTGTATGCCCTAGATCCAACAGAAATAAGACTCACATCCTCCTATATATACATAATTATGCTTAGGCTAAATAGACACACCCCTATATGAGCCCTAGGTAGACCTAACTAACTAAATAATAATATATAATGATAACATGACTTAATTAGGAGTTAAGATAGCCACAAGCTGACTATTCATAACCTTATGTACACCAATATTAAGGGTGTAGCAAAATTTCTAGGAGAAAAAGTTCCCACTAATAAGCCTATTAGCTAATTAACCTTGTCCCTCAAGCACTAAGTAGTATCAATTACTTTATTTTTAGAATTGTTCTAGCCATGGAATCTAAAGTATAGATCCTAGTCCATATTATTGGCACTTACAATTAATGCTAGAGGAATACTAATGACATTTATATGTATACGTTATCTACATTTTGTGCTCTTCTATTTTCTTTGGGAGTTATTTGTCATAATCCTCTTTCTCAACACATAAATTTGGTCTAGTTAATTACATAAAAATTATAATTGAATTAGAAATTAATTAATTAATTAAATTATAAATGGAATGCAAATTTTAATAGTAAAGGACAATTTTATAGTTAAATTTAAATAAAATAATTTGAAAAAGGTGGAGGATGTTTTTTTTAAAAACAAATAAATAATAAGTTTAATAACGAGGGTAGAATAATAAAATAATTAATAATAGAAATTTAAATTTGTATTAAAGCTAAATCAAATAAATTAAAGAAAGAGGATAAAGTAAAATATTTATGAAAAGCACTTTTTTTCAAAAAGAATTTAGAAATTAAAAGATCTATTTTGGATACAACTTCATTATAATAAATAATAATAAAATTTATAAATACAAATTAAAACAAAATAAAGTAGAAATAAAGCAAGATAAAGATAAGGATCTATTTTTTTATTCATAAATTGTGGTCAAGGGGACCACTCCCATAAACTAAAAAATAGGGAAAAATTAGGTTTCATCAAACCCATGAACATGGGCACAACACAAAAGAGAGAAAATCCTAGTTAAGCTTAAGGAAACCTCGTGTTGAAACTTTCTGTCCCAATTCTGTGTGAGAGCATAGTCTCATTCTGTCGCTACTCCTAGTGTTTTTCGCATTCTTACTTTTCTTTGTAACTATTATCCATTCTTCTAAATTACCTGAAGATAACACAGGTATATATTCTAAGACCTTAACATTTTTGAAATGAACTTGATTCTCTTTTCATCCACCTATCATGAATTCCATGATATTTGTCATGACTTCTTGTGTTTATAGTTCTTCAGCTGGCTTTGGTTTTGCTACCGAGATCACCATCAGCAGGGATGGTACCCGAGTAGCCAGAGGACATTTGGGCTTCAACTTTTTCTTAGAATACATAGGTAAAGCATCCATAATGTAATTCTCTAGAAGAGTGCCATTACACCTTGTGCCCTAACAGTCAGCTTTAGGCCTAGGCCTAGAACAATCAGTGGTAGGATTACTAATTTCGTAGCATAGTTGACAACAAAAGGGCAATCCTTCATAATCCAATGATTTTGACCAACTATGATTAGCAACTTTGAAGGTGATTTCAATAGGGAGATCTCTCGATATATCCATATTGACAAGAATGTAAGTGAAGGTTGTGTGAGTAAAATCAGAGGTGTATGCATATATTGCTAGATAATTACCAAGGAGTTGCCAATGGCTTCAAAGAAAAAATCATACCAAAATTGTAATGGTAGGTTTGGGAGAGGGACCCCGATAGGATTCACCCTGAATGATTTAGTGAAATGATTAAATGTAGGGTACTAGAATTTGAGAAGGAGCATGTGTTGTCCCCAAATTTAACACTTTCAGAGGATAACATTGTGATCTTTCTCACAATAAAAAACTGGAATAAAATATACATGAGCATAGGGATATATTTCCAGATCACCTTTCATCAAAGGCTTCCATGCATCAGTAATCCACCTATGTAAATCATGAAGTCTAGTCTAGAAATGATTAATTAATCTATTGGTAGAGAAATACATCTCTCCTTCAATTACTTTGTTAGTTACATCCTTAGAAAACTCAAGGACTAGAGATAATTCAGCATGTCTGAGGGGTTTGATTATTATCGTGTTGTCTATGGCATGATCTTTTGACCTAGCATCCAAAGCATTGAATCTAGGGCATGCATCCTATTTTGAAGTCGCGCCATTATTTTCCCCAACAACAATATCTTTGGAGGAAAGCCCTACATCCCACTAATCTCCTCATCAGTATCACTGATACTTTTCAAAGAAGTGGAGAGAGGTTTATGTCCACTTAAAGATGATCGATTATCTCCATTCTTGAATGCAAAATCCCTAGATCTATGAGAAATAAGAGATTCTAGAGTATTTGGAGCATCAGAGTATTTAGAGAAACTAGAGCATATGGAGTATTTACAGAAACTAGAGCATACAGAGTATTTAGAGAAATTAGAGCATTTAGAGCCATTCTGAGATTCTTCTTAAGTTTTTATATATTAAAGATCATTTTTTTATAAACTAATATTAGATGAGTTATTTAAGTGGATAAAATAAAATATTAATTAAGGTTTATTTTTATCAAGGAATTGTGACCTTTTGGGGGTCACTCCCAATGAATTAAAATAGAATATCAAAAAAATTAAAAGTTGGTTGCTCATGAAGTGGGCCCTTAACAAAAATTCCCTTGTATGGGGTTTTCATTATGTAGAAGTTTGTTACATATATTTCCTTCTACTAATAGAAAAATTTGTAAATATTTCTATACAACCATAGACAATAAGCTAATACATTTGCTATACTATACTAGCAAGTATGAAGGTGAATAAAACCTTGCATGTTTAGCTATCTAGTAGCATATCCATTGATTATGCAATCTCCTCTGCATCACTTGGATCGGGTTCAATATCCCTAGAGTCCACTACAAAGCTCCAATCCATCCCCTACAAGTCAACAAACCCTACAAGCATATTAAAGAATTAAATCCCTCGATAGGAATGATGCTTTCATTCCCCCACATCATGATCAATAGATTCAATTATATATGGAACACATGGAACATTGTAGGGTCTAAGAACCATCGGCCACACTCTATTATCTAGTCTAAAACCTATATTGATCACTGCATTAGCAAGCACCTTCATTTGCCCACCCCCCCACTACAACTTGATGATTATGACTACCATCTCCCTAATTGTGTCCTTGAAATCACCAAGATCCAATAAGACCCCAACAAAAATTCAAGAAATGTCATTGTTAACTCAGAATTGGTAGTTGGTAGTCATAAAGACATTTCCCAATGCCATCCTGATGGCATGCAAGATAAAAGGCAATCCTGACTTGAAAACTTTTCTTAGTCTTAGATCCAATATGGCTGCTATGAAGGTGGCCTATTTTTTTAAGCCCTCAATTTTATTTTCATCTCCATATTGCAAGCTATGAGATTTATAAGGAATTGCCTCTTACTTAGGCAATAAATCTCATGTGGGGAAGCTCATGTATTTCTCCATTATCTCTAATGATTCTTCTATTTAGTCCTTCTGAATCTACAAATGAGCCAAGGCATCATGCAAGCAGTTTCATGATGGATTTCTAGAAATACTGAACATGCTAAGGATGATCTTATATCTTCCACATTAAATCATCACTACATCCTCATGGTATTTAGATGGCATCTCAATTTCCATATTGGCCAACTTATCTATTTCCTGATTGGCCTCTCGAAAAATGTGATTGATTTTAAAAACTCCCACAGTACCTAAAGCCTCCCAACAAAGTTGTAAAATAATTTGTATTCTCCAATTTGATGTGGTTCGATTTCTAATTGCATTGATTATGATCTAAGAGTCTCCCTCAATATGAATATTTGTGAAGCGAAGCTTAATGCATAATTGAAGTACCAAAAGACATGTATATGCCTTCACTTCATTGTTTGTACCCACCTAGAGTTTCTTTTTTGCCACAATAATAGTCTCTCCCATATGGTTTCTGATAATCTTTCTAGCTCTAGAGGCCCCAAGGTTACCACTAGAAGTGCCATCAAAGTTTAATTTACACCAAGTATTCTTCGGAGAGATCCACCTAGCATTAGTTCCTGCATTAATCTTGGGATGAGTCCTCTTCTTCCAATAATGAGGATAATATTAACTAAGAGTTGTTCTCCTCCAATAATATTAAAAAAAATGGTTATCTTTATTCTTATAATAATGTTTTAAAATTATCTTGATTTAAATTTGCATTATAAAATGATTATATATATCTATATCTATATATATATATACTATGACTATTTTAAAATAAAATATTTAAAAGTAAGTGCTAAAATAATATTTAATGAATTGTTTTATTATCTACTTTATTGTTGTTAAAACAAAATAAATATTTAAAACAATAATAATAATAATAAATTTAATAATAAAATAATTCAAGTGAAAGAATAGAAGAAAACTATAAATAGAGGGAAAAAATAAAGGAAAGATTACTAGGAAAATTTCTATGGAGAAAAATTGGAGGGAAAGGAATAGAATTCTAGGAGGGTGCAAATTTATAGGTTCAAGATTGTTGTTATTTGCTTTGTGGACTAAAATTCAAGATTCATGATTGACTTACTCTTCATCAAACTTTTGCAAGGCAATTTGAGGTAGGCTTCTATTCATGAAAAGATTTAGTTTTGTTTTTTGGTAATCAATAAACTTAGGAATCTTGATAAGAAAGAATTGATTTCTTGATCATATTGTATTTTACAAAGAATAGAAAATAATATGAATATAGAAAATTAGTATTCATAAAAATTTATTTGAGAAATCTAGAAATGGTTAGGAAGATATTCACCTTTGTGAATAAAATAGAATCCAAGAAAATATTATATAATTTATTTTAAAAACCTTATTGAATCTAGTTTTCAAATGATTAAATAAGAAATTAAGAATTAGAGATAAAAACCTAGGTTCTTGTATAAAATGAAATGCTGAAAGGTAGGATAATATCGTAGAATTGAAAGGAAGCAAGGTATGTGGAACCCACTTCTTACATTGATCTAATGAGGAGAGTTATGAAAATTTCTATCTTTTACAACTACAGATTATGGGATGAACATTAGTAGAAAGATAACAACACATCAAAAACTAGTACAATGCTCACAACACAAGATATACGTGGGAAAACCCTTTGTGGTGAAAAACCCCACACTCGAAAACCTACATAATGTATTAACAAATCCAAAGAAGATTACAACACACTTGCAATGCAAGTTCTTTTAGAGTTCACAATTGTTGAATTCTAGAGTATTTCTGGCAGCATAACAGTACCTATCAATGAACCATACATATACTACTCCAAGTACCTACATTTATAGAGTTACAAGGCCAACATAGGAAGCTTTTAGAGATGGGATTCCAACATGGCCTCATGGACCATTTCCAATGCCTTTGGACACTTGTTCAACATGCACTTGACCTCCTTACATCCATCATAAGATATAAGTTTGAATTTCCCAAGTTGGGGCACTCCATCCAAGAATAGACTATGACAAATGTTCTTACACATCTTATAGTTATCATAGAATCTATCATATATGATAACACTTACAGCTACAAAAGAATCTCTCATAACTAACTAATAATAGCATATTTTACTTACAACTTTTCATAGTGAAACTTAGACACCTAGGATTACCTTCTCACATGAAAAGATGCTTCATGACACTTGTCTTCACTTGTCATAGGAATCTCTATTTCTAGCTCTTACATGTCATAGATTCCATCATATGTCTGTTATCACTGGGAATTGAAACCTGTATGCAAGGTTGGTTAAAGCACTACAATTCCATGTAACATGGGATTAATCTCAGGTTGTGGGTGCCCTATGATGAGATTAGACCTCCAAATTGTGGGTTGGTTCCATTGAAATGTTCTATTGAGATGTATGTTTTTACTTTTTTGGGAAAAAGGAAGAAAGAAACTAAATGAATACTAAAGGTAAAATAGTGATGCACCTGATATGGATAAAAATAATGCAATTTGATTCACAATGTTTGCCAGAAATCTGACTTCTACACAATCTAGACTTGGCATAAATACTAGAAAAATGATTCTAAGGAAGGTTTGAAAATAGGTTTTTATGAAGGAAATGGTTTTTTCACAGCATAAAAAGACTATTTCTAGTTAACACAACCTAAGACTTGTGATGAATATATGCTTTAATATTGTAAACAAGGAGGTGAGACAATAATTTTGAAAGTTTAAAAATAAAACACAACAAAATTTCATCAAAATCACTTCAACATTCAGCACTAAAAGGAAAGGTAATTCAACTGATCTAAAATAAACAAAGGAAAACTTTGTAGAAAGATAAAAGATAACTTGTAACCTATCGATCTCTCAATAAAAATGTAAAAGTGAGCTACAAGAATTCTCCAATCTATCTGAATCAGAATGAGAATTAAGAAATAACAAAAACAAACTCTTTCTTAACAATATATAGGTCTTCTCTCTCCAAGAGGCATGCAAAAAATATGGACTTGCAGATAACTACTTCTAAAAAAACTCATTCCCAAGCAACCTCAAAAATCCTAAAAATTATGGTCTAAAACTGCCACAAATTGAGTAAAAATAGCTTCAATTTGGGCCTCTCCATATGTTTGACCAAAATGTTGACCAACGACTCTAAAAATACTCCTAAAAGTCATGCAAAAGCTCCTAGGTGGCCTAGTTAACTCAACTAATCAATTTGCATAATTTTGCATGAGCAAAATTTATTGTGAGTAAATAATAAAGTAATAGAATATTACTCTATTATTGGTTACAATTTGTTCTATTTTCGATTTTACAACTTGTGGAAAATAATAAAGTAATTATAGAGTATTACTTTATTATTTATTTACCATTAATTCTTGTGTAAAATTGTGCATGATTAGAAGAAAAATATCACTCTTTATCGCTCCAATACATTTGCCTATTTTGCTAAATAGGACTTAGGAATAATTGCAAAATTCCTTATCACTCCAATACATGAATGAGCAAAAATATCTCTCTGCAAGGAAAATAAAAAGAAATTGAGTCATTCCTATAACATTCCATGCACAAAACAAAAATGCATAAATATCCTTATGACTCCCCCTTGTTTCCATTGTGCACATACATCACATTTTCTAAATCTCCTTATATCCCCATATACAATTTGAAGTTAAGGAAGGAAGAACAACTCCATTATGCAATTTGACCCCATGCATAAAAAAAATGCCCATAATATACTACCACCATCATATATAGCCACCATGCAATTGCCTTTATGCAATAATCACATCACTACAAGACAATACCTTATCATCCCATGAAATCATATCTCCACCATGCATAAATGTTTACCCTTGAACTCCATGCATACCATATGCATATACCATGTCAAAACATACACCCTATTGGCTTTTAGTCACCATGCATAATGAGGAGATACCTATCCTTGGATGCTTTAGAAATGGATAAGGAACTTGAGCATGTGATTCATTGTTCATTTACCATTCGACCACCAAGGAATCTTCAAAAGGTTTTATAAGACTTGGATCCTTTCCCACATGTTACATCGGCCTATTGACTTAAGAAAAATCAACTCTAAGGTGTTGCTATCAGCCACTCCATATTATGATGGCTAGGATCAAGTCTTGACCACGACAGCAAATTCGATAAAGTAATTATTGGTTTTTTCTAAGTCAAAAAATACTTGAGCAAAGAACCTTCGAACAAAAGAAGGAAAACAACCCTAACTTGGTCATTCACTCTTCATTTGACTTCCTTCTTTGAGAATCTCTACAGTTTCATTTATCTTTGGTTTCACTCCTTATAGAATGACAAGTCTATAGATAGACATGGGTATTGCATTTTATACCATAAAATTCTGTCACTGTCAGCCATGGCTGTATATTTCTTCTTTTGTCTTGATCTATTTTCATCATGCAGAAACTTGATGGTTTTGAAGTTTTTTAAGATGAGGGTTTTGACATCTCCTTCACTTTCAGAACCTCTACCTGCCATGGCTATGCTTCTCTTTAAAATAGGTATAAAAAAAACTATAGACACTCGAGGGTTTGTGAGCCTTGAACTTAGAGTTTCAACTACCTCCTGCAAAAAAAACTTTATAACACCACGGCCATACTCTTTCACTTAATCTCTTTCTCTTTATAGTATAATGAAAGAAAGGTGTGATGTATCTTTGAAGAGATCTTGTTAATTTGGCAGATGGGTATACCTTCTTTTATGTTTCTTGCTCCTCTGGCATGGTTATGAATGTATCATGGAATCTCTTTGAAAGTTCTTAACTGTGTTTGCAAAAAATATCATTAGGGTTTGATATCTTGACATGGGTATACAATTTTTCCATAAAGTCTCTTGCTCTGTGCAGTACCACCTTGACTATGATTTTATCTCTATTTGGTGGCAGAAAGTATAGGGGTTTTGAAGTATTAGTAAGTGGGTTTTCTCTCTTTACTTCTCATAACATCTTCTCCTCTTGTCCTTGTGACTGTCTCACATCTTTGATGATACACTTTACCCTATCTTTCCACTGTAGCTATTGGGTTGAAGTACATTTTGATATTCTATATGACAGCAAAACTTTGTGATATTTTGTATGATGACTTTAACATCTGCTTCCATTATATCTATAACATAAACTGCATGAGTATCATACCTTTACATTCTGTGAGGTTCTTCTTATGCATATCTGTTCAGGTTGCATGAATGTAATGTGATGGACTATATGTCATGTGGGAACATCCTTGACTGGTTACTGCCTTTGTTGCAATTGGAGATCTATTATGGCACAGGTGTCATGTTATCTCTTGATTGTCATATGTATTGGAATTCTTTTGTGCATATCTATCATGCTTTTTTGTTTCTTGTTGTCTGTTTACTACAACTGCATCATTATGGCATATCACTGCTACCTTTTCTTTTGCTCATTTCCTCATTTGAATGTTATAGTGCTATATATATCATGCATATTTCTTCTATACCTATAGTTGTCCTTGATAAACACATGTTTTTATTTCTTTTTGGTTGTTATGCATTCTTTCAATACACCTGTAGCATGCCTTCGTGCATCCTTGCACTTGTAGTCATCTTGTGTATACTTTAAGATATACCTATAGCTTCCTTGTGCATTTTCATATCTCTTCTAGTTATTCTTCTTTTATCATTTATGCACCTCTGTATTATAGATATGTGTTTTTTGTCCATCCATTTATCTATAGTCATTCTTGTGCACACTGACTGCCTACCTTATCATTTTTCATGATCTTCTATAGATGGATATGACCATTATGATATATTATGAATGTCTCTTACTTATATAAGCCATTTCATTGGTCACTATCCCTAACTATCCATGGGGATGGTGACTGAATCTGTACCTTGATCTTCATGGTATCTCACTTCTCTTGGATTGCATCTCTTTTTATTGCACTGTATCTCTCTTGGATCTTGCTTGGCATCTTCCTGACTGCACCATGGCATCATTGTAGCTTTAGGCATGAGAAATAAGATTTGTCAAAGTACAATAATGTTGAAATGCATGGAATCACTCTATCCGTCCTTGAACTATTGCATTCTTTGTGTTCTACTGTACTCTATGCATACTGTATTTGCTACTCTATACATGACAGTCTCTTGTTTTTGCATATGTACTTGATTATCATATAAGTGATGGCATACATATCTACTCTATAGCCTACTCTTCCTTTAAGATCACTGATGGTTAGTGACAGTCTTTATCATTTTATGAATAGTGAACATGTATGTATCTATTATTTGTATCTTTCCACTTTAGTCATGAGTATCTCTTATTTGATCTTGAAAGTTGACTGTCATGTATGTGATAACCATTCATGTGTTGGGGTATTTGCTTATACATTATGTGGTTCATCCTTGGATGCTTGACTATTTGAACATCTAACTCCATTTAGACTGTAGCATTCATCTTCAGGTATCTTTGATGGTTTGAAGTTTTGAGGGATTGGTGATAGCCTTTTGCAAAGTTTATATCTTCTTTCTAGATGACTGCACACTTATCTCATACATCTTGTGAAGTTCTATTTTATGGTAGTCAAGTTGGCATATTGTTTTATAATTGTCTTACCTTCCACTATTTCATCTGTTGTCCCATGTAGAATTTTCTTAGCTATTTCTATGAGACACTTGTAACTTTTGAATGTGATATAACTGTTTAAACATTGATCATCTTAAACAGTATGAAAACAACATGAGAAATACCTAGTATAAAATGCTGCTTCATCTTACTCCTTTGTCATAATGAGATGACCCTTCACAAGATTTATTCTAAATTTTGTTCAAATGATACATAAGTTCTTGTATTTTTCTTTACTTTGTCTCTCTTCTCTTTATTAGGCACAATAAACTAAAAACTTGCATCACTCCTTAGATGACTGTAATCTAATTTCTAAAGTTGTCCTTTTGTCAATCTTGACTCAGTCATATAACTTTGATTTGCTTCAATCAACTGTAATGATGTCATGATGACATCTTCTGTATGTAAGTTGATTAGATGATGCATGATATAGCTTAGAATGATGCATCCTATCTTTTTCTAATACTCTTTTCAAAAAATGAAAAGAAACATGCTGGGATCAAATCCTTGTGGGAGCCACATTTAATCCACATGTTTATTTGTCTTCAAATCAGTAATAAAATTTTTCCTATACCTACATAGTGAATAAACAAGTTAGCATAAAAAGTACCTGATAGCATTGATTAATCTCCTTCATGATTTCTTCTTGATTTGTATCATTATCTGATCTAATCTCTTATCTAAATTCGTGATATGATAAGTAGATTTCTCTATTTGATAAAAGAATGTGAGAACTGTAAACATCCAGAGCACTAACAGGGTTGTCCCCAAAATTTTGTAGGTTTCAACTGGATAGTGGCTTGGAGTGAAGAATGAAGACTGAAGACTTGAAGGCCAACTTCAACAACAACCTCCATCATCAGGCAATAATGGATGTTTAGATTTATCATATGTTCTTTTCTCCTTTCTTTTATCAAATAGATATATAGCTTGCATGTCTGCAATTGCTCAGTCTAGTTACTCCCACGGCTTGTGTGGGACACATTTGAATAGCTCTTTTAGACATGATTAGTTAGTTTCTCTGATGCATATTGTGTATATTTATTTCCTTTTTAATCAATGTATGAGATAAAGTAACAGATACCTGGATGTATGTTCAAACCATGACATGAAGTAATAGTGTAATACTATATCTTTCTCTCTTTATTCAAAACTGATTAATCTAAATAATCAATTAACTTATAACTCCTAAAAGATCAAACTTTGTAGAATAATTGTATCTCCTTGAATGTTTAATCCTTTGATGATCAATTCTTTTGTCATGATAGCTTATCAGTCCTGATTGGAATGATGGGTTATCTTGACAACTGGATCTTATTTTCAACTTTGTCAAGGTATCAACCATTCAAGAATGCATAACCTTGAAGTTTTCTATTATTCCTTCTGAACAATTATACTTAGGTCCAACTAATTTTATATGTGAAAAAAAATTATTAACATTTCTGGTGACCTCCCAGGGGTTTTTACCTGCTAAATAGTTTAGAACCAATAGCCTTGCCTTCTCATTGGGCATAAAGTCATTTCTACCCTGAACATAGAGAAATTCTGCAACTCACACTAAATGAAAACAATAGCAGCAACTAACTGAAAATATGAAACTAAAACTGATTTACTTAGAACAGAACCAACTACATGTGCAGAAGCACTTCTTGGAAACAAAGTAACAAAACTGAAACTAACTGTGCAAAAGCACTTATTGGCAGCGTAAGGCTGCCTTACTTAGTAACATATCTTGAGGTGAATCCCATTAACTGGGATTGGCAACACCTCACCATCTAACTTAGCAAGCTGAAATGCATTGTTTTACCTACACTATGTGATTATATATGGTCCATACCACATTGCATCAAACTTTGTATGATGACCTAGTTTCAATTCATTCCACTCGAAAACTAGATCTCCTTCTTTATAAATTCATGGTACTGCTCTTTTATCAAAAGTCCTTTTCATTTGGGCTTGGTGTACTTCCAATGTTTTCAAGGCCTCTTCTCTGATCTCCTCAAGTTTAATCAACTGTGCAAACCTGATTTCCATTGGTTGTTCTTCAAGTAACTCTAGCTCTTTTATATAGATAAGTGCTAGCAACTCCATTGTTATTGGTAACTTGGCTTCCTTTCCATATGTAAGCACATAAGGTGAATTACCTGTTGATCTTTTAGGTGTAATCCTATCATCTCATAGTGCTAACTTTAACTTATCATGCCAAGACCTCTGATTCTCATCAACTGTTTTCTTTATAATCTTAATCAGATTTTTGTTAGTTGATTTAGCCTGTCCATTACCTTAAGGGTAATAATTTGATGAAGTATTCAAGAATATGTTATTTCTGATAGACCAATTAGATATTCTTAATCCAATGAATGCTAAAGTATTATCTAAAATAATTGAGTTAGGAGTTCCTAACCTAGACACTAGATCTTGGTAAAAATTCAAGACTGATGTTTCATCAGCATCTTTCAAAGCAACTGCTTCAGTCCACTTAGTGAAATAATCCATAGAAGTCAAAATCCACTTGTGTCCTTGGCTTGAAGGTGGATTAATAGGACCAATGAAGTCCATTCCCCACTTGCCAAATGGTTGTTCCACTTGAATTGGATGTAAGGGCATTGTTGCTAGCCTTTGTTTACTTGCAAAAACTGAACACTTTAGACATTTTTTAACCCATTCATGAGCATCCTTGAACATGTCAGGCCAATAGTAACTAGCTCTCATAATTTTTAGAGCTATTGTTCTAACTGGAAAGTGACCTCCAGTAGGTCCATCGTGAAATTCTTCTAGAATCTTTTGATTCTAATCTGGTTGTACACATCTTAGTAAACATTGTTAAATCTCTCTTGTACAGAATTCCATCAGTTATGGCATAAGGGATTGCCTGTAATCTCTTATATCTTCTTTTAGATCTATCCAAGCCTTGTGGACAATCACTAGTGTGTAGATGATAAATCATATCATGCACCCAACTTGCAGGGCAGTCTGGGACAACAACTATTTCATTGTTTTGAAGCACTATCTTAGCCTCTCATTGAAGCTCTTTGCTGTATCCTTCATTTCCTGAAAGCTATTCACACAATCCTTTGCCTCGAACCAGCTTGGTTACCTTAATTTGTATGTCATATGCCATGACCTTTGTTATCCACCCTACTCTCTTATCATTTAAATCTTTATTGAGCAAAAATTCTTTCACTATTGGGTGAGCAACCATTAACTGAATTCTATTATTTGAAAGCATGCACATTTGAATTTCTTTAAGCTCATGATAACACTAATACATGCTTTTCAACAAAAGAATATCTTACCTTATAGTCATGCAAAACTTAGCTAAGAAAATGCCACAGGTTGTTCCATTCCTTCACTATTTTGTTGACATAACATAGCTTATATAGTATCCACGCTGCCAAATGCATATAAAATGAAGTCTTTATCAAAATTTGGATTTATTAGAGTTGGAGCAACAAAAAGTGCTTCCTTTATTTTTCAAAACTCTACTTTCCTTCTTTGGTCCAACTGAAGAGAATATTCTTCTTTAGAATTGCTATAAGAGGTTGTGCAAGTGCTGCTATGTTTAGAATAAACCTTCTTACAAAGTTAATTCTTCCTAGAAAGCTCTGTAATCCTTTCTTATGTGTAGGAAGAGGTAATGCCAATATTGCAGTAATTCTTTCAGCATCAATTGATATTCCATCCTTAGACATAATGTGTCCCAGCAATTTGCCTTCATGAACAGAGAAAATACTCTTCTTTGGGTTAATGATACCCCAAATTCTCTACATGTCTCAAAGGTTAGTCTTAAATGATGAAAATGATCTTTAGCTTTTTTAGAAAAAATGATCACATCATCTAAGTATACAAGCACAATTTTATTAATCAGGCCTTGAAAAGCCATGTCCATTGCTCTCTAAAATGTTGTACCTACATTTGATAAGCCAAATGGTATCTTTTTGTATGCTAGTGTGCCCCATTTTGTGGTAAAAGCTATCTTGTATTGATCGTCCTCTTTTACAAGAATTTGGTTATAACCTAAATAAGCATCCAATAAAAAAAATCTCTCTGATCTAGAAACAATCTACAATATATGTTTCATAGATGGTAAAGGGTAATAATTTTTTAAAGATACTCTATTTAAATCATGGAAATCAACACATAATCTGATTTCTCCATTTTTCTTCCTGACAGGAACCAAGTTAGAAACCCATGAAGTATGTTTGATAGGAAAAATGATATTACCTTTAAAGAATGTATTGAGTTCTATTTTCATAAGCACTTCCAGTTTGGGATTCAATAGTCTTTGTTTGTGTCTGATGGGTTTAGCTTTGGGTTCCAACTCTATTGTGTGTTGAGCTAACTTAGGGTTGAAACCTTTTAGATCTCCATATTCCCATACAAAAATTTCACTAAACTCTTGACAAAGTTGAATTAATGCTTGTTGTTCTTGTTTTGTACATATCTTTCCTAGCTTGAGCAACTTTCCTTTAAAGATCTCAATAGGTTCATAATGTTCTTACTTTATTGACAAGATGGCTTTGTCTTTTCTTGCTTGAACATTAGTATTAAAGATTGATTCCAACGTCACTAAGCCCTTAGGTAGCTTATTTGATCTTAACTGAAGTATTTGATCATCATATTGTTGTACAAAATTCTGCTGATTACCTATAGAAAATTTAGCTTCTTCTATTAAGAAATATACAATCTGTTCATCTTTGTCAAACACTTGCCAACTGACATTATTATCTAGAACTGATTGTCTAACAACTTTGACATATAAAGGAGAGTGAATATTCTCCATTTTAGCAGGAATATCATATTCAACTCCTATAGCAGCTAGTTTGTCAGCTTGCTTGTTATCAGTTCTAGGTACAGATATCAGATTAAATGCATCAAACTCTTCTATCATGTCCCAAACTCTATGTATAATTTCAGCAAGTCATTTTTTGTAGCAGCAAGGTTTCTGACTTATTTAACCACTAACTCATTGTCTCCAAAAACTTTTAAACATCTGATTTTTCTCTTCCTTGCCCATTCTAGTCCATGAACTAAAGCTTCATATTCAGCTGAGTTGTTAGAACAACTAAAAGCAAATCTGAAAGATGAATAATATTTCTCACCTATGGGAGAAACTAAAACAGCTCCTACCTTGCTTCTAGAACCATCAAAAAATAGTTCCCAAACATCATTTTCAGATTCTACAGTTTGTTTTTTTTCTTCTTTAATCAGATTTGGAATAACTATATTATTTTCATGAATCATGTACACACCAAGGCCAATTTCATCCATTTGCTCAAATGGATCTGTTTCATGATTTTTTGTTGCCCATTGGTCTAGAACCAAATATGGAATTCCTTCTAAAGGTGTGTTTGGATCTTGGACATGAATCAAATCCTCTTGATAAAAAATGGGAAGATTTGCATTTATAGAATTGGGTGTATTAGGTTCCAAATGATCTTCTGCTAGTGGTTCAGACTTGATTGTAACCTTGGTTCCATATCTAGTTCTGAAGAATAAATGTGTCCAATCAGATGATAAATATCCTCCTAACCTTGCTATTAAATCTCGACATAAGAAAATGGCAAAGGTAGCTGACAAATCAATGACATAAATGTCCTGGTATATAACAAAGTTTGGAGAAGCATGCAGAGTAAGGCCTAAATTTTTTAACATTCCAACTGTACGCATTTCAATTCCATCCATTTGTACAACACCTTTAACAACAAGTTCATATTTCAGACCTAACTTATCAGCTAGCTGCTTTGGTATAACTAAACTACTAGCTCCTAAATCTATCATGTAATTATGTACTAAATAGTCACCCACAATCAAAGTGACATAAAATGGTGTAGGTTTGCCTACTAGTTTAGGCTGTTCTATTCTTTTTTTGTTTCATTTACAATCATAATCTAAGGTTGATGTGATTTTTGTACTTCATTTGACAAAGACAATTTAGATAGAGCATTTTGTAATAAATCCTTTTGTCCTAGAATGTGTAAAGTATCTAAAATAAACATGCTTACTGTTGTCTTTCTCATATGATCCAAAATATTAAAAATAGGGCCACTAACCTTTTCCTATACTTTTGGGATAGCAACCTCTGGTTGGTCTTTTGCTAGCTATTTATTTTCTATAGTTGGCTGTCTTGACAAAATGTGCAAATCTTTTGATGTAGAGGCTTGATTTTGTTCATTCTAAGCTATAGAAATTGTATTTTTCCCTTTATCATCTAGCTGTGATACATTTCCAGCTTGCTGTTTACTAGTTTCAGCTTGCTAATTTGTATTTCTGGACTATTGTTGCACGTCAATAGCTCTCTTTTTTGATCTTGTGTTTACTACAATATTAGTAAAAGATTACTTTTG
This sequence comes from Cunninghamia lanceolata, assembly GCA_027924645.1. Classification (NCBI taxonomy): domain Eukaryota; kingdom Viridiplantae; phylum Streptophyta; class Pinopsida; order Cupressales; family Cupressaceae; genus Cunninghamia; species Cunninghamia lanceolata. The sequence continues at coordinate 17,029,872 of BSBN01000972.1, read as the reverse complement.
ACCTGGCAACTGATTTACACCACAAAATTTATTAGCCTGTTAATTCATTAAAGCTACATTAGGATTAACATATTGAGGCTGAATGTTCAGCTGGTTGTTTATATCACTTGCTAATTTTTTTGCAGCAGAATAGTTATTCTGTACCATTAAAGCTTGACTTACTATTCCATTTGGGCAAGTGGCCTGATTATGAGGCTGATTACATGGATAGCACCATGCATAGTTTTGAACCATGTTGTTCTATATAGGCACTATTTCTTTTGATGTACTAATAACATTTGGATTATACTGTTGATTTAGCCTATTATTGTAATTTCTTCTTTGACCTTGATAATCTGCCTGATAACTAGGTCTATTTGCTTGGTAAGGGGCTACTTGGTATGGTCTATTATTTTGATTTGTTTGAAATTTTAGACTCACTAAGTCATTGCTCACAGTCTGTAGTATTTTTGCTATGCTTTGCTAATTTTTTTCAACTCTCTAAATTTAGAATTAAGGGGATCTATATTGTTTTGTGTATTTGTTGAAATATGTGGGGTTGAAATTGGTATTAAAGGTTGTATATCTAGAAAAATTGGCATTGGGGGCCTAGGTGCTATCTTACCAGCTTGTATTAAACTATTTTCTTCTCTTATTACAATATCAAAAGCAACTGGTAAAGTTACCCCTCCCATGGATTGTATCATAACAATAATATCAGAATTTAATGCCCTTAAATAATACAAAAAAGTATGCTTTGTTGATGGTTTCACTGTTTCAGGTATTCTATTCCATATTTTCTAAAATCTAAAATTAAAATCTGTCATTTGCTCTTATGGAGCCCTCTTAATAGTAGTCATTTTCTCAACTAATGATAAATGATCAGACTTGCCCTGAAATTGCCTATTCAAAGAAGCACCTAATTCATCCCAAGATCTAATTGAATTGACTCTTAAACCTCTAAACCATTGAAGAGATTTATCTTTTAGTGATGCTACCAGCAACCTGATTGCAATGTTTTCTTTGGTGATGTGGTGAACAACACATAAAGATGCCACATCTATGATATGTTCAATGGGTGTGGTCCCATCTTCTCTTGTAAAACTTGGTAAACTTTTCAATGCAGCCATCAGTATGTCATCATGCTGATTTAGATTCAAAGGGCTACCTCCATTGAATGACATAAAAGGTTGATTTCAGCATGGTGGTAGATTTCTTCCACCTCCTCCACCACCTCTGGGTGCTGGTAACACTCCACCTCCTCCACCAGGAGGTGGTAATACTCCTCCTCCTCCTCCTAGTAGAGACATTAGAGTGGGTAAAACTTGAGCTGGTGTTTAGACTAAAACCTCTTCAAATATTTCCTGTAATACAGGTTCTTCAACAGTAAACTCAAAAAGGAGTGGTTCCTCTTGGAAAATAGGAATCTATTCTTCTGGGCTTGCTAGTGAACTTAAAAATTCTGTTGATAAACTTGCAAATAATAGATTATGATGTGAAGCAAACTTAGGATGTGTACTTGGAAGATCTATAACAATTGATCAATCTATTGTATTAGCCTCTTTCTCTACTTTTATTCTCCTTTTTGGTGGAGATAACTGATTATGCTTCTTCTCAGAATTTTTAGTTGACCTTGTTTGATATTTTTTTGTAGGCTGCAAGATCTAATCTAGAAAAACCAAAGTATTAGAGTCGCCAGGTACTGATAAGAAACCTCTAAAAGGTTGGAATTCTACTGCTCATACCAAAAATAGAAAAAAAGAAATAAGTCCTTTTGAACTAAAAACCAGTTCAAAGTCCCACCGGGCATACCAGAAACTATTATCACTAGCAATTGCACCCATTTGCAAGGTTGGTTAAACCACTTTAATTCCCTGTAACATGGGACTAATCTCAGATTGTGGGTACCCTATGATGAGATTAGACCTCTAGATTGTGGGCTGGTTCCCTTCAAATGTTCTATTGAGATGTTTTTTAACTTTTTCAGAAAAACGAAGAAAGAAACTAAATGAATACTAAAGGTAAAATGGTGATGCACCTGATATGGATAAAAATAATGCAATCTAATTCATAATGTTTGCCCAGAAATTTGACTTCTACACAATCCAGACTTGGCATAAATACCAGAAAAATGATTCTAAGGAAGGTTTGAAAATAGGTTTTTATGAAGGAAATCATTTTTTCATAGCATAAAAAGACTATTTCTGGTTAACACAACCTAAGACCTATGATTAATATATGCTTTAATGCTATAAACAAGGAGGTGAGATAATAATTTTGGAGGTTTAATAATAAAACATAGCAAAATTTCATCAAAATCACTTCAACATTCAACACTAAAACAAAAGGTAATTCAACTGATCTGAAATAAACAAAGGGAAGCTTTGCAAAAAGACAAAAAATAACCTGTAACCTTCCGATCTCTCAATAAAACTATAAAAGTGAGCTACAAGAATTCTCTAATATGTCTGAATCAGAATGAGAATCAAGAAATAGCAAAAACAAACTTTTTCTTAACAATATATAGGTCTACTCTCTCCAAGAGGCATGCAAAAAATATGGACTTGCAAATAACTGCTTCTAAAAAAACTCATTCCTGAGCAACCTCAAAAATCCTCAAAATTAGGGTCTAAAACTACCACAAATTGTGAAAAAATAGCTTTAATTTGGGCCTCTCCATATGTTTGACCAAAATCTTGACCAAGGACTCTAAAAATACTCCTACAAGTCATGCAAAACCTCCTAGGTGGCCTAGTTAACTCAACTAATCAATTTGCATGATTTTGCATGAGCAAAATTGATTGTGAGTAAATAATAAAGTAATAGAATATTACTCTATTATTGGTTACAATTTGTTCTATTTTCAATTTTACAACTTGTGGAAAATAATAAAGTAATTTATAGAGTATTACTTTATTATTTATTTACAATTAATTCATGTGTAAAATCGTGCATGATTAGAAGAAAAATATCACTCCTTATCACTCCAATACATTTGCCTATTTTGCAAAATAGGACTTAGGAATAATTGCAAAATTCCTTATCACTCCAATATATGAATGAACAAAAAGTATCTCCCTCTGCAAGGAAAATAAAAAGAAACTGAGTCACTCCTGTAACATTCCATGCACAAAACAAAAATGCATAAATATCCTTATGACTCCCCCTTGTTGCCATTGTGCACGTACATCACATTTTCTAAATCTCCTTATATCCCCATATGCAATTTAAAGTTAAGGAAGGAAGAACAACTCCATTATGCAATTTGACGCCATGCATAAAAAAAATGCCCATAATATACTGCCACCATCCAATTGCCTTTATGCAATAATCACATCACTACAAGACAATACCTTATCATCCCATGAAATCATATCTCCACGATGCATGAAAGTTTACCCTTGAACTCCATGTATAGCATATGCATATACCATGTCAAAACATACACCCTGTTGGCTTTTAGTCACCATGCATAATGAGGAGGTACCTATCCTTGGATGCTTTGGAAAGTGATAAGGAACTTGAGCATGTGATTTGTTGTTCATTCACAATCCGACCACCAAGGAATCTTCCAATGGTTTTATAAGGCTTGGAGCCTTTCCCACATGTTACATCAGCCTGTTAATGTAAGAAAAATCAACTCTAAGGTGTTGGTGTCAGCCACTCCATATTATGATGTCTAGGATAAAGTCTTAACCATGGCAGCAAATTGGATAAAGTAATTATTAGTTTTTTGTATGTCAAAAATCACTCGAGTAAAGAACCTTCAAACAAAAGAAGGAAAACAACCCTAACTTGCTCATTCACTCTTCATTTGACTTCCTTCTTTGAGCTCTACAACTTCTATGCTAGCTGAGGGTTTCAACTATCTTCATCATGGCTTTGGTCTTCTTACAATGGTTGTTCTTTGTCCTTTCCATGGAACTCTACATGATTAGGAAGAAGGTAACTCTGCTTTCTATTTGATATGAAACATTTAAGGATCTGTAGCTTTATTTCTTTTAAATGGTAACAGCCTTCTTCACTACTATGAATACCTCCATTGTTGTGCACTCTTTAATACCTTCATTCTATTTCTGTATCTTATCCTTCATAGTCTTCATCTGCTCTTCAAAAGTTTGAGGCCACTGTTAGGCCATGGAAGATCTTTCCTCCTGTCAGCAACAAGGGTAGGTACTTGCCATTTTATCTCTATAGTTTCATTTATCTTTGGTTGCACTCCTTATAGAATTACAACTCTTTAGATAGACATGGGTATTGTATTTTATAGGAAAAAATGTTGTCACTGCCAGCCATGGATGTATATTTCTTCTTTTGTCTTGATATGTTTTCATCATGCAAAAACTTGAGGGTTTTGAAGTCTTTTAAGATGAGGGTTTTGACATCTCCATTTTTAGAACCTCTACCTACCATGGCTATGCTTCTCTTTAAAATAGGCATAAAAAAAATTGTAGACACTCAAGGGTTTCTGAGCCTTGAAGTTAGGGTTTCAACTTCCTCCTGCAAAAAAAAAAACTTTATAATGCCATGGCCATACTCTTTCACTTAATCTATTTCTCTTTATACTACAATGAAAGAAAGGTTTAATGTATCTTTGAAGACATCTCGTTAATTTGGTAGATGGGTATACCTTCTTTCATGTTTCTTTCTCCTTTGGCATGGTTATGAATGTATATGGCATCTGTTTGAAAGTTCTTAACTGTGTTTGTAAAAAATATCATTGGGGTTTGATATCTTGATATGGGTGTACAGTTTTTCCATAAATAGTCTCCTGCTCTATGTAGCACCACGTTGACTGTGATTTTATCTCTATTTGTTGGTAGAAAGTATAGGGGTTTTGAAGTATTAGTAAGTGGGTTTTCTTTCTTTACTTCTCATAACATCTTCTCCCCCTGTCCTTGTGATTGTCTCACATTTCTGATGATACACTTTACCCTATCTTTCCACTGTAGCTACTGGGTTGAAGTACATTTTGGTATTCTGTATGACAACAAAACCTTGTGATATTATGTATGATGACTTTAACAATGACTTCCATTGTATCTATAGCGTAAATTGCATGAATATCATACCTTTACATTCTGTGAGGTTCCTCTTATGCATATCTCTTCAGGTTGCATGAATGTAATGTGATGGACTGTATGTCATGTGGGAACATCCTTGACTGGTTATTGCCTTTGTTGTAACTACATATATATTATAGCACAGGTGTCATGTTATCTCTTGACTGTCATATGTATTGGAATTCTTCTATGCGTAGCTATCATGCTTTTTTGTTTCTTGTTGTCTTTTTACTACAACTATATCATTATGACATATCACTGCTACCTTCTCTTTTGTTCATTTCCTCATTTGAATGTTATAGTGTTGTATATATCATGCATATTTCTTCTATACCTATAGCTGTCCTTGTGTATTTCAAGGCATATCTATATCACAAACACATGTTTTTATTTCTTCTTGGCTGTTATGCATTCCTTCAATACACCTATAGCATGCCTTCGTGCATCCTTGCACCTGTAGTCATCTTTGTGCATACTTTAAGGTATACCTGTAGCTTCCTTGTGCATTTTCATATCTCTTCTAGCTATTCCTCTTTCATAATTTATGCACCTCTATATTATAGATATGTGTTCTTTGTCCACGCATTTATCTATAGTCATTCTTGTCCACACTGACTACCTACCTTATCATTTTTCATGATCTTCTATAGATGGATATGACCATTATGATATATCATGAATGTCTCTTACTTATATAAGCCATTTCATTGGTCACTATCCCTAACTGTCCATGGTGATGGTGATTGTATATGTATCTTGATCTTCATGGTATCTCACTTCTCTTGGACTGTGTCTCTCTTTACTGCACTGTATCTCTCTTGGATCTTGCATGGAATCTTCTTGACTACACCACGACATCACTATAGCTTTGGGCATGATAAATAAAATTTTTCAAAGCACAATAATGTTGAAATGCATGGAATCACTCTATTCATCCTTGAACTATTGCATATTCATCCTTGAACTGTTGCATTCTTTATGTTCTACTGTACTCTATACATGACAGTCTCTTGTTTTTGCATATGTACTCGACCATCATGTAAGTGATGACATACATAGCTACTCTATAGCTTACTCTTCCTTTAAGATCACTGATGGTTAGTGACAGTCTTTATCATTTGATGAATAGTAAACATGTTGTATGTATCTATTATTTGTATCTTTCCACTTTAGTCGTGACTGTCTCTCATTTGATCTTAAAAGTTGATTGTCATGTCTGTGATAACCATTCATGCATTAGGGTATTTGCTTATACATTATGTGATTCATTCCTAGATGCTTGACTATTTGAACATCTAACTCCATTTAGACTGTAGCATTCATCTTCATGTATCTTTGATGGTTTGAAGTTTTGAGGCATTGGTGAGAACCTTTTGCAAAGTTTATATCTTCTTTCTAGATGACTGCACACTTATCTCATACATCTTGTGAAGTTCTATTTTATGGTAGTCAAGTTGGAATATTGTTTTATAATTGTCTTGCCTTCCACTATTTCATCTGTTGTCCCATGTGGCATTTCCTTGGCTATTTTTATGAGACACTTGTAACTTTTGAATGTGATATAACTATTTAAACATTGATCATCTTAAATAGTATGAAAACAACATGAGAAATACCTAGTATAAAATGCTGCTTCATCTTACTCCTTTGTCATAATGAGATGACCCTTCACAAGATTTATTCTAAATTTTGTTCAAATGATACATAAGTTCTTGTATCCCTCTTTACTCTATCTCTGTTCTCTTTATCAGGCACAATAAACTGAAAACTTGTATCACTCCTTAGATGACTGTAATCTAATTTCTGAATTTGTCCTTTTGTCAATATTAACTCAGTCATATAACTTTGATTTTCTTCAATCAACTGTAATGATGTCATGATGACATCTTCTTTATGTAGGTTGATTAGATGATGTATGATATAGCTTAGAATGATGCATCCTATCTTTTTCTGATACTCTTTTCAAAAAATGAAAAGAAACATGTTGGGCTCAAACCCTTGTGGGAGCCACTTTTAATCCACATGTTTATTTGTCTTCAAATCAGCAATAAAATTTGTCCTATACTTGTACAGTGAACAAACAAGTTATCATAAAAGTACTTGATAGCATTAATCTCCTTCATGATTTCTTCCTGATATGTATCATTATCTAATCTGATCTCTTATCTGAATGCATGATATGATAAGTAGATGTCTCTGTTTGATATAATCAAGTGATAACTGTAAACATCTGGAGCACTAGTAGGGTTATCCCCAAAATTTTGTAGGTTTCAACTGGATGGTGGCTTGGAGTGAAGAATTAAGACTGAAGACTTGAAAGGCAGCTTCAAGAGTAACCTCCATCATTAAACCATGATGGATGTTTAGATTTATCATATGTTCTTTTCTCCTTTCTTTTATCAAACAGTTACATAGCTTGCATGTCTACAATTGCTCAGTCTAGTTACTCCCATGTCTTGTGTGGAACACATTTGAACACCTCTTTTAAACTTGATCAGCTAGTTTCTCTGATGCATATGATGTATATGTATTTCCTTTTTAATCAATTCATGAGATAAAGTAATAGATACCTGGATGTATGTTCAAAACATGACATGAAATAATAGTGTAATACCATATCTTTCTCTCTTTATTCAAAACTGATTAATCTAAATAATCAATTTAACTTATACCTCCTAAAAGATCAAACTTTGTAGAACAATTGTATTTTCTTGAATGTTTGATCCTTTGATGATCAATTCTTTTGTCATGATAGATTATTAGTCCTGATTGGACTAATGGGTTATCCTGACAACTGGATCTTTCTTTTCAACTTTGTCAAGGTATCAACCATTCAAGAATGCATAACCTTGAAGTTTTCTATTATTCATTCTGAACAATTACACTTAGGTCCAAATAATTTTTTGTGTGAACAAAAAATTAGTAACAATGTCATAACATCTTACACAAGCCACAAGATGCCGACACATGGAATTTTTGTGCCATCTCAACTTTGGGACGCCTACATTTTTAAGTGTTGAATTTTCCATCCAAGTCATCTTCCAAGGGGAATGACATCTCAACATGCCACCTCACACTAAATGACAAATCCGAATGAGCAAAATTATATACAACATAGGCAAATAAATAAATACATAATCAAATAATGAATGTTGTGAAATTGCAAAGGTTGAGACGCCTTAATTCCCAACATTATACCACTTTTCGAACACCTTGCAAGAGCTAATAGAATGACAAGATTTAACTTCTAGGGGCCATGAGTCCCATAGACTATGAACACCATCTGAATTGCTCCATGCTCACAAGTTTTCCCAAGGAATTTGCAACATTCATTAAAGTATCAAATTTCTCCAAATTCAACCTCCCATCCTCTACCATGTCATGAAAAAAATGGTACTTGACATGAATATGCTTTGTCCTCACATGGAAAGTAGGAATCTTCACCAAATGTATGCACTCTAACTATCACAACAAATTGTAATCTTCCCTACATTAAAACCAACATCAAAACACAATATTTTAAGCCAAATGGCTTCTTTACAAGCATGAGTTGTTGCCATGCACTCTGCTTCAGTAGTGGACAAAGGGACCATAAGTTGCTGCTTACTCATCCAACTAATAGCACCACAAAACATATTAAACACATAAGCACTTGTGGATCTCTTGTTGTTAATGTCACCTACCCAATTTGAATCTACAAATCCTTGAATACAAAGTGAATATGAATCCCTTGTAGGATAACCATGATAACATAAGGAGTACTTAGAAGTACCCCACAAGTATCTAAACACTCTCTTCACTGCATCCCAATGTACCCATCTAGGATTAGCCATAAAAGAACTAAGGACTCCCATGGCTTGGGCAATGTCTAGTTTTATATAGACTATAGCATACATCAAGCTACCAACCGCACTAGCATAATGAAATCTGATCATATCCACCATATCAAAGGGAGACTTTAGAGAATCTACACCAGATAACTTTATCCCCAACATAATAGGAATAGTCAATGGTCTACAAGATGCCATGTTGAATCTCTCCAACATGGTGTTTACATACTTACTCTGGCCTAACCAATATTTTTTGTTAGCTTTGTCTCTTTTGATTTCCATTCCAAGAATGTACCTAGCTGCCCCTAGGTATTTCATCTCAAACTATGCTAACAACTAAGACTTTTACCATGTAGTACCTTGGCTGTGAGATATAGATTTATTCCTCCAAATCACCTTGAACAAAGGATTTCTTCACATCCATCTATTCAAATTCCAAATCTTATACTGCAGTAAGTGATAACAAGAATCTGATAGATGTCAACTTTACAATGGGAGAGAAAATCTACCATAATCTATTCCCTCAACCTGTGAATATCCATTTGCGAGCAACCTTGGCTTAAACTTCTCAACATTGCCATTGAAACCAATTTTTTTCTTGAACACCCATTTGCATTCAATAGGTTTATGTCCACCAAGCAAGGGCAGTAGTTCCCAAGTATTATTTTTTTTCAAGGAAGACATCTCTTCTTCTATGGCCTCTTTCTAGGAATATGCATCACACATACCCATATCCTTGATTACAATCCTAGGATCATCAATGTTAGAAATCAAAGCATAAATACACTTGGAATAATGTAATGAATAAGAAAACCTATCAGGTTTCCACCTTATCCTTGTGAACCTCCTCAAGGTTTGAGGTTGAGGTTCTTCATCTTCTTCTAAACTTTCTGAGTTGCTAGAGCTCTCTTCATCATCAGGTCCAATAGATGTTTTTGGTTCAACCTTCTTAGGGGTGGAAGGAAGATGAACTACATCCTCTTTCTTCTCTTCTTTCTCTAGTTGTAGAAAAAGAAAAGAAGGATTGAGCTCTCTGAAGATTATGCTTTTGCTATACAAAACTCTCTTAGCCACTGAATCTCAAAGTTTATACCCTTTCACACTGATGCCAAAGCTAATGAAGATACACTTCACAGACTTGTTCTCCAACTTAGACCTATTCTCCTTAGGCACATGTGCATATTCCTCACAACCAAATACTCGAATGTGTCTCAATGAAGGATTTTTAGCAAAGCACACTTTCATAGGCCTCTTATCAACAAGCACGAATGTAGGAGACTTGTTAACTAGGTAAGAAGTGGTAGAAACATCTTCAACCCAAAAATTTTGTTCAAGTCTAGCTCCACTTAGCATACTCCTAGCCCTCTCCATCAAAGCTCTATTCATGCTTTTTGCAAATCCATTCTATTGAGTGGTATATGGATTTGTATTGTGCCTCTCAATCCCATGTTCTTTACATAACTTGTTGAAATATGCTGAAAAAAATCAACACCGTTGTCAGTCCTTAAACACTTAATCTTTCTATCCTTCCAATTCTTTACAAGAGATTTGAACTCTTTGAATCTACTAAAGACTTTAGATTTTCTTCTAGGAAAACACACCCATGTCGTTGTATTATAATCATCAATGAATGAAACAAAGTAAATAGATTTTGAAATCAAAGGAATATTAACATGACCAAACACATTAGAATGAATCAAGTCCAACACCTGAGAAGATTTGTGAGAACTTGAAAAATTTTAAACATGGTTTTATTTTCTTTAAATGCAATGTTCACAAAAATTTGAACTCAAGATTATAGTCATTCATACCCGTAATGAGGTTTTTATTTTTCAGGGTCCTCAAACCCTTTTCACTAATGTGACTAAGACTTTTGTGCCATAACATTGTCTTCTTAGCTGGAAGTTTCATCTCCATAGAATGAGAAACCTTAGGTACCAAAAAGCATGATCGTCATAAGTAGATTCAATAGTCCTCTTGACTGCTCATTCCAATAGTGAGGATGAAGACTTTGAACTTCTCTTGTTTGAAATAGAGACAATATTGCACTAAACTGTGCATCCATCAAGTTGAAATAGAGTGCCAATTAGAACACCCTTAGGTAGAACCATAGATCATCTAGTCATATTGCATCATCCATGTTAGTTGTTTTAAATTCCCAAACTAATCTCAAAAGCAATCTAAAGAATAACTAGTTCTAATGCTTGATTTACATTGAGGGATTGGCCAACGAGTAGGAAAATGTGGATTAAACCTTTTTCCCCTACACTTTAGGCTCTGCAAAACCTAGGAGGGTGATCTTGACAATATTCTACTTGGGATATTTCACTACTTTCTCTCAAATATTGCCTTTCAAAAAGATGTGTTCTCCCTTAAGATGCTTAAAGAATAACTGATATAGCAGAACAATGGGCTAGACTCTCAAGTTTTAACATGATCCTTTGCAGAGGAACCCTAGAGTAACTTAATATTCATAATTATAACAAAAGTAGAAATTCATCATTGATTCTTGATATGAATGATCAAGGGGTTATATCTAATAACTCTTTGAAATAGATCAATGCCTAAATCTTGGGTCACATAGTCAAAACAAATGTAAATGGAAACATGTTATGAACAATATTCTCTCAGCTCATGTAAACTATACAATAATGCATTACATAATCATATTTTAATGAGTTCCTAGACCAATTCTACTTAGGAATACATGTATACACTCAAAACACTCAATATTTTCTTAAAGCATTAAATCTACTCATTGAGTAAAAGTCATAAGATAAATATTCATGCATAGGAAAGACAATGAAGATGAACAAAAATAATCCTTGATTGAAATTTTATTCATAAATGCAATGAGGAATACAAATATAGGAGACAATATAGTCTGAAACTTTGACAATACTTTTAGATTATGAACTGATATTGCTCATACAAGATTCTGTAGGTACATCAAATTTTACACTCTAATGACATGAACTAAGGGAAACCAATAATATTTCTAAGTGCATTGTGATACAAATTCTCCAAGATATCTTATCAAAGGCCATAAATTCCCTTTTATAGGACAAGGGAGAAAAACAAGCCTTATGCCATTTGACATGTGTCAGATGTATTTATTTGACAAAAGTTACATCAAAGGGTCGCAAATATAACTTTAAATAGTTAGGCCTACCTTCACAACAAATTATTTCCTCTAGCAATTAAAGATAATTGTTATTTATCTTTTATACTTTCTAATCTTGGCGTGGGGGCTAACAGTGATACCAATAAAAGGCAATTTGTTGGATGCTCTTTTGGTTCCACTACCTTTGATTTCCAGATACTTGTCAATAAGACAAGAATCCTCTACTTCACCTCCTCATCCTCATGCGCAAACATGGGAATCCATACTAGGAATGAATGAATAAGGAAATTAGAATTTCCTCCATTCTCTCATGCTCTAGGCATAGGAAAGTGGCTCCTCAACTTTTCAGGAGAAGTCTTCAACCATTTGATCCCTCAAGAAGCTCAAGGAAGCCACAAATAGTAGACACTGGTAGTACCACGATTCTAGTGGAGGATGCAATAGAAACGGAGCCTCTATTAGAATCTGTCATGCAAAGAGAGGGGAAGAAGGAACTATAGGTTCCCATTTCTTCCAATCCTAATCTAGAAACTCATAGTAACATGGAGTTATTAGAGTTGAAAGATTGGGAATCAAATACCTCACCAAGATAAAAGCAAAGGGAAACTAGGGTTTGACAAAAGCTCAACACTTCCTACCTTGTTCCTTCCATTTTGCCCAAACTACCTATACCTTAGAAGAAAACATCTCTAATTTTGTTACTTTGTAATAACACAACATCAACCAGGAAAACAGAGTGGAACTTCTAAAGGATGGGGGCGGTAAACTCAACATATTACTCATAAACACCTTCCATTTCATTTGCAAAGATAGAAAGATAGACACAAATAGCAACACAAATATCTATTTTATTGATGAATAGCAAGACTCCCACATTCTTGGTACTTTATGATGAATTTAACTCAGTCACGTCCATGACATATTTGTCATAAATAGAAATTCTTTAATGATGTACCAATGCTACCAGAAGTATAAAAAAGAGGCAGCAATTCGTTAATGCATTTTTGTCACACAACCCAGGGAACCTATCAATGTCAATTCCGTAATGGTGGCTACCAAATTAGGTTCCTCATTCATAGTACTTTATGTATTTAAATTAGTAAACCTTACTAGATTTTGCCACAATGTCTAGCAAAACATCCCATCAGGAATGTACACAAATCTCAAGGACTGATTTTGTACCCTAGATATCCTTTCTTGAGCTTATACCTTGTAAAAATGGTAGCGAGGGTAGATCAACACATGCTTGAAAGAACCATGACTCCACAAAGTCATTGTTTATTACGTGCTACCACCTTGCTATTTCCCTTCAAAAATGATCTATCGATCGCAAACAATTCACCTGGATCAATGGTGTAGATACACTTACTGAAATGAGAATCCTCATCACCTATGAAGAGAAAGCATGAACGAATAAGAGAACCTCCTAGACTACCACCTTGGGTATGCTGCTAAGAAGAAAAGTCCATAACATGAGTGCTTTCACACTTCAACAAGTAGGAAATCAAATTGTAGATAAACAATCGTGGTAGGGTGGGCAATGCCCACACTACATCTCTTAGTATAGAATGAAGTTTCCCCTTTTGAAACACTTTTTGCATTACAAATATAGGTCATGTATTATAGTGATCATCATTCATTTTGATATACTTGGCAGTAGACATGCGACATCCCTTTGCAACTCCGTGGCCTTAGACAATACCCTACTAGATTTCTCTATGAAATAGTTGGAAAACATTCATACCTTTTGCATGTATTGCCACCTCTCTTGCCAATGGGTCCTATAGTAAAGTTTGGTGAAACAATGCGCCCAGATGACACATGGCCTACTCCACTACTTTTATACACTGTAAAATAGAACATAAAACTGTTTCCAAATAGAAAATGAGCTTGGACATGTGGAGCAATGGCACAACATGGAAGGAGTCTTGCCTTTTCTTTTGTTAGAAGTTACAATGGGCTGACACATAGAATGATCCGCTCCTTGTTGTTCAGGATATAAAATGAAAAGGAACAACCCTTTAAAATAACATTTTCTTTACTAGGTAAGGAGGGGCTACAACTTCATTAAGGGGTTCAACACAACATAGACATATATATTTAGAACAAGCAATACGCAGTGATGTGAGGGATGGGGCCAGTAAAAAGGACAATATTTAATTGATTATGGTAGCAACTTAATGACTGGCAACAAGTTACATGTAGTCAACTACAAAATATATCAAGAGGCAGTTTTAATGCTTGTAGAGACCTCCAGGGTTTTAGGGTTTTAGACCTTAGAGACAAGATTTTTAACACTTAAATGCTAAACCCTAACCAAGAATTTATAGGTTTCGATGTTTGGAATAAGCGTAAAGGATGGAACCAAGAAAATTTACTAGAGTCCTATCAGTGGTTCTAGTTGGGGATGCTTGTTCAATCAAGAAAAGGTAAGATCATAGAAGACCTTCGGAGAAGTAGACCATAGAACACAACATATAAAAAACCAACAAAACAAAACAAAAATAGGGAACCTAACTAAATAGAATATAATATACATGGAATAAGACCATACCTATGAAAACTATGGCTTCAAGAACTGTCCATGCATTGGCAGTTCAAGAAGTTCTCCAGTCAAATTTTGTAGGAAGGAGGAGTCCTCTCCATGTGTATTTTTTATTAGATATGGTCCAAGCCAAAGGGAATAAAATTCACCATGATTTCCTTCCTCTTGACCCATGGCATTCCATAATAATACCATATCTCCAACCTGAAACTTTCTTTCAGAGCCTCTTTTATCATGTAGATGGTTTGTTAGTCTCAAGACAGACAACTGAGAGGGGGGGTGAATCAGTTGTCCCAAAACTTTCCTTTTATTAACCACTTAAATCCTTCTTGTAATTCAGTAGCATAATAATAAATCAATCATGAAAACACAATGCAACAATTCAAGAGCATAAACACATTAACACATAAGACACCATGATTTTAATGAGGAAAACTTGGTTACGAGAAAAACCATGGGGTGACCAACCCAAGATTGTATTCTCTGTTAAAAGAATAAGAAGAATAAGATGGTACATGCCAATTAGGGCTCACTACCTGAGCACACTGCTCACAAGAGGCCCACTTCCTATAGGAGACACACTGTCTACAGAATGATAAATATTATATACTTGAACTGAAGAATAGCATCTTCACCATGCTTGAGTCAGTTCTATTTAAGCCCAACACTTCTGCTCTGCCTTTTGCTCTTCTCCTCTCTACCACACTCTCATCTTTGCCAAGATACTTTTGAAATGACTTCACAACACTTATTTACACAAGACATTGACTTTGGGGTAATCATCAAGTCGGCATAATTTATAGAGCAAATACACAAATACAACTTGACTTATTGCATAAGACTTCATGTGAATCACCACACTATCGGCCACACAGATTTGGGACTTAAATCTTCTTTGAGGAACATGCCATGCTTTGTAGAACATCTTCAAGATCATCTGTAAGATGTGTAAATCATTTAGTCAACCAGGTTTAGGAAGAACATCATCATTCGGAAGTAATTCTTTAATTACTAGCTCAATCTTCAATGCAGACTACCAACACAAACTGGACACAATCTAGAGACCCCCACAAGCTTGCCTGAAACACCAAGAATATCCACACCACTTTTGATTATTGAAATCATTCTCTTCTTCATCCAGAACCTCAAGAACATAGTTTATCATCATTGTCATAGTGGAATAGATGCTTGTGGACCTCCAGACCACTAACCAATTGAGTTTTCAATTCACATTGACTTCCTAAACACTCCACCAAATCTGTAGAACAAGATATTGCATTTTCAGATCTCACCAGACCTATTTGTGTCACTTTGTCACCTCTGAACTTCTACTAGAACTGGTTTTACTCATGTGGCCATAACTTCTTCAAATCTTCATGTGGACCTCTCAAATCTTTACTAGACCACCTTTAGACACATATCTACAAATCCTTTGATGTGCATCCTCTAATCTTCATCTTACCTAGGATCTTCACTTCATATACTTTCATTGTCTTCACTATTCTCTATTTCTGATAGGACTAATTTTCTCAATATCCTCAGCATACAACTCATCCAATCCTTGACATCAATGCAATAGGAGTATATTGGCATCAATGATAACACTGGTTAGGCCCATACTTGCAACAATCTCCCCCTTTGTCATGGATGGCAACATATGATGTGAAAAACTATTTTAACCATCAAGATAAGTACTTCTCCTCACTAATTAACATAACTCCCCCTGTCAACAACAACCATTCACATGTCTTCTCTTCCTTTACTACTCCCCCTTTGATCAGCAAGCACTTGTTGTTTTTCACATGTCTTCTCTCCCCCTTTGACATTAATGGCAAAGGGCACATACTTTCATCACTTAGAATCATATAGACTTCCCCCTGAGTAGTAGCTTCCCATTGTCAATCTGGACCACAAGATATGACTGTGAGATCCATCGAACTAATGCACATCAGTGCATATTAATTCAGAACCGAAGGGGTAATAACCCCTAACTTCTCCTTGAGATACTCAAAAGAGTCCTTAGGTAGAGGTTTAGTAAAAATATCTATAATCTAATCCTTGGAGGGTACAAACTCCAATCTGACTTTATTTGTGTTCACTTGCTCTCTCAAAAAGTGAAACTTGATGGATATATGTTTTGTCTTTGAGTGCAACACTGGATTTTTTGATATATTTATTGCACTTGAATTATCACAAAAAATCTGATAGGTTCATCATACTCCACGCTGATGTCTCTTAGTATTTGCTTCATCCATAATACTTGAGTATAACTACCTGCTGCTGCAATATATTTTGCTTTTGCAGTGGACAAAGATATTGCCTCTTGTTTCTTGCTTAGCCAAGAAACCAATCTTTTCCCTATAAAGAATGCTCCACTACTGGTACTCTTTCGGTCATCCACATCTCCTACCCAATCTGCATCAGTATATGCATGAAGAGAGAAATCATGATCTCTAGGATACCATAAACCATACTCAGTTGTTCCTTTTAGATATCTTAGAATCCTCTTGATTGCCATGACATGAGATTCTCTAGGATCAGCTTGGAATCTAGCAACAAGACCAACAACATTCATAATGTCAGGTCTAGTTTGAGTAAGATACAGTAGTCCTCCAATCATTGACCTGTACTTTTTCTGATCAGCCTTAGGAGAGTCATCATCTTTTCTCAGTTTACATCCGGTTACCATTGGAGTATTCATTGGTTTTGAGTCTTCCATCCCAAATTTCTTCAACAATTCTTTCACATATTTGATCTGTGAAATAAAGATTCCTTTCTTTGTTTGAATGATTTGTAGACCCAAGAAGAAATTCATTTCCCCAAACATGGACTTCTTAAATTCACTTTTCATTTGATTTACAAAAGTTTTGCACATACTATCTCTTCCTCCAAAAATGATATCATCAACAGATACTTCAACAATCAAGATATTTTCATGATCAATTTTGAAGTACAAGTTACTATCAACAGTACCTTTCTTGAAACTAATCTTCAAAAGATGCTTATCAAGTCTTTCATATGAAGCTCTTGGGGCTTGTTTGAGTCCATACAGTGCTTTCTTCAACTTGTAGACCATATCACCATGATCGGACAACTAAAATCCATCTGGTTGCTCAATGTATACTTCTTCTTTCAAATCACCATTCAGGAAGGTAGACTTGACATCCATTTGATATACGTTGAAATCCTTGAAGGAAACAAAGGCAAGGAATAATCTGACTACTTCAATTCTTGCCACGGAGTAAAAGTTTCTTCAAAATCAACTCCTTCTACTTGGGAATAACCCTTACAGACCAATCTGCCTTTGTTTCTTACTACTTCAGAATCTTCATTCAGTTTATTTTGGAAGACCCATTTGGTTGTAATCACATTTTTATTTCTAGGTCTGGGAACAAGATCCCAAGTGTGAATTTTCTCAATTTTCATTAGCTCTTTCTTCATTGCTTTAGTCCAACTTTCATCATTGCATGCTTCACTCACTTTTTTTGGTTCAATCTTTGAAATCAGACAATACTTTTCTAAATCTTGGGTAATCTTTCTTCTTGTTTGAACACCTTTGCTTTTGTCACCTATGATTTGATCTTTAGAGTGATTCAATTTTACATATTTGGGAGTTTTGGGAATTTCTTGCACTTCTATTTCTTGAACAGGTTCATTCAAACTTATCTCTTCCTCTTGATTCTCTGGATCAGTCTGGATATGAATTTCAGAAGGGGCTTGGACTTCTTGGACCAAAACATCATTCTGATCATCTTCTTCATATTCATAAAACCTTGAGGGTTTTTCAATACCTTCATCAACCTTCACATTTGTACTTTCTATACTCTTTCTCAATCTCTTGTTATAACACTGGTATTCTTTGCTTTGAGTAGAATAACCCAAGAATATTCGTTCATCACTTCTAGCATCAAATTTGCAAGGGTCTTCATCTCTTTTAATGTAACATTTTCTACCAAAGACTCTGAAATACTTCACAGTGGGAGTGATGCTAAACCAGAGTTCATAAGGGGTCTTACTAGTATTGCTTTTGATTTGTACTCGATTAAGAGTATAGACAGCAGTGCTTATAGCTTCTCTCCAGTAGATCGAAGGAATGTTTTCTTACATCATCATGGTTCTAGATGCTTCCTGGATGGTACAGTTCTTTCTCTCCACTACTCCATTCTACTATGGAGTCCTTGGACTAGATAACTGTCTTTTTATCCCATGTTTCTCACAGAATTCTATGAACTGTCTAGATGTGAATTCTCCACCTCTATTAGACGTAAGACATTTTATGTTTAATTTAGTTTCATTCTCTACCATAGCCTTGAATATTTTGAATTTCTCAAGAGCCACGGATTTTTCTTTCAGAAAAGTCACCCACATCATCTGGGAGTGGTCATCAATTAATAACATGAAGTATTTATCACCTTGCAAACTCCTAATTCTTGTCAGTCCACATAGATCAATATGTACTAAGTCAAACAATCTAGTAGAAGATTGTTCCTTACTTTTGAGTGTGATTCTGCTCTACTTACCTAACTGACATTCTTTGTACAAACTATTAGTAGGTTTCACTAGTCTTGGAAGATCTCTTACAACTTGAGTGCTGCTTATCTCGATGATATTATCAAAATTCACATGACACATTCTCCTATGCCACAACTAACTCTGATCAATTTGAACAAATAAACAACTTTTTCTAGTAACAACCAAGTAGAAGATGTTACCTTTTGTTTGAGTACTGGATGCAATCTTTGTTCTAGAACTTTCAAAGATCTTACATTTTCCATTTTTGAATCGAAGATCATAGCCTTTATCCACCAATTGTCCAACATTGAGAAGATTGTGCTTTAGACCTTTAACATATAGTACACTATTGGTTTTGTTCTTTCCATCAAAAGAAATAGTTCCTCTACCTCTAATTCTGCCAGCAGAATTATCACCAAATTTTACAACTCCTCCTTCATATCTTTCCAAATCTATGAACTTATTTTTGTCACCTGTCATATGGTGGGAGCATCCACTATCAATGACATAATCATCCTTTTCTTTAACTTGGGAAGCTATAGCTCTTTCTATCATTTTATGATTGATAGATTCAGTGGGCATTGGATCTTCTTCATTGATGGAAATAAACACCCAATCACTTCTGGATTTGTTTCCTATCTCTGATTCATCATCTGTTACTCCTTCATCATCATCATCTTCATGAACATAGTAACATTTCTTTTGGAATCTTGATCTGTTTGGATTTTCCCTTGACAATCTTTCCAGACACGTTGAGGCAAAATGACCAATCTTGTTGCAATTAAAACATTTGAAGGGCAATTTTCCTTCATACTTACCAAATCCTCTTGGCATTCTTTTAACAATAAGGGCTTCAAGTTGAGCAGATTCTACTTCATCTTCTTGCAGATCTTTTCTTGCTTTTTCATACCATGATATTTTCTTTGAGGATTTCTCTCTTGGATCAAAATTTTGTTTGCCTTTTATAGAGGCACTAGCTTTCAATTCAGATTCAATCTTGGGGGGTGCATCTCCAAACTCGGCTAATTCAAATGTAGCTAATTTTCCAACCAATTGATCTCTTGTGATATTTAAAAAAGATCTAAATTGTTCAATAGTAGCAACCTTGTGTTTGTAAGTAGGAGGTAGGGATTTGAGAACTTTGGCAACAATCTCATCTTGGTCCAAGATTCCACCAGCATGCCTAATGCCACAAAATGGCTCATTTACTTTTGGCATAAATGTAGTGATATTCTCATCTTCATTCATCTTCAGGTTTTTGAATTTTCCTTTTAGGATCTGTAGCTTGGCACATTTAACATATTTGTCTCCTTCATACAGAAGTTGCAGTTTTTCCTAAATCTCATATGTAGTTTTTAGATCTATAACATTTGTCATCTCTGAATTAGATAAGGCACTTAATAGAGCTTCTTTAGCCTGAAGATTGTCTTCTGCATCTTTGATTTCTTCTACAGTTGTCAAACCATTCTTTGGAGGAACAAACTTCTTAGAAGCTATGATCCAAAATTGCATTCCCATACATTGCAAGTGACATTCCATGTGGCTTTTCCAAAGAGTGTAATTGGTTCCGTCAAGCCTCAGACTATCCTTCTTGTAGGAAGACATCCTAGA
The DNA here is from genome assembly GCA_027924645.1 of Cunninghamia lanceolata. NCBI lineage: Eukaryota > Viridiplantae > Streptophyta > Pinopsida > Cupressales > Cupressaceae > Cunninghamia > Cunninghamia lanceolata. Next base: position 17,009,208 of record BSBN01000972.1, on the reverse strand, counting down.
TCTCCTCAAGTGATTAATCTTTTTTTAGAGAAAATTAGGTCGGATACCAATTCTTAGTTTCAAGACAGACAACTGAGAGGGGGGGTGAATCAGTTGTCCCAAAACTTTCCTCTTATTAACCACTTAAATCCTTCTTGTAATTCAGTAGCATAATAATAAATCAATCATGAAAACACAATGCAACAATTGAAGAGAAGAAACACATTAACACATAAGACACCAAGATTTTAACATGCAAAACCTGGTTAAGAGAAAAAACACGGGGTGACCAACCCAAGATTGTATTCTTTGTTAAAAGAATAAGAAGAATAAGATGGCACATGCGAATTAGGGCTCACTGCCTGAGCACATTGCTCACAAGAGGCCCACTACCTACAGGAGACACACTATCTACAGAATGATAAATATTACATACCTAAACTGAAGAATAGCATCTTCACCATGCTTGAGTCAGTTCCATTTAAGCCCAACACTTCTACTCTGCCTTTCACTCTTCTCCTCTCAACCACACTCTCATCTTCACCAAGATACTTTTGAAATGACTTCACAACACTTATATATACAAGACATTGACTTTGGGATAATCATCAAGTTGGCATACTTTACAAAGAAAATACACAAATACAACTTGACTTATTGCAAAAGACTTCATGCAAATCAACACACTATCAGCCACATAGATCTAGGACTTAAATCTTCTTTGAGGAACATGCCATGCTTTGCAGAACATCTTCAAGATCATTTGCAAGATATGTAAATCATCCAGTTGGCCAAGTTTAGGAAGAACATCATCATCCAGAAGTAATTCTTCAATTACAAGCTCAATCTTCAATGCAGACCACCAACACAAAATAGACACAATCTAGAGACCCCCACAAGCTTTCCTGAAATATGAAGAATATCCACACCACTTTTGATTATTGAAATCATTCTCTTCTTCATCTGGAACCTCAAGAACACAATATATCATCATTGTCATATTGGAATAGATGCTTACAGACCTCCAAACCACTAATCAATTGAGTTGTTAATTCACATTGACTTCCTAAACACTCCACCAAATATGTAGAACAAGATATTGCATTTCTGGATCTCACCGGACCTATTTGTGTCACTCTGTCACCTCTGAACTTCTACTAGAACTAGTTTTACTCATGTGGCCATAACTTCTTCAAATCTTCATGCGGACTATTCAAATCTTTACTAGATCACCTTTAGACACATATCTACAAACCCTTTGATGTGCATCCTCTGATCTTCATCTTAGCTGGGATCTTCACTTCATAGAGCTTCACTGTCTTCACTATTCTTCGATGTTTCTGATAAGACTAATTTTCTCAATATCCTCAATATACAACTCATCCAATCCTTGACATTAATGCAATAGGAGTATGTTGACATCAATGACAACATTGGTTAGGCCCATACTTGCAACATGCTTGACATGCTATTGTATTTTGATGTTTCTCTATGCTTCTAGCCTCCTTTTCTCATCTAGTTGGGCTACTTGAAGAATCTTGTTACTCATTGCATCTAAAAGATCATCATCATGTTCCTAGATGAATTTATATACTGACAATAGATTATTGATAAGCATCCTTGCATCTAGGCCATCTATCAAATCAAATGGGGACTACCCAATTGCCTTTTTTACAGTCACCCTATTAGCCAATACAATAATTTTCAATTTAGAGTCCTAGGACCTTTTGTTTTTCTTAGTTATCCTTTTGACAATCTTCATCAAGATTTTGTTGCTTGATTTAGCCTGTCCATTTCCCTAAGGGTGATATGGGGAAGAATAAGAAAGTGATATCCCATATTGATTTCAAAAAGATGTAAATTCTTCTGATCTAAAACACATCGCATCATCATATACTATCTTTTCAAGAATTCCAAATCTTGTCAAAATATTGTTCATCAAGAAGTCAATCACAACTTTGCTAGTTGCCCTTTTGGTGCGAATGGCTTCAACCCACTTAGTGAAGTAATTAGTAGTAACTAGGATCCAACTGTGTCCTCCACTAGATTTTTCATTGATCTCTCCTATGAAATCAATCCCCCATTGTTAAAAGGGAGCTTCAACTATTAGTGACCAAAGAGGTAAACTTCCAAAAAATCTCAATTTTCTTGAAAATCTCTAGCAAGCATCACATCTAACCAATTTATGAGCATCCTTGAAAACTATGGTCTACCAAAATCCATCCATTAAAACATTATGGTCCATTGTCTTAGCCATGTAGTGGCCTCCACCACTAGTAGAAATATGGCAAATGAATGACCGGGTGACTAAAACTTTTAGTCACATGACCAAACTTTTAATCACATGACTAAAACTTTTTGCAACATAGCTATAAATGACTAATTTGGTCATTAGTTGAAATACTATTGAAATGACTAAATAAATGACAAAATAAATGACTAAATAAATGACTAATTTGGTCATCGGGCAAAAAAACACAACTACAAATAAAATTGACTAAATAAATGACTAAATAAATTCCTCTATTCTTTTTTCTTTCACTTTAGTTTTGGAGGGAATTAATGGAGGGATTGTGTGTTTAGCAGGAGAAGATTGTTCATGGCTGCCAAGAATAGGGTATGCGGAGTAGTTGAATAAGAGAAAATTATTCATGGCCACCAAGAATAGGGTATGAGTAGTGGAATAGGAGAAGATTGTTCATGGCCGCTAAGAATAGGTTATGAGCAGTCGAATAGGAGAAGATTGTTCATGGACATAGTTCTTTGAGTTTGGAAATAGTTTTGAGATCATTGTGTGAATGAAGAAAGGAGGGAATTTTGGGATTTCTAGCTATAGATGACAGATATTAAAGGATCAGATAGATGGCAGATAACAAATGGTTTTATGAAGTAGAGGTAGGGTTTTCCACGTACCTCTATTCTTCTCTTAGCCTACTCTAAAGTTTTGTATCTTTTAAAGCTTGGTGCTCTGTCATTAGTGACTATTCTATCTCTTTCAATGACTATATGAAGAGATCTCATAGTTCTTTATTGATAAAGTTCTACTTTTTCCATTCATGATTTATACTTAGAATACCTTGGCATGAAGGAATTTGATGGTCTTCAACCTATGACTTAGACACTACCCCTGTGTGTGTGATTCAACCTTTAAAAGATGATTGTATTTTCAAAATGACTCACAAAATAAAGAATGAAAGCTTGTTGTTGAGAATGCAAGAGTATTTCATGATTTGTTTCATTCCTTAAATCTACTCTTCACTATCTTTACTATCTCTTACTACTATCTTGGCAGTAACCTTTGTCATGAAAACCTTGTTCATTGCTTCATACATGAACTGATCTTTGTTGTCCTATCACAAACTTCCCTACAAATTCCTAAATACAAAGATATCATTGATGATGACTAGCCTTTGTATGCAAAAATATGCCATAGTCACATTCCCTTTGTCCATCTGCTACTATGACTATCATATAGCTTATTAGCTTGATTTTGATAAACTTGAAGATTCTATTCATAGACTTTTGACTGTAAAAAATCCTCTCTATTACTTTTGTTATTGACATATGACATAGTTTTCACATAATTCACATTTGGATACAAAAGGACTATTAATATTCCACTGTCTTTTCTCTACTGTTGTAGCCCACTTTGGTGACTATGATTAGATCATGTCTTTGAATGGATAGTGATCTCCTCTTTTCTTCTGTGGTGTTGTGCATTACTCTTTTCGATGACTGATTTCACTATTAGTTTGATGACATGACTGTCATCACTTTCAAAGGCACTTGTGTCACTATTTTAGCATCTATATAATGACTATCTTCAATGATCAGTTAACTAATTAGGTAAGGGTTTGTATTTTGACAAAAGTGTTTGGCTTCATGGATTTTGTATTTTCATCTTTTCAATGCTGCTATAGACTGTAATATCTGCCCCGTCTGTTGTAATAAAAGGCATGACTATATTCTCTATGGTGTTTTTCCTATTGTCATGATTGTCATTTGAAATGGTTGACATCTTGAGTCCTTTATTTGGTGACTTTGCCTATGATTTTGGCAAGTGATTTGTTGCTATGAATACTTCATCACAATAGTTATTTAATTGGGGTTTTAAAGTGTAATCTTGATAAATTGTTTAGTATTTCTTCTAAATGCTATTTATCTATTGGTTTACATAGCTTGTCTATATTTCTAAGTCAGACAACTTGTAAAATGTATAATTGTTGGCATGGGAATGAAATTGAATTTCTATTGATGTTTGTTATTCTCAAGGACACATATTGAAGCACTTACTCTATTTGATGCATGTACCTGAAAAAATGTTTTAGGTGCATATAAGTGTAGCAACTACTTGCATGGGTGATAAATCTTATTTGGAGAGGACTTGGAGACTTTTGAAAAGGTAGGAAAGGAATTTGGAGTTTGTTGTAACAAATTTGAAGTCAGCGAGGCCCTCTATAGAAAATTCAAATTTGGGGACGCACTCTGTGAAAAATTCAAAGGTAATTCAAAACCCTCATTCCAAAAGTGAACTAATATTTTCATGATATTTGGGGAAGCTACTTATGGGTTCCCCCCAAGATATATTTTCATGATTGAAGCTTGAAAACTCAAAAGAAAATGTTATCTTCAGTATTGTTGAAGTTGATCCTTAACTGATCCTTGAACTTAAATAAAACCACACCTCTACTCTGCATGATCTCCCTGCATGATGACTAGCCAAACTGAAGAAAAGGTTATCCTAGCTTGACCATATGCATGATTGAAGGCTACCTTTTAAGATTTTATATTTATAGGTCTTTTAGGCATAGGATAGATTATTATACTAAATTAATACTGGAATTCACAATATTACAGATGGATCAACATCGAAGGTTGACTACGGATCAATATCATGCATATGATGAGAGAGTAGCCAAATAGAGGGAAATGGAAAAATATCCATGTCCATGTAATGACTATCTTGGCAGAAGGGTGAGAAAAATAAATGTGATTTATCGACATATGATAAGATATGGGCATAGTGGTATAAGCCCTTGGGCTTATAATTATTATGAAGATATGATAGAACTGTAGACTGTGAGAGATGAAGAGGCAACAAACATAGTTGAAGTGGCACCAGACATAGATGAAGAGGTAGAAATGTTAGATGAAGGGTTTGAAGTTGAAACGAGGTTGAATGAGGGTCTAAATGATGATTGGGCCAAGACAATGGAGGATGCTTTAAAGCCTGTGTATGCTAATTGCAAGTTAAGTCATTTGACAACAATCCTTCAAATTCTTAACTTGCAAGTGGTGCATGGTTGGACAAATGAGAGTGTAGATCAGTAATTGGCATTATTAAGTTCATTGTTACCAGCTGACTCCATATTGCCAACAAAACAAAGTCAATGTAAAAAGCAGGTTAGTAAGCTCAACTTGGGGTATGAAAATATCCACACATGTGTTAATGGTTATGTATTATTTCACAAAAATATTGCAAGTGAGAGTGAATGTCTGAAATGTCATGAAGCAAGGTATAGAGAAGCATTGAAATCAGTTGTGGTTCCTAGAAAGGTTCTTCACTACTTTTTGATAATCCCGCAATTACTCCGAATGTATAGGTGCAGAGACATTGCTAAACTTATGCAGTGGCATGCCCAAAATAAGAGCATTGATGGAAAACAACGACATGTGATTAATTCTAAGACGTGGATGGAATTTGATAATAGATGGCCTAATTTTTCTCAAGATCTTCATAATATAAGGTCAATTTTGGCTCTAGATGGGGTGAACCCATTCTCAGATCAAGTACTAAATGTTCAACTTGGCCAGTGTTTTTAATAAATTATAACTTGCCTCCATGGTTAGAAACTAAACCATTTTTCTTAATGTTATCATTGATTATACCAGGAAAGAAAAGTGTGACTTTAGATACAATAGATGCCTATCTAGATCCATTATATGATGGTCTAATAGAATTGTGGAAAGGAATTGCAGCAATTCAATCTTTAAGTGATGGTCATTCAATCAAATTCACTTTAAGATCTTCCTTATTGGTTACAACTCATGATCTTCCTGGATATGGTACATTGTTTGGTCTCACTATTCATGGATATCATGGCTATCCTGCATGCAACTTTAAGGATTTTGTGAGGCACTCAAGAAGTTTGCACAATTGTATTTATTGTGGACATCGTGCTTACCTTAAAGTAGGTCATCCATATCGTCGATAAAAAACATGTTTCAATGGTCAAGAAGAGAATTGTGAAGCACCTTTGCTAATAATAGGTGATTACATTATTGAGAATGGACAAAAAAGAATGTCATTTATTGAAAATGGTGGGATTTCTAGTAGTAGATATGATCCATGTAATGAAAGTGGTGTAAAACAGTTGTGCATATTCCATTAGGTATACTGTTGACTTTATGCATACTGAGAAAAATATAGCTTATGCTATTACAGAAACTCTTTTTGGTGCTTTTGATACTATTTCATCATGTGAAGACTTTTGAGAACTAAAGATTCATCAAAATCTTTGGGTTGAAAAATATGATGATGCAAAATATAGAAAACCTAGTGCTCCTTATGTCTGGACAAAGGAACAATGTGCACAATTCTTATAGTTGATGTCTTAGACTCGCTTTCCCACTAGATATGTAAGTAGTACTATTAGAAGCCAAACTAACATTAATAGCTTAAGAGGCCTAAAGACCCATGACTATCATGTTATAATTGAAAATATTTTACCTATTGTGGTAAATATATCAGGTTTGGCAAAGGGGCCAAGATTGGAAATTATAAGTTTGGGCCTAATGTTAAAGAGAATGAGTTCACATGTATTAGATCCTTCAAACTTTGATAGTTTGAGGGAGGAGGTTGTTGAAGTCCTTTGTCTATTGGAACAAAAATTTCCAGCAACAATCTTTAACATTTCTATGCATCTTTTGATACATCTAGAATATGAACTAGAGCATTATGGTCTAGTAAGAACGAGATGGATGTATCCTATAGAACTATATATGAAGGTTTTGAAAAAAATTGTTCGTACTAGGGAAAAACTAGAAGGCAACATGTCTGAGGGATATTCAATGCAAGAGGCCATTGGATTTTGCATAGAATATATGAAGGATTTAAAAAATGTCAATCGACATGTATGGGATGATGATGAAGATGAGAGAGTTGCAGGTGAAGTATTAGAAGGCAATGGATGTCGCTTCAAGCTATCACATCAAGAAAGAAGTGTGATACATGCCTTTATTCTTCAAAACACATCTTCATTTGATAAGTGCACAGGTTAAAAAAAATTACACAATTATTTATTTACACATTTATATGATTAATCTTACTCAATTGCATTCACACATTTATATTATTAATCTTACTATTTGCACATTAATATTCTATGTAGAAAATATGAAGAAGAGAATCAAATTTGGATGCAACATCGACCTCAAAAGTACAGATGTCATGATTTGGTTGGAGGTGATTCCTTTCCAAAATTTGAAGAATGGATTACTAATGAAGTTAGTGATGCAAAAGAAGAAGGTCAAGATATAACAATGGAGGAAAGTGAGCTTTCAAAACCTCCACATTTATGGGCTATGTTTTTTAGTGGAATGTGGGCCTATAGTAGCCATTTAAGAGTGGAGGAAAAAGAGAAAGGAATGACATATTGTGATTGTGTTGTAAGTGCTGAATTTCTTCACGAAACTAAGAAGAAATTCTATGCTAGATTCATCTAAGAAATTATTCAAGTGGATTTTGGTGAAAACAGTCCTATATTATTAAAATGTTAGTGGATCTGACCATCTGCAGTACATTTTGATAAGTATGGATTTGTACGTGCAAATACAAGACAATTTTTATTAGAGAGGGATGAGCCCTACGTTTTCCCTTTTCAAATTAACCAATGATTTCTAATTGATGATGTAAGAAGCCCAGGATGGTTGTATGTCATTCAAATAGAGTCTTGTTTGAAATGAAAATTCATGGAAGTTGTTGATATAATGCCTGATGGACCATATGTTAATTTACAAGAAACATTCGATGTAGTGGATGAGGGTGATGGAGTGTTTGGAGAAGATATTTTGATTAGAAATGAAGAGATTAGGAGAGAGAATGTATTGCATGACATAGATGAGGATGAGGAATAAAATGAAGCAGATGGAGACATGAGTGGTTAGGATTCTAATCTTGTTGGCAATGCAGATGATTGCTGAAGGCATCAAGAAAATAGTGAGCTTGTAAAATGTAGTAGAGAAGCAGCAATATAAGAAAGGGCATTAGTGTATAGGAATTTCTTCCACTTTGGGTTTTTCAGTGTAATCTCTTGTGTTGAGCTCTACTTTTTGTTATTTTTCTAGTTCTTGTCTTATTACAGGTCATGCATGTAACTAGCTATATTTGTTCCAAAAATAAATTACTCATTTTTAAAGCACATATTGACTGTTTTTGTTTACATACATTTGTGTGTTCATAATTTCTTTAGAATTATATAAGTAGAAATAATGAGGATTTTATAAGTAGAAATAATGAGGATTATATAAGTAGAAATAATGATGATTCACACTATCAGAAAGGCAATTAGTTTCTTCTCAAATAGAAGGATAAACAAATAGAGTTTCCTTTGGGTTTCAATTTGTGTGCCACATTTACTTACTGAATTTTTGGTCCTCCATATAATGCATCTTATATGCTATCATCCTATGTCATGTCACTTGTCATAGACTGTCTCCTCTAATTTCTAAGAATGCATCTTATATGCTCTATGAATGTATTTCATATGGGGATTGTCCTTATATACTGTATCATTCAAATGGAAATAAAATCCTTATATACTATTAATACATTTGTTTATATGCTCTAGTTAAATAAAAATATTGGCTTTGTTTATATTTCACTCTTCTTCTACTAATTCAAGTTGCTGATTTATATATTATTGTTTATTTGGACTTCAAGAAATGAGGAAAAAGACTTTGAGGCACAATTTAGACGATAGTGATCATGTTGTTGAAGTTCCACTAATAGATTATGAGCACTTTCATAAAGAACATGTGGCAAAGAATAGTGAATATTTATCATATCTTGGTTTGATAAACAGGTAATTTGTAAATCCACTGAGTAGTATATTATTTGTTTAATTGTGTTTATGAAATTCTATAGGCAAGAGGTTTATGTATATAAGACATAATATGATATTTTTTTATTTTATAGGAAAGAAAAAGAGTGCAAAGAAAATGCAGAGAGAAAACAAAAGGAAAGTAAAGATATAGTGCTACCAACTTATAGAAGCCAACACATTTGGGATTCAAGTACAAATGCAGTTGGTGAAAAGAATAGTTGTGATGATGTGTAGCCCAATATAACACATAGTGATGTGCAACCTGATATAGCACATGGTGATGTGCAACCTGATATAGCACATGGTGATGTGCAACATCGTGATGATCTCTTAGCACAGAGTCTAAGAGAGATTATTGAAAACAATGAGAGGAAAGGAATAGTAAGTGAACCACAGATGATTTATTCAAGATTCAAGGATGTGTTTAAAGTGAAATCTACATAGACCAGTACTGATCTACCTACTCATGACACACTTGATGTGGCCAAGGATGATGAAGTTCCGGTTAATGAAAGTCATGAAGAGAGACCACTTGCATCTAATGTGCTTGCTACAACTTTTGATGCAACTAGTGGATCAACCAAAAATATTGCTAGTGGTTTAATAGAAGATGTGTCTGCTACAACTTTTGATGGAACTAGTGGATCGGCCAAAAATATTGCTAGTGGTTTAATAGAAGATGTGCCTACTTTTTTCAAAAGAAAAAGATTGAGTCGAGATTTATACAAATCTACAGAGAGGAATACAAAACAAAGAAGATTAGAAGCCAAGAAGCCATTATTGGTTGAGGTATTGAGAGATGGTGAGCCCATTGGGAAAAATGCTGCAAGGTGGGCCTCTAAGTTTGGTGTGAGATGTAGGGCCCATATGGATATTTGCAAATCAAAATTCGTAGAGCAAGATCCACAAAGTGTGGAAAATGTTATACAAAAAATGGAAAATGCTTTTGAGACTACTGGTGGACAAATCTCTAGAAGATATTATAAGCAAAAGATGAGATTTTTGATGAACAATTTTAGATACAATTGTAGAAAAATAATCTGGGAGGGAAAAGAGAGGTTAGAATCCCCTCTATCTCCCAAATAGTGGGAGGAATTGAAAGAAAATATGTGTTCTGAAGAATATTTGACAAAGAGTTATAAAGGAAAGAGAGCAAGAGATAATGTGGTAGCTAGATATACATTTGGCTGAGGTGGGTTGCAAGCCAAAATGGACAAACTTGGAGTAAGGGTATGGCTTTTTGGTTTAATTTGCATTGGTTATTTATTTTGATTTTTTATTAAAATGACTATATGTTGATATTGACATTGTATTTTAGGTGGAAAATAGTAATAGAGAAGCAGGTGTGGAAGATATGCTCAATTATATGGCAGCACTATATCCTAGTAAATCTAATAGTAGTATGAAGTGGAAATCTAGTTTGTCAACAGAGATTTTAGAGCCATCTGTTAGACACCCAGTAAGAGCCTCTACAGATCATGTCAACTCAAATGAAGGGTACCAACATATAATGAGTTGCTTACATAGTCTCACTGAGAAATTGATGTAGTTGGCTTCCTCCATTAATCCTATAGTTTTTGCATGGAATGAACATAATATTATGGATGTAGATGAGGTAAGAGGCTCTATTACACTTTCCTTTCATTTCATGTGCTTGTTATTGGGTAAACTTGTACCATGTTTTTGTTATACTTCCTTGTGATTGGTTTTTTTGGATACTTTAATAGTTATCATAGCTCTTGGATATTGTAAACAAAGAATGAACCTACTCTCAACGTACAATACTGCAATTCTAGCCATTATGACCTAAGCATTGATGCTTTACATAAATGCGTTATCATGAATTGTCTCACTGTTCTACTTACAGAACCAAAAGAAACATGCAATATTGCAATTTACCAGGTTCTACTTCAAACCATTTTGCTTGAGTATTCACTTCATTATTGTTGTCCTTGTCATGTTTATGACATGCTCCTATATTGCGTTATGACATTTAACTCTATCATTCTAGACAGTCACTTTGAGTATGTCTTAGTAAAGCTCTTAATCACTGATCCTAAAGTCAAGGCTGTCATATCTGCTTTGTTGCTGCCATTCCAAGGGTTCTTGGTCACTATCTAATGGTTTTGATAGTGCCTTTATGTCTTCTCTTTGTTTGGTGAAACCCTACTAGCTATTACATCTCTTTATCTTCTCCTATACCTTCCATGCTATGGATTGACATCTTACAACTTTTACTGTCTTCCTTATCATATGAAGGACTGGGACTATCCCTTGTTGAAAATCTTATGCTCATGACTATAAGAATCCTCCTATAAACTAGAATCTATTGCTTACAATAAGGGACGAATCTCACAACATACATTGACTTCGTCAATTAAGAGTGGAAGAAAAATGTTATTTTGAACCAAAAATTATAGTTTTTCATTCTTTACTTGACTTATATTAATTTTTGCATGATGATTAAACCACATGCAGAGAGCAAAGAAATTATATGAAAGTAGAACGAAAAGAAAAAGGCCCTATCAATAGGGATCTCTACAAAGCTACTCAACTTAAGGACAATGATGATAGTGATTATGTTGAACATCTTGATGAGAATCTGCAAGATATTCAGAGTAGTAGTAGTGGTGTTAGAATTGAGGTGAGTGCTATTTATTGTTTTTATGTCTTTCATGGTAGTCATTGTTGTTTTAACACACACATGCAAGTAAGTACTATTAAAGTAAGTTGTTTTATTTCTATTTGAAGGAAAACCCACTAGTATGATTTACTTTAAAGGATTTAACTCTAGAGAGAGACCAATAAATGTAAGTCACTTAAAGGGAATTACATCAACTTCTAATGGAAACCAATTAAAAACATCCACACAATGACAACAAATGTGCCTTGATAAATCTATTGATTTGAATAAATAGAAATAGCTAATATGGAGACAATCAAACAACTTATGAACTTGAATACTAACAAAAAATCAGAACACCATACATATCAACAAATTTAACCATCCTTGCCCATTATAATATTAAATTATCATAGAAGTGTAATGTCTTGAATCTGAAATATGAGGGGATAGATAATATTGGAATATATAAATTGTCTTGCTGAAAGATGATGATTGTCTAGGCCTTGGTTTCCCTTATAAATATGGGAAGCAACAAGCTTCAGGCCTAAACCAACACAATGGTTCATAAATCACATCCTCTTGTAACTAAATATGTTTAATAAAGAGAAATTAAAGGCATAAGTAAGTTAACCAAGATCTAAATCTGTTATTCATCATAGAGCACCCGTGACCTCAGGCCTGGATGGGTACTCATCTCCATGTTGCAGTATCTGTTAAGTGTGTTGTACCCCTATTTATTATCACAAAAAAGTGTAAAATTTTTGTCCTTATTCTCCATGTTGATGCTAACAAAACTACTCGTTGCTCCTTCTGCACTTGAACCTATAGCTACACATCAATTTTTCAAGTATGTCTGCTCCCAATTATCAAATGTAAGGTCACTGGGCTATTTGAATTCCTCAATTCATAGCAGATTGGTTTGATGGTCCTTCCATCTTTTATCCAACATAGCTTTAACATCAATTGCAAATTTTCCATATCCCTCATCTAGGGCTATGAATTTATCTAAAATCATGTTAAAGCTCAAAGTATCTATACCATGCTCCTTTTTCAAGAATTCCATAACCACAGACATTGTTGTTCTAAATTCTACCTTCTAAGTATCAAGGCCTTTAACTAGGTTGGTTTCCTCTGTCAGAGTAGAGGGGATAAATTGATGCTTGAAAGTAGAAAAAGATTCAAGTTTGGCCTACATCCATTTGTCTTCACTACTGGTATATTGATACTCTTGAATGATTAGTCACTGTCTGCTCTGTGGGCTTCAATTCAACAGGAGCATCAAAATTTCTTTGAAGTATCCTACAAAGCATGACTAAATTGTGCAAGGAAAGCTGCCATTTATTATATAGTGGCTCAAAAATAGAAAAGTTTTCTTGTAATTGTTTAATGGCCTGAGATAACATGGAGTAGTAATCATGCACATCCCCAAGTTTATCCACAACCATCTTTATCCTATATTTCATAATTTTCTCAGACTTCAAGGACCTTGACCCTTGCCTCATTTTTTGTTGCCTCATTTTTCTTTTTAAGGTCCTCAACTTCTTTTTCAAATTTTGTTCTCAAAGAATTAAACTCTTACATTGTCACTGTGACATCACCAATTGTTGGTGGCACAAAAGGTTGATATGAAACTATTACCAAACTCTGGGAAGAACCCACATCTTGCAGTTGCTTTTTCAATTGCCTATTTTGAATGAACAACCTATTCACTTCATCATTCATGTCTTGTTATGTTTTCTCATAATCCTACAATTTGTTTTCCAACATTTTTACAACTACATGGGTGAACATGGAAGAATGGATTATAAGAACAGAGGCCTCAGTTCTTGAAGTATCTCATAAAGTTTTCACCATAGTAGATCCCCTCATTTCTTCAATAACATCTAGTAACCTTGGTTTACTAGTGTTCTTCTATTTTGTCCATATGGCAGGAGTCTTGTCTTTGGGTTGAAACCACATCCACTCATTCCTTCCTCATAATCAAATTTAGACATAAGATTAGGGTCATCTTGACTCCTAACTTGGTCAAGCAAGAATACCTTTTTCAATTCAAGACCTGGGATGATCAACATGTTACTCTTCAAGACCATTTGTCTTGCTTCCTCAAGAGTCACATTGATTTCATCAATGTTTAGTTCTTAGATTGTTTGGGTGGTTATTTGATCATACTGAGACTCATCAACACCCATTTTATTGATTTCCACCTTTCAATCAAATTCCTTCATCTTCATTTTTAACCAAAAATCTTGAAACTCTGGAGTCTTGATGAAATCATCATCTTGAATAAATCTCAATGATGCCACCACCCATTCATCTTCTTGTAGCTCTGGATCAATTTGGGCTTGTTCTTCCATCCTAGCCTCAGGCTTGTGTGCATCAGTTTCTTGACCAACCAATGGTTGATCAACTTCCTCTCCATCATGTAATTGTGTCAAGATATTTGGAACTTCATCAGTATCCCCCACACCCTAAGACATCTCGTATGGGACAAGAGGAGACATACCTTTATTTCTCTGCCTTTTATGTGGTGGTGATTCATGGATCTATGGATCTTGAACTGATATGACATCAAGGCTAAGCTCATGAACCTCAATTCCTGCAGTCCTCTTCACTAGACATTTGGTAGCCTTGGTAGGCTATACTTCAGATTTAGCATAAATACTTTCAAAATTTTCAATCATTGTATTAATCCTCTTTAGAGGATCTTCCTCTTCAGCAAAAAATCCCTCAAAAATTGGATTCTTTTGCTTTTTATCATCTTCAATTTTCTTGAGGATCTCCCATTTCCTCTTCGTATCATACACATCATTAAAAGTAACTAGGTTACTTATCACATCCTCATCATAAAGAATTTGATGGGAGATGCCCATCTTAGTCAAGATCACTTGTCTCACAAAGTTCATACGACCTTCAGGGTCACAAAATCTTTCAACACCAGATTCCAAAGAGTACTTGGCCTTCAAATAGGCCTGCAGCTCCTCAAGAGTGTTTAAACCAATTGACCAATCTCCAAAGACAGTGGTATTAGGCAAAAAGGTGCCTTTCTTCTACTTTTTCATCACTTCCTTGTCCCTCCACATCATTTGCCACATGAATTCCAAGAATGCAATTATGTTAAAAACAAACTTTGGCAATTTGTGAGGTGGTTGGGGGCAATCATATACCTTGATTATTGTGTGCTTTGGCAGGAAGAACCAATCAACATAATTGAAAGTATGACCTTGCTCTGGTTTATGTGCAAGAGGTCCTAAAATTACCCTAGTTTCTGGTTACAATCTAGGGACCCAATTACCAAAATAATTCATTATTTTCACAGAAAATTCATTATGAAATACATTATAGTTACCAGTCTGGTGATGAGAATCCCACATGTAACACCAACATTAAGTATGCATTCTTTACCTTGTCCTATCAATCATGCTGATGTGCATTTTACTTGACCATTTACTCCTATTTTGATATAGGATTAGGTGGCAAACCAAAGAATAAAACTTGAAGTTCATGGGTTTCTTATCTTCCTTCACACTGATGAATCCATCATGTATTTTCTTTGCAAGATATGAGGCAAAATCATACTCAATGTTCACCTTTGAATTTTGTATCTTCATAGCCATCATCATCAAATTAAATGGCATCATCTAATCAACATCAATTCCCAGGACTTGGCATAATGCATAATAGGTCCATTTGAAATAGACTGCAAAATCTTCCATAGGGAATGGTTTGACTACATTGGAAGGAATATCAACTATCATTTTGTTTGCACCTTTTCTCATAAGTATCAGTAGCTTATCACTTCTAAGTGTTCTTCTCAAACTTTTGTATTCTTGTTCAATCTTTTGTACGTCAATTTCAGTGAGAGCTTGTTTGTTCAACATAAAATAGTCAGTTATAGCATTTCTATCAATTCTCAATAGAGAAGATCCATTTGGCAACCTTACTATTTTAGTAGCTGGGTGGTAGTGCAGTGCTAGAGTACAAAGCAGTTCCACATCCATGAATACATTTGAAACAATTAGCTTGGCCAAATCTAGCTTCCGTGGATTCCCCATTGGTCCTTGACCATCTTTCTTCTGATAGAAGTACCAAAATAGTTTCTAGCCATAAATGGGAATTATGGCATCCCTACAACCCTCAGCAACATCCCTAAATACTTTCTTTCAACCTTTGTCAATTGAATTGAATAAAACATCTAGTAAAGATTGTTGCAGTGATCTTTTCTTAGGGGCAGGATCAGGTTTACTAGTCTTACTTGTGGATTTAGACTTCTTGGGTGCCATTATACAAACTAGGGTTTCACAACTCAAGTAAATGCATGGAGAATTGAAATAGAGCAAAGATTCTTCAAAATTTCTTGCAGAGAATGTAGAGATGGACTTACTTGAACAATTCGAAGCTTGCCAAGAATAGATCGAATTGGGCACCTTCTCCAAGCCAATCTGCAATCTCTAAATTGAGCAAATGCTGAGAGCTTTCTAGATTTTATTGATCTAGAATGTTCATCATTCCACCATTATTTTTGGTTCATGCCAGGAGATTATAAAATCTCAGCATTTAATTCATTTCAAATATAAGCCCTTGATCAAATTTGATCCAATGATTAGATGAAGTGACAAGATCTTTCAAATTTCTCAGTAATCACACACCCGCACTGAGTATGTTTACTCATTTATGATCATTATGCACTACCGCAAAGCTTGTTTAAACCGGTCACAAGATGGCGATAAGCTTCAATGCCTTTTGTTCACTTTTCTTGATTGTTTCCACCCCTCAGCCCTTATAGCCTCCTTTATTCCTTTTTCTTCCATTACCATCAACCCGCAAATGCCAGTTCTCATTACTACGGTGAGATTATGTTGCCAACTTTTATTGCTTACCGCCTTGCCACAAACATTCTTTGAAAGCCATCGCGAGAGCTTGGTATCTTGGACACTTACTACCACCATCCTATGAACAACTTACCAGACCAATGTGGGCCCATGGGATCAATTTATATTGAGCTCTCTTCCTTATCACCAAGCTGCAACCAAGTGGTGAGACCTCTGAGTGACTGCGGTATACATGGTTGACTGACCCCTTTCTACTGCCATGCCATGAACAACTTGTATGTTTCCAGAGAGAGTGTAGTATACATGATTCTTGTTGCTCTAGTTTTTGCACTGCCGCCAAGACAATGAGGATGACCTGTGAAATTATGGTACACTATAAAAACACAGAAATGATTAAGAATAACTGCATACTCCTCAAAATGACCATGTTATGTGACCCTGGGAAATAAATGGTATAAAATTTTGGCATGAATGTCTATTAAGAAATGGTCATATACAAATGAAAAGATCAAGTAGGATGGAAATGTGCAAAATTTTTGAGAGGTCCTAACAAGTGAGACATTAGAATAGTTTTATTTGGAATAATGGTGGGAATTAACAAAATTTTAGGGTTTTAAAATTTTTTTCCAACATAAGTAATGGTTGTTTTATTATGTAAATAAGGGTAATCCTTACCTATATAATAATTATTATGTATTTCAATATAATGTGTATTTTTTTTGTTTTTGCAGATATGTATTGATAAACTCCAAGAAGAGGATAAAGTTAGGGTGTTGGATCTATGTGATGGTGTTTTTGTGGGCATTGGACAGATTCACTCACTATCTATTGTACATGGAGTCAACTTGAAAGTAATAGGAAATGCAAATGTAAATATTTTAAAGGTCACAAGTAACATACAACTTGCTTATGAAGATGAAATAGATGGAGTTGTCCATATGAAAGAGAAAGAAGGAACCTTCACATGGTGGCCACTAAAATATTTGCAAAAAATGGCATAGTTGATGTTTATCATGTACTTGTTGTTATACATCTTAGCCCACTACTTTATTTAGTATTTTGAATGTGTTATTTAGGGATCTTAATTTTCATGGTGTATTTGAAAGAGTTAGAAACTTTTAGACAACTATGACATTTTTTATTATATTTATATATATAGTCTTAGATAGTTTTGATATCTTATAACTTGATATATATATATATATATATATATATATATATATATATATATATATATTTACATTATATTTTTTTATTGCAGATTACCTTTCTTTATCATGATGTTGAATAAATCTTTTAATTCTAGCATGTTGTAGCTTGTTTGTATATGTAATTAATTATAAAAAAGTGCATTGAAAACATTACCTGCCTCTAGAATTGTCATAGAAACTTCTTCAAAATGCCATGTCTATCATGGAGTCACTGGGGTTCATACCTCAATGATTCCACACTATTTCAAGCCCAAAAAATCCCAACCATGCCCAATTCCATAGGTGATTCGATTCTGAATCTGATTCTGGGATGAATAGTACCTGGAAATGCCCTATTTTTTGCCAATTAGGTAACTTAACAAATAATAAATGTTATATCCCAAAACTTGCGATGGAACTCTAGTAAAAGCTTACCATACTATAGCATCATCAAGTCAACCTTGGATATAGAAATTGTTCCAAATAGAAAATAGTTTGTAAATGTTAAATGGTCAGACAGTATGAGAAATTATAGGCACCAGGAGTTACCTTTTGAAACATCAAGAGAGAGGGTGGATAAAATTGATATATATGGTGTAAAAGCCAAGGGATTGCCTTTTGGTTTCAAGATCTAGGTGACTTTGATCCTAATTTAAAATGTTCCTTAGTAGTGGTCCATTGTGGTAACCTACATAGTGGTATGTATTCTTGGAAGCCTTATGGTGCCATATTATTTAATGGAGTATATGTGGGCATTAAAAAAATTGAAATGCTCTTTTATAGTAAAGGATAATGGGTGGTAATTTTGATCTACTATGCTAGAATACAATAATCTACACCTCAAATTTAGATTACTCAAACCATGTCACATTGATCATATTGTTAAAATAATATAATATATTCCATAGCTTAAGATGTTTTTTGGTTTTAGGGATCTTATCAACATCATAAGGACTTGAAGGCTACATAGGGAATCAAAATAACTGCTTAGGGATCAAATTTTAGGCTAATAATTTTATGTATATGAGCATAAATTTATCAAATATATGTGGACAATGAAATTTAGCTACAATTTCTTGATTTCAGGGTCTTGAGCATGCCATAGCAAGAACTCATTTATATGTTGTTGGACCTGATGATAATTTAGAGGATAGTAAGGAAGAAGAAATGCAAGATATCAATAATGTAATGTCTCAGATTGACAAGAGTGGGGAAGGAGTCTATTGTGTGGTTACACAACACGCCCCATTTTTAACTTATCAAAACAGGGACCCAACTTTTGGCTTGGTTTGTGTTGTCTGCTTTCTGGCGGTTTGGTAAAAATAAGTATGATGAGCATCATCATCATGAAGGTCAGGATGAGAAAGGTCATCATCATGAGGTTAGTTTGTCAAAGTTCATATTTTGTTTCTATGACCTCATGGTTAGAAAGAGCTTGAAATTCCATGCAGGTTTGCCTTTTACATCACTTGAAAATTCGTCCATATGAGGGAGTTATGAGCAGTCAAAGTTTTGGTCAAACCTGATAATTGCTGTATGATGAACATCATCATCATGATATTTGAAACGCCCCCCGATAATATCCTGAGGTCGGAATATCCGGACGTCAAGTTTAAGTCGTAGTAGGTTGTCCCCGTCGAGCGGTCTTTTGTATCGCCAAAGGTCATCATCATGATCTTACTCTATCACCTGATAAAAATCATGCAGTCCCGAAACATCCGGACGTCAATCTTAAGTGATAGTGTGTTTTCCCGTCAAGTGACCTTGGGCACATCGCGAGCATCATGATATTCTAACATCACCCGATATTATAATATCATGCTGATGATCATCATCACCCTACTTAAGAAACCCACCATCTGCATAATTTGCACGTGCACGTCAAAGTCCTGATGAGCATCATCATCATGATATTTCAAGGCAGGATCGCATTTCGTAATATCCTCCTGATCTCCTTTTGCGTGATGATGATGATCACCTTATCTTTCAAAGCGGAGGGTGATATTCCTTTCCTTAGTCATGTTGTCAAGATCATCATGATCTTGTTCGTCTACCCGACATTTCGCAATATCCTCCTACCGAGAAGTATAAACTTTTGCGGATATGATGATGACGATGACGTCACCATCACCTTTCTCCTTTGGCAGGATATTTTCCAAGGCATGATCCTGTTCACCAATATGATGATGATGATGACGTCATGTTTTAAGACGAAGGCCACAGATATCCTGATGACGTCATCTGGACTTTCAGCAGGATCATATTTTAGATCACCCAGTGCGGATATGATGATGATGATCATCATCATCCTGATCTTTTGAGAGGATCACCTTCTCCGCAAAGGGGTCATTTTACTTTCATCACCTGATCATCTTCATAAGGTGACCCGATATTCCATTTATCTCCTGATCTTAATGAAGCATGACGGTGACGTCATCTTTTGCATTTTAACGAAGCCTGATCATGACGATGACGTCATCATCATATTCCTTTCCTCAGCAGCAGGATCATTTTCCAAGTCCTCCTGTTTGTCTTCATCATGATGATGATGATGATGTCTTTCTTTCCCCAATATGCAGATGCGAAACATCCTGATGTGCTTTTCATCAAAGCATTCGGAAAGGAGGACCATCATAGTTCATGATATCCTGCGGCTAGATACAAGACATAGAGTTGGTCATCATCATGATTTTCGGCGTAGGTATAACTGTTGCCGTCGACCAAGTCTAATATTGTCAACCTGATCATATGTAGTCACACCGATGCGAACATGATGATGATGACCCGAAACATACAAGCAGAGCATGCAAAGCTGGATTCGAAGGGTAGAAAATGGGCGATTATTTCCTTGTATATATTGAGATCATCATGATCATATTTTGAACCCGATATACAAGAAAATGGGCGAAAACATGAAGTGATGGAAATTTGGAGCCCGATTGCCTGTAGCTGCACATTTTTGGGGGCTTGTTTAATAAAACATTTTACTTCCTGTTGTTTATCCGCATGATGATGAACTTAATGTTTGTTTGTTTACTTGCAGGAAGTCATGATGATGCTGCTGAAGCTGAGCATTGAAGTCATGATGCTGTTAGAGCTGCTGCTGAGGCTGATAATTACAAAGTTGCGCATGGAGGCAACATGAGCCAGAAATGAGGAGGATATTGTCAAATATGCTGTTCGCCAGCTGGAGACCGAATCAAGTTGAAGATGCTGGAATATTATGTGCCAGCTATACATTTGCTAACTGGCGAAGCATGTGCTTTTCATCTAGACCGCTAATTGTTGTGAGAGGATCCTGATCCTTGGATCGTTGTAACCGTTTTCTGGCATTTGATCTATATAAAGGCCAGATCCTGAGCATCAAGGGAGAGGAATACATTAGAATACACAGACGCATCTGGCGCAAAAAGTTAATTACTGTAGAATCAATTAGGAGATCAGATTACTGAGACTAATGAGGATAGAATTGTTGAAATGTCAAGATTCTTTCTTCAGATCACTGTAAATGTACCTGTTCTTGAGCATACTGAATGAATA
The DNA here is from genome assembly GCA_027924645.1 of Cunninghamia lanceolata. Classification (NCBI taxonomy): domain Eukaryota; kingdom Viridiplantae; phylum Streptophyta; class Pinopsida; order Cupressales; family Cupressaceae; genus Cunninghamia; species Cunninghamia lanceolata. The sequence continues at coordinate 16,987,940 of BSBN01000972.1, read as the reverse complement.
TGAAGTTCCAGATTACATCCTGATTGTAAATTTTACGTAATCTTTCTGTTGATTTCTGGATATGTACTGGTGAATGCTGTGTTCAACTGGAAGCGCTTTCATTTCATTACATGTTGTTGTCAACTTTTCCCTTGAAGATTTGCACTAGATCATGCGGATTTGTGGAATGTCCTGGTGAAGTATGATTTCTAGTTTTCCTTCTTTTCATTGCATGTATGGGAGCTTGTATGTGGATCAGTGATCTAAGTCCAGTAGTTTTGGGAATCTCATTCTTTAACCCTTTTCCTTCTTTTTATTTCATAAATTCATCACCATAACTGCAAATCATGATAAATAACAAGCAGAAACGGAGAAATATGCTGAAATCCCGTAGGTAACTGAAGATCATTAGCATATTTGAGTTAAATGCATGTAGTATTGAAAATATCATGCAAGGAATCATAAATAATGGTAGAAATCATGCAAATATCAGCCTGTAGGCACATTATTTGACTAAATTTACAGTGCAGAGGTAGAATTGTTGGAGACTTATGCAGAGCGAACATCCAGAGCAGGATATTTGAAGATAATAATGATGAACTGTGCAGAAACACGTAAGGCCCCTGAATGGAAAACAGCAACACACATCAACCACTGAGTAACATCAGTAGATTAAGACCTAATCAACGGAGACTTGGGATCATGAATTCTCTGAATTCATCGTATCTTTCAAGATGAGTAAAGGTTGTTGTGTAACTTTTATTCTATGTTTGCGAATGACTAACATCATGACCAACAGAGTCTATGTTCAAGCTTCAACTCTTGGATCTTTGGAGGCTTTACTTGAGTTCTTGAAGACCCTAGTTGTAAGCATCTAAGTTAGTGCAATTGGTATTGGGCTTGTGCATAAAAAAGACGTCATGCATGTAAGTGTAATGCTTGAGAAAAAGAAGAAAGATTATGCTGCAATTTTGGCATTTGATGTTAAAATTACTCCTAAAGCTCGGGAGCTTGCAAATGAAGTTGGTGTCAAGATATATGCAGTGGACTTTATTTATCATCTATTTGACCAGTTTAAAGCATATATGGACAATCTTAAGGAAGAAAGGAAAAAGGAGGCTGCAGAAGATGCTATTTTCCCCTATGTACTAAGCATTTTGCCAAATTGTATTTTTAACAAGAAGGATCATATAATTGTTGGTGTTGATATTCTTGAAGGCATCTCAAGGGTTAGTATCTAAACCTAAGGCATCTCAAGGGTTAGTATCTAAACCTAGTCTTGTCGATGTTATGACTTATGCATGTAAAAGATTGTTGTATCATTTTTGGTTTGTATAAAGCCATATGTGGTGATTGCATCTATAGATTGGCACACCATTATGTGTTCCCACAAAAGATTTCATAGATATTGGCAAAATAGCCTCAATTGAGATCAATTATAAATCTGTTGAAATGGCTAGGAAGGGTGAAAAAGTGGCCATGAAGGTATTTTGAGAAACTCTCTTTGTTGTTAATAGTTTTATATGATTTTGGATGTTATTTTTTGAAATGTTTTTGTTAGTGAATTATCATATGAACTTTAAATATTGTTGGGAGCAACGTTGATGAAGCACAGAAAATGTTTGGTAGGCATTTTGAAATGGAGGATGAATTTGTGAGTCATCTCACCAGAAGATCCATAGATATATTGAAAGAAAACTACAGGGTAAGGCTATTTGATATCCAAATTACGTAATTTTATAGTTTATTTACTATTATGCATTTTATACTAATTGAACATTTGTGCTTTTCATTTTTGTCTGATAAAATGACTTTTTAATGTCTAAAATGGAATATTCTTCTTGTTTTTTCAGAATGATTTGTCCAATGATGATGGAAACTTGTGGTGAAATTGAAAAAGCTATTAAAAATTCCTTGAGCTACTACTAATGATGTATTGTGCAATGGAACTTTGGATTGGAGTAAAACCTTTTGATGAAAATGGGAAAATGCACCCTATAACATTACAAACACAACAATTAGGATAACAAATGGTGAACTTTGTTGATACCAGAATAGTAGCTACTGTATCATAAGCTTCTTCTATATGTTTTTCTATGTGAAGTATTTGTTGTACCTCTAGCTATAATAAGTTAGTAGTGAACTTCAGATCCTATCTATGTAGGTCATTTGAATGTTTGTTGTTTAGCTCATTTTCTCAAATTTAATAGTCTAAACGGGCAAGTGTGGTATTGCCATGTGAGAAAGGGAAGAGATTGATTCCAAGAGTAGAGATTTTGTGTAATGATCTATTTTATGATTTCTTGAGGTAATGAAGAAAATATCATGAAAACATTGTTTTAAATAAATTCATATTTTACTACAATTTTACGAAACCAAAAACATTTCCATGTTGTCATCTTCAACATGTTGTTGACTATCTAGATTTCACTGTTTCAAGTGTTGCTTTTGCTTCAGCTATCTGGGGCCATGTTATGGAAGGTTATAGGGAATGGTGTGTTTGTTACTGCAGGATCACTACTACATGGACCTCTAAGTAGCATTCTCAGGCTGTTATTCATATATTGTTCATAGTGGTTCAGGGTTGTTTGAATACACAGGTAACAACTCAATGGCTTGTGTGAAAGAGACTATGGAATGCACCAAGGCTACAGTCAAAGCACCTAAACTGGTTAATAGAATGTCAAAAGAAATGATATCTCAAGGAATGGTCAGTAGCAACATCTCTTTTCTAAGTGTCAAAAGATGTGAAGGGCTTCATCAGTCTAACCTACCTTTCCATTGTTTTTCTATTGTATCTAATGTGGCTGTTGAACTAGTTTTTTCTTTAGCCAGTCCTTGTAGTTTGTTGTACATGATAGAGTTGAACTAGTTTTTTATACTTATGGCATCCTTGTGCTACTTTTTTATTATTTGTAATTCTTTTCCTGCATTGTTCCAATATAAAAAATATATTTATTGCCACTTTTCTTTGTCTTGTTTCATTTTCTTATTGGCCGATTCCCAAATAGAAAGTGTTGGCTCAAATTTATCAATCTTTACTTGGCAACATCATAAAATATATACTTGTCCAAATTTATTTGCTTTTATGTTTTAATTCAAATTTAATAATTTTTTTTTTCTGCATTATAAAATTTAAGGTATTTAATAAATTATTCATATCATGTCTAAATTTACTACCAATTAATGGAAACTAGTAAATAAAAATGACTACCATAACTAAATAAATGACCAATTAACAACAATCAATGTTTAAATGATTACAATGAATAAATAAATGACTAAATATATGTACTACCAAATTGATGACTAAATACACTACCAAATTACCAAATATACTACCAAATTGTTGACTAAATATACTACCAAATTAATGACTAAAATTTGTTTAGTCATAAATTTGATCACAGGATAAATGACTGGTAATAAACTACCAATGGTCACGTGACTAAATATACTACCAAATTACCAAATATACTACAAATTTGATGCTAAATATACTACCAAATTTATGACTAAATATACTACCAAATTTATGACTAAATATACTAAACAATTAATGACTAAAATTTGTTTAGTCATAAATTTGGTCACGAGATAAATGACCAGCAATAAACTACCAATGGTCATGTGACTAAATATACTACCAAATTACAAAATATACTACCAAATTGATGACTAAATATACTACCAAATTAATGACTAAATATACTACCAAATTTTACTACCAAATTAATGACTAAAATTTGTTTGGTCATAAATTTGGTCACGAGATAGATGACTGGCAATAAACTACCAATGGTCACATGACCAAACTACTGATCACATGACCAATTTTTGTTATTTTTTTTAGTCATTTTTTCCTATTTTTCTACTAGTGCACATACACTATAATGCATTTCTTTTAGAATCTTTGGTTCCTGCTTATTACTTACACATTTGAGTAAAATGCCTTCTAGATTTCTCCATCAAAGCTCATTGTCAATAATTACATACTTTATATCTTGCAGCTTCAGTGTCCTTTTCTGGTTTTCAGTCATACCTTCAAGACAAGACAACTTTTGTAAGTAGTAAACAATATCTCTATACCACTCAGATTCTTTAATGTCACAATTAGGAGCGCATTCTTCAGTTTTGACACTATTAATGTGATTAGCCTCCAAATCAAACTGAGCCATCAACTTAGCTAATCCCTATCCCCTTACTAACTTGGTGATCTAGATATAAATATTAAACTCTTGGATCTTGTTAATCCATCTACATCTTCTTTCAGTCACCTCTTGTTGAGTGAGTACATCTTTAATTGTAGGTATAGGCACATATGCAACAATAGTGGCACCTACTAGGTAAGGTCTAAAATTCATGACAGATTTCACCAAAGCATAAGCATATTTTTCTGTTATGTCATATTTTAACTTAGTGGCGTGGAGAGATTTGCTAAAGAATGAAATAGGTTGCTCATAACCTTCCTCATTCTTTTGTAGCAAAATAACTACTACAGTGTGAAATGAAGCAAAGAAAAATAGTTGGAAAGGTTTAGAGAAATCTACAGACTTCAACATAGGGGCCTCCTTAATAGCTTCTTTAATATTTTTGAATGCCTTTACTATCTCATCATTCCATTCAACATCCTCCCCCTTTTTCAACATTTTAGAGATTCACCTGGTCATCTCTGCAAAATTAGTGACAAATCTTCTCAAGAAATTTAGTTGCCTAAAGAAAGACTGAATCCGCTTGACACTCTTGGGTATTGGGATTCTCTCAATAACAACCACTCTCTCAGAGTCAATCTTGATTCCTTCTTTAGACATAACATAGCCTAAAAGTTTCTTCTCTATTACCCCAAATACACATTTCTTTAGGTTCAGGGATATACTGAATTTCTTGCATCTCTCATAAATCTATTCCAAATGGGAACAATGATCCTGTTCCTTTTTGAGTAGGCAGTCAAGTCATCTTGATAGACTACCATTATCAAATTTATATGTTTATAAAATGCTACATCCATAGCATGCTGAAATGTAGCTCCTACATTTGTCAATCCAAAAGGCATTCTGATGTACACATAAGTGCCCCATGGAGTGGTGAATGCAGTTTTTTATTGCTCAAATTCTTTGACCATGACTTGGTTATATCCTAAGAAGCCATCCATCATTGATAGGAGTTCACATCTAGTTACCCTCTGCAACATAGCTTCCATATTGGGTAAACGATAATTGTCCTTCAATGATGTCGTGTTAAAGTTCCTAAAATCAACATAGAATCTAATATCTTCATTCTTTTTTTAGATAGGAACTAAGTTTGAGATCCAAGTTGAATATCTAATGTTAAGGGAAAATTGGATTCAAATGAATAATCAATAATATCAAATATCAAGTTACCCAAAACTCAATGAAATGGTGAACAAAAGAGATTCAAATAAACAATGAACAACAACAAAGCAAACCTCCTTTAATTTGAAGCTTCCATTGATCTCCTATCACAAATGATCTTGTCTATGAATATGGCCCTCAGAAGGTGTACTTCCTTTCTATGATTCCAAGATGTCAAATGGGAATGGCTATGATAGTATTGCCATGAAGAGAAGCTTCACAACAATGATAATAGTGTGTAGTAACGAATGTGATCACAAGCAATGAAGGAATTGGTTCCAAAGGCGCGCTATAATTCTTGCAGAGTAACAATACTTAAAGCTTGGATGATTGAAATGGAAGAAGAGGGTTCAATTTATAGACTTGAGAGAATGAAGATCAATGGTATAGAAAGAATGAGAAGATCAACGGTTAAGAATGGTTGAGGAACGTACACAAATAAGAAGAGGACAAGTGTCACAAAAAAGTTGTTTTATTTGAGTTAACCACTTTCTTTTCTAAAGAAAAGACATGCTTTTCATAAATTAGAAAGTTTTTTTCTAATTTAAGAGATATTGATAAAAACAAGGTTGATTGAATCAATTAACTCAACTTGAGATTTTGCTTTTGCATGATTTGAGAGAAATTAAATAATAAATTATTTAATTTTGTGTGCATGAAGAAGAAGACTTATTTTTAGAAGATTTAGAAGATAAGAAAGCTAATTAAATAAATAAATTTATTTAATTGTTGTGCATGATTTGGAAGAAAAAATAAAATATTTGATTGTATTTTATTTTTAGAGATTGAGGGGATTTAAACAAATTTGATTTGATTTATTCAAATTTGGAAGAATGTTTTGATTTAATTAAATAATTTAAGAATTATTGAATTGTTTGGAAGAATTTAATTAAATAAAGGATTTTATTTAATTTTTTCTTTAGAAGAGATAATTAAATATTTTGATATTTAATTAACTTAGAGGAATATGAATCAAATAAATAAATTTGTTTATTTATTTATTGATAGAAGAATTAGAACGGAATAAATATTAAGAATATTTATTTAGGCTGAATCGTGTCATTTTTAGGCTATACATTTTGCCCCTCTTTGATGCAATGCAGTTTACGGTGTTACTTTAAAGAATAAATTGTCTGATAATGATACATGCCCTAGTTTGCCCCTGGTACAGGTTATGATGATAGGATGCCCCCTCGAGAGATTGGACGAGATGAAGGAAGAAGGCCGAGAGATGGACAATCTCACGAAGATGAAGGGAAAACTTGGTTAGGTTTGAAGAAAACATGAGACTTTTCTAAGAAACAGGAAGAAACAGGTGCAGGAAGTAGTCGCAGTCACCACATAGCTAGATTATAGTTTACATGCTATATATAGGAGCTAGGTCCACAAGACAATTCTTTTGCATACTTGTCTTTGTTTGATTTGCCTCAAAGAGCTTAGGAGAGCATAGAGCATAGAGCAGTCAGCATGAGGATGGATATTCCATGCGAGAAGCATCGTTTCGAGTGAGTCTGTCAACTCAACCAGACAACAGAGGTAAGAGCCTTGGAATGTATCTCAAAAAATTTCTCCTAGGGTCGAGTTTGATAGAAATAAATGCTAGGAGAAAAACTAGGTGGACAAATGCGCTGGAATACAGTGTGGCACATATGGCATGCGAAACTGCACATACATAGTTCTGTAGCGCATGTAGGATATAAAACAATGCATACACTGAAGTAGCGCATGCATGAGATTAGTTGGTGCATGCATAATTCTGTAGCACATTTACAATATGTAGCGGTGCTTTTGACTGGACAGTGCATTTACGGTATAGGACGACGCATACATGGATTCTTGCAATGCACTTGTTAGAAGTGGCACATTTGTAAAGAAATGGTGCATTTGCTAGGAAATGGTGCATGTACCACCTGTTATGGCACATATGATATAGATAGGCAGTTTTACTTAAAAAAATTGACTCGATTGGCATCCTGTTTGATGCATCAATTGGAAAGCTATCTCTGAGATTACAAGAATCTAGTCAAGAGATGTAGTGTGTTGTTTTGATCAATTTGATATGCTAAGTTAGTTGATATATTTCTATAGATATGTTGAGTATGGTACTTGCAGCTTTAGGTTGATGCCTTGCTTTGCGTGCTTGTAGGAGGATATACGAGATATGCTTCAGTTGAGGGAGCAGTTCCCCATGCCTATGTTGCAGAGACACATGTTGATTGAGATGGACTGAGAGGTGCTTGGTGCAATGGGACTTGACTATGTTTGCTTCATGCTTGAGGTGAACCATGGGTTACTAACTATAGCAATGGAGAGGTTCCATAGTGAAGATGGGACCTTCCACTTCCCTACTGGCAAGATGACTGTTACTTTGGATGACATGTACAGAATTCTTCATTTGCCTATTCAGGGAGAGATTGTGGAGTATGATCCACAGAGGGATGTAGGACTTGCTGAGTGCAAGCGAGTGTTCAATGACCCCGAGCTGGTTGGATAGGTCATCTCTTGGCAGGATATTCATGACTATTATGACTACTTTCCAGGGATTGTAGCAGGACTGATCGGAGGCATTGTATGCCCCGATAGGAGATCACATGGGTTTCCCATTGGATGGGGTTAGATCATGGAGAGGATGGTGACAGAGGGCACCAGGTATGCTTGGGGTGTCTACATACTAGCATACCTATACCACGACATGCATCAGGTGGTATATCACAGGGGTGTAAGCCTATCTGTAGGCATGTCATTGCTACAGTTTTGGTTATGGGAGCACAATGATCACTAGACTAATATGTGTTTTTGACAAGCAGAGAAGAGAGTCATATAGCTATGGTTATGCATGAGTGATTTGCCAGCATAGGTTGGGGAAGCTTGAGTACTAGTGGTATGCCTTGGATGGAGTAGATGTGGTCATCTAGCAGCCATATCTAGATTGCAAGCCATGGGAAGATGAGGTAGATGAGCTACTGTACTGCTATCAGATGCAGTGACTGATAGGACGGATATAGTTTATCATGGAGAGGTAGATTGTCAGCCGAGTATAGAGACAGTTTGGGATGCGTCAGGTCATGCCATAGGGGCAAGCTTGATTTGCGAGGACTCATGCTGTGAGGCTCAGATGGGGATCAATGGCATCTTATGAGGAGGCACTGGCAGATTTTTGGTAGACGCCTTACATCACCTGGGATATGAGGAGGGGTATTGCAGATGATGGGATGACTCAGGATTATGAGGATTGGTTCACTGCCCACCCATTTCTAAGATACTTAGGGCTTGGGGAGCTAGTGCCTCGTATAGAAGAGGCGGATTTAGATGATGAGGACCAGGTTGGCCGGAGGGGGAGGAGGAGGAGGAGAGGTGGATGGGGAGGTGGTAGAGATAGGGGCGATGACAGAGGAAGAGGGGGTGGTGGAGATGATGGAGGTAGGCCTTGATAGAGGTGGAGAGTTGGGGAGGGACCTTCCCATGCTCAGCAAGAAGTGCCACCATAGGTTGTATAGTAGGCTCCACAGGTATAGATGCTGCCACCTCAGTAGGTGGCATAGTAGCAGGGACCCCAGCCACAGGGGTAGGGACAGACACAGGTAGCCCAAGGTCCAGCATAGTCAAATGTCTAGGAGAGGGCTATAGCTACCTTGAGGGGACAGGTTAGGTAGCTACAAGCATAGCTCAGGATGGCTGATGCCCGGTGAGAGACAGACGCAAAGGTTATTGCAGGGCTTACCAGAGAGAGATATGGTAGAGGCGTGAATACGAGTTATTTAAGTAGAGTGGGATACCGCAGTGGCAGCCATGGGGATAGATGTGACAAGCATCTTTTTGGTTGGGCAGGTGCACTAGGTACAGACATAGCTAGCGCAAGTGCAGGGTGAGCTTGCCAGAGCGCAAGCTCAGACATAGTATTATTGAGGTTTATACCATGGTGTCATGCTAGTTAGTCAGAGGGCCCTGAGCTATAGGAGCTAGTCTTTGGCTTCCTAGAGAGTAGGTGGATCGAGGTTAGGAGCCTCTGTGATGGATCCACAACATTCTGGGGCCAACAGAGGAGGGGACACAGGAGATACTGTTGGTAGCAGCAGTTCACAGTAGTCAGGATAGCAGAGACTTTACAGATTTTGGATCCTATGCACACTTTTTGATGGCTCAGATAGCCGGATATACTTATGTACCACTTTTTTGTATTTTGAGACATGTATCACCATCCTTGGGATGTACCATTTGTATACAACATTGATTCATAGATGGACCACTTGATATTGTACATTTGGACACATTTTATGATATTTATATGATGATGCAGCTATTTGATGCTTTCTATATGTATGAGTTAATGATGTATTTCTATTGTATGATTTGATGCATGTGTTTATCTAATGCAGACTTAAATGTTTTACTTCATGTTATGCAATTCTATATGACTTAATGCAAACTTGGATATTTTATTTGGTATGTTTCTAATGTGTGTGAATGACAATGGTACCTATATGATTATGCAACTTATGTGATGCACTTATCTATGTTTTTGATTTTTTTCTACTTTGACACTATGTGATGATTGCAAAGAATGTATATGGATGACCTGATGCACTTATTATGTATACCACTGATGTAATCATGTAAATGACTATCTCATATGATATGATATGCAACTATATGCTATGTTTTTGCGATTTCCAAATGTACTCTATCGACATAGAAATAACATAATGATAGGTAAAAGATTGATTGAAAGAATGACTTGATAGAAAGATTCACAAGCTTTGACTTTGTATTGTTACTCTCCATTGTTTGGGTCATTTATTGTATGGGATACAGATGCATGGATGTATAACTGGATGTATAATGGATTCTTTGCTTTTGACATCTAGATGGTGCAAGTATTTTGAAGTGCTTATTTCATCATTGGGTGATTTTTTTTGGGTACTTTTTCCGAATGTTGTATGTTAATACAAGCATCTAGGTATAATTGAACCAAGATGCCCTGAGCATTGCTTACATGGAATTTTCTTTCGCAAGTTAATACAAGCATTGAGGTAGAATTGAACCGAGATGACCTGAGTATTTCTTGCGTATCAACAGTCAAGGATTACCCCTGTTCATGTTAGACCTTTGATGTCCTTGATGATCTTTTGCCGATCATGTATTACTAAAGTTTAATCCACAAACAACAAACAAAGAAAATAATCATGCCTCCATCATAGCATCTCTAGCTTTTGGCATCCTTGAGTAGCATAGAAAGGCATGACAGTAGAAATCAAGACTCCGTATTTTAACCATGTTTCCAATCCACAAAACATTTTTGCATTTAAATGTGTTTGTTTCTTGCCATAATTTGGGTAAAATAATTTAGAAGGCCTTTGGTGTTTGTTTTCCTTTTCTTTGGATATGTTAATGTCCTGCATTAGGATTTCTGCTTTGAAAAAAATAGGTTTTGTTTGTACTTGCTTTCCTGGTGAAAGATTTCACAATCTTTATTGGTGAGACGGGCCCTAAGGGACTGACCTAGTTCCTTAGGGGTTCATTGCTAAATGGCCTTGCCTACGTGATGACGTAGAGGCAACATAGTTCGAGGTAAACCCTAGTGGACCTAAGACCTAGGTGGTAGAAAGTGGTGTGAACTCAGATAGATAGAAGGACTAGATATGGGACGGATGGGACAATGGAGCCTCAAGGGTGCATTTGAGAAATGGCCTTGTCTACGTGACGATGTAGAGGCACCATATTTCATGGACTTTGGACCATGGATAATAATGAGAGACACTACACTAGGCTGACACTATGGATAGGATATGGGATAAAACCTTGGTTGACAAGGTAACAAAAGAGATAGAGTATCAAGCCATGATAAGTTATTGTTAGGATTTTATTATGGGACAGATATGGATCGAATGGGACACAAGGAAAAATGGATACAAGGTGATTGGTTTCCCAAAGATGGAGGAAGTAGTTTATCACAAGTAATGCCTATTTACCAGGTTTTCACCACTTGCTTTTATTTTCACGAAGAGCTAGAAAGTACACATGATGCCTATTTACTAGGTTTTCATCATGATACATATCCAAGGCACCTATTTTCCAGGTTTTCACCAAAGGACAATTTTTTTGTATTTTTTTGATTTTTTGATTTTTTTTGTATTTTATGCCCCCTTACATTGGGGTTCTCCTAGGTATAGAATCATCGAAGATGCATGATGTTGGTTGGGTCATCTAACAGCTCACCCTCTGATGTTGCTAACTAATATGCCCCCGATCCATAAGCAGCTACAATCACATAAGGCCCTAGCCAGTTGGATTCAAACTTGCCTTTCTTTTCCCTATCCTATTGATTACAGGGGTTCTCTTTAAGTACTAGGTCTCCAACTTTAAAGACTCTTGTGTGAACCCTATGGTTATAGCTTCTTGACATCATTTGTTGATATGCTTTGAGATGGTCAAAGGCTTTCTATGTCATTTCCTCTAGCAACTCTAGTTCTTGTAATCTAGAAACTCTATACTCTTCATCTGATATGAGACTTTTTAATGACACCCTAAGAGATGGTAATTTGACCTCTAGGAGGAGGATAGCTTCTAAGCCATAGACAAGAGTGTAAGGGGCAGCACATGTGGCAGTGCATATACTAGTTCTATGGCCCACAAATAGGGATTGAGTTGGATGTGCCAATCACTGCTAGCATCATTGACTATCTTCTTGAGGAGTTTCAAGATGGTCTTATTGGATGCTTTAGCTTGACCATTGCCTTGGGGGTAATAGGGTGTGGAGAAACCGTGTTAGATTTTGAATCAATCACAAAGTTCTTGGACATCCTAGTTTTTGAAGGGTCTTCCATTATCCATGATAATGGATGAGGGAATTCTGTATCTACAGATGAGGTAATTCAGGATGAATGAGGAAATTTGTTTACCTGTGATGGTGGTGAGGGGAATGGCTTCAATCCACTTGGTAAAGTACTCAGTGGCAGTTATTATGAATTTGTAGCCATTGGATGGGGGTGGATGGATCTTTCCCACAAGGTCAAATCCCCATTGGCAAAAGGGCTAAGGTGTCGTTAAAGGTCTCAACTCTTGAGCTAGTCCATGTATCCGGTTCCCATGTATTTGGTATTGCTTGCACTTCTTCACAAACTGATATGAATCTGTTTCCATGTTTGGCCAGTAATAACCCAAACACATGAGTGTCTTAGCTAAGGAAGGACCGCTAGAGTGTGTTCTGCAGATCCCTTCATGTATGTCTTGTAAGGTAGTTTGGGATTCTTCTCATTTTAAACAACAGAGTAAAGTACCATCTAGACCATGTCGGTATAGGGTGTCAGCAATAATGGTATAGCGAGAGTTTTGGCGTATAAAGGTTCGTCGCTGGTTTGAAGATAAGTCAGGTGGGAGGGTGTTGTCCTTGAGGTAAGTGTAAACCTTACCGTACCAAGGTGAATCAGATCTAACTAAAAGGCATATGGAATGGGTTTCAAGAAGATCATAAGCTGGTTGTTGAATAGTTTCCACTAAGAACTCGTACCATGACTCATTCTTTGGTATCTCGAGAAGAGAGGCAATGGTCACCATGACATCTACTACTTTGTTCTTAATGCAAGGTATCTACTCAAAAGAGATGATTACAAAGTATTCCTTGAAGTCTTCAACCATCCTCTTGTATGGGACAAGCTTCTCATCTTTTGTTTGGTAATCATCATTGACCTGATTTATTACTAGTTGAGAATCATCGTAGACATGTAGCTCTTTGATTTTCCACTCTATTGCCATTTGAGACTAATGACTAAGGATTCATATTCTGTTATGTTATTGGTGCATGGAAATAACAAATGGTAGGACTTTGGTATGGTGTCGCCATGAGGATTTACAAACAAGATTCCTGCCCCTGATCCATGGTTTGTGTAGGACCCATCAAAGTAGAGCTTCCAAGAATGCGTCGAGATGTTGAATAGGGATTCATTTGGAAATTCAAATTGAATTGGTGTGGTGTCCTGTAATAGTGCATCCGCTAACTAATTAGTAATGACTTGTCCTTTGATAGCTTTTATGTCTACATACTCAATGTCATATTCACTTAAAAGTATTACCCATTTGGCTAGGCGACCTATTAGAGCTGCTTTGCTTAGTAGGTACTTCAGTGGATCTATTTTTACAATAACTTCGACTGGATGTGCAAGCATATAATGTCAGAGTTTTTGGGAAGAAAAAACTACCGCAAGAGATGATCTTTCTATTTGAAAGCATTGCAACTCATAGCCCACCAATGTGTGACTGATGTAGTAGATGGCTCTTTCTTTATTCTCATAATCTTGTTGTGCTAGAAGAGCCCCAAGAGCTGTAGGTGTAGTAGATATGTAAAGTATCAATGGTTTCCCTTGGATAGGAGGCATGAGAATAGGTGGATTCATAAGATATTCTTTTAGTTTGTTGAATGCCTCTTCACATTTCTCATCCCATCTGAATGAAATGTTCTTGTATAGGAGATGATTGAATGGTTGACACTTGTCTACCAGTTATGATATCAATCTATGGATTGCTTGTAGCTTACCTTATAGAGATCTTAGTTGAGTGAGAGTCATGGGTGGCAGTATGTCCGTAATAGCCTTGACTTTGGCGGGGTCCACCTCTATTCCATTTGCTAATACAATAAAACCTAAGAGTTTGCCTGAGGTGACTCCAAACACACATTTCTTTGGGGTCAACTTGACTTTGAATTGCTCGAGTCTCTGAAAGACCTTCTCTAACACATCTAGGTGTGATTCTCTTGTGAGTAACTTTGCTAGGATATCATCTACATAATCTTCCATGGTGACATGCATCATATCATGAAATATTGTGGTCATAGCATGTTGATATGTGGCTCTTGCATTCTTTAGCCCAAATGGCATGACATTCTAGCAGAAAGTGCCCCATGGACAAGTAAAAGCTATCTTATGCTAGTCTTCTAGTGCTATCCTAATCTGATTGGATCCTGAGAAGCCATCCATGAGAGATAACATGGTATGCCCTATTGTTAAGTCAACTATGATATCTATATTTGGCAATGGAAAATCATCCTTGCGGCAAGCTTTGATTAGATCTCTAAAATCTTTGCATAGTCTGACTTGGCCATCAGGTTTGGACATTGGTACTATGTTGGAGACCCATTCTGAATAGTCTATAGCTTTGATGAACTCTACATACAGTGGTTTCTTGAGTTCTTCTTTTACAAATAGTGTTATGTGTGGATGCATCTTTCTAAGCTTCTATTTCACTAGTTTAACTCCGATCTAATGGAAGATGATATAGGATTGAATCTAGATCTAACCCCAACATATCTACATATGACCAAACAAAATTGACTTGCTTTCTCTTGAAGAATGGTACAAACTTAGTCTTCTCTAGTGGGGTTAGAGATTTAGCAAAGTGAATGATCTTAGGTTGTTCCTCTGTTCCAATGTTAACCGGCTCTGTGGGTTCCACAACAATTTGAGACTTTTCCTGGTGCATGTCATTGGGGAGAGTGTCAAGCCTTCCATCATTAGGTACCATAGTTGGGTTTTCATCTTTGGATGCATCCTTTCTTTTTACTGTTTTGGGACTTGACACTACCACGGAGTGGTTTTCACCATCAGATCTAGTTTTTATTTTGATATTTTTGCGACTAGAAGGCTTGGCAATCTCTAAAATAAGCCACGATATTAAGTTCACTAGTGAAACTAGCTTTATGATCTCCTTTAGGTAGGTGGTCCCTAAGTTCCATGTAGTTAATCTAGGCATTGTCATTTTGGAACATATCTAGTTGCGGGGTTCCTTGTAGATCCCAGTCAATAAGTTCATGATGAACAAGGGGGAGGGAGTCAGAGGATAGATCTGATTCATTGATAGTTTGAATGGATATGCTAGGAGTATTGGCAAGGGGAGTGTTTAGGATGGTACTTTCATCCAAGTTGTTTATTGTGATAGAAATCAAACCTTCCTTGAAAGTTGTATTCTCAGGGATAGGCAAATCACTCTCTAATGGCCTATGCGATAGCATTTCTCCCTCATGGTAGGGGCTATAAGTTTGAATGGTATTGCCCTCTTTGTCATCATAGGAATGCTCTGTCAGCTCATCCCACTCATATTCATTGGGATTTGTGTCACTATCCACAAGAAGTGTATGGATCCTTTCCACCAGACAAGCATTTTCTTTAGTTGTGCCCTTATCCTTATATCCTAGGCCTTTTGTATTTCTAGCTAATGAGGATGAAGAAGGTTGAATGGGTTCTATAATTCCTTCTTTTCTTAGGCTGATGGCACCTTGTCCTTCATAACCCATTCTATGTAGGATAGATTCACCTCACCCATAGATTTCCATTGGGAGCCTAGGTGGTTCCTATTGTGTGCTCTCTTCTTCTTCAGTATAAAGCCATTGCAGGATATCTCTTTCCTCTGTTTCATCTGATAAGGTCCCCCATTTTACAAAGGGATCTGTGGGAGGTATAAGAGGAGCAGATGGCTTTGTAAAATGGTTGGGTCAACCAAAGGATCTAGGAGATAAAGGCATCTTGGCTAGATTGAGGCTGTGCTCAATGGAGTATTCCCCAACTCCTTTTTCTTTTATGGTAATTTTCTGCTCTTTGGGTTTTGATGAGGAATCTTTTGAGGTAGAATCATGCTGTGGGGTAGGGGATATAGATACTCTATTGTTTGGTATGATGCAATCAGGTTTTGAAAGGATAGAGTTGCAATGCTGAAAGGGGTTAGGGTCACCTTGGATAGTGACTTGCTTGCCATTATATGGGAATTTTATGCATTGGTGATAAGTAGAGGGTACAAATTTCATGGCATGAATCCATGGTCTACCTAGGAGAATATTATAGGTGAGCTCCCTATCTAGGACTTGGCACACAACATCTTTTATTACTGGTCCCACTTGTATGGGTAAAACCACTATTCCTTTGGTAGTTCTCTCCTCTTCATCATAGGCTTTGATAGTTATCTTCTTTCTTGGATCAACTACATTTTTTAGAGAACCCCAATGTAAGGACTAGCTTTAACATGGAAATATTTAGACCATCTCCCCCTTCAATGAGAACCCTCTTGATGTGGTGCTTGTGGATGAAGGCGATGATATGCAGAGGGGTGTTATGAGGTTGAGACACTAAGAGGTCATCTTGTTTGGTAAATGATATGGTACTTGAGGAGGTTAGATTACGTACCATGGCTTGAAACTTCTCTTGGGCCAAGTTAGTGGGGATAGTGGTTTCCACTAAGGATTTTATTAAGAATCTCCTTGTGGGAAGGAGATAGACAAAACAACTCGAATATAGAAATGTGGGCTAGAGTCCTCCATAGTTGGTCTATGACGCTATACTAATGGAAGTTGGATTGAGAAGGTGACGACCTGTGGGGGAAGGTATTCAAGGTGACTTTACCACTATGGGTAATAATACTGCAATCATTTTGGTTAGGCTCTGATTGTTGGTTGGGTGTGACCACATTGATTTATGGGACATGCTCTGATATGCAATTGATGGTATAGTCAAATGACACACTTGCATAGTTGGCATTACTATTCCCACTATTCTCATTTTGCATGTTGTCATTGTTGTTGTTGCCATTGTTGTTGTTGTTTTTGTTGTTGTTGTTGTTGTATGGCTTGTCATGATTGAGAAGTGGATCCCTGTAAGCCACATGTGTCTCATTAGAGGTATGTTGTTGGGTTCATCCTTGATTTTGATCAAGCACATCTTGAATAACATGTTTGAGACAGATACAATTGTTGGTTGTATGTCCCCTTCCTCTATGATACTCACAATAGTCGATGTTTTTCTAATAGTGAGGTTTGATTTGAGGCTCATAATCACTTTTTGGTGGTAGAGAGATTTCATTGTTGGCCAATAACTTCCTTAATGTGGATTCTTGGGACTCACCCAGCGATGTGAACTTTGGCCTTGGATTTGAGTTGAACCATGGTATTGGCTCCTGAGAGAATGTTTTATTGGGTGTAACATTGCTCGCTTCTCCTTTGAGAGTAAATATCGGTTGTTGCTTGGGAGCCGCCACCTTGGCATCAACTACTCCATCATTGACGACATTTTTGTTTTTAGTCCAAAACTTTGATTTGTCAGTCATGTAGTTGGAGGTAGGTGTGTCCTTGTATAACTTAATTTTCCCCTTGGAAATTAGAGCTTTCTTGATGACCTTCAAGAATGAAGTAGGGCATTGAATTTGTATTTGATATCTAAGATCAGACTTGAGCTTATGGACAAACATATCCATTAATTGCTTCTTTGGTACTTCATATGAACACTTGCTTGCTAGTTGTCTCCATCTTTGTAGGAACAAAGTGAATGATTCGCCACTTTTTTACTTGGTGTTGCATAAATCAGGCATAGAGACCTCATGTTCAATATTGTAAGAGAAGTGCGTGATGAATTTGTTGACTAACTATCAAAAGTTTTGATGCTCAGTGGGAGTCGTGAGAACCACTCAATGGCCTAACTGCCTAGAGATCTAGGGAATAGTCTCATTGTGAGCTACTTCCATGCATGCTGCATTGAATTCCCTAATGTGATCTCTAGGGTCCCCTTTCCCTTTGTATTTGTCAAACATAGGAACTTCCAATCGACAGGGAAATGGTGTCATGTTCAAACTTTTATCAAAGGGGTATGGTGCAATATCTTCCAAGGAGTAGGTTTTAGTGTTTGTACCCATCTTGAGATCCATCATTTGTTGCTTTAGACCCTCAAGTTGTCTCCTCATTTCTTCCATAGGAGCACTTGGGTCTATGGCTTTCTTTCCTTTTTCATTATTATCCTCTGCGTTTGGATCTATGGTTTTCTTTCTTTTTTCATGATTATTCTCCACATTTTCTTGAATTTTGCTTAGATTGAAATCCATGGGGAGTTTAATTCGAAGACTTGAAAATGATAAATATACTTGTGAGGGTCGTCATGGAGCACTTTCTCTAGCAAGTGTTGGAATTTCTGATCTTGGAGGGTTCCTTGATACTCTTCGTGAGAGATTTCTTCATCACTATCATGAGGGGTGATGATGTGGTTGGATGATCCGGCCATTTCAAGTTGCTTTTTGTATTGAGATCTAGTAAGAACTATTCAAGGTGACGAGGGATGAGGTGGGATGAAACTAGAGATTTTGGCAAGATACCAATGGAGACTATTGAGAATAGGATACTTATGACAAGATTTAGATAAGGGACTTTTTCAATCAATGATTCCAAGTATGACGACCGATACAAGATGATAGCCACTAGTAAGGGTACTTGATACCTGTCTTACTGTGTAGGGACTAGCCATGCACCAAGACCACTAGCGAAGTCCTATGACCTACTAGGGTTACTTGAATCCAAAGTGAGATGAAAAAGGGGCCTATGCTAACCTGATATGGGATACTTTTACCTTGGACTAGGAAGACCTGATAGAAGGTGAATGGGATGATTAATGAAAAAGAGACTTTAATACAAAATGGATGGGAAAAAGACTGCAAGGTAAGACCCGATCTTAGAATTTGAAACTAGACTAAAATAGGTACCCAAAACTAATAAAAATTTTCTCTCAAAGATTGTGTAAGTGCTCACTATCATGCATGCGCTGGAATAAATGTGCTGCAGAGACTAGTAAATGCACGATAAGTTGGCACAGAAGTGCCGCACTAGTAAAAATCAAATGCGTTGTAACAGATAGTAAAAGTACTACAAGTTGGTACAGATGCACCGCAGGTTGGTACAAATGCACAGCAATAGACGATGGATGCGCCACTCTAGTTTTTCTTAGTATTTTTGCAATTTTTTGGAAATTTTCTGATGTTTTTGGTACTTTGGTTGCACGAAGGTCTTTTTGATCTAATTTTTTGAAATTATGGCAAGAAGACACAACAAACACAAAGAATTTTTTATGGTTTTTTATTTTTTTGTGATTTTTTGACTCTTTTTGGACTAAAAAGAAAGCAAGTACACTCCTAGGCTTCAAATGGATTATAGGGGTTTTTGGCCATTAGACAAAAGGTGAGTAATAAAGGCAACTGTTTGAGTGGTTATACATGTAGCAGCACTACACTCCGTTATGGAGTCTCCTAGCCTGTAAGGGTTGTGCCTTGGAGATTTTTGGGGGAGGTTGGTTGTCGGTATAACACAATTGCACTCGTTGTTTGAAGATTTCACTCCAAACACAATTTATTTATAGTGGGTTGGAAGGGCTTGGCATCTAGCTTGTTACCACTTAGGGTGGTTCCTACTTGGATGAACGGTATCCAAGAGCAGGCCCCTCTAAAGGAAAAACACATGCAAAAATGATATATCTGGCATTTTGGTCACTCAAGATAGGGGAGAGCATAGGCCTGGTATCATTCCCAAAACATAGAATATAGTGGTTCTTTTCCCCTAGTTAAAATGAGGAAAACTAGATGAGCTATCTACTTGGGCAAGCACAGAATTTTGTTAACTTTGAAGTGATAACAAGATAGTAATGGTCCCGTTTTACCAAGATAGCAATGATGAGTTCAATTTTATCCTAGATAGCATGAATTGTTAACTTTGAAGTGAAGATCGAGATAGCAATGGTTCAATTTTACCCAAATAGCAATGATGAGTTCAATTTTTATCCACGTAGCATGAATTGTTAACTTTGAAGTGATGGTCGAGATAGCAATGGTTCAGTTTTAACCAGATAGCAATGATGAGTTTAGTTTTATCCAAGTAGTACAAATTTGTTAACTTTGAAGTGATAATCAAGATAGCAATGGTTCAGTTTTACCCAGATAGAAATGATGAGTTTAATTTTATCCAGATAGAAATGAGTTGTTAACTTTTAAAAGATAGAAATAGCAATGATTCAATTACTGCTTTCCTTGTTAAACTATGTGAGATTTGAATGAGCATCTATTTTACTTTCCCATTAGAAATTGAAGTGTGAGCTAGCAAGTGCAACTTTATGAATCTAAACCAGTACCTAGACTACAAAATAGATCAAAAGAGTTCTTACACAAAGATGTTAGTGTTAGCAAAACTTCAAGGAAACCCTAAAAATCACTGCCTAAAATAGATGCGCCACTTTAGAGACTGAATACGTAGAAACAAAGAATAGAAGTGCCGCAGTACATATGCACTAAGATAAAGGTCAAAAGTGCTAGAAAAAAGTGTATATGCATTGATTTGATCTATGCACCGTATCAGAGGGTAAATGTGTTGTAACATAGTCTATATGCGCTATAGGGATGTATGTGTCATGACAAAAGGTATATGCATCGGAATAGAGACTATATGCACTATAACAAACAGTATATGTGTGTTAAGATGTATCAGATGCACTGTTTCCTCCTATGTATGACTTCTAAAATGCAAAAACTTATTTTTTGGGTTAAATTTGGTGCTACGCCCCATGGTGAGTGCCAAAAATGTTAAGGGAAAATTAGATTCAAATGAATAATCAATAATATCAAATATCAAGATACCCAAAACTCAATGAAATGGTGAACAAAATAGATTCAAATAAACAATGTTACCTCCTTTAATTGAAACCTTCCATTGATCGCCTATCACAAATGATCTTGTCTATGAATATGGCCCTCAGAAGGTGTACTTCCTTGCTATAATTCGAAGATGTCAAATGGGAATGGCTATTATAGTATTGCCATGAAGAGAAGCTTCACAACAATGATAATAGTGCGTAGTAATGAATGTGATCACAAGCAATGAAGGAATTGGTGCCAAAGACACACTATAATTCCAGCAGAGTAACAATACTTAAAGCTTGGATGATTGAAATTGAAGAAGTTTGAGAGAATGAAGATCAATTGTATAGAAAGAATGAGAAGATCAATGGTTAAGAATGGTTAAGGAACGTGCGCAAATAAGAAGACGACAAGTGTCACACAAAAGCTATTTTATTTGAGTTAACCACTTTCTTTTCTAAAGATAAGACATGCTTTTCATAAATTAGAAAGATTTTTTCTAATTTAAGAGATATTGATAAAAACAAGGTTGATTGAATCAGTTAACTCAACTTGAGATTTTCTTTTGCATGATTTGAGAAAAATTAAATAATAAATTATTTAATTTTGTGTGCATGAAGAAGACTTATTTTTAGAAGATTTAGAAGATAAGAAAGCTAATTAAATAAATAAATTTATTTAATTGTTGTGCATGATTTGGAAGAATAAATAAAATATTTGATTGTATTTTATTTTTAGAGATTGAGGGGATTTAAATAATTTTGATTTGATTTATTCAAATTTGGAAGAATATTTTGATTTAATTAAATAATTTAAGAATTATTTAATTGTTTGGAAGAATTTAATTAAATAAAGGATTTTATTTAATTTTGTCTTTAGAAGAGTTAATTAAATATTTTGATATTTAATTTAGAGGAATATGAATCAAATAAATAAATTTGTTTATTTATTTATTGATAGAAGAATTAGAAGAGAATAAATATTAAGAATATTTATTTAGACTGAATCGTGTCATTTTTAGGCGTATACATCTAATAGGCTTGATCATTCCTCCCTCACTTAACTTAGCTAATTCTTGTTGCATTTTTTGCCTTAGGGTAGCATTTAGAGGTCTTTGCTTCTATCTAAAAGGTTTAGCATCTAGCCTCAATGGGATTTCATGTTGGAATCAATCCTCTCTATATGCTTTAAGATCTTCTTAAGGCCATGCAAAAACTTTCTTATGTTTCCTACGTAAGGAAATCGACATTGTCTTGATCTTGGGGTTTAAGCACTTACCTATGTAGACAAGCTTTTACCATGCTTTTGTTCCCACATTCACTTCTTTAAGGTCATTTGGATGCACTGGCACTGACCTTGTGGTTTTCCTATCATTTCCATCAAAGACTCTTTCCAAAGTAACAAGTCCCCTGAGAATTTTGTTTGTTTTCAATTGGATTATCTCAGTTCCAAACACAGTTTCTTTTCCATCTATTGTTTCCATGAATTCCTAGAAATCAATCTCCTATGCCTAGTATTCATCCATGTAATTCATGAATTTATACAGGTCTTGATCATTATTAAAGACCTCTCAGTGATAAATGTTATTTGGGACTGAAGGTGTTGTTAATACTTTCACCTTTGAAATCCCAGCCAAGGTTATGTCTTCAGTTTTGACTGCAACATTAGCTAGGAAATCAACCATTACATTTTTACTTCACTCTATCCAATCAATAGAGAAAGAATCAAACTCTTCTATTGTATCCCATACAACATTTCTATATTGCTTGAGCCTTTTGTTCTTAGAAAAATATTTGGATCTAACCTGGGATACTAGTAACTGGGAATCCCCTAAAACTTTAAGATTCTTGACTCCATGTTTAAGAGCCATATTTAGACCTAGAATTAAAGCCTCGTATTCAACAACATTATTTGTGCATTCAAATCTTAATTTAAAAGATGACCTGAATGCTTCCTTAGAAAGGGATATGAGCATAACTCCTGCTCTAGAGCCTTCCTTGGAACAAGCTCCATCAAACTACATGGACCACAAGCCATCATCATTTGGAGATGACTCAGGACCTTGATCTGATTAATTACCATGATTAGTCTCATTCTGCTCAACTCTAAAATTATCCATAGCAACCTCAAGAAAATATGCTTGATCACCTTCCTCAGTGATGCCTTCCATTATCTAGGGGCATTTCTTTTCTCTATATAGTCTCACTTCTCTATCATCCATGGGAATCATGGCATAAGATGAATCCATTTGGATACTACCACCCATAGTAGAGGCCTATTTTCTATAAAAGATCATTCCATACATAGGAGGGATGTCTATTATGGTAATACTCATCTTGTATTCCTTGAGTGGATAAGCTGCAAGTCTAAAACTTATGTCCTTAATAATCCTAATAATATGAACCTTCCTCGAATCCATAGCAAAACACTTCCCATAAGTTTTAGTACCTTGTAGGACCAATATCTCCATGAGTCCAAGTGACATTATATTGGCAGAGGCACTTGAATCAATCATACATTTTTTTACACATCTTCCCTTTATCATCAAAGTAATGAAGAAGGGGTCTACCTGAGAAGGGTATTTATGCAAAGTGGTTCCCAAATATATCTTTGGTATTTTAGCACTCCATTTTCTAACATCTTTAGACAATATCTTCTTCTCTTTAGACTTCTTCTCACACTCACATGTTGCCCCTATATTATTTGAAATTGCATCATTTATCACAGGCACAACTTTTTCTTTTATGCTCTGGTATCCTCATCATTTCTAACAGAAGAACAGTTACTCTGATTTGACTAAGCACATGGTCCATGTCCAATGGGACATATTTAGATAGTATATTAGGTTGAGCTGCATTAGTCTCTTCAGCAGGATTCTGAAGTACATGATTCTTGTTGTGCTTATCTTCCATAGGGATCCTTTTAACAGGGTCCTTTTCAATTAGTATCTTGGCCTTAGGAAGTGGATTATGTTTCACCACTATTTCCTAGGACTTATTCTATATACCCCCGTCTTTCTTAGGGTTGGGAGAACCCAATCTCTCTTTAATGAAAATGCTATCTACATTTCCAATAGTGTTTCTTTCTCCCTAAATTCTTTTGCTTCTTAAGTTGTAATCACTCTTAACATGAGCAATCTTATATACAATTAGGGTTGTTATTTCCTTGTCATAGGGTCTTCTCAATTGGATGGCAAGCTCTTCTCTGTTTAACTAGAGAACATACTTACTATTCTCCTTATTTATTGGGGAAAATTGTTGCTTACATGCAATGTTTTGTTCTTCCCCTTCTATTGGGATGCTACCTTTGTAGAGGCATTATCATTGATTTTCTTCATTGATGTCAAAGGTAGCTCATATCATGATTAGGAGGTGAGGAGATGGGTTGAGTTGGAATTGGAGATCACTATCAATCAGGGGAAGAGGATACCAAACCTCTTTATATGAAAATATTGAAATGTTGCTTTATGTTTCAAGCCTCTTTCTATGATGCAGGATGTTCTTGTCATTATGTTTCAAGATGTTATGGAATGCCAAGGAAGAGGTTTGTGTGTTCATATGACAAGTTGATAGAATTTATATTTGTTCATTTTCATACTTTACTCCTTACAGGACTTCAATATTATTCTATGTAATGGATGTTTTCAGTTTCAAGCATAGGTTGCTTCATAGTTGCAGGAGGTTGTTTCACAGTTGCAAGAGATGCCTTGTTCAAGTTATGATGGTATTACGCATGGTCCATGCATGACAAGACTTCGTGGAGTTTTGGAGTTGGTTATGTGTTGATCATGCATCAAGACTCAGGCTCATATGTTGTTTGGAATTGCTTCATGTATTTCTTCTGCATCCATGTACTTCATAATGCAAGGCCCATGTTATTGCTTGCCTTGATGTCTCTGTATGCAGTGTGTATTGATGACATGATAGAGTTGTTCATTTGTTGAGACATGTTCACAGGTGATTAGAGGTTATTCATAGGTGATTGGAGGTTATCTTTAGAGTAGTCTTCATGTCATTATGAATTGTGAATCAAGGGTTTGCTCATATCATTCTCCTGACCAGTTAGATGGAAGACTTCATATTGGTTGATATTGTGCCTGTCCATTATTGTCACATTGATCAAAAACACAACATTCATGCTCTTTGTTATATTGACCTTAGGTACAAGCTTGTTGAGATTTCTCAATGCAAAAAAAGCTTGATCAAGTAATGGGTGTTGTCTACAATGCTTCCTTCATGTCAGAGGTATCTCTTTGAAGGACTATGCAGAGTCATCATTATTCAAAGATGCAAAACTTGTCATTTATCCTATTAGGGTTTGGATTGTAAAGAGTTTAAGGAATAAAAACCCTAAATTGATGTTCCTAAAGCTCATCTTAAAAGCCCTAAGTTACCCATCAATTGCTTTATTTCTATTTTTGCATTGACTGTTTGATTCGGTCATATCATAACTTAAATGATGATTAAGGGTAGATGGCTCGTGAGGTGACCAGCCCCAAGAACCTAGGAACACCTGTGTTTCAAAGTTGTTTTAAAATCTTTGGCGGTAAAGTATATCAAATGGTCCAAGATTAAAAAGATGGTGGCGCAAAAAAGTAATCCAATGAATGCCATTAAATTTGCTTTTTGAAGTCCAACAGACACTTCACCATTCTAATTTTGACATGCTTTGTTCTATATAAGGCACAAAATTGATTTTTCTAAAATTATTCATGTACAAAGGGCCAGGAAGTTTTATATCTTGATCTGTATAATTTTTTTCTATGTGAAACATGATCCATATGTTTGCAAAAACATATACCTATGTTAGACATGAGTTTCTAATCTAGAGATATAAAGTTTAAGGATGCAGATGAAAAGATGATAGCCACAAGATCATGCTTAGAGATAGTGAGTAGTTTGTGTAGGTTCTCTTGAGAGATGATGAAGATTTGTGTGTGTTGATCAGAGATAGATAAATCAATGTTTTTTTTAATGAAATGATGAATGGGTTGTAGTGAAGGTATGACTTCTTTTTGAAGTATATTTCCTTTTTGATATAAAGAAGAAGAAAGTGTTTGCAGAATCATATGTTCAAACTCATTCTTTGTTTATATCCTTTTCTTCATTATGAGAAGCCTATCAAAAATCTCTTGATTATGTATACTTGTTGAAGAAGGTATCTTTGTTCATATATGCAAGAGTATGTTGAGTTGTGAATAAAAAAAGTAAAGGTAGTTTTGGGACCTAGTTTTTTGATGGAAATGCAATTGTAGGGATTTGTGTCAAATCAAAATGTTGAAGTCTTCACTATTAGTCCTTATATTTGCACTGATGAATCAAGAGTTCTAGATGTGATCAGGAGTTTATTCTCACCATAGTATATTTTTGTAATCGTGTAATGTAAAGGGTATCATAAGATGAAGTATTGTCATTATCATAGAAACAATGTATCATTATAAGATCTTTTGATCAGTTGAGTTATATGTGTATATAGATTTGTATTCTTGAGTTAATAAACTAGGATAGTCAAGATTTCCATTGTAATGAAATAGAGCAATCCTTTGAATCTTTTTAATCTATGTTAAAGAGATGTAAGGTCATGTTAGTGAGACATAGAATGATCTATTACTAGTGAGGCATATGTATGCCAGTGAGGCAGTGAAAGTGATATAAGTTAGTAAGACATAAAAGCCAGTGAGATTCTGTAATTGGTGATTTTTTTATTAAGCCAATGAGGCATTTACTGAGTGGTTTTTCTGCCCCATGAGGATTTTCCACTCTTGAAATCTTTGTGTTATGGTCTCATTTGATGCATGGTTTGTTTGACCTCCATACTTGAATGTTCAATTCTTTGCACTAGTAGAAAAACATAAATAAATGAGTAAATAAACTACCAAAAATTGGTCATGTCATCAATAGTTTGGTCACGTGATCATTGGTAGTTTATTGCTGGTCATTTATCTCATGACCAAATTTATGACCAAACAAATTTTAGTTATTAATTTAGTCATAAATTTGGTAGTATATTTAGTCATAAATTTGGTAGTATATTTAGTCATCAATTTGGTAGCATATTTAGTCATAAATTTGGTAGTATATTTAGTCATCAATTTGGTAGTATATTTAGTCACGTGACCATTGGTAGTTTATTGCTGGTCATTTATCTCGTAACCAAACTTAATTAGTCATTATAATCATTAATTGCCATCAATTGGTAGTATATTTAGTCATTTATTTAGTCACTGATTTCCATCCATTGGGAGTATATTTGGTCATTTTAATCATTATTTTTCTATCCACTAGTCATATATAAACAACTAGTACATGATAAACATCAACTATGCCATTTTTTATTGATAAACTTCAACAAATCTGGTTACAGGATTGAAACAACAATGCTGGAAAATAATTCACTATATATTCAAACTGTATATAAAATATGTTACAAAGAACTCATTTATTAAAAAATCTTCTCAAAGGATTGAAACAACAATGCTAGAAAATAATTCACTATATATTTAAACTGTATATAAAATATGTTACAAAGAACTCTATATATAGAGTTTTCAAGATAGAGTCTTTTTACAGTATGCAAACTACTAATTTATTATGCTTTTAAAACTGAAAAAAAACTAAAACTAAAGATAAAAAGCCATCAGTGTGAATGCATGTCTTCAGTGATGGCATTATTGCACACAGGGTGGACTATAAATGCATCTAGAAGGCATTGGTTTTGCATTTTCTCCTTGCTCTATACCTGTTCACAATCAAAAAACTCAAAATTTGTTAATATTTTTAAAAGATTTATGAAACTTTGAAATATGAAAAACAAAGTGGGATGATAAGGCATTTTATAGAAATATAGGCATATATTATGAAATTATTCAAGAAGAAATACTTGTAACCATGTATCATCACCCATCATGATCACACATCTTTTATTCTTAATTAGCTATAAATAAATGAAAACTATTGTTTCTACAATCAGTATTCCACATATCTTTTGAGAGAGAACCATGGATTAGCTCAACAAAAATAATAGAACAAGCTTGTAAATTGCAAAAATGGCCCATAGACATTTTGTCAAACAGTTAGCAGGTTATGTAGATTAATCAATATTTCTAAATATTAAAATTAGAACAACTATCGCTCCCTTCTAGATCTTAAACATTTTAATAAATACTTGTTATGTAGATGAAAACATATGGACATTTAATATTATGTACATGTCTTTAAGAATACATAAAACTGTAATCATGACATTTAAGAAAATAATTCACAACATATGTATAATCACATGTATTTAACTTATACATATGGACAAAATGGATTTTTTGAAAAGGCTTTAGAAACTTTCAAGCAAATGTAATTGGTAGGTCTAAAGCCAAATTCCACAACCTTTGCCAGCATCCTCCCTGCTTGTGCCAAAACGGGAGCTTTGGAATAGGGTATGGACATCCATCAAAGCATAATGGAAGGGGGATTTTTGTCATAAATTATAGTTGGAAATGCTCTGGTAGACATGTATGCAAAATGTGGAAGTATAGACAAGACACATGACCTATTTGACAAAATGTCTCAAAGAAATGTGGTCTCACGGAATGCCATGATTGCAAGATTGCACAAAATGGATTTTGCAAGGATGCTCTCAAGATCTTTAAATTAATGAAGCACTCTAGAGCATATCCTAACATTGTAATCTTTGCTTGTGCTCTATGTGTATCCAACTATTTAGGTTTAGTGGATGAGGGTTGTACATACTTAAATCACATGAGTAACCCTTATTGCATTACTCCTACAGTCAATCATTATGTGTGCATGGTTGACCTTCTTCCACGTGCTAGCTATCTTGTGGACAGCCTAAACTTTATCATTAAGATGCTGGTTAAACCTGTGCTGGTTGTGTGGATGTGTTTTCTTGGTGCCTGTAAATCACATTTGAATACAGGGTTAGGAGTATTTATAACAATGTTGCTTTTTGATTTAGATCCTAAAAATGTTGCGACTTATGTTCTTCTCTCAAACATATATGCAGAAGTGGGTAGTTGGGGTGAGGTTCAAATGGTAAGGAGATTGATGAAAGATAGAGGAACTAAAAAGATCCCTGGATGTAGTTGAGATGAAGTTTTCACTCTCAATTTCTTAGTGGACTCTTCATCAGAGTGACCTTTGTGTTTGGCAAGACTATAGTCAGCATCCCCACAATGGCCTGATGCTATGTATTATTGGCAGGACCCTATGACTTCAGTAACACTGATTATGGTCTCTTTGATAGGTCAATGGCAAGTGTGTGCACAAAGTAAAGGCGGGAAAGTCCATATCGGTGGGACCCTATGACTTGGGTAAGACTCCGATTATGGTCTCTTCGATAGCTCGATAGCAAGTTTGTGCATAGGATAAAGGCAGGAAAGTCCATATCAATGGAAGTTGTCTGTTCAGTGGGACTCACTTTATGGTCTCTTCAAAATGCTAATAAGGCAGAAAAATACATATCAGCGAGAGTCATCTGTTCGGTGGGACTCACTTGATGGTCTCTTCGAAAGACCGATGTTGGCAGGACCTTGAGGAGAAAAATGGGATTGGCTACACGATTGATGTTTGACATGGTAAGGCATTAAAATATTTTAAGTAAATGCAATTGAATATACATATACACAGGGAGAGATGTATGTGTAAGCATAGACAAGGCAGGTGAATTGTTTGACAAAATTCCTGAAAGAAATGTGGTCTAATAGATTGCAATGATTGCATGATATGCACAAAATGGATTTGTTGAAAAGGCTTTAGAAAATTTCATGAAAATGAAATTGGTAGGTGTAAAGCTAGATTCCACAACCTTTTCTAACATCCTCTCTACCTATATCAAAATGGTAAGCTTTGGAATAGGGTATGGACATCCATCAAGGCATAATAGAAGGTAGATTTTTGTCAAATATTATTGTTGGAAATGTTCTAATAGACATATATGAAAAATGTGGAAGCACATACAAGGCACACAAAGTGTTTGCTAGAATTCTTCAAAGAGATGTTATCTCATGGAATGCAATGATTGTAGGATTGTACAAAATGGATTTGTTGAACAAACTTTAGAAATTTTCAAGCAAATGCAATTAACAGCTGTAAATCTAAATTTCGTAACCATTGCCAGCATCCTCCCTACATGTGCCCAAATGGGAGATTTGGAATAAAGTATGGACATCCTTCAAAGCATAATGGCCATAGGATACATCAACATTGGGTTCTATTGGTGTCTCATTCTTTGTAGTATCCACCTGACTATTTGAGCTTTCTAAACAATGTCTTTCTATGCTACAGTACCAAGGGCCTGGGGTAAAAGGTAGTTTAGTCATTGAAGGAGGCAACATCTAATTTTGGAGGACTATCCTAGTTTAATTTCCTTCATAGGATTGTCATAAATACTATGACAACCATGAGGGTATGGGCGCTATTTGGAATATTTCTGACAATGCTTGAAGAGTGATAAGAAGTAGATGCTATCACAAACCTAGAAGGTCCAATACTATGACAATAGTCTCAAGAAAGTTCTAATGTAAAGATGAAAATCAGTCCCCCATAAACAATAGTCCTAAAATTTCCACCCCAAGTGTAATCAATAGTGACACAACAAAATGATTTAGTCAAGCATATTTAATCACCACTAGTGTGGGGGTAGTCATAAAACTCCATGGACACTATTGTCATGGACTGTCATATTAAAATAGGCATCAAATCTTGTGATAGTCAAATTTGTATGTAGCCAAAGTACCTCCATAACAATCATATATGAATGATTGTTGCACTTATAGGATCATGAGATCCCCACAAAGAGGAATGCTAAAAATTGCTATATCCATTTATTCAAAGCAAAGTGCTAGTGGAGACACCCACTCATCACCCTAAGATGCAAAACATAGTCAAATAGTAACTACAGTCATCACTGTCATTTCATTTTCCTTTGTCTCTCTCCCACCTTCATGATCTTCCAAATCATGGTTATTATCCAAGGAGGTTGGTCTAAAACTTGATATCAATGATGTTTAGATTTTTTCCATTAGAAGATTACTTCAGAGCTATGAATGTTCCATTTAGGCATTTAAAGATGAGGGTGGATGTCTCAAAGGCTATCACACATTGATTGGACAATAAGGAGATTTAACACCTAGAACTTAAGATTTAAAAGGCATTTCCTATCAACATAGTGTACAATAATTGATTGTGGACATTAGAGATTGCATATGGAAGAAGGACACCTCTATAATCTTATGTGGGTAGGATAGAAGAGCACAAAAATAAGATTGACATGATAGTCAGAAAATCACTAATAGCTCTTTTTAGAGACTGTCATCTTGTTGTGAGTCCAGTTTTATGTGGAATTGCGTAAAGGTTTCATTACAATGAAAATTATAATATGGGCTACCAAGTATGAGCTATCACCTCAACTCAAATTTGTTTACTGATTACATCCATTGTTCCCAATATGGAGGCCTTATTATGGGCCTTTCCTCTATATATTCTGGAAAGAAACAATAATGATAAGGATGTCCCAGTGCTAGTGCTAAGCCTAAAGATCTTGCAAAGTGTGCAAAGCCTGCTACTCAAGGTTCTATGGTGATTATTTGCATGAATGAAATTTAAACCCCTAAAAGGACATCAAATAGAATTGAATTGTTTGACAAAATCGTTGAAAGAAGTGTGGTCTCATGAACTGTAATGATCACAAGATATGCACAAAATGGATTTGTTGTCTTTAGAAAATTTCAAGTAGATGCAATTGGCAGTTGTAAAGTCAAATTCCACAACCTTTGCTAGTGTCCCCCCTGTCTATGCTAAAATGGGATCTTTTGAATAGGGTATGGACATCCATCAAAGCATAATGATAAGGGGATCTTTGCCAGATATTATGGTTGGAAATGCTCTAGTAGACATGTATGTAAAATGTGGAATCATAGACAAAGCACGTGAACTATTTAACAGAATGCCTCAAAGAGATGTCATCTGACGGAATACAATGATTGTAGGATATGTACAAAATGGATTTTGCAAAAGTACTCTAGAACACATCCTAACATTGTAAGCTTTGCTTATGTTCTAGGTGCATGCAACCATGCAGGTTTACTAATATAAGCTTGTAGAAGAAAATATTTTTTTCCTATTTGCAATCTAGCCTGATCAATTAAATGCTAGGTCATTGGTTTGGGGATGGGTACGGGTATGGGTAATTCTTTCTCAAATAGACAACTGGGTACATCAATGGCACCATTCAAGCAATCTCCTCTAGTACGTTGACATTGAAGTTAGAAATATTGTTCTCTAAGAAAAACTTACTTTAACCAGCCAAATGCATGACCCATGTATTGTGTGATTAATTACAATGGAAAAGGCTAACTCTGCCAAAAACAAGCTCATTAGAGAATGCAAATTAACTAGACATCAAAGAATACCAAGACCCAAAGGAGTTATAGATTCCTCAAAAGGAATTGAGAGAATTTGAGAGAAGGAATAGAAAAAACTTTGAATTTTTTGAATTATGGTCGAGTATTGACAATCCATGCTCCGATATTAACAACATTTACTTTAATTTCCCCTACACTAGCATTAACCATATTTAACAAGCCTTAGGAAACACATTCATTCTTTGACCACTGTCTTTGTTTTATCAAATTTAATTGAAGCAGTAAATGCCATCTAGAGCTACTAATCTTTGGAAAACAAACATTTGTTACATGAACAAAATAAAAGGAAAAGATTATTCCACACACTTTGAATAGATTAGCCTCTATGCTTTTTCCCCCAATAAAGAAAATAAAGTGTAAAAATTATAAATTGTAGTAAAAGATTGAGCAATGACCCAAGATCTCAAATAGCTACTACGTATTTCATATTCCTAACATGCAATAGTTGTACAAACTTATATCCCTAACATGTAGTAGTTTCCCACATAAAGCACCTATTAATGATGTATTTTAAACTAAGAAGTCATGTGTTTAAATGGGAATTTGAGAAATGTCACAAATATATGGATTAAAGTGTTTGACTCACAAACCTTTCTCTGAGGAGCTCGCAAATATTAGATCAGCTGAAGTGAGCAAAAGTGATGCCAAATCTAACCATCTACCTTCCACCATGAAGGTTTGGGCCTCATCACAATAATGTATCACTAGAGGTTCTATAACCTACTTAAACAAATTACAAATAGAGCAAGCATTAAAGGGATCAATATCTCCAATAACGTGCAAATATCTATACAAGTAATATATTCACATTGCCTGATCTAAAACAAAACTACAGTTGGTTGGCAATTGTTGTGCACTAATCACCATCCAATATAGTATTTTCACATAAAAGGCGGATTAAATAACTCCTAACCATAAATCATTGAAAATGAAGGAAATGTCCAAAGCAACAGAACTACAAGAACTATTGCCGAGAATAGAGGAATCTAATTATTTCTCATAGAGAGCACTTCCACGAGCCTTAAGCAGAGAAAAATTTATAAAACAAAAATAATAATCATAAATCTAGCACAATTAACAAATCTTTCCTCTTTACAAACAAGAAATATGACTATTGATTACAAAATGCACTAGATACACAACAATTGAAAGAACTAGTTTTCTTACATATTGCAAGAAAAACCTTCAGTACCTACTCCATCTGGTCTCTTTTTAAATAGTTACTTTGGCCTCAAGAGGGCCTCATTTGGAATAAGTATTGTATTGGCCTTAGGTCAGCTTTGAGGCAAAAACATAGAACTCTCTTTTACTAATTATAAACTTTGAGAAATGTTAAAGATATTAGTCATTTGTCTAAGTTGTTGTGGTGTAATGGTAATGGGTAAACTCATAAACATGTGAATTGTGTTCAAGTTCAAATCCCTTCCGCCATAACAAAGAAATGAATAACTCCAATAAAAAGATAGTGAGATTGTGGTGTAATAGTTATTGGGTATGCTCAAATAACAAAAAAATCACTAGATAGTTGGCCCAAAGAGACCAAAAGTTCACTAGCAACAATATTCCACATCATACATTTAAAAAAAAAGTCACACCAAAGTTGTAATAAAGGGCCTAGGAATAAATACTAATCACAACTAGCCAATAGTACCCTGGAATGCAAATGGTAGGTCCTAGGTTGATAGTGGCTAGGGGCCTCAAGCACCACCCAAGTAAGGCTATGGAAGAACATGGTAGAGAACCAAGTGTATAAATTTGAGATCCTAGGTTCAAGTGTTATATGGTACATGCCAAGCAAACATGGCATTAGAGCTAGACATGACACCTTCTTACTAAATCTTGGCAGAAATATTTAAAAATTTTACACTTAGGTCACATTCAAATACACCCTATTGAATGTGGGACATAATCAAATGTATACCATATTCCTTACACCATAACCTTGCTTGTGACACCCTTATTAGGGTTATGGGCCAACTTATTACAGTTAATTTAACCTACTCTCATGAGTATAACTCTTATGATTAAACCTCCAATGACCACTTGGTTGAAATTAACCTATATCCCTTGATCTAAACTTCTCCTAAATGAAGAAGAACCAAACACACAATAACCAGCTTCAAAACATGGAAAGACCTTAACAATTTCATCTACTAGGTTTTTGGTGGAAAGGTTGAATGCTTACTTTAGGTCTTACACCAGCCCACACCATTTCTGTAGTGAAATGAGCCACAACAAGAGTAGCATCATCCTCTGAAGTCTCCACAACCACCATCGTTTTACACAACACTCAGCCTGGATAAGTCAAATCAATAATCAACATCAATTGAGTTCCTAACATGAGCTAGTTTTACCAAACCAAAACAAAAAAACCTAAAAATAATAACCAGGCATAACATATCATCTTCCAGGATGAAAATATAAGGACATAGCTACCAAATCCTTTAGACATGATGTATTTTGTTAGATTCAGGGCAAACAACTAAGAGGGGGGGTGAATCAGTTGTCCAAAACTTTCTTCCAATTAAACATTTAAATCCA
This sequence comes from Cunninghamia lanceolata, assembly GCA_027924645.1. Taxonomy (NCBI): domain Eukaryota; kingdom Viridiplantae; phylum Streptophyta; class Pinopsida; order Cupressales; family Cupressaceae; genus Cunninghamia; species Cunninghamia lanceolata. Next base: position 16,953,197 of record BSBN01000972.1, on the reverse strand, counting down.
CTTTGCAATTCAACAGCATAATAATAAATCAATCATGGAAACATAATGCATTAAATCAAGAGCATAAACACATTAACACATGAGACACCAAGATTTTGACGTGGAAAACCCGGTTAAGGGAAAAACCACGGGGTGACTAACCCAAGTATGTATTCTCTATTAGAAGAATAGAAAGAACAAAATGACACATGCCAATTAGGGCTCACTACTCGAGCACACTACTCATAAGAGGCTCACTGCCTAAAAGAGACACACTGTCTATAGAAGAATAAGTATCACATACTTGAACTAAAGAATAGCATCTTCATCATGCTTAAGTCAGTTCCATTTAAGCCCAAAACCTCTACTCTACCTTTCACTCTTCTCCTCTCTACCACACTCTCATCTTAACAAGATACTTTTGAAATGGATTTCCAATCAATTATTTATACAAGACATTGACTTAGGAATAATCATCTAATTTGGCAAACATCTACAAGAACATCCGTGGGATGTGTAACTCATTCGGTCAGCCAGACTCAGGAAGAACACCATCATCTAGAAGTAATTCTTCAATTGCAAACTTAAACTTCAATGTGGACCACAAAAATGAACTGGACATGATTCAAAGACCTCCACAAGCTTGCCTAAATCACCAAGAACATCAACACTACATCTTCTTACTGAAATCCTTTTCTTCTTCATCTGGAACCTCAAGAACATAGTCTATCATCACTGTCACAATGAAATATATGCTTGGGGACCTCTAGACCATGAACCAATTGAGTTGACACTTCTTAAGGACTTCCTAAACACTCCACCAAATCCACATAATAGGATAATGCATTTCCAGATCTCACCGTACCTATCTGTATTACTCTGTCACCTCTGAACACCTACCAGAACTAGTTTTACTTGAGCGGCCACAACTTATTTAGATCTTCATACGGACCTCTAAAATCTTTATTGTAACCTTAAGACAAATATCTACAAACCCTTTGAACTGCATCCTCTGATCCTCATCTTAACTAGGACTTTTACCTTGTTGTCTTCATTGTTCCTGATATGACCAATTTTCTCAATATCCTCAACAAATAGTTCATCCAATCCTTATCATTAATGCAACAGGAGCATGTTGACATCAATGACAACACTGATTAAGTCCATACTTGCAACAATCTCCCCCTTTGTCATTGATGGCAACATATGATGTGAAAAACTATTTTAACGATCAAGACAGGAACTTTCCTTTATTGACACAACTCCCCCTATCACCAACAACCATTCACAAGTCTTATCTTCCTTTACTGCTCCCCCTTTGATCAACAACCACTTGTTTTTCACGTCTTCTCTCCCCCTTTGACATTAATGGGAAAGGGCACATACTTGCAACTTTAACACTTCAGAATCATACCAGCTACTCCCCCTGAGTAGCAGCTTCCCAAACATCAATCCGGATCACAAGATATAACTATGAGATCCACTGGACTGATGCACATCAGTGCACCTTAGTTCATCACCGGAGGGGTAATAACCCCTAACTTCTCCCTGAGATACTCAAAAGAGTCCTTAGGTAGAGGTTTAGTAAAGATATCTGCAATCTAATCCTTGGAAGGCACAAACTCTAATCTAACTTCATTCTTGTTCACTTGCTCTCTCAAAAAGTGAAACTTGATGGATATATGTTTGGTCTTTGAATGCAACACTGGATTCTTTGAAACATTTATTGCACTTGAATTATGACAGAAGATTGTGATAGGTTCTTCATACTCCACTCCCATGTCTCTAAGAATTTGCTTCATCCACAAGACTTGAGTACAACTACCTGCTACTGCAATATATTCTACTTCTGCAGTGGACAGAGATATTGCCTCTTGTTTCTTGCTCAGCCAAGAAACCAATCTCTTTCCCAAAAAGAATGCTCCATCACTGGTACTCTTCCAGTCATCCACATCTCCTTCCCAATCTACATCTGTATATTGATGAAGAGAGAAATTATGATCTTTGGGATACCCCAAACCATACTCAACTATCCCTTTTAGATACCTAAAAATCCTCTTGATTACCATGACATGAGATTCCCTAGGATCAGCTTGGAATCTAGCAACAAGACCAACAACATGCATAATATTGGGTCTATTTTGAGTGAGATACAGTAATCCTCCAATCATTGACCTGTATTTTTTCTTATTATCCTTAGGAGAGTCATCATCTTTGCTCAATTACATCTGGTTGCCATGGGAGTACTCATTGGTTTTGAGTCTTCCATCCCAAATTTCATCAACAATTATTTCACATATTTGGTCTAAGAAATGAAGATTCCTTTCTTAGTTTGAATGATTTGCAAACCCAAGAAGAAATTCATTTCCCCAAGCATGGACATCTCAAACTCACTTTTCATTTGATTTGCAAAAGTTTTACACATACTATATCTTCCTCCAAAAATGATATCATCAACAAACACTTCAACAATTAAGATGTTTTCATGATCAATTTTGAAATATAAATTACTGTCAGCAGTACCTTTGTTATAATCAATCTTCAAAAGGTGCTTATCCAATCTTTCATACTAGGCTCTTGGGGCTTGCTTCAGTCCATACAGTGCTTTCTTCAACTTGTAGACCATATCACCATGATCAAACAATTGAAATCCATCTATGGAGCCCTAGGAGTAGACAACTATCTTTTTATTCCATGTTTCTCACATAATTCTATGAACTCACCGGATGTGAATTCTCCACCTCTATTAGACCTCAGACATTTTAATTTTAATCCAGTTTCATTCTCTACCATAGCCTTGAATATTTTGAATTTCTCAAGAGCTTCTAATTTCTCTTTCAGAAAAGTTACCCACATCATCTGGGAGTAGTTATCAACTAATAACATGAAGTATCCATCACCTTGCACACTTCTAATTCTTTCTGGACCACACAAATCATTATGAACTAAGTCTAATAATCTGGTAGAAGATTGTTCCTTGCTTTTTAGTGAGACTCTACTTTGTTTACCCAATAGAGATTCCTTGCACAAGCTATTTGTAGGTTTCACCAATTTTGGAAGATCTCTTACAGCCTGAGTATTTCTTATCTTGATGATATTATCAAAATTCACATGACACATCCTCCTATGCCATAACCAACTTTGATCAATTTTCACAAATCGACAACTTTTACCAGTACCAACTAAATGGAAGATGTTACCTTTTGTTTGGGTACCAGATGCAATCTTTGTTCTGGAACTTTCAAAGATCTTGCATTTTCCACTCTTGAATCTAAGATAACAGCCTTTGTCCACCAACTGTCCAACACTAAGAAGATTGTGCTTCAATCCTTCAACATATAGTACATTACCGATTTTGTTCTTTCCATCAAAGGAAATAGTTCCTGTACCTCTGATTCTACTAGTAGAATTATCACCAAACTTTATCACTTCTCCTTCATACCTTTCCAAATCTATGAACTTATTTTTGTCACCTGTCATATGGTGATAGCATCGACTGTCAATGACCCAATCATCCTTTTCTTCAACTTGGGTAGCCAAAGCTCTTTCTACAACTTTATGATTGACAGATTCAGAGGGCATTGGTTCTTCTTCCTTGATGGCAATAAACACCCAATCACTTTTGGATTTGTTTCCTATCTCTAATTCATCATTTGTTACTCCTTCATTATCATCTTCTTCATGAACATAGTAACAATTCTTTTGGAACCTTGCTCTGTTAGGATTTGGCCTTGAAAATATTTCCAGACATCTTGAGGCAAAATGACCAATCTTATTGCAGTTAAAACACTTAAAAGGCAATTTTCGTTCATACTTACCGGATCCTCTTGGTAGTCTTTTTACAAAAAGGACTTCAAGTTGAGCAGTTTCTGCTTCTTCTTCTTCTAGGTCTTTTCTTGCTTTTTCATACCATGATATTTTCCTTGAAGAGTTCTCTCATGGATCAAACCTTTGTTTCTCTTTTACAGATGCACTGGCTTTGAATGCAAATTCAGTTTTGGGGGGGTCATCTCCAAACTCAGTCAATTCAAATGCAACCAATTTACCAACCAATTGATCTCTTGTGACAGTTGTATAGGCTCTAAATTCTTCAATAGCAGCAACCTTGATTTTATAAGAAGCAGGAAGGGATCTGAGTACTTTGCCAACAATCTCATCTTCATCTAAGACTCCAACAGCACATCTAATCCCACAAACAAGCTCATTTACTCTTGGCATAAAAGTAGTGATATTTTCATCTTCTCTCATCTTCAGATTTTGAATTTTCCTTTCAGACTTTATAGCCTTGTACATTTAACATACTTGTCTCCTTCATGTAGAGTTTCCAGTTTTTCCCAAATCTCAAAGGTAGTTTGTAGGTTAACAACATTTCAAAGCTTTGAATCAAACAAGGCACTTAGAAGAGCTTCTTTAATCCACAGATTGTTTTCAACATCTGTGATTTCACTAGGGGATTTTGGGCCACCCTGTGGAGGAGTATACTTTGTTGAAGCCATGTTCCAATACTGCATTCCCATACATTGCAAGTGACATTTCATGCAACTTTTCCAGAGATTAAAATTGGTTCCTTCAAACTTTGGACTATCCTTCTTGTAGGATGACATCCTGGATCTCCTCAAGTGGTTACGCTCTTTTAGAAGAACTTAGCTCTGATACCAATTGTTAGATTCAGGGCAGACAACTGAGAGGGGGGGTGAATCAATTGTCCAAAACTTTCTTCAAATTAAACACTTAAATCTACTTTGCAATTCAATAGCATAATAATAAATCAATCATGGAAACATAATGTATTAAATCAAGAGTAGAAACACATTAACACATAAGACACCAAGATTTTGACGTGGAAAACCTGGTTAAGGGAAAAACCACGGGGTGACTAACCCAAGTATGTATTCTCTATTAGAAGAATAGAAAGAACAAAATGGCACGTGCCAATTAGGGCTCACTACCTAAGTACACTGCTCACAAGAGGCTCACTACCTAGAAGAGAGACACTATCTACAGAAGAATAAGTATCACATACTTGAACTAAAGAATAGCATCTTCATCATGCTTGGGTCAGTTCCATTTAAGTCCAAAACCTCTGCTCTGCCTTTCGCTCTTCTCCTCTCTACCACAATCTCATCTCAACAAGATACTTTTGAAATGGTTTTCCAATCCCTTATTTATAGAAGACAACTTAGGAATAATCATCTAAGTCGGCAAACATCTACAAGAACATCCACAAGATGTGTAACTCATCTAGTCAACCAGACTCAGGAAGAACACCATCATTCAGAAGTAATTCTTCAATTGTGAACTCAAACTTCAATGCAGACCACCAAAATGAACTAGACACGATCCAAAGACCTCCACAAGCTTTCGTAAATCACCAAGAACATCCACACTACATCTTCTTACTGAAATCCTTTTCTCCTTCATCCAAAACCTCAAGAACACAGTTTGTCATCACTGTCACAAAGAAATAGATGCTTGCGGACCTCTAGACCACGACCCAATCGAGTTGACACTTCTTAAGGACTTCCTAAACACTCCACCAAATCTGGAGAATAGGATAATGCATTTCCAAATCTCATTGGACCTATTTGTATTACTCTGTCACCTCTAAACACCTGCCGGAACCGGTTTTACTTAAGCGGCCACAACTTCTTTAGATTTTTATGCAAAGCTCTAAAATCTATACTGGAACACCTTAAGACACATATCTACAAACCCTTTGAACCACATCCTCTGATCCTCATCTTAACTAGGACTTTTACCTTTTTGTCTTCACTATTCCTGATATGACCAATTTTCTCAATATCCTCAGCAAATAGTTCATCCAATCCTTATCATTAATGCAATAGAAGCATGTTGAAATAAATGACAACACTAGTTAAGTCCATACTTGCAATAGTATTTTGCATAACCCAAAGCTGTAAACATATAAATAATTTTTTATTTAAAACTTATATTCAAGTTTGCATTACTTATAGTTTAGATTACAAGGGCAGAGAATGAAACACATGAAACTATGACTCTAAGAATGAGTAGAGAAAATACAAACACAAAATCTTAAAAAACCAAAACCCTCGAAATCTTAATAGGGTTATTGGTTTGCCCCAAAAAGACAATTGAAATAAAATTGCCACCCACACCCCAATAACTACTATGTTTTATGCACTTGACCCCCCAATTAAAATTTAAAAAGAACCAATATATGTATTATACCAACCTAATAAATTAACACAAATGCACCAATACATGTTCACAAGATTTGTACATGTTCACAAATGCACCAATACATGTTCACAACTCTAATAAATTAACCAATGAAATTAAGACAAGTGCACAAATGTGATGGTGAGTAGTTACTGGCACATTATTGCACATGTATGGGGTGACATGTTGAAATGATGCTTTTTCAACCCATGTGTACATAACACATCCTACAGGGAAATGTATAAGTGCCCAAAAGCTGAAAGAATAGATTTAAGCTCTTCGGTCACATACGGAAGAAAACCAAAAGAAATCATCGAAATCTGATATGTCTAGCTATGATCTTGACATGCACAAAGTTAGGGTGGGTGGCTACTGGCCCCTCTCCCTTATTATGAAATCAGATGAAATATTATGAATCTCAAGTGGTTTCAGGAAGACATAGTGATGTCGGGCTGACAAAAGAGAGTGTCTCACCAATACAACAATGAAACTACCAAAGACAAAAGACATCAGCGGAAATGATGAATATCGTTGGGATATAAATATGATTCCCAACGATACCTTGAAAGAAATCAATGACATAAAGAAAGCATGGACCTGAGATATAATAAATTATTTCTAGGAACATATATATGCAAGTAGTAGACAAACATCTACACATCTAATCTAGTGTCAGCATATGAATCCGTCTAGTAGCTAGGGATCAACATATAATGTTGATAATGAATTAAGCAATTGTGATCACAAAATAAATGGGCCTTACAATGAGGTTGGGCCTTACAACTACTAATTGATTGAATTTTAGTTGACAAATCCAATATATCTCATATTTTGCTAAGAAAACTAAACAAATTTCTTCATAAGTATGCACAATGTACTAGATCATATTGAAGAATATATTTGGTTTTAATATAGTTTACTTATACTAAGATCTACCATAGTATTATGATCAAATTGGAAAGAAAAAAGAATAGAGGAGTAATAGTCATTTATTTAGTCATTTTTATTTGTTTGACCAACTATTTAGTTGTGTTTTTTGCCGGATGACCAAATGAGTCATTTATTTAGTCATTTCAACCGATTACCAAATTAGTCATTTAATTAGTCATTTATTCCATCATTTGTTTAGTCATTTCAACGGATGACCAAATTAGTAATTTATTTAGTCATTTACAGCTGTGTTACAAAAAAAAAATTGGTCACGTGACAAAGTTTTAGTCACTTGGTCATTTATTTGCCATATTTCTACTAGTGTTAATGCACAATTTCTTTCTTTGATAAAGCTTTAGATCAGCATCATTACTTTCTAATTTTTAAAGTTTAATATAAAGTAAATGATGTGTTTTTATCTACAACACTGATTCACCCCCCTCTTAGTGTTGTTTGTACTCCAACAAGTGGTATCAGAGCATAGGTTCCCTATAGAAGTCTAACCATCTTGGGTAGTGTTGGAAATAGGGATAACAACTAAGAGGAGGGGTGACTTAGTTGTCATAAAAATTTTGGTGCTTGCTGCAGTTAATTCTTCTTTACCACTTCTTAATAGATTAATGATATAACCATGAAAAGAAAAAATCAATAACACATGAGTAGAAACAAAATTAACACACTTGACACCAAGATTTTTAATGTGGAAACCCAGTTAAGGGAAAAACCATGGTGGGGGTTAACCCACAAAGATTATACTCTATTAAAAGTATTACAAAAAGGGAAGGCACATGCCTTCAGGGTCACTACCCCAAGCTCACTGCTCAAAAAGAGGCTCACTGCCTACAAGAATGATTATGAAAGGATTATAGATTGTTTGAACTGATGAATAGCATCTACCAATGCAAGAATTTAGTTTCAGTTAAGCACAAAATACTAATCCTACACACTTCATCATTACTCTGCATTGTTTACTGTTCTATCATAATCTAGACCTTAGGTATCTTCTCTTTCGTACTTCTTAGCTTCTCTTTTCCCACTTACTTCATATTCACATGCCAACATGCCCAATACACTTGAATCCATTGGCTATATATATTTGCCTCAAGAAATTCAATCACTTTTCTATCGGCCTTATGAAGAACTTAACAAACATTACAAGTACTTAGTTCTGTCAGCTAAAATCATACACCAATATTGATGCATTGTAGAAATAACACTTGCAAGTCACCATAAATCTTGGACACTAACATTATATCTCATAAGAAACTCACCAAAATAGTTCTACTAGATCCGCATAAGGATCTAACACAAGTCAGCCTGTTCTTTACTGAATTGTTCTGTCATATTAGGACCCAGTACTCAAATGCTCATAACTTTTAATCCCTTTGTCATCAGAGGCTGAGATCTTGGATTTAGATTGTCATGACATTCCTCTACACTTCCTTAGATTTGTAACACACAATGATTAACTGAAGAGATCTACTGACCAAAATATTAAACTTTGCCACATACCCTGTTCCTGTCTATTCAGACTTAACAAATCTTGGAACTAACTTCAGATATAATCTGATACTACATTGTAGATGTGTGGAATGGACTTAGTTTCCATCAATGACAACATATGACATGCCTTGCACTGTCTCTTGCCAACAATCTCCCCCTTTGGTATTGATGGAAACACTTAGTGAAAAATTACTAAGTGTCATGACTGACTCCCCCTACTGTGTACACTTATATATTCTTCCACTGCTCCCCCTTTGATGGATTCTTCATTTTTTTTCATTTTTCATTGTCTCTCACTCCTCCTTTGACATCAATGGCAAAGAGTGATATTTGTAAACCAAAATTTACACAAGAAATTTCTATACAAGTTTGCATATATACAAATAATCCATGTATTATATTTACATGAACTTGAGAATTTCTACAAAACTATTTTTCAACTGCACAAGTTCAGAGGCCCAACTTATTTTCATGCCATCCAAAAATGAGATGTGCCCACTTAGTAGAAATGCATGTGTTTCTAATTTCTTCAGATCCGAAGGATCACCTATCTGGACTCCAACTTGAGCTTCTGATAAAGCAGTAAACATTGTTTCTAACTTGGGGGCAATCACTCCCCAGAGTTCACACATTCTTTCCACAATATTAATTTTTTCTTTAGAAAGTTTCTTTATTTCATTAGTCAAGATAATTGCTTGACACTTTTGACTTACCAGAGAAACTGTTAGAGGATCAAAATTTTGAGATAGATTCAACAATCTTTGTTCCCACTCCTTTATCTTATTCTCAATAACCTCAATAACTTTGGGCCAAGATAGAAAAAATTTGTAAACATCACCTCTTTCATTAAGAGCATTTTGAATACTCTTTATACTAATATAAAGTGCCTTTCTGTCATTTTCTATTAGACCCTTTAGCTCACTAAATCTCTTATCCATAAATTCATTCTAGATTTTAATCTCTGCAGACTTCTCAAAGGACTCAGTGTGTACTTATAGAATTTACAAGGCTCTTCAGATTTTTGGAGGGAGAATCAGATGGATTCTTCTATAAAGTAGGCATTATCTTCTCCAATATACCAGATACAAGGCCTAATAGTTCACTATCCTCTCTGTAAGTTTTCAATATCTTTTCTCTTTCCTTGGCTTGTGTGAAAGATGTTATCTTTATCATTTGGTCTAGAGAGAGAGTATCTAGGTTGATTGGTCCTTGAATTAGATCTAGTTTATCAAACTCTAGCATTTCTTTACTCAAGAAACTCTTCACTGTATTTGCAGTGTCTCTTGCCACAATTTTTGGACCACCTTCCTTTCCTTGAGTTTTCTCAGTGTTAGTATTAGGACTATTTTGTTTGGGTGCATTAACATTTGTACCATCTTCTTCTACTTTATCTTCCTTACCCTTGACTTCTTCTTCTTCTTGGTTCTTAGCCTTTTTTATTTCATCTTCTTCAATCCTCAATGAGTCATCTTCAATTTGATCATTTTCTTCTATATTGATCTATGTATCTTCTTTGTCAAAATGATCTAGAATAGTTAGAATACTGCTTTCATCATAAATTTCATCTATCATATTTTCATCTTCATTGTTCATTGTTTCCTTTTTCTAGAATAGAGGAGTCATCTAACTCAGTTTGTTGCTCATTGATTTTCAATTCTTCAACATTTAGTATTGAGGAGTCAATTCCATCATCGGTCTCTTCTTCAACAATAGGAAGATTGTGTCTTTTCAATGCATTCAGGAGAATATATTGAGTATATTTTGACTATTTCATATGTTTCACCAAGCATGAGTTTATTCATTCTCTTCTTTCTCCTAAAGTCATTCTTCACTTCCTTCAATATCGTGTTCATCTGATCTAGAGTAATCTAAGGGCATAGGTTTATCAACACCTACTCCCTAATCTCAATGTTTTTACCTTTAGAATTTTCTTTTCTTAACTCCAAAATATCTGTAAGACTTCTTGTAATTTTAGAAGTTATTTCAATCAAAGCCTTATTGTAGATGTTTAGATATTTGACAGTGGCTTCCTCTAGGACCCTCTTATCAACATCACTATAATGATCAAAGAATTTAGTCATTGGCCTTAAATTCCCATCTATAGTGACTAATTTGAAGGTGTCATCCACAGAGAGAGTAGGCTTTTCAACAAATATTTCAATCTTTTGTGTCTTGCTTGTCCTTCTGCTTCTAGAGGTTTTTTCTTTAGTTACCTTGGTTGTATTTGTACCTGAGGTCTTCAACTCCTTGATCTCAATATCAGAATCAGTTTCTTCTTCATCATTTTCCATGCTTTTATAAGTTTGGGTGGCCTTAGTTTTTACTCTTTTCCCTTCTTTTCTAGATGATTTTCCTTCATATTTCTTAGGATTTGCAAGTTTTGGGAAAATAGGGACAGTTGCAGAGCTTCTCGTAGTTCTTGATACGGAGGAGGATTCTATTGGAGCACTTCCTTATTTCTTATCCCACTTCTCCTTCTCTACCTTTTCAGTTCTTTCCCTGAATTGCCTCATAGCTTCCTTTGTGAGGCCTAGATTCTTGGCCAACTACTCAACTTCTTTTCTTACTTTCCTATTGATTTCAGGTTTTCTGAGCTCAACATGTAGTTTTACACTTAGCTCCTCATATGTCCCAAATCTTTCAACTGTTGAGTCTTTTGGCTTGCTCAAAAGGTGTTGAGCATACATATTCAAGATTTTCTCATCTACCTCATACCCCATGGGCATGATCCAAATAGTTATGGGTTCTATTGCTTCCATTAAGCATTGATCAGTGTCAACCATAAAACATATTTCATTCTAGTACTTATCAACAATTGATTTAGGGATTCTTTCTCTGGAATGCATCATATTCTAAAAATTCTTGAAGTATCCCTAGATTGTAGTTTTTGTGCTTTATAGTCACCAATGTTGCATAGACAATCTCTTATCTGAATAGAAACTAGCTCGTTATTAGTCCGGTGTACACCTTTTACTCCAAGTACCTCATTCATAAAGTAGAAAATGAACATAAAACCAATATACCATATTTAAAGGTGTTTTTCTTATCTTTATTAATTTTGTTCAAGTTCTCAATTAGTTGGTTCTGCAATAATTCACACAAGTCATAATCTACATTTTCCTTTAATATTTTGTATGTAGCATAAATGGCTATTCTAGAGATAGAGTTCTCCCTATTGGAATGATAAATTTTGTAGCCAATTACCATTGATGCAAACTTGACATCTGGATCAATAATATCATTGATAGTCATTGCCCTTTTATCAAATTTGGCACTGGTTGCATTAGTTATAGTTTGGTTCTTCACAAATTTTAACATTGGTAAACCGCTGGTTGAATTCATTCCAATCACAATCGTGATAGCATCCTTTGTAATTTTGAATGGTTTCAACAGCCACAAAAACTCATCATGCATTCAACTTAAAACATACCTGACCCATGTTGATAATTGAAAGGGGGGGTGAATCAGTTATCTTAAATACTTTAACTTTATGTTCTTCCTTAACAACTAGTGCAGCATCAAATCACATAAGCATGCATAACCATGAAAGTAGAAATGAAATCAAGACACATAACACAATGATTTTGACGTGGAAAACCCTGTTAAGGGAAAAACCATGGGGTGACTAACCCAAGATTGTATTCTCTTTTAAAATAATAGAAGTACAAAATGGCACTTGCCAATTAGGGCTCACTACTTGAGGACACTGCTCACAAGAGGCTCACTGCCTACAAGAGACTTACTATCTACAAGGTATAAAAAAATAACAAGGTGATTGAACTGATAAGAAGCATCCACATATACTGAGGTTCAGTTCTGGTTAAGCTCAATACACTGATCTACTACACTTCATTCTTTCTCTTCTTTGGTGCTACTATCCTATCACATACCGAACCTGTATAGTTGCTTCCACACTACTTCCTACTTTTCAAAACACAACACAATACACCACACACACCTTCACATCTAAATCCATTTGGTATATATATCCGTATAAAGGATTTCAACATCTTTCTAGTCGGCATCTGGAATACTCAATATTTTCCCAAACGCTGATCTATCGGCTGAATCCTTGCATACTAAGTGATGCGTATCAAAGAGATACTTGTAGAAGTCATCAATCATGTCACCTAACCATGAATGATCCATATTATCACCCAGATTTTCACCCTTTGCCATAGCTATAAAACTTTAGCAATCTGGAGTAACATGGGAATGATCTCTAAGTGTGGGACTTTTCTAAATGAGATCAGACCTTTGGAGAAGGCTAACTTCCTTTACTGGTTATCACCTAAAACTACTAAATCTTCAGAAGAAAAGGGAGGAGGAATGATTTTGAATGAAAGATGAAATGGAATAACTTGAAAAGTAAAGGGTGATCCACCAAGTTACGTAAAAGAACTCCTACAGCACTGAGAAGATGCACAGGATAACCAAATACAACAAGTATGACATACACAGATTTAATTGATCCTAGTAAAGGTGAGAAACAAGATGATTGAAAGGAACAATATGTTCATAGGCAAACATATGCAGATTCACATTAAACTAAAACTCAATCCAAAGAGGCAAAAAATAACTTGCATATATTTAATGGAAAGGCAAAGTTACAGTAGCAGAAAGCTCTATTTGGAAACAAAAAAACCTCAATGCTCAAAAAATTTCCAACCTTATTTACAACATTCGAATGCATATATATAGCATTCCAAAAAAATACCCTAAGTCGGTTACAAAATTTGCTCTAGGAGCTGTAGCAAAAAAATATTTGCCTGAAGGGAGGTTCAACTGCAAGGAGTTATGGTGCAAAAGATCTGGAACTAGGATAGGTGGGAGATATTCTGATCTTCAATGCAAGCAGCTGGATCATCGATATGCACCCCTAAAATGATGGAAGATATTTTGGGCATTGAATGCAAGTAATTTCCATGTCTATCTTCGACAAATATCTGCATTTGCATCTGCAAAAGTCACTGAAACATCTAATTACTGGAATATGCAAAACTAGATCCAAAACTTGAAAGTGAGAAAATCTTACTAAAAACCCTGCCAAACGAAAGAGGAGACAAAAATGAGCATTTTTGCCTCTTGCAGCATGTTGAAATTTGCCAGGATGAAAGAGATGCAGGCAGTCAAAGTTTTGGTCAACCACATGTATATATTGCTTTGCATCTATGTATATATCGCTTGAATTTGCCGCCTGAATCGACATCTAAAACCTTCTCTGCAACTCCTTTTGCATATGCCAAGCACTTTGAATATCGGGCTATGAAATGTCCTTGTATGTTCAAAAGTATGTCACCTCTTTGTATTTCGGATTTGTATATTTAAATATACAAGCGAAACATGGATACAAAACTTGTACATACAAACATGCATCTGACCCTTTGCATCTCACATTGTACATGACCTTTGTATGTGCAAACATATAAAGAGAACATACATACAAAAACTTGTATCAGTACCTGTGTATGTTTCTTTGTATCTACGACTTGTATATGCATACAATCGCATTTGTATGTGCAGGGCCCACCTATTGTATGTTAACTTTGTATCTTGCCTTGTATATCGAAACATACAAGCAAACATACAAGCAGAAGATACATGCAAAGCACTTGCCATGGCGCACCCCACTAGTTGTATCTCCTTTGTATCTGCAAACATAGAAGTCGCAGACTCCAAAATGACCATTAGCCATATCTGATTTCCCTGTTGGGTCCTACTTGTATCACCCTTCTTTGTATATTTATTTCTATGTTCAAATATACAAAGCACTTATACATACAAGCCAGACTCGACACTTGAATTTGTCAGAATTAACTTCTGGGTTGGGTCCGACTTCTATGTATCCCTTTGTATGTAGGCTTGTATGTCGCAATATACAAAATGCAACATGCATACCGCAGACCTCAAATGGTTATGGAGCGGATTGGAATTGCTATCAGGTCAGCCTTGTATCTCTTCCTCTTTGTATATTGCCCTTGTACATCTGACTTGCTTCTTTTCTTTGTATGTCGCCAGTATACAAACGCCTTTGTATATCGTGGACCACACCATTTGCACATTCAGCCTTGTATATTCAAATGTATATTGCCGATATGCAAAAGGTTTTGTATGTGCCCCTTGTACCTAACCCTTTGCACATTCATCGCTGATGCATCTACCTGATATATATTCTGCCTTGCACTTTTGCGGGCCCCACCAAATGTATGTCAGCCTTGTACATTTTTCCTTGTATGTTTTGATTGTATGTCAGGAACATACAACACAAAATATACGTTCTCTTTTGTTCATTGCGCCAATGCACATGAACTATAGCCGATGCATATTATCTTTGTATATCAGCCTTGCATGTTGGACTTGTATGTTGGTGATATACATTCCACTATACATTCCCACTTGTATGTCAACTTTGTATCTTAGGCGAAAGTCATTTGTATGTCCTACCAATATACATTGCAAAATGTGCATTCATCCTTGTATGCTTACCAATTGCATCTAGCCCTTTGCATATTGTGAATGTATGTTCCAAACATACAATGGTGAATGTATATGCGAATGTACATTCACAATGCATATTGAAATAGAAGTATGAAACTAAGAAATCCCAGCGATAGAAAATACTTGAAGTTAAAAGATTTCTAGGTTTTTATGGGTTTTTTGCAAAGATTCTTGATGTGAGATTTTTTGGGATTTTTGGCAAGGAATAGCATAATTATTTGAAGGATTTAAGCCTATAGGGATATTTCCTAAAATATTTTCAAGGAAAATACAAGGTGAACTATTTGGCTCAGGATAGACGAAAAATAGGTCAACAATTTGGACACCTCTATGGGATGTTTGCCTGCTAAACAATTAGACTAGTGACCTTAAGCATCCATTGGGCATGGAGTCATACCAAAACTAAAAATATATCTTTGACAAATAATTCTAACCTTAGCAACTCAGGATATTAGCAGTGAAGAACATCTTAAAGACCAAACCAAGACAAAAATGTTGAAGGCAACCCCTCCAACTATGCTAGATAGCACTTAGGGAAATCAAACAAAAGGGATCTAAACTATTGTGCAGCATTACTTATTGGAAGCAAGAAATCTAATCTACTAATCTTCAAGACTCATACCTCAAAACACTTCTTCAAGTGTATCCCATTGACTAGGATAGGCAAATTTTGTCCATCCATATTTGATAACTGAAATGCATTGTGCTCCTTGCATTCAGTGATGAGAAATGGGCCACTCCACATGTTGTCAAACTTGGAGTGCTTTCCTAGTCTACTTTTCAACTCATCCCATTTGAGCACCATATCACCCTCCCTAAAGATTCTGGGAGTGGCCTTCTGATCAAAATTTCTTTTGGTCTAAAGCTGATGATACTCCATAGTTTTCATAGCCTTGTCTCTGATTTCTTCAAGCTCCATAAGTTGAGCATATCTGACAGCCATGGGATCCTCTCCTTCAAACATCTCCAGCTGATTTATGATATCAAGTACTGACAACTCCATAGATATGGGCAATCTTGCCTCTTTCCCATAAACTAACATATATGGGGAATTCACAATAGACCTCTTGGGAGTTATTTTGTCTGCCCATAAGGCATATTTCAGACTAGTGTGCCAGGGCCTCTAGTTGTCTTCCATTGATCTTTTAACAATCCTTATGAGGCTCTTATTTGTAGATTCAGCCAAACCATTACCATGTGGGTAATAATTTGTTGAAGTATTCAAATAGATCCCATTCTTAACAGCCCAGTCAGTTATCTTTAATCCTACAAAGGCTAAAGCATTGTCTGAGATAATTGACTCAGGCACCCCAAATCTAGGTATCAAATCTTGGTAAAAATTCAAAATAGTATTTCCATTTGATTCCTTCAGAGCCACTACTTCAGTTCACCTTGTGAAATAGTCTATAGCTGTAAGTATCCACCTGTGGCCTACACTTCATGGTGGATTAATGGGACGTACAAAATCAATGCCCCATCTCATGAAGGGTTGTTCTACTTGAATTAGTTGTAGAGGTAAAGCTGGTAGCCTTTCTTTGCCTGCAAATATGGCACATTTAACACATTTTCTAGCCCATGCATGGGCATCCTTGCATAAGCTGGGCCAGTAATATCCCACTCTCATTATTTTCCAAGCAGTAGTCCTTGGAGCAAAGTGACCCCCTGCTATTCCATCATGAAACTTGTGTATGAGGAAAAATTGATTAAATCTAAACTAAATAAAATCAAAGAACCCAATAACATAAAGAAAATGAATTTAAATAAAAGCCATGACAAATAATCAATGAAATAAAGACTTTTACCGAAATCTATATTGTTCCCTTTGGATTGAATGTGGATTGCTCAATGAAGTTGTGAAGCCATAGCTGCAACAAGCAAGTAGTGTGCTCAAGAGATCAATGTCAAAAGATTGTGATAGTGCTCAATCGATGCGTTTTGTATGCTCGAAGCTCTGTTAAGTATACCTGAGAATATGATCGAAGAGAGAGGCTCAATGAAGGAGATGAGGGGGGTTTATATAGGTTTCAAATAAGATCAATCAACGGTCCAGATAATTCAGAAGAATCAACGGAGGAGAATAGTTAAGGAATGTGCAACGAATGAGAAGAAGACATGTGTCTTGCTTTCTTTTACATGAGAGGAGTTATCAAGAATAGAAGAATGAGTTAACTGAAGAGATAAATCAATTAAAAGAATAAAGCAATCAGTTAAGTGATTTAAAACAAGAAGAAGAGATTTGCATGAGAAAAGAAGATATTTTGCTTTATTAAATATAGAAATATTTATTTGATGAGCAAGAAAGCTTGAGTTATTTTAGAGATAACTCAAATTTAGAAGAAAAAGCAATTTAAATAAATAATTGATTTATTTAAATTTAGAGAAGATATTTTGGGAGAAGTAATTAAATAATTAGAATTATTTAATTTAGAAGATTTTAGAAGAAAATTAAATAAATAAATTTATTTAATTGTTGTGCATGATTTTGGAAAAACAGAAGATTATAAATAAAATATTTGATTTTATTTATTTTTAGAGGATTGAGATAATTTAAATAAATTTGCGTGATTTATTTAAATTTAGAAGAACAATTGATTTAATTAAATAATTTAAGAATTATTTAATTCTAGATAAGATAGAATTTGTGATGAATTAATTAAATAATTAAATTTATTTAATTAATGGAGACTTGAGATTTGGAAAGAAGATAATGATCTAATTAAATAATTAAAATTATTTAATTGTGGAAGAATATAGAGGAATTTAATTTAATTAATTAAATAAAGAGAATTTATTTAATTAATGTTGAAAGTATATGATTTAGAAGAATTTGATGAAATTAATTAAATAATTAGATTATTTAATTAATGTGTGAAATGCAGGTGATTAGGAAGAAATGACGAAATGCAAGTGATGCGACGACTTGGTCATTTTAGGGTGTCTACATTTTGCCCCTCTTTGATGCAATGCAGCATGTAGCGTTGCGTCAAAGAAATCGATAGTTGAATACATGATACAATTTTTTTTTTTTATGCCCCAGTGTAAGTAGTTGCCCCAGCATATGCCCCCTCGAGCGGAAAGACAGGGAAGCGACAGAGGAATGGTGTTGACGCTTGACCAGAAGAGGATGCGACCAGGAAGAAGAAAAAGTAGAAGAAGGGGTGGAAAAAAAAAACTAAGGGGGGGAACACTATAAATAGGTCCCATGGGGACCACAATCCTCATTTGCACCCTTGGAGATTCTAAATTTAGAGAGGAGAGAATTCAAACCTAGTTGGAGAGAGTGGAGCAGTGAGCAAGGAGAGATGCCGATTCCAGTGCACAGTCATCGGGCGGAGTTGGTGCGGACCTACAGGAGGCCAGCAGGAGCTCTGGCAGCAGTAAGTGATCGAAAACCCCCTTTGCATTTGTCGTTTAGGGTGGTTTTAGGGCTAGGTTTAGGTAGGGTTAGCCAAGTCAGCCAAAGGCACTTTAGGAAGCTGCAGCACGTATGGTATAGGGTTGCAGCACTTTTGGCGCACTGTAGCGCAGCTGGTAGTCGCCTACAGTGCTAATGGTAAAATCGCGTCGCTTTTGGCTAAATAATTCACGCCGCAGCGCAGTTGGTATAGTGGTGCAGCGCTCTTAGTAGAGTAGGCTAGCGCGATTGGTGGAGAAGTAGAAAAAGTACGTCACGTCTGGTAGGACAGAGTGGCGCGGTTGGTAGGACAGAGTGGCACTTCTGGAAAAATAAGGCGCATGTGGTTTAGAAACCACAGTGCGTCTGGATGAACAGTATGGCACTGTTGGTAGAGAGGGACAGTGCTTTTGTATAAAACAAAGTGCTTTTGGTTTGAATAGAAGAAAAGTTAGGGTGTAATAGAATGGGGGGGGCGTAGAAGAGAAACACCTAGCCTAGGTTGCCAAAGAGGAAAGGGAAAGTTGGGGTTTTAGGGAAGATGTAGATAGGTTTTGAGGGATTTGGGAAAGAAACTGACAAGTGATTTTCTATGGATGAAGAGGATTTTTCCACCACTGATGTCGCGAGAGTGACGTCATGCGATCGTACATAAGGTTGTACAGCTGACATGGGAGGAGGATGCCTTCCTGGAGCATGTGGGACTATGGCATGTGGCCCACTTGACACACATTAGGGCGAATCTTGCCCTAGTGACTGCAGTTGTAGAGAGATACCACAGTGAGACTTTGTCATTCCACTTTTCGACGAGGGAGGCTATAGTGACACTGGAGGATGTATACCGCATCCTGAGGATCTGGATAGATAGAGAGATAGTGGACTTTGACCTGGCATGGGGCGATGCATGTTTGGAGGAGGTCTTCTGCACTGATGACCTGTGGATAAATGATGGGGAGATCCGATGGGCAAACGTCCCGAGACTCTGCGATAGGATCAAATGGATCGTTGCATCCTTGATTGGTGGCTTCCTGTGCCCGGACAGGAGATCTAGAGGATTATCAGTTGGCTGGGGGACCGTTCTATCAGGGATGTTCACCCATGGCAGATAGTATGTGTGGGGACCCTATGTGCTGGGACAGCTATATCATGACATGCACCATTGTGTTTACAGGAGAGGTAGGAGCCTCTCAGCAGGGGTGACTCTACTACAAGTATGGGCGTGGGAGCACATTCCAGTTATCCGACCCATGGCACAGCGCCACTGAGACAGAGGTGAACCATATGCATTTTTATATGATGGGGTGATGACACATCGGAGGATGGCGTCTGTTAGCTACTGGAGGTGGCAGATAGACGAGATGGACATATTTATATGGAGGCCCTAGTTACTATGTGAGGAGTGGGCTGACGAGCATGAGCAGCTCATGTACTGCAGATAGGCTCGCTATCTGTTTGGTAGACGGATAGATATGATAGAGAGATACCTTCCAGAGCGAGTTCGTAGGCAGTTTGGATTGCCGCAGGGACTACCCATGGGGGAGGCAACTCATGCCAGGACACGGAGGGAGGTTGGAGACTAGGATGCCGAGATCCCAGTGGCGACAGCATTGACAGAGGTACGGGGAATTATCGCCGTGAGATGGGATTGGGACTCTGGGCTAGCAGACCCAGGGACGCTGCAAGAGTATGATCAGTACTGGCAGACACACAGGCCGATGAGACTGACTACACCAGGTGTAGTAGGGGCAGTGGGAGAGGTATTGGTTCTCGGAGGGGAGGCTAGGATGAGGCAGTAGGCCAGGGCAGCCAGGTAGCAGGCAGTGGGCCAGCAGGTAGGTGGAGAGGGTAGCGGCCAGCAGGCTGATGTGGAGATGGCAGAGGTAGTGGGCCTGGTCGTAGAGACTGACTTATAGAGAGCAGAGCGACTGCTGCAGGAGGAGATAGCCCAGAGGACTCGCTTAGAGCTCCTGATGGCACGACTTAGGAGAGACAGGGATGCAGCATGGGTAGATGCGAGGCAGGTAGAGGCCATAGCCTAGGCATAGACACAGTAACCTCAGCAGCACAGACAGCCCTGGCACAGGTACATGTGCAGCTATAGGCCCAGGTGCAGGCCTACAGACAGCTACAGGCCCAGATATAGGCACAGGCACAGGTACAGGTGCAGCCGCTAGCTGCACCAACAGCAGACGCCGAGGAGCTAGCACAGGCCAGGAGAGAGAGAGATGCAGAGGTGCAGCTGTGGTTGACTGCAGAGGCCACACTCTTTAGAGTGAGGCAGGAGAGAGAGGAGGCACATCGTGCACTGGGTGCAGACCAGAGGACTTTATACAGTGAGCTTGTCCGAGTGCAGGGTGAGCTAGTATCAGCCGGCAGGGAGGTAGAGTATTAAAGGGGTCTGTATGTGGGTGCGGTGCCAGCAGCTCAGCAGGCACCGAGCTATAGAGACAGGACAGGTCGGGGGCATCAGGATCCTGAAGGATAGGGCAGTCAGCGTCCTCAGTTAAAGGGCCACTTTTGCCACCAAGGGGAGGAGGAGGACCATCAGAGGGATCTCCACCGAGCACAGGGGGAGGACAGGGGCCACAACAGGAGGGCAGCTCTACCCACTAGGGCACATACACTTGCATATTGTATCATATTGTATCATTTTGGACAGATGCCTGCGTGCATTCTGATGTGTATTTTGTGGGCTCTTGATAGCCTTGATGTACTATATTGATGTATATTTGGATGTATACATTCTTTGTATTATTGATGTAGACACCGAGATTTTGTATTATGATTACATGATATATATGATGATCGATTCGGCTCACTGTTGTTCATGCTTTTGTGTATGCATTCCTTGATGTCATGGATGTGATGATATGTATGTATGATTATGGATTCATGTGATGATATATGTTGCATATATGATGCTTATAGATGTATGATGATAGAGATATATGATGATATGGATGTATGATGATAGAGATATATGATGATATAGATGTGATGACTAGTGATATCTGATATGTGGGTTTTGCAGATATACACCAGAGAGAACAACAGGAGGAGATGGAGACAGAGACTGTTGATCGATTACTGCAATGAAAGCGATATAAGGGTTGTGGAAATGGATGAAAGGTGAGCTTGTTGCAATGGCTTCGCATTTGTATATAAAGAGCAATCCTTATTTTGATATAGTACATGGATAGTTTGCCACCAAGGTATAGAAGACCAAGGTGCAGTAATATCTGAGTGCGTGGACGTTGACTCTGCAAGCAAACGGTTTGAACTTAGATCCCTTAGACATAATATGACCTTGTTGGAACATGTGAATACGTCATAGTCTTGAACATAAAATAAACTTCAATACATGCAAATGCAAGAAGAATATTAATATGTAAGATGCTAGGTCGTAACACACACAAGATAAATATGATGTTAAGAGAGATACTAGAGATCATTCCTCAAACACGGCACACAGAAAGCAATGACTATGCCCCCAATCCGTACTACGTCGCAACATACCAAGATTATAGATAAATCAAGGTAGCCTTGAATAGGTATTGGAAAAGGAACAAAAGAGAAACCAAAAAATCAAATTGACTGACTTACAAAGTAAATATACAGCCAACATATTCTCTTGCCAAAGAGGTTTCTTAGGATAGATTGGATAGGAAAGATAACAGCCTTATCATAGGAACTCTGTGTCCGTTAAAGGGTGCTATCTACCTAAAAAGACAATGTCTTGCTGCAGGAAATGCCACATGTCGTAGGAGATGCGTGTGTTGGTCTCGACAATGGAACACTATGCAAAAGACAAGCCTGTTGATCTAGGGCTTTGGTTAAGCGGTACTTAGCTGATGTTGGCAATCGGTATACAAGACAGTAGATGACTCTGGAAGTAGGCCTCTTTGCTTTAGGTTTGTTAAGGACTTTTTCTTCTGAAAGGATGCACTAGTTTGCTGCTTGAGTTAGTCAAGTTGAGATGAATGGGTTTTGACAAACGGAAGACTAGAAGGATGACAGTGCTAATGGATTGGGACGGGTGGAGAATGATGGATCGTGTGTGCCTGAGTACTGGATACATCCTTCATATTCCAAACTGCCTACATACCCTATATCCACGGGATCAAGGCACACTTACGATGGAAGAGGAACATGATAAATATGTAGTTCTAGATAGAGTGACGAGATGGGTCAAGGTGGAAGGGGGAGATCTTATGTACCTGAGTACTAGAAACATCCTTCATATTCCAGACTACCTACATACCCATATCCATGGGATCAAGGTACCTTAAGATTGAGAAGAGATGATATGTAGTTCTGGTAGATGTGATGATGTGGGAAAAGGGCTGAGAAGAGGGGATCTTATGTACCTGAGTACTGGAAACTTCCTTCATATTCCAGACTGCCTACATACCCATATCCATGGGATCAAGGTACCTTAAGACTGAGAAGAGATAATATGTAGTTCTTGTTGATGTGATGAAGGGGGAAAAGCATTGAGAAGATAACAGCCTTATCGTAGGAACTCTGTGTCCGTTAAAGGGTGTTACCTGTGGAAATGAGAAAAGATTGAAGAATGCGCTACGAACCACGAACAAGGAACCAATCCTAGATCGAAGCTAAGGAAAGAGTTGCCCCCATTCTGGTAGAGGAAACTGTAGGGGTGACTGCCAAAGAAGACACAGAAAGACGTGACCTAGGACAAGATAGTGTTAACTGTAGACACAGATCAAGACATGGGAAGATGACGAGGGACATTGACAAATTTCCAAGCTATACTAGATAGGGAGATGGAAATGCAAACAAAGTCAACAGTTTTATTATGGATGGATGGATGAGGTGCGTTGCAAACTGGACAAGGAGTGGATAGGACTCAATAGACGATGGATGTTGACTCTATGCATAGCGCCTGTTTGCCAAGTTTTCACTATGGTACTTATCCAAGGCGCCTGTTTGCCAGGTTTTCACCAGAGGATGGATTTTTTTTAGATTTTTTTATTTTTTTATTTTTTTTATTTTTTTATTTTTTATTTTTTATTTTTTATTTTTTATTTGGAATACTCTGAGGATCAGGCATAGAACTTCTTGACATGGACACTGTTAAGTGGCTCATCTAGAGGAATGCCGTCAGGTGTAGCTAAAGTATAAGCTCCTGATCCATATGCTGCTGTCACAATGAAGGGACCTAACCAGTTAGGCTCAAACTTACCCTTCTTCTCTTGATCTGCTTGATTTCTCTGATTCTCCTTAAGTACAAGATCACCAACTTGAAACCGTCTTTGTTTGATCTTTTTGTTGTAATTACGCCAGAGGCGGTTTTGATAGACATGGAGATGATTAAGTGCGGCAAGGTGCCTCTCATCTAGTAGTTCAAGCTCAGCTAATTTGGAAGTGCGATACTCATCTCCGCCGATCAGGTCCTGCATGGATACTCTGAGGGATGGGATCTCGACCTCTATAGGCAGGATGGCTTCAGAGCCAAAGACCAAGGCATATGGTGTGGCACCAGTTAGTGTTCTGATACTAGTGCGGTAGGCCCATAGGGCGGGATTGAGTTGCAAGTGCCAATCACGACCAGCTTCATTGACTATTTTCTTGAGGATCTTGAGAATGGTTTTATTGGAAGCCTCAGCTTGGCCATTACTCTGCGGATAGTAGGGAGTTGAAAAGCGATGTTGGATATTGTATTGTATGCATAAGGCATGAACATCTTCGTTCTTGAATGGTCTCCCATTATCAGTGACAATGGCTTGGGGAATACCATACCGGCATATGAGGTAGTTTAGGATAAACTTGGCTATTTGTTTACTGGTAATATAGGTCATAGGAATGGCTTCCACCCACTTCGTGAAATACTCGGTGACGGTAATGATAAACTTGTGGCCATTGGAGGAGGAAGGGTGGATTTGTCCTACGAGGTCGAGACCCCATTGAGAAAAAGGCCATGGAGTAGTCACAGGTTGTAACTCATGAGCTGGTGCGTGAATCAGATCGCCATGCTGCTGACATTGTAGACACTTCTTAGCAAACTATGCAGCATCTTGCTCTATTGTAGGCCAGTAATTACCTGTTCTGAGTATCTTCTTAGCAAGATTAGGACTAGTAGAATGCACGCCACAAACACCTTCGTGTATGTCTCGTAAGGTAGCTTTGGCTTCTTCTGCATTAAGACATCGTAAGAGGATACCATCGAGACTCTGGTGATATAGTGTATCACCCAGAATGATGTAATGAGAGGATCGATGGATAAAGGTTTTGCGTTGGGTGGATGATAGGTCAGGGGGAAAGGTATTGTTCTTGAGGTATTCATAGATATCTTCATACCATGGGCAATTGGGACCAACAAGTTCGCAGATGATTTTAGTAACAGGAATATCGACAGCTAGTATCAACAATTGTTTGATCAAGAATTCACACTTCTGTATATTTGTAGGCATGTCAATCAGTGATACTACAGAAGCCATAGAATCCGCAGCTTTGTTATGCTCTCTTGGAATTTGCTCAAATGTGATGCTAGAAAAGTGTGGTTTGTAGGCATCCACTAGTTGCTTGTAGGGGACCAACTTTTCATCCTTTGTTTGGTATTCATCTGTGACTTGGTGAATGACTAGCTGTGAGTCTCCATATACTTGTAATTCTATGATGTCCCATTGAACTGCTGTATGGAGACCTATAAGGAGTGCTTCATACTCAGCTATGTTGTTGGTGCAAGGGAATGCTAGCTGATATGACTTTGGAATGTAGTCATTCTAAGGTGTAACAAATAAGATGCCAGCTCCTGATCCATGCTATGTGTAAGAACCATCAAAGTACAACTTCCACATTATGGAGTTGGAAAGAGTGAAGATATTCTCATCAGGAAAGTCTGCTACCATAGGATGTGTATCTTTCATAGGTGTATCTACTAGTTGATCCGCGAGGGCTTGTCCTTTGATTGCCTTACGATCCATGTACTCAATATCGAACTCACTAAGGATCATAACCCATTTAGCTAGTCTGCCTGTGAGAGCTGCTTTTGCTAATAGATACTTCAAGGGATCAATCTTGGCTATCAGATTTGTATGTTGGTTCAACATATAATGCCGCAACTTTTGGGAGGCAAACACTACTACTAAACAAGCCCTTTCCATTGGTGAATAATTGAGCTCATATCCCACCAAGGTTCTACTGATGTAATAAATTGCATGCTCCTTTCCTATGTCATCATTCTGTGCTAGCAGGGCCCCCAAGGCTGAATTGGTAGTGGAAATGTATAATATCAAAGGTTTGTCTGCAACTGGTGGAACCAATACAGGAGGTGTAGCTAGATACTCTTTAAGTTGATCAAACGTTGCCTGACACTTGTTGTCCCATCGAAATGAGACATCCTTTCGGAGCAAGTGTTGAAAGGGTTGACATTTATCTGCTAGCTGTGATATGAAACGCCGAATGGACTGCAACCTTCCCTAAAGGCTCCTTAGTGCTTTAAGGTTCTTGGGTGGAGGCATCTCCACTATAGCCTTTACTTTCGCTGGGTCTACTTCGATGCCTCTATGAGATACAATGTATCCCAAAAGCTTTCTTGATGTTACACCGAATACACACTTCTTTGGATTGAGTCTTACTTGGTATTTTTCAAGCCTGTCAAAGATCTGTCCTAGAACCTGTATGTGATTCACCTGAGAAGATATAGCTAGTATATCATCAACATAGTCTTCCATGATGTGATGAAACAGATCATGGAAGATCACTGTTATTGCTCTCTGATAGGTTGCTCCTGCATTCTTCAGACCAAATGGCATGACACACCAACAATAATTGCCCCAAGGACAAGTAAAGGTTGTTTTATGTTGGTCTTCTTCAGCTATCCTTATCTGATTGTAACCTAAAAATCTGTCCATGAGAGAAAGCATCGCGTGACCTGCTGTCAAGTCCACTATAATGTCAATGTTTGGTAGTGGAAAGTCATCTTTGGGACATGCCTTGTTGAGATCTCTAAAGTCATTACACATGCGGATGCGCCCATTGGGTTTAGACACAGGTACAATGTTTGAGACCCAATCTGAATAGTTGATTGGTCGCATGAACTTTGCGTCTAACAACTTTTGTATTTCCACCTTCACCAAGAGAGCTATCTGTGGGTGCATCTTTCTCAACTTTTGCTTGACTGGTTTCACTTTAGGATCAATTGTGAGATAATGAACTACTAGCTTAGGGTCTAGCCCTGGCATATCAGCATAGGTCCATGCAAATTTGATGGTTCGTTGCAAAAAGAAGTCGTTAAGATTTCTGTGCTCTGTGTCAGATAATGATGCCGCTAGGAATGTGGTCTTTGGATTCTGTTCTGTGCCCAGGTTGATCTCTATAGAATCTTCCACTAGGAGAGCTGATTTCTCTTGATACTTAGATGGTAAGGGAAGGTCAAATCCTCCATCCTCAGGTGCCACAGTTGGGTTTGCACCTTTGGATACGTCCTTTGTTTTTACTATTTTGGGATTAGGAGGTGCCACAATGTGGTTTTCACCTAGAGATCTTTCTTTATTTGCACTTTTGTGACTGGAGGATTTGGCATTCTCACCAAAATAAGTCGTGGGCTCTAGTTCCATTACAAAACCCGCTTTATGATCACCAAGAGGGATACCTTCCTGAAGTCCCATGAACTCAGCTAGAGCTTTGTCATTCTGAAATACATCTATAACGAGGGTCCCTTGTTGGTCCCAATCGATAAGTTCAGGGTAGACAAGTGTGACATTCTGGGTGTTGGTGGTGGAAGTTAAGGATACGGAAGATAGTGTAAAAATGGAGGATTCTGCGAATAGATTGGTCATGTGGAGGGAAGAGTCATCGATGATATCCTTTGTAGACGTCGTATCAGCGGGGAAAGTGTCAGCTATCTCGAGGATATACTCGATGTCCAAGGCACGTGGTACCTTCTTACCAAATCCTAATCCCTTCTTGTCTAGCTTCTTTGTCACAACAATGGGCTCCATAGTTCCTTGATTCTATTTCCCAAGGCCACCTTTGCCTTTATAGCCCATGTTTTTTACTATTCTTAAGCCATTGCCATATTGCTTGACGGGTATTGTGACTGGTTCTTTCTCCTTATAGAGCCAAGAAGAAATGTCCTCAATAGTTTCCTCTTCCAGTAACCGTCCATGTTGGAATTGGGTTAAGAATCCTGGGGGAGGAATAGCTGCTTTTTTGGTTATTTTGGCAATGGGCGGTTTGCCGTAAGATTTTGGAGATAAGGGCATCCACCCTACACAACAAGATTCTGAGATATCATAAGTGCCAAAGCCTATATCTCAAACGCGAGCTGTGATTTTGGGGAGGGGTGTAGATTCACTTGTAGAGGCTTGTGTGAGAGTTTCAGGGTCAACATAGAGAGGGGATTCAAGGGCTTTGTCATTTTTAGGCACTTGGTTGCAATTCTTATAGCTTCCTTGCAAGACATGACATAATTCAAAAGGATTAGGATCTCCTGGGATGGTGATCTCCGTACCATTGTATGGGAATTTTAGAGACTGATGGTATGTGGAGGGAATAGCTTTCATTGCATGGATCCATGGGCAGCCTAGGATAATGTTGTAAGGCAGCTCAATATCAAGGACTTGACACTGGGTTTCAAGCATGACAGGGCCCAGTTGTATAGGCAAGTGAATAACACCTTCTGAATGGCATTCTGCATCATCATACCCCTTGATTGTAATACTATGATCAGTGTTGACGTGATCCTTATAGTATTGTTGGTCATGATGTTAGTCATTCACAAACATAGAATAAAAGTTACACAACAACCTTTACTCATCTTGAAAGATACGATGAATTCAAAGAATTCATGATCCCAAGTCTCCGTTGATTAGGTCTTAATCTACTGACGTTACTCAGTGGTTGATGTGTGTTGCTGTTTTCCATTCAGGGGCCTTACGTGTTTCTGCACTGTTCATCATCATCATCTTCAAATATCCTGTTCTGGATGTTCGCTCTGCATAAGTCTCCAACAATTCTACCTCTGCACTGTAAATTTAGTCAAATAATGTGCATACAGGCTGATATTTGCATGATTTCTACCATTATTTATAATTCTTTGCATGATATTTTCAGTACTACATGCATTTAACTCAAATATGCTAAGGATCTTCAGTTACCTACGGGATTTCAGCATATTTCACTATTTCTGCTTGTTATTTATCATGATTTGCAGTTATGGTGATGAATTAATGAAATTAAAAAAAAGGAAAAGGGTTAGAGAGTGAGATTCTCAAAATTACTGGACTTAGATCACTGATTCACATACAAGCTCCCATACTTGCAATGAAAAGAAGGAAAACTAGAAATCATACTTCACCAGGACATTCCACAAATCCGCATGATCTAGTGCAAAGCTTCAAAGGAAAGTTGACAACAACATGTAATGAAATGAAAGCGCTTCCAGTTGAACACAGCATTCACCAGTACATATCCAGAAATCAACAGAAAGATTACGTAAAATTTACAATCAGGATGTAATCTGGAACTTCATATTCATTCAGTATGCTCAAGAACAGGTACATTTACAGTGATCTGAAGAAAGAACCTTGACATTTCAACAATTCTATCCTCATTAGTCTCAGTAATCCGATCCCCTAACTTATTCTCTAGTAATTGACTCTTTGCGCCAGATGCGTCTGTGTATTCTAGTGTATTTCTCCCTTTAAAATGACAAGCTCTGGCTCTTATATAGAGCAACTGCCAGAAAACGGTTACAATGATCCAAGGATCAGGATCCTTCATTAACAAACAACGGTCCAGATGAAAAGCACATGCTTCGTCAGTTAGCAAATGTACAGCCGGCACAGAATATTCCAGCATCTTCGACTTGATTCGGTCTCCAGCTGGCAAACAGCATATTTGACAATATCCTCTTCATGTCTGGTCCATGTTGACTCCATGCGCAACTTTGTAATGCTCAGCTTCAGCAGCATCATCATGATTTCAACGCTCAGCTTCAGCAGCATCATGACTTCAATGTTCAGCTTCAGCAGCATCATGACTTCAATGTTCAGCTTCAGCAGCATCATGATGATTTCTTGCAAGTAAACAGATAAACATTAAGTTCATCATCATCATGCTAAACAACAGGAAATAAACGCTTTATTAAACAAGTCCCCAAAGTGTGCATCCACGAGCTTCACATCAATGGAAATTTATGCACTAAATGCATAAACAGCATAAAAACAATCAGGTCAACCATCGTTGACCAAACATCAGGCAGTCGGCCCTTTCAAATTTCCATTGCTTCATGTTTTTGCCCATTCTCTTGTATATCTGGTTCGAAATATGATGATGATGATCTCAGATTATACAAAGAAATAATCGCCTTTCAACCATCCCTAGAATCCGGCTTTGCATCATCATCATATTTGCATCGGCGTGACTACATATGATCAGGGTGACAATTTTACCTTAGGCCGACGGCAACAGTTATACCGACGCCAAAAATCATGATGATGACCAACTATATGCCTTCTGTCTGTCCGCAGGATATTTGAAATATGATGATCCTCCTTTCCTAATGCTCTGATGAAAAGCACATCAGGATGTTCACTTCTGCATACTGGGAAAGAAAAACAACGTCATCATCATCATGATGAAGACAAACAGGAGGACTTGGAAAATGATCCTGCCGCTGAGGAAAATCATGATGACGTCATCGTCATCATCAGGCTTGGTTAAAATGCAAAGGGATGACGTCACCGTCATGTTTCGTTAAGATCAGGAGGTAAATGGAATATCGGGTTCCCTCTAAGGAAGATGATCAGGTCATGAAAGCAGTATGACCCTTTTCGGCCAAGGCAATCCGCTCGAAAGATCAGGATGATGAACACATCATCATCATATACGCACTGGGTGATCAAAAATATGATCCTGCCGAAAGTCCTGATAACGTCATCAGGATATCCGGGGCTTGTGTTAATCTTCGAAGATGACGTCATCGTCATCATCATATTGGCGAAATGGATCACGCCTTGGAAAATATCCTGCCGAAGGAGAAGGTGATGATGATGTCATCGTCATCATCATATTTGCAAAATGTTATACTTGTCGGCAGGATGATACTACGAACTGTCGGGAAAGACTAACAAGATCATGATGATCTTGTTCAACATGACTTAAGAAATGAAAATCACCCTCCGCTTCGAAAGATAAGATGATCATCATGATCACGCAAAAGGAGGTCAGGAGGATATTAGGAAATGTCGGGTCTCGAAATATCATGGTGATGCTGATCACCAAGACTGTCGTGCGCGCGCAAATTATGCAGATGGCAGATTTCTCTAAGTAAGGTGATATTATAATATCAGCATGATATTATAATATCGGGTGATGTTGGAATATCATGATGCTCGCAATGTTTCCAAGGTTACTCGACGGGTAAAACACACCTGCACTTAAGATTGACGTCCGGATGTTTCGGGACTGCATGATTTTTATCAGGTGATAGAGTAAGATCATGATGATGACCTTTGGCGATACAAAAGACCGCCCGACGGGAAAGGATTAATACGACCTAAACTCGACGTCCGGATGTTTCGACCTCAGGATATTATCGGGGGGCTTTTCAAATATCATGATGATGATGTTCATATAGCAATTATCAGGTTTGACCAAAACTTTGACTGCTCACAACTCCCTCATATGGACGAATTTTCAAGTGATGCAAAAGGCAAACCTGCATGAAATTTCAAGCTCTTTCCAACCATGAAGTCATAGAAACAAAATATGAACTTTTGACAAACTAACCTCATGATGATGACCTACCTCATCCTGACCTTCATGATGATGATGCACCTGACTTATTTTTACCAAACCGCCAGAAACAGACAACACAAGCCAAAACAAAAGCTGGGTCCCTGTTTTGCCAAGTCAAAATGGGGCGTGTTGTGTAACCACACAACAACTTGCCACCAAAGAAAACAACAAAATTCAAATAATTCAAGTGATGTAATCACATTTATCTATAGTGTTCTAATTCTGTCTAAGTAAAATCATCATGATCTTTGAATGATAAAATTTCATTATGGTGATAAAGCTAACAAAGGATCAGGTGTGTGCAGATGATTAATTATCCTCATCTTGAAAGTAAGTTGAAAACATAAGTAACTGGTGTTAAACTACATAGTTGGAGATCATCCCTCATAGCCAACCTGGATAGAGCCTTGCTGCCAGCAGGTGTCTATAACCCCGGCAAGGTTATCTATACAATCTCCCTAAGTAGAGCCCCACTGCCAGCAGGCGTCCATAGCCCCGGTAGAGTTACTTAGATGGCCTAATTTTATTTCGTTTCTGATTTTCCTTTAAAAATTTAAATTTGATATCATCATGTCTGCTCATTTGTACAAGGTGTAGTCACTTGCAGCTTTAGGTTGGAGATTGTATTGGTAGCAAGGGAGTCCCTTTAGATTTTTCACTTAACACCTATACTCATATCTTCAGCAAACCCAAGGCTGTTAGGTGTTTCATTGTGTTTGATTCACTTTGGACAAGAAAAAGTACCCTGATGAAAAGACATCATAAACCTGATCATGAGTATTTATCAGAATGAATTACAATCTATATCTAAATCTGATCTCATCACTTGAATCCTAACAATTTAGTTATTTTCTTAGGTGATGAAGTGCATCATCCTGACTTACCAGAACAAGGTCCCAACCAACAATCAACAACAACAACAAGCAAACTGTACAAACAACTATACAAATATACAATATGATACACAAGACTGCCATGAAGTCACTCAGGCCTGGAAATAATGTTTGAGGAACTGTCCATTAACTGGCAACGGGACATCCTCACCTGTCAGGTTCTTAAGCCTATAAGTGCTGTCTCCTAAAATTTCAGAAATCTGAAAGGGACCTATCCATAGTCTATCGAACTTACCATGATCACCTTTCCTTTCATGGGCTTTATCCCACATCAGGACTAAATCTGATATCCTGAAAGCTTTAATTCTGGCTCTCTTGTCAAACCAGCATTTGACAACAGCCTGATGTTTTGCAAATTGGTCAATTGCTTGGCTTCGTTTTTCTTCCAGATGCATCAACTGAAGCAACCTGACTTCTTGTTTATTATCTATGCCTAGATAGTCTTGGGCAAACTGCAGAGTAGGAATTTTCAAGTTTACAGGGAGGATAGGATCTACCCCATATACTAGCTGGAAAGGTGAGTTTCCTAATGCAATTTTCATTCTAGTTCTGTCTACCCATAAGGCATACTTCAGAAATGAGTTCCATTCCCTGGGATTTTTCTCTATCAATTTTCTTATGATACTCAGTAAATTCTTATTAGTGGATTCTGCTAATCCATTTCCCTGGGGATAGTAATTGGATGAGAACTTAAGTATGATCCCATGATCAAAAGCCCAACTTGACAATTTAGTGGAAATGAAGGCAGAACCATTATCACTTACCAATGCATAAGGAGTTCCATACCTGGTGACAATGTTGCTTTCCAGAAATTTAATGACATCATCAGCAGTACAAGTTTTGCTACTGATAGCCTCAGTCCATCTGGTACAATAATCAGTAATTGTTAGGACATACCTCTGGCCTGAAGAAGACGGAGGATTGATTGGTCCTATGAAATCCATGCCCCATTGTGCAAATGGGCGCTCCTCCATCACTGGCTGCAATGGTTGTGCAGCATATTTTTCTCTGTTGGCAGCAACCTGGCAAACATGACAACATTTAACATGATCAGCTGTGTCTTTAAAAATTGTAGGCCAGTAATATCCTGCTCTGAGGATTGCATGTGTTGTGGCCAACGCTGATCCGTGGGCAGTTCCAAACTTGTCATGTAGCTCTGTCAAAACTTTATTGGCTTCTGGTTTCTCTAAGCATCTCAGGTATATCCCTTCATAATTCTTTTTAAACAGGGCTCCTCCCTTCATCATATATTTCTGGGATCTCATCTTTAAGGCTCTTCTCTGTGAAGCCTGCATCCTCAAAGGACATCTTCCAGTGATCAGGATGTGCCTGATGTCTGAATACCATTCTTTATTGTCTTTCTCATCTATCACATACTGTTGACTGATGATGTTTGGATCAGTTTCAGATATCATCTGGCTCAGAGCCTGTCCTCTTACTAGCTTCATGGGTGTGATCTCCATGTCATATTCTTGTAGTACCGTAATCCATTTGGCCCTTTTTTCACCAGGTTCACTCTGCATAAGCAGCATCTTTACTGCTGCATCTGGTACCACAGCAATCACTTTGCTCCTTAGTATATAATGTCTGAACTTTTTTACTGCTTTGACTAATGCAAGAGCCTGTCTTTCAACATCTACATATCTCAACTCAGCATCCTTGAAAGGACAGCTCATGAAGGCAATTAGTTTCTCTTCTTTATCTTCATTTCTTTGAGTTAACACTGCTGCAGAAGTATGTTCTGAAGCAAATGAGTAGATGTAGAAATCTTTTGTATAATCTGGACTAATGAGGACAGGAGCATCCGAAATGACCTTCTTTATATCTTCAAAAGCAGCTCTGGCTTCTGGTGTCCAGTCAATTTGTGCATCTTTTTTCAACATGGCATTCAGTGGTCTGACAATCTCAGCAAAGCCAGTGATGAACTTCCTCACAAAATTTATCTTACCAAAATAAGATTTAAGCTCCTTTTTGCTTCCTGGAAGTGGTAATTTCATAATAGATTCCACCCTGTCAGGATCAATGATAATCCCATCTTCTGTGATCAGGTGGCCTAGTAACTTTCCTGTTGTGACCCCGAATATGCACTTCTTGGGATTCAAAGATATTCCATATTCTTCACACTTCTTTAGCACACTTCTGAGATCAGCAACATGATTTCCCCTTTCTTTGGAGAACACTGTCAGGTCATCCATGTAGATGACTATACATTTTCCTATTAAGCCTCTGAAGGCTATGTCCATTGCTCGCTGGAATGTAGCTCCAGCATTTATCAATCCAAACGGCATACGTCTATATGCAAATATCCCCCATTTTGTGGTGAAGGCAGTCTTTAATCTGTCAATTTTATCAACCATCACTTGGTTGTATCCTGAAAAACCGTCCAAGAAGGACATCATCTTGGCTCCATTTACCATCTGTAGAACCTCATCCAAAGAGGGCAAAGGATAATTATCCTTTTCTGATGCTCTGTTCAGGTTCCTGAAATCCACACACAATCTGATGTCCCCATTCTTCTTCCTGACTGGTACCAGATTTGCCACCCAAGTGGAGTGCCTTACCGGAAATATTATCCGTGCATTTAACAATTTCTTGACCTCTTCAAGGATGATGGGCTCAAGCAGAGCATTGACTGGCCTCTGCTTCTGTCTGAAAGGTTTTGCATCTGGCTTGAGGGGTATAGTATGAGTTATGACAGAAGTGTCATACGTCTTCAGCTCGTCATAAGTCCATGCAATTACATGTATATAATCCTTAAGGGCTTGAGTTATTCCATCTAACTCTTCAGGTGTACAAACCTTACCCAACAAGACATTCTTCTTGTCATCAGCTTGTCCAATATTCACCTGTGAATATTGACCTCCATCTGCCTTAGGCAGATCCTTATGCTTGAGCATATTATCCAGATCAAAGGCTCTTTCTAATTCAATCATACCTTTGGGAATTGTGTTGCCAGGCAACTCTAAAATCTCATCTTCTTCCCAGACATGATCTTCCATACCATTTTCATCTATGATCTGAGCTTCAAATACATCTCTGTTTGATATGAAGTCCAGGATGTGCTGATCATCATCAAACACTTGGAGATTGGTCACATTGTCAGGTACCGAAGGTACTGACACCAATTCTACTGCAAATCTCTTCAGACCAGATATAGACAGTGGTTCCAGTGTACTGGCGGCCTGAGCAAGTGCATCTGCCCTTTGGTTCTGTTCTCTTGGCACGTGAACGATGTTGAAGGCATCAAAGTCTTCAATCAGGTCCCACACACGATGTCTGTAATTTGACAGCTTTCTGTAGTTACAAGAGTAAATTCCTCTTACTTGTCTCACAACTAGTTCTGAATCTCCAAAGACATGCAGGATCTTCACCTTCTTCTTATGTGCAAACAACAGTCCATGAATCAGAGCTTCATACTCTGTGACATTATTAGTGCAGGGGAACTGTAGTCTGTAAGCTGCTAAATAAAATTTCCCTGATGGATCAGTAAGGTCAATCCCTACTCCAGAACCTTGCTTGGATTTGGATCCATCAAACCTCAGGATCCAAGGCTTATCTTCAGCAGGACATTTATTTGAACTTTCCTTTTTCTTTGCAGCTCTGGCTGCTGCTCCGCCTAATATCCACCTTAACTTAGGTGTGTCATCTTCAAGCTTCCTCTTTCCTTTATCTGATGAGCCTGATGGCTTTTCTGTTTTCTCTTCCATCCTAGCAGGAGGATGATGTTTAGCACATACAACTGCATGCTTCTTCAAAATGTGTAAGCACAGTGAGCAAGTGGTTTCTGAGTGAGGCGCCTCATGCAGCCTACACCAACCTTTGATTAAAACCTCCTGGGGAGATCTACACTGTTGTGTCATTTTTTCTATTTCTTTAACCAGAAATTCTTTGAACTTCGTCAGGTCACTGCCTTTATCCTCATCAGACAACTCGTAATCCGGTTCCATGAAGCAATCACTACCAGGAGTGATCTTTTCCTTTCTCGCATCATTCGTCTGATTGGACACCAGGATCTCCTCTGTTTTTTGGATATGATCCTCATCAGGATCCGTCGACTCTTCTGTTCCTGCAGAAGACAAATAAAAATTAGTATCATCATCATCATCAGATGTAGCACTCACCTCAGAATATGATGATGATGCTTCACTATACGTCTGCTCTAGCATGATCATGTCTAAGCATGGTTCGCAAGTCTTTTTTGAGTGTGCTTCTCCATGCAATCTGCACCATCCGTCAATCAAGATATCATTAGCAGGTATCTTTAATAATTGACAACGTTTTATCTGAGTAGATAAATGCATCTGAAAATCCTTGAAGTGATCTATTTCGTTGTCATTATCAGGATCATTATTAAGTTCTACAACTGGCATATCTTCATGATAATCATCATCATGATGATGATGAACATCAAGCATCAGGACCTCTTCTATTTGGACAGTTTGCGGCCTGATGTGATAAACTCCAGGTTCTACGTTTACATACATGATCTCATTTGTTCTGTTATATTCGGTGATCATATGTTTCATCCTAGGCTCAGCATCAATCCTGATCTGATTAGGTATACCTTTCCATGGCAACCACATGTGACTGAAGTCTGTGGACATGTATCCGTTAAGCGTTTTAGACCAGTCCCGGCTAAGCAACATCCCATATGTATCAGGTATGTCAACTACCTGAATGTCAATGTAATACTGGATCCTAGGATCAGACGCTAGCTGCATGTGAATGTGAGTGAGTTCTCCTACGACACTTACTTCTGTCTTGTCCAGTTGAGTGACCTTCTTTAAGGATTTAGCAGGATGCAGTCCTAATGCGTTGCATATTGACAAAGGCATAACATTAGTTGAGGCTCCTGAATCAACTAAGCAGTTGTGCAAATTCCTACTGAACATTCTTATGGTGAGGAGAAACGGTGGTGATTCAGTTTTATCTCTGTACAAGGTCATGTGAGAGGTTTCAGCAGCTTGGACTGTGGCTGACACTTTGGGCTTGACAGTGCTATCTTTAGCAGTATGGTCTCTGCTATTGGATTTACTCAAAAGGTGATTATCCTCTTTAGAAGCAGGATCATCCAGCGACTTCATGAATGCCCTTTTGATGGCAGGAGTTTTCAGTAACTCAGATAGGGACAGGCTGATCTTGATTTTCTTCATTTCATCAGCCAAATAGCTGACTAACTTGTCAGACTCATGAGGTGCATTTGCAACTTTTGTTACTGTGTTTTGAGGAGACAAGTACTGAGCATTCACCTTAGGGAACCCAGGGTTATTGCTAGCCTTAGGATCAGGAGGTGTGTTGAAGTTGTTTGGAGGTAGAGATGATGTCAATGGACCGGTAGGTCTGTTGGCATTACTCCTCAGGTTATAATTGTGCTTACCAGGGTATTGCTGCTGGTATGCATGTACTTCCTCATGCTCTCTTGTAGGTTCATTTTCATCCTCAAAAGGGAAGACATAATTTGCTTCAAAGGTTAAGGCAGATTCTTCACAGGTCTGATTATAATCCTGATGAGGCTGATTAGTGTAGGTTTCCAGCACAAAAGCTGAATCATATCCACAAGGAACTATTTCATTTCCTTCTGCCTGAGGTGGACTTCCAGAAGTATTAGACACTTCAGTCTGAAAAATGCTGGCAGCAATCCTAAATTGTGGACAGTCTAATTCTGCATGTGCATTGGTATTGTGAATCCTGCACCAATTGGTAAGGGCTGCTTCAGCAAGATTGACTCTAGTAGTTTGTTTGGCTTCACCAGGAGGCTGATTGTCTAGGGGTGATGGTAATGAACCATTATTTGGCCTGGAGTTCCACACTCTGGGCTGCCTAGGAGGATTATTGTTATTTGCAGCACTACTGTTGAAGTTATTGTTGTATCCTCTGTCAGGGTAATTTGGTCTGTCATTGAAATAACTCCTATTCTGACCTGACTGTGAATAAAACCCTTGATTTCTCAAGTGTGTTACTTCTGTGGTGAGCTTTCTCAACTGAGCAGCAATTTCTTTGATTTCCTCTTTCTCCTCTTGAGCTTTGGCCACTACATTTTCAGGCTGAGGCTGGAAAAAGGAAGATCCATGGTTATTGTGGGATAGATCTGTACCCTGAGGTGTCTGAGTATGTGCAGGATATTGTGGCGATTGGCCATTTCCATTAGGAGGAGGCATGATACTCAATGGAGGTACTTGCAAAGGTGCAGGCATGATTGCTGGGGGCATCGCTGCTCCATTTGGGTATTGTGCAGGATATTGCGAAGGATAAGCTGCAGGATACTGTGCTGGATATTGTGACTGCATGCCGGGCAAAGCACGGAATGCTATATTTGGAGTAGGAGCAGGTATCAGCTGTTGATTTACCTTGATAGCTTCTTGAAAAGCTCCTGTCAATGTGGTGATCGCAGGATGTGTTCTCCTGATGAACATGGCGGTTAATGGATCCAGGGCTGAATAATAAATACTTCTAGCAGCATCATCAGCCACCACATATGGGATAACTAGCTTGGACAACATTTTCTGGAACCTAGCATTGAAATTTGCAATAGGTTCATGCTCAAATCTCTTGATTGTGGCAAACAGGTGGTAATTCATGGATGGATCAATAGGGACCTTGAATCTGTCAAGAAAGGCCTTCTCTAAGACAGCCCACGAACCTACAGAAGATTGACCAAGACTGATGAACCAATTATAAGCTTCTTCCCCTAAGGAAAAAGGGAATAATCTGCACACCACATCCTGATGTTCTATTCTGGCTCTGCAGCAAGCTTCTTTAAACGTCCTGATATGATCATCCGCATCCTGATAAGGATGGTATTTTGGACAAAGCTTGTCCGGATACTTTGGTAACTCATGATACGCAGTAAAGGTCAATGGTGATTCTGCTGCAAAGAACGACATTGCAACCTGAGGGGGCTGAACCGGTGGTGCAGTTGGCTGAGGTTGGACTAAAGGTATACCCTGAGGTTGAACAGGAGGTGTCACGGGTATACCGGAAGGTATTTGCAAACCAACAGGAGTTACAGGAGGAGGTCCTGGTGAAACTCTGGACGTACTAGACTCTGGAGTATGGTGAACGTCTACAGTCCTAGGTCTAAAACCTCTGACAGGCAATTCTTCGAAAATTTCACTATGTCTAGACCTGGTATTTATCCTGTGAGCCATGATTTCTCGATTTGGAGGCCAATTAGCTGAAACTTTGCAAATATTGGCTGGATTCCACCGGACGAGGTGATATTTGCGGTCAACTTGCAAATCAGACTGAATATTTACGTGATATTTGCGAAGATACTGCAAATATGACAGGATATTGGGATATTTCGACCAGTAGCACCAGATCTCACGTGTCTAAGGCTCAAATTCTCAAAGCTTGAACAAATTTATGCATCTTTGGCCAATATTTAGTGAATTTAAAGAAATCTACTGTAAAGCTTGCAATATTTATGTGAAATTTGGAAATCTTTACATAGAATGTGGAAATACAAACTTGTCGCAGTAAATATTTACGCAATATGATGAAATTCACACATGATCTGAAGTTACCTTACTCTGAGCGTCATCAAACCTGAAAGTACTGATGATGAACGTGATCTTTCGGACTCAGGCCCTCCTTCTAGTGCCAATTTATGTTGGTCATGATGTTAGTCATTCACAAACATAGAATAAAAGTTACACAACAACCTTTACTCATCTTGAAAGATACGATGAATTCAAAGAATTCATGATCCCAAGTCTCCGTTGATTAGGTCTTAATCTACTGACGTTACTCAGTGGTTGATGTGTGTTGCTGTTTTCCATTCAGGGGCCTTACGTGTTTCTGCACTGTTCATCATCATCATCTTCAAATATCCTGTTCTGGATGTTCGCTCTGCATAAGTCTCCAACAATTCTACCTCTGCACTGTAAATTTAGTCAAATAATGTGCATACAGGCTGATATTTGCATGATTTCTACCATTATTTATAATTCTTTGCATGATATTTTCAGTACTACATGCATTTAACTCAAATATGCTAAGGATCTTCAGTTACCTACGGGATTTCAGCATATTTCACTATTTCTGCTTGTTATTTATCATGATTTGCAGTTATGGTGATGAATTAATGAAATTAAAAAAAAGGAAAAGGGTTAGAGAGTGAGATTCCCAAAATTACTGGACTTAGATCACTGATTCACATACAAGCTCCCATACTTGCAATGAAAAGAAGGAAAACTAGAAATCATACTTCACCAGGACATTCCACAAATCCGCATGATCTAGTGCAAAGCTTCAAAGGAAAGTTGACAACAACATGTAATGAAATGAAAGCGCTTCCAGTTGAACACAGCATTCACCAGTACATATCCAGAAATCAACAGAAAGATTACGTAAAATTTACAATCAGGATGTAATCTGGAACTTCATATTCATTCAGTATGCTCAAGAACAGGTACATTTACAGTGATCTGAAGAAAGAACCTTGACATTTCAACAATTCTATCCTCATTAGTCTCAGTAATCCGATCCCCTAACTTATTCTCTAGTAATTGACTCTTTGCGCCAGATGCGTCTGTGTATTCTAGTGTATTTCTCCCTTTAAAATGACAAGCTCTGGCTCTTATATAGAGCAACTGCCAGAAAACGGTTACAATGATCCAAGGATCAGGATCCTTCATTAACAAACAACGGTCCAGATGAAAAGCACATGCTTCGTCAGTTAGCAAATGTACAGCCGGCACAGAATATTCCAGCATCTTCGACTTGATTCGGTCTCCAGCTGGCAAACAGCATATTTGACAATATCCTCTTCATGTCTGGTCCATGTTGACTCCATGCGCAACTTTGTAATGCTCAGCTTCAGCAGCATCATCATGATTTCAACGCTCAGCTTCAGCAGCATCATGACTTCAATGTTCAGCTTCAGCAGCATCATGACTTCAATGTTCAGCTTCAGCAGCATCATGATGATTTCTTGCAAGTAAACAGACAAACATTAAGTTCATCATCATCATGCTAAACAACAGGAAATAAACGCTTTATTAAACAAGTCCCCAAAGTGTGCATCCACGAGCTTCAAATCAATGGAAATTTATGCACTAAATGCATAAACAGCATAAAAACAATCAGGTCAACCATCGTTGACCAAACATCAGGCAGTCGGCCCTTTCAAATTTCCATCGCTTCATGTTTTTGCCCATTCTCTTGTATATCTGGTTCGAAATATGATGATGATGATCTCAGATTATACAAAGAAATAATCGCCTTTCAACCATCCCTAGAATCCGGCTTTGCATCATCATCATATTTGCATCGGCGTGACTACATATGATCAGGGTGACAATTTTACCTTAGGCCGACGGCAACAGTTATACCGACGCCAAAAATCATGATGATGACCAACTATATGCCTTCTGTCTGTCCGCAGGATATTTGAAATATGATGATCCTCCTTTCCTAATGCTCTGATGAAAAGCACATCAGGATGTTCACTTCTGCATACTGGGAAAGAAAAACAACGTCATCATCATCATGATGAAGACAAACAGGAGGACTTGGAAAATGATCCTGCCGCTGAGGAAAATCATGATGACGTCATCGTCATCATCAGGCTTGGTTAAAATGCAAAGGGATGACGTCACCGTCATGTTTCGTTAAGATCAGGAGGTAAATGGAATATCGGGTTCCCTCTAAGGAAGATGATCAGGTCATGAAAGCAGTATGACCCTTTTCGGCCAAGGCAATCCGCTCGAAAGATCAGGATGATGAACACATCATCATCATATACGCACTGGGTGATCAAAAATATGATCCTGCCGAAAGTCCTGATAACGTCATCAGGATATCCGGGGCTTGTGTTAATCTTCGAAGATGACGTCATCGTCATCATCATATTGGCGAAATGGATCACGCCTTGGAAAATATCCTGCCGAAGGAGAAGGTGATGATGACGTCATCGTCATCATCATATTTGCAAAATGTTATACTTGTCGGCAGGATGATACTACGAACTGTCGGGAAAGACTAACAAGATCATGATGATCTTGTTCAACATGACTTAAGAAATGAAAATCACCCTCCGCTTCGAAAGATAAGATGATCATCATGATCACGCAAAAGGAGGTCAGGAGGATATTAGGAAATGTCGGGTCTCGAAATATCATGATGATGCTGATCACCAAGACTGTCGTGCGCGTGCAAATTATGCAGATGGCAGATTTCTCTAAGTAAGGTGATATTATAATATCAGCATGATATTATAATATCGGGTGATGTTGGAATATCATGATGCTCGCAATGTTTCCAAGGTTACTCGACGGGTAAAACACACCTGCACTTAAGATTGACGTCCGGATGTTTCGGGACTGCATGATTTTTATCAGGTGATAGAGTAAGATCATGATGATGACCTTTGGCGATACAAAAGACCGCCCGACGGGAAAGGATTAATACGACCTAAACTCAACGTCCGGATGTTTCGACCTCAGGATATTATCGGGGGGCTTTTCAAATATCATGATGATGATGTTCATATAGCAATTATCAGGTTTGACCAAAACTTTGACTGCTCACAACTCCCTCATATGGACAAATTTTCAAGTGATGCAAAAGGCAAACCTGCATGAAATTTCAAGCTCTTTCCAACCATGAAGTCATAGAAACAAAATATGAACTTTTGACAAACTAACCTCATGATGATGACCTACCTCATCCTGACCTTCATGATGATGATGCACCTGACTTATTTTTACCAAACCGCCAGAAACAGACAACACAAGCCAAAACAAAAGCTGGGTCCCTGTTTTGCCAAGTCAAAATGGGGCGTGTTGTGTAACCACACAACAAGTATCCCAATTGCTTTAGTAATTTTAAAGAACATATGTTGAGACCAGCACCACCATCTATGAGTATACGTTTGATTTTGCGCTTATGGATGAGAACTTCAATATGGAGGGCATCGTTGTGACAAGGATCATGGGAGGGGAGGTCTTTCCACTTTGTAGGGTGAAGCAATATTACCCACTATAGCTTGGAAATTTGCGACTGCTATGTTGTTAGGAATGGAAGACTCTTGGAGGGCTTTTTCTAGCACCACTCTATGTGCAGGTGATGACCGTAGAAGGTCCAAAATAGAGATCTGTGCTGGTGTTCTCCCTAGATGTTCGACAAGATTATAATCAGACTGAACCGGAAGCCTAGGTGTAGGTGCACAGATGGTGACATGACCTCAATGAGTAGTAACAACACAATCCGTAGATTTGCCTTTGATTGTGAGGGTAGACACTCGACTCTCTTCAAAACGTCCTACAATGGAATCAAAGGACGTGGAAGCATGATTGATACCTTTACCTCTATCCTGAGGAGGAGGTGGGCCATGATGAGGGAATGGTTCCTTGTACATATCTAGATCCTTGTTCGTGTGTTGCGCTGGTGATTCATCCTCAAAAGTGATTTGATTACTGTCGATGAGGTTTTGGATGAGGTGCTTAAGCTTCATGCAAGACGCAGTTCTATGACCTTTGCTCCTATGGAACTCACAATACTCATTGTCTTTGTAACGTGCCGTTTTGTAGATAGGTTCTCCATATGGGGGAGCATTAGGTAAGGTGATGAGCCCTTTCTACAAAGCTTGCTGTAAGACCGATTCGATGGGCACTCCCAAGGGAGTGAATTGACATCACGGAGGGTAATCCTGTTGAGGCTGCTCTTGTTGTCGTTGTTGTTGGTTTTGATGAGGCTGTCTTTGTTGCTGCTGTTGTTGAGGTGGAGCTTGACTTGGTTTGGAGAGTTGCAGTGGTGTTTGCAATGTTTGGACATGCTTAGTATCGACCACTCCATCATTGACCACATTTTTGTTCTTGTTCCAATATTTGGGTTTATCGTTCGATTGTTGATGAGAAGTGCTATCTTTCGTCTCCTTAAAGATTTTGACCACACCCTTAGCAATGAGGGCCTTCTCAATGTTGATACCCTTGTATGTGATTTCATCGAAGGTTGTAGCACTAAGAATTTGTAAATGGAAACCTAACTCTTGGTTGAGGTTCTACACAAATATGCTAACAAGTTGTTTCTCTAGAATCTTGAAAGGGAATTTACTAGCCATTTGTCTCCATCGTTGAAGGAAAGAAATGAAAGTTTCACCATTTTTCTGTTTATTGTTGCATAGGTCCGTCATGGAAATCTCATGCTCTACATTGTAAGAAAAATGGGTGGCAAACTTCTCTGCTAGCTCGTTGAAAGACTTGATACCCGTAGGTAAGTGTGAGAACC
Organism: Cunninghamia lanceolata; assembly: GCA_027924645.1. Taxonomy (NCBI): domain Eukaryota; kingdom Viridiplantae; phylum Streptophyta; class Pinopsida; order Cupressales; family Cupressaceae; genus Cunninghamia; species Cunninghamia lanceolata. Next base: position 16,908,800 of record BSBN01000972.1, on the reverse strand, counting down.
ATTCTATTGCTTGACCTCCAAGACTGTGAGGAAAGAGACGCATAAGATATGTGTCGTTGTGTGAGACCTCGAAGCAAGCAAGATAGAATTCCCTAAGATGGTCTTTTGGGTCACCTTTTCCTTTGTACTTATCAAACTTGGGAATAGTGAAATTTTGAGGAAAAGGGATCATTGGTAATGACCGATCAAAAGGATAAGGACACACTTCCTCCAAAGAGAAGGTCTTTTTGGTGTGGCCAAACGTAAGATCAGAGAGCTGCTGTTGAACTTCTACAATCTTTAGCTCCATAGTCGTGGGAGGGGTTGGTAACATCTCCTGTTGTCCAAAAAGTGGTTGGTGTTGCCCGTATGGAAGATTATAATGTAAGCCATGCGCACTGGTGTTATAAGGGTCGTAAGATTGATTGGGATCATATAGGTTGTATGTTTGGTTCAGATTGGGTTGGAATTGGAGGCCTTGATTAGGTAGAGGTGGAGGTGGCACTAGGTAAGAATGTTGGCTTTACGATGGTTGAAGAAAAGTATTGGGGGGAGGAAAGCTAAAGTGCGTTTGATTAGGTTGTGATGGTGGCACATAGCTTTGGGAAACCTGATGTTGGGAATGTTGAGAGTGGCTAGGCAATGTGTGAAAGAAGTTGAGCGAGGATGAATGTTGTGGAGGAGGAACATAGGTAGAAGTGATTTGTGACGGTTGGGGTTGATTGAGGATGAGAGTAGAAGAATGTTGTGGTTGGGGCTGCGTGAGGACAAGAGTAGAAGAATGTTGTGGTTGGGGTTGCGTGACTCTAATTGGTTGAGAGACATGCAGGTGTGATGATATAGGAGGCGGCATTTGTTGAGACCCTTGTTGCATGGCTACATAATTGTTCCCCAGATTGTAATTGGGTGGGAAACCTACGCATGATGAGGTAACCAAGATTCCACTTGCGATTGGGGTGGACACTTTAGGAGGTGGTTGCACGTTCGATCAAGCTAAGGTGGCTTGCTTAGCTAACTCTGCTTGACATTGGAGAGTTTCTTGTTGGTTTTGATAGATCTCCATAGGAGTCAAAAGCGGTGATATGGGCCTCTCCCCTGTTGGGTTTTGAAAAAGGGGATTCCTATACTGCGAGCCTTGAGTAGGTAAGGGCGTAGTCACCGTGGACATGGTTTGCACCGCTTGTATGGCATCTTGGGCGTTGTTGCTCTCCTTGAGAGTGGACACATCAAAATCTTGAGGTAACTTGGCGCCTTGCTTTGCAAGCAAGTGAAAGAAATGATCCTGGTTCTCACTAAGGATTTTATCAAAGGCAGCTATAGCTCTAGGATCTTGTATGAATTCATCAAGATCTTGCCCATCTTCTTGAGAGGATTGACCTATTTCAAAGTGTTGCTCTTCTTGAGATGGGGTTTGATCTACGATATAACCTTGTGGGAAAAAATCTGGAGGCAAGCCTGTGGTATACTGAGGCGCATTTATCAAAGGGGTTCTATCCTCATGAGGATTGCTTGGTTGTTCAATGTGCGGCATGTTCGGAGAGCTGATTAGTTTTGCTGCGGGTGTACTAGGAGTCACCTTGGGAGTAATGTTGAGACGACCGGATTATGGTGTGCGAGGAGGTGACTTGCGCTTCTTAGGCACAACTTGCTTGGATTTCATAGTTTGCTGTAGCCTAGTGGTTACCATGGGATACACTAGGACAAAATGTAATGCTGGGAATCTGTGAAATGCTTTAAGAAATGGACAAAACTTCTGATGCACAAAGTACTGGACCAAAGGCGCTATACTGTTTGACCAGAGGCGCAGGACTGTGCTACCAAAAGCGTGCTACTGTGGACCAAAGGCAACGGACTGAGCTACCAATAGCGAGTTACTGCTATGTCAAAAGTGAGCTACAGTGACCAAAAGCGAGCTACTATTACACGAAGGGCGCTGAAGTAGAGTTTTGCCAGAGGCGGGTTACTGCTGTACCAAAGGTGATCTACTGTACTACCAAAGGTGAGCTGCTGTAATACCAGGGGCACTGAAGTAGTGTCTGATGTTTTTCAAAGGCAAAATTTTGGTAGATTGTTTCTGTTTCTGATTGGATTGGTTTGGCAAGAGAAAACACAGCAAACAAGTGGTCAAAAACAAGGGACTGACACAACAGATAGTGTATGTTCAAGGCTCCAAACAAGCCCAATGTTTCCATAGGTATAAGACAATTGCAATCAATAACAAGCACTTTTTATCCCTAGAGACAAGGTTTCATTGCAGTAGATCAGCTCATAGCTTAATACTCCGTCGATAAAAATATCATTCCATAAAGGTGTCAGATATTTAGTATCTTTGCGAGAGACGACAGGTAGGGATATCTCACCCTCCCCTTGGAAAGCTCGAGTAGGTCACAAGAGCTTTATGTCCAAGGGAATACTATCTCTTCTCAAGGGAGCCAATGGTGAGTATCTTAAGGGTTTAAATCGATTTCCCTTGCACTGATGATTACCGCAATGTTCGGAGGTAGGTCAGGTAGTCTCTATCTAAAATGGTTCTTAGTGACTTTAAGGGACCAATGCCTTATGAGAAATGCGACAAGCTACTAAAAGCTTTAACCAATCCTACTAAGAGTTTCAAACACTTTGCTCAATGTGAAAATCGTTTCCACAAAGAGCTAGTACACCTCTTTTCAGTTTGGCACCACAAGGTAAGGCTGACGTCGGTTAGGACTTAGCTTTCGCCTTATCCCTCTTATATAGTGGTTCAAAGGAAAACTCCGCTTAGGGTCGTCCCTTTTGGATGAAGCATAATCCAAAAGCAGGCCCTTCTAAAGGAAGTACAGAAAAGTAAGAGCAAGCACGTCAAACAAAGGTTCAATTGTCCCGTTATAAGAAAAATAAGGTGCAACTAAGCTAGGCACACACACGTTTGTAAATTGTCCCTTATAAAATGAAGTGTTTTGGCATTCATGTCCATTGTCCTTTAGAAAATTGAGGTGTTTGTTCATACATGTCCATTGTCCCTTAAGAAAAGCAGTATGTTCCTAAGACTTAGATTGCAAGAAAATATTTGTTCAATTATCCTTTTAAGCATGCAATGTGTTTCTAAGACTTAGTGAGATAAATCAAAGAGGTCTTCAATGCTCATCCTGCATGAACATGTTAAGAAAACACCTATTGGCTCTGTGTGAGTAATAAGAAGCTGCAACAAGTGAGTTAGTTCCACCAAAAATTCACAAGTTACCAAAAATAAATCAACTTTGACCAAAAGCGCTGCACAATTTTACCAGAAGCGACTTACTGTATTTCAAAAGCACTATAATAGAGACCAGAAGTGATGCAGAATATTACCAAATGCGCAGCAAAATAACCAAACGCGCTTCATTGTGTTTTCAAAGCACTATGATGCAGACCAGAAGCGCAATACAATAACACCAGACGCGCTGAAGAATAGCTGGAAGCGTGGAGCTGTGTTACCAAAAGCGTGATACAATATAACTAAAAGCGCTGTGCTATCTCAGATCATAAAAAGGGGAACTTTTTCAAAATAATAAGATCTACAGTAAAAATTCCATGATTGATTGACTGTTCTGAGAAGTGGTAGCTGAGAGATCTATGTTCTGCAATCTAGAAAACTCCGAAGCTGTAACAACACCAAAGATTGACACAAAAATCGAAGGAACTCCTAAATAAATCAGCTTAGGATGTCCAAAAAGTAGTTTTGTCAGACAAATACAACAGCTTGTCAAACAAATTAATAAGATAGATAGCGTGAAAGTCCTGCAAGACAGTGAACAAAGTCAAAAACCTAATTTAGCCAAAAGCGCTGTAGAATGCTGCCGAAAGCATCGTTCTGTAATGCCAAGAGCACTGCGCTAAGCTGCCAGAAGCGCCGCAGTGCCCTCAAAAGCACCTAACTATGCCTCCAGAAGCGCTCAAAGATCCTGCCAGAAGCGCTGTGGGGTGTCGTTTGCACTGTGCCGTACTATGACTTCAAAAAAAACAAATTTCTCAAAGAAACAAAGGGATTAGTGGGTCCCACCGGGCATGCCAGAATGTGTATGAGGAAAAATCAATTAAATCTAAACTAATAAAATCAAAGAACCCAATAAAATAAAGAAAACAAATTTAAATAAAAGCCATGACAAATAATCAATGAAATAAAGACTTTTACCGAAATCTGTATTGTTTCCTTTGGATTGAATGTGGATTGCTCAATGAAGTTGCGAAGCCATAGCTGCAACAAGCAAGTAGTGTGCTCAAGAGATCAATGTCAAAAGATCGTGATAGTGCTCAATCGACGCGTTTTGTATGCTCGAAGCTCTGTTAAGTATACCTGAGAATACGATCGAAGAGAGAGGCTCAATGAAGGAGATGAGGGGGGTTTATATAGGTTTCAAATAAGATCAATCAATGGTCCAGATAATTTAGAAGAATCAACAGAGGAGAATAGTTGAGGAATGTGCAACGAATGAGAAGAAGACATGTGTCTTGCTTTCTTTTACATGAGAGGAGTTATCAAGAATAGAAGAATGAGTTAACTGAAGAGATAAATCAATTAAAAGAATAAAGCAATCAGTTAAGTGATTTAAAACAAGAAGAAGAGATTTGCATGAAAAAAGAAGATATTTTGCTTTATTAAATATAGAAATATTTAATTGATGAGCAAGAAAGCTTGATTTATTTTAGAGATAACTCAAATTTAGAAGAAAAAGCAATTTAAATAAATAATTGATTTATTTAAATTTAGAGAAGATATTTTGGGAGAAGTAATTAAATAATTAGAATTATTTAATTTAGAAGATTTTAGAAGAAAATTAAATAAATAAATTTATTTAATTGTTGTGCATGATTTTGGAAAAATAGAAGATTATAAATAAAATATTTGATTTTATTTATTTTTAGAGGATTGAGATAATTTAAATAAATTTGCATGATTTATTTAAATTTAGAAGAACAATTGATTTAATTAAATAATTTAAGAATTATTTAATTCTAAATAAGATAGAATTTGTGATGAATTAATTAAATAATTAGGTTTATTTAATTAATGGAGACTTGAGATTTGGAAAGAAGATAATGATCTAATTAAATAATTAAAATTATTTAATTGTGGAAGAATATAGAGGAATTTAATTTAATTAATTAAATAAAGAGAATTTATTTAATTAATGTTGAAAGTATATGATTTAGAAGAATTTGATGAAATTAATTCAATAATTAGATTATTTAATTAATGTGTGAAATGCAAGTGATTAGGAAGAAATGACGAAATGCAAGTGATGCGATGACTTGGTCATTTTAGGGTGTCTACAAAACTCATGCAGCACCTTGTCAGTCTGATCATTATCAATGCATCTTAACAATACACCATTAAAATCTTTTCTAAAAAGGATGCCATTTATTAAAACATATGGAACAGACTACAGTCTGAAATACCTTCTCTTGGTTCTATCCAACCTGCTGGACATTTACCTGTTTGCAAAAATTGGGTCATGTTATTAACCCAACTTGTGACCACTACTGCTGTATCATCCTGAGGTGCATCTTCAATGGTCAGAAGCACCTCTTCCTTTTTTTCTATTTCATTTTCAGGACTGGTAGCAAGCTGTTCACTGGGCCCTCTACCTCTGACAAGCTTGGTTATCTTAATCTCCATGTCATATTCCATGACCTGGGTGATCCAACCAGCCCTTTTCTCATTCATGTCCTTACCCAACAGGAACTCCTTCACGCTAGGGTGAGCAACCATCAAATGTATCTTATTATTAGAAACCAAATGCTAAAACTTCTTGAGGCTCCTTACCACTACAAGGACATGTTTTTCGATGAAACTATACCTCTACTCATACTCCTCCAACCCCTAACTAAAGAAAGTGATTGGCTGTTCAAATCCCTCGCTCTGCTGTTGTGCCAGAATTGTAGAGATTATATCCAGGCCGCCATAAGCATACAAGATAAAATCCCTTGAGAAGTTAGGATTTACCAAGGTTGGCGTAGCTAACAATGCTTCTTTTATAGACCCAAAGCTGAGTCTGGCTTCTTTCATCCAACTAAAAACTATATTTTTCTTCAACATAGACATCAAAGGCTTTAATAGATTTGCAATATTGGGAATAAATCTTCACAAAAGATTAATTCTGCCAATAAAATTTTGTAGTTCCTTCTTATGGCTAGGTAAAGGCAACTCCAAAATAGCCTTTACTCTTTCAGGATCAATGGTAATGCCCTCCTTTGACACAACATGCCCTAACAACTTGCCCTCGTGCATAGTGAAAATGCATTTCTTGGGATTGAATGATATCCCAAACTCTTTGCATCTCTCAAATACCTACCTTAAGTGTGATAAATGCTTAGATACATTCTTAGAAAAAACTGTGATGTCGTCTAAATATACAAGCACCAATTTATATAGAAAACCCTTAAAAGCCATATCCATAGCTCTCTAAAAAGTAGAGCCAGCATTTGAAAGACCAAAAGGCATTCTGTTGTAGTCCATGGTGCCCCATTTAGTGGTGAAAGTAGTTTTAAATTGATCTTCCTCCTTAACTAACACTTGATTGTAGCCAAAATATTCGTCAAGCAAGGAGAATCTTTCAGAACCAGCCACTACTTGCAAAATTTGCTCCATTGAGGGCAGTGGGTAGTGGTCTTTTAGGGAGGCTCTATTTAGGTCTCTGAAGTTGACACACAACCTAATCTCTCCATTCTTTTTCCTCACAGGGACAAGGTTAGATACCCAAGAAGTATGCTTGATCAGGAAAATGATCTTTCCCTTGATCAGTTTGGTTAGTTCTTTAATTATTAGAGGCTCAAGCTTTGGATTTAAAGGTCTTTGCTTCTGCCTCACAAGTTTAGTACCTGGTTCTAATTCTATGGTATGCTAGGCAATATGATGGTCAAACCCTTTTAGGTCTGAAAAATCCCAAGCAAACACATCTTCAAACTCTTGACACAGAGCAATGAAAGCTTTTCTATCTTCAGGGGAACAAATTTTACCTATTTTGAGAAGCTTACCCTTGAAAATTTCTATCTCTTCATAATGTTCCACTTTTATCTGCATGCTAGTTTTGCTCTTCTTCAGCTGATCATCAGTCCCAAGAATGGATTCCAAGGTTACCAATCCTTTGGGCAATTTGTTTGTCCTTAACTGAATAACTTGACCATCTTCATATTGTTGCTTGAGTTTATCCTAATTCATCATGGAAAATTCATCCTCCTCTAACGGGAAACACAAGATCTACTCATCACTTTCAAAAACCTACCAATGAATATGATTGTCAGGGATGGAATGCCTGTCCACTATTTTTACATGGGGCTGCACTTTCTCTCTTTGAATATTGTTGGGGATATAAAACTGAGCCCCAATTGTAGCTAACCTATCAGAATGAGAATTTTGATTTCTTGGAATAGAGATCAGATTGAAAGAATCAAACTCTTTAATCATATCCCATACCCTATGCTTGTAGCATTTCAAAACATCATTTTTTGTAATATGTAGCCCTCTCACCTAATTTACAATGAGTTCACTGTCACCATAGACCTGTAAATAGCTAATTTTCCTCTTTCTTGCCCACTGCAAACCTTGGATTAATCCTTCATATTCAGCAGTGTTATTTGTACATGAGAATGCAAATGGAAAGAAGAATAGTACTTTTCACCTTGTGGGGATACAAGCATTGCACCACCTCTAGATCCATTCCTATTCCTTGAGCCATCAAAGTACATTTTCCATATTTCATTTTGCTGCTCTATTTGCTATTCTATATCCTTTACCAAATTTGGAATTGTTGTTTCAGGCTCATGTAGTATGTAAATTCCCATACCAATTTCTTGGATGTGTCCCTCAAGATCATCAACAACATTTTCTGAGGCCCACTCCTTTAACAACACTTCTGGTATGATTTCAGCTTGTAGCTCTTGAGCAGCAACAAGTTCAGGGTTATCAAAAATAATGCAATTTGCATTAACAACACTTGGAACATAAGGCTCTATGTGATGATTTGAAAGCAATTCAGATTTTAAGGTTACTTCTGTGCCATATATGGTCCTGAAAAACATGTGGGACCAATCCGAGGATAAATATCCTCTTATTTTGGCTGTGAACTCCCTTGATAAACACATGGCAAAATAGGGAGGTAGATCTATGATGAACACCTCCTGGGAAATGGAAACATTTGGGCAAGTGTGCAGAGTGAGACCTAGGTCCCACAGTATTAACAACGGTGCCATCTAACTGAAGCACACCTTTCTCAATGGGTTGGTACTTTAATCCTAATTAGTATGCAATTTGTTTTGGCATCATAGAACTACTTGCACCACTATCCACCATGCAGTTATGTACTAACTTGTCTCCGATTATCAAAGACACATAAAACAGAAGTGGTTTGGCATTTTTGTTTGGCTCTTTGTTGTTATCCTGGGATGAATTGGTAAGGACAGTCCTATTTGGGTCAATAGTTGTATTATTGGGCACTTTTAAATCAGATTAGGTAGATTGCAATATGTTTTTTTGGCCTGCGATGGCTAAAGAGTCCCACATAGACATGGTCACATTCATCTTCTTCATATTTTCAATAATATTAAAAGGTGGAGTGACATTTACCTTTTGTTGTGACTTTGTAGCAACAGTATTTGCCTGCAAATGGGGTATTTCCCTTGCTACTGCTGAAGTGTTTCTTCATAAAATGTGGGGAACATGGGAAGTAGAAGCACCAGTGTGTCCTTTCTATTTATTTGCTTCTTGATCTACTTCATAACCCCTCTTCTTGGCTCTTGTATTGGCTGTAACTGGAGTATTATCGCTGTTTATGCCACATAATTCACCTTCTTGCCAATTTATGAAGGTAGAATCATTTTGAGGCTGGTCCTACTATTACACAACCCCATCATGAGGTGTATTTAGATGAGAGACTGCAACATTCTATACCATCAGAGCCTGATTTATAACCCCATTCGAGCAGGCTGCCTGATTGTGTGACTGATTGCATGGAAAACGCCATTCGTATTCTGTTGCAAGGTTATTCTGAATAGGGATAAGGTCCTTAACAACATTAATGGGCACCAGATTATAATGCTAAAAAGGCCTCTAGTTCATATTTTGACTGGTACCCTGGTAATTGCTTTGATATGGAGGCCTGTTGGCCTGATAAGGCTGATTTTGCCCTTGATAAGGTTGTGGCTGATAAGGCTGCATGTTTTGGGACTACTACTTTTTGATGCTTACTAACTCATTCCCAAAGGTTTATAGGATATTTTCTATCTTCTGTTGGCTATTTTTAATATCTTTTAACTCTTGAGACAAGCTAGAAGAAGCAGTTTTAGAAATGGCAATACTTGGTAATGCTGTAGTAGTAGGTAAAGGGGCAAAATATGGAATTGGTAATGGCATAGAAGCTTGAATCTCAGGGAAGATAGGCATTGGTGGTCTAGGTGCTATTTTTCTAGCCTGAATTAGGCTATTCTCTGCCCTAATAGCTATTTCATATGCATCAGGTAAACTAGTACCTCCTAATGATTGTATCATCACTGAAATATCACTATTTAGGGCTTTCAAAAACTATAGAAAAGCATATTCAGCTGGAGGCCTTACCATGGCAGGAATTTTGTCCCATGTCTTTTGAAATCTTACATTGAATCCATCATTTACTCCTAGGGAGCTCTCTTTATTGTAGTCATCTGTTCAACCAGTGACAAGTTGTCTAATTTATCTTGAAATTGTTTATTTAATGTGTTACCTAGATCATCCCAGGTTGTAATGGTTTCCACTGGTAAACTCCTAAACCATTGCAATGCTTTTCCCTTGAAAGAGGCAACTAACAACCTAATGGCTATATTCTCCTGGGTCACATGATGAACACCACATAGAGAAGCTACGTCTCTAATGTGCTCAATAAGGGTAGTTTGATTATCCCCTGTGAAATAAGGCAGACTCTTCAAAGCTATCATAGGTATGACATCATGTATTGTTAAATTCAATGGGCTTCCCCCATCAAAAGCCACAAATGGCTAATTCCTTGCCATTTGAATGGCTAGAGGTCGGATTGCTTGAGCTGCTATAGGAACTATAGGTGCAACTGGCCTGAAACTTGGAGTTGATTGTACTCTTTTGGAAACTGGGGTCCTTGCTACAGCTCTCCCTTGTCTTCTAGGTGGTGACAGCTACAAATAGTCAAATGAGCTTAAACTCTGAGTTTGAATTTTTCTCATATAATGTAATAGCAGAAATAATATGCTTGTCTTTCCTCAGTATGAGTCACCAGATATGCAAGTTTTAACCTCTCACAGGTCTGAAAATTACTAGCTGCACATCAAAACTAGCAATAGGAGATAGTATTTTGATTATTTTCTAACTCTCGGTCCCACCAGGCATGCCAAAAGTTGTTATCACCCAGATTTGTACCCTCTACCATAGCTGTGAAACTTCAGCAATCTGGAGTAACATAGGAATGATCTCTAAGTGTGGGACTTTGCTAAATGAGATCAAATCTTTGGAGAAGGCCGGCTTCCTTAACTGGTTGTCACCTAAAACTACTAAATCTTCAAAGGAAAAAGGAGAAGGAATGCTTTTGAATGAAAGATGAAATGAAATAACTTGAAAAGTAAAGGGTGATCCACCAAGTTACATAAAAGAACTCCTACAACACTAAGAAGATGCACATCACAACCAATTACAACAAGTATGACATACACAGATTTAACTGATCCTAGTAAAGGTGAGCAACAAGATGATTGAAAGGAACAATACGTTCATAGGCAAACATATGCAGATTCACATTAAACTAAAACTCAATCGAAAGAGGCAAAAAATAACTTTCATATATTTAATGGAAAGGCAAAGTTACAGTAGCAGAAAGCTCTGTTTGGAAATAGAAAAGCCTTAATGCTTAAAAAATTACCAACCTTATTTACAACATTTGAATGCATATATATAGAATTCTAAAAAATGCCCTAAGTCAGTTACAAAATTTGCTCTAGGAGCTGCAGTAGGAAAATATTTGCCTAAAGGGATGTTCAACTGCAAGGAGTTATGGTGCAAAAGATTTGGAACTGGGGCAGGTGGGAGATATTTTGAGTCTTCAATGCAAGTAGCTAGATCATCGATCTGCACCCCTGAAACGATGGAAGATATTCTAGGTATTGAATGTGAGCAGCTTCCATGTCTATCTTTGACAAATATCTGCATTTGCATCTGCAAAAGTCACTGAAATGTCCAATCGTTGGAATATGCAAAACTAGATCCAAAACTTGAAATTGAGAAAATCTTGCTGAAAACCTCGCCAAACGAAAGAGGAGGCAAAAATGAGCATTTTTGCCGCTTGCAGCATGTCAAAATTCACCAGGATGAAGGAGATACAGGTGGTCAAAGTTTTGGTGAATCACCTATATATATCACTTTGCATCTGTGTATATATCACTTGAATTTGCCACCTGAATCGGCATCTAAAACCTTCTCTGCAACTCCTTTTGCATATGCCAAGTGCTTTGAATATCAGGCAATGAAATGTCCTTGTATGTTCAAAAGTATGTCACCTCTTTTTATTTTAGATTTGTATATTTAAATATACAAGCAAACAATGCATACAAAAATTGCACATACAAACATGCATCTGACCCTTTACATCTCGCATTGTACATGACCTTTGTATGTACGAACATACAAAGAGAACATACATACAAAAACTTGCATCAGCACCCGTGTATGTTTCTTTGTATCTGTGATTTGTATATGCATACAATCACCTTTGTATGTGCGGGCCCCACCTATTGTGTGTTAACTTTGTATCTTGCCTTGTATATCAAAACATACAAGCAAACATACAAGCAGAAGATACATGCAAAGCGCTTGCCTTGGTGGACCCCACCAATTATATGTCCTTTGTATCTACAAACATACAAGACATGGACTCCAAAATGACCATTAGCTGTATCTGATTGCCCTATCGGGTCCAGCTTGTATCACCCTTCTTTGTATATTTCTTTGTATGTTCAAATATACAAAGCACTTATACAGACAAGCCAAACTCGACACTTGAATTTGTCAGAATTAACTTCTGGGTCAGGTCCAGCTTGTATGTATCCCTTTGTATGTAGGCTTGTATATCACAATATACAAAATGCAACATGCATAGTGTGGACCTCAAATGGTTATGGAGCAGATTGGAATTGCTATCAGGTCCACCTTGTATCTCTTCCTCTTTGTATATTGCCCTTGTACATCGGACTTGCATCTTTTCTTTGTATGTCACCGATATATAAATGCCTTTGTATATCATGGACCCCACCATTTGCACATTCGACCTTGTATATTGAAATGTATATTGCTGATATGTAAAAGGTTTTGTATGTGCCCCTTGTACCTAACCCTTTGCACATTTGCCGCCAATGCATCTACCTGATATACATTCTGCCTCACACTTTCGCGGGCCCCACCAAATGTATGTCGGCCCTATACATTTTTCCTTGTATGTTTCGATTGTATGTCGGGAACATACAACTCAAAATATACATTCTCTTTTGTTCATTGCGCTGATGTACACCAACTGTAGCCGATGCATATTATCTTTGTATATTGGCCTTGCATGTTGGACTTGTATGTTGGTGATATACATTCCACTGTACATTCCCACTTGTATGTCAACTTTGTATCTTAGGTGAAAGTCATTTGTATTTCCTGCCAATATACATTGCAAAATGTACATTCATCCTTATATGCTTGCCAATTGCATCTAGCCCTTTTCATATTGCAAATGTATGTTCCAAACATACAATGGTGAATGTATATGCAAATGTACATTCAAAATGTATATTGAAATACAAGCATGAAACTAAGAAATCCCAGTAATAGAAAATACTTGAAGTTAAAAGATTTCTGGGTTTTTCTGGGTTTGTTGCAAAATTCTCAAGGTGAGATTTTTTGAGATTTTTGGCAAGGCATATCATAATTATTTGAAGGATTTAAGCCTGTAGGGATATTTCCTAAAAGATTTTTAAGGAAAATACAAGGTGAACTATTTAGCTTAGGACAGAGGAAAAATAGGTCAACAATCCCTCAAGAAACTTGATCACAATCAATTTCTCATCTGGATTAAGGTCTGATGCTCTGTCGGTCAGTTCTTCCTCAGTCTACTCTGCCAAATAGGAACCCAACACTTAGGTGCTCATATCTCTTCACTCTTTCATCATCGGAAGCTCAATCTCTGGAATGTATTAGTCATGGTACTCCTATTGACTTCCCCAAGTCAGCATTTTGGTGAGATACTTCCTCTAAGAGATCCAGCCCAGATTGTCAAACCTTGCTACATGCTTTGTTCTTGGTCACCGAACCAAAATACTCTTCAATCTGACTTTCGGTATAGACATACCATGTCTTGCAGATGTGTGGGATGGACTTTGTTGCCATCAATGACAATATTCATGAAGCCACACAGTGTCTCTTGCTAGCAATCTCCCCCTTTGGCATTGATGGCAACACTTAGTGAAAAATGACTAAGTGTCACACTATAGTCCCTCTTGGCTGATGCTTTGTTCTAAAGTACACTTTTCTGGAGCTCCCCTTAGCTAGATTCCTCATTTTTCACTACTCCTCACTCCCCCTTTGACATCAATGGCAAAGGGCAGAATCTGTACACCAAAATTCCCAAAAATCCAACTATACTTAGCCACATAAGTATATATACATGTTATACTTACATATACTGAAGTATATCTGCAAAAGTTGTCTTCAATTAGACAAATTCTGTTGCCCAACACTGCTTCATCCTGTCCAAAATTGAGATGTGACTACTCAACAAGAATGCAAAAGCTTCTTCTCTCTTTAGATCTATCGGATCACTAGTCCGGGCTGTGGTCTGAGCATCAGTTAGGGCCTCATGCATGGCCTCTAATTTAGGGATAATTATCCCTCTAAGTTTACCCATCCTACTTATTATATTCTTCCTTTCTTTTTCAAGTTTCTGTAGTTCATTTAGAATGGAAATAGTCTAACATTCCTGGTTTATTATGGATGTGGTGAGAGGATCAAATATATGAGATTAACTTGATAGTTTACCCTCTTGTTCTTTCACCTTCTTCTCAATATCCTTTGTCACTTTAGACCAGGATAAAAAAAATTTATATATTTCTCTGCCATCTTTAAGAGAATTTTCTAAGCTCTTTATCCCAATATCCATATTTCTCCTATCATTTGTTATTATCCCTTGTACTTAGGAGAATCTCTTATCCAAAAACTCTTTCTAGACTTTCTCTTCTGCTGCTTTCTCTAAAGAGTTAAAATGTGTATTAACAGAATTAACAAGAGATTTTAGATTACTGGATGAGGAGGCAGAAAGATCCTTCTAGAAGGATGGCATGATCTTTTCCAATACACTGGATGCAATCTCTATCAGCTCATAGTCGTCCATGTGAGACTTCAGAAGTTTTTCTTTTGCCTTTGCTTGGGCAAAGGATGCTATCTTCATAGTCTAAATCAGGGAGAGGGAATCAAAATTGAATGGTCCTTGAAGTAGCTCTAGTTCATCCAATTCCATCATTTATTTTGTTAGGAAGTCCTTAACAACTTTTGTAGTGTCTCTTGCTGGAGACAGAGTTTCCTCTCCTTCTGTGGCCTTAGAGGTGTCAACAGACACCTTCTCTGTTTGATCTTTTTCTCTTCCCTTTTTCTCCTCTTCTTGACTTTCTCTTTTATTCTTAGTTCTTCTTTAGTTCCAGAGTCAGCAGGGGGATCCGGAAGAGAGATGTTTACTTCTTCAAGGATTTCCTCTTCCGAAGCAGAGGAATCTAAGTCCTTAATCTTTTCCTTATCCATTTCTTTGGGCTCTTCTACATCTTGCTTAGTACTTAGCCCTTCGTCATCCATGGTAGAATGTTCATCACTTAAGTCCTTTATGACATGAAGATTGAATCTTTTAAATGCATTCCGGAGAATGTCCTCTATTTCTTTAGCAACTCAATCTGTCTCTCCAAGCATAAGCTGGTTCATTCTTGCTTTGCTCTGGAACTCATCCTTGCAGTCCTTGAAGAACATGTTCATTTGTTGAGAGGTACTAGAAGGATAGAGTTGGATAGCAATCTGTTCTCTGATCTCTAAGTCCTTTGCCTTGGCATTCTCCTTTCTCATTTCAAGTTCCTTCTCTAAACTTTTGGGAATTAGAGAGATAATTTCAATAAATGCCTTATTATATATGTTTAAGTACTTAACTGTGGCTTCTTCCAAGATTCTTTTATCTACGTCATTATACTCATCATAGAATTTTGTCATTGGTTGCAGATTCCCATCCATAGTAACTACCTTGACTACATCATCAATGGACAGAGTAGGCCTTTCAACAAACTCTTCTACTTCTTCGTCCTTGCTATGACCGGTAGAGGGTTCACTGGATGTTTTCTTCTTCTTCTTCTTCATTTTCTTGACTTCATCATCGGTCTCAGTTTCTTCATCATCCTTCTGACTCTTATAGGACCTTGTGGCCCTTTTCTTTGTTCTCTTCTCTCCCTTTCCAGATGTCTAGGCTTCTAGTTTTGATGCCTTTTAGCTCTTAGAGGTGGCAAGTATAGAGCTTCTAGAGGATTTGGTCTGGGAGGGGGCTTGCACCGGAGCACTTTCTTTTTTTGTTTCTTGCCTTTCTTTCTCTGCCCTTTCCATCTTCTCTCTATTGGCATCAACTGCCTCTTTTGATATTCCATGCCTCTTGGTGAATTCTTCTACTTCCCTTCTTACTTTTCTCTTGATCTCAGGTTGTCTTAGTTCAACATGAACTTTTACACTCAGCTCTTGGAAGGTTCCAAACCTTTCTACCTTGGGGTCCTTGGGCTAACTCAATAGGTGTTGGATGTGTAGCTCTAGGATTTTCTCATCAACCTCATACCCCATTGGCATGATCCACACTATTCTCAATTCCACTGCCTCCATTAGGCATTGATTAGTGTCTACCATAAAGCACAATGTATCCTTGTACTTCTCAACCAATGATTGGGGGATTCTTTCTCTAGCTTGCATCATACTTTGAAAGTTCTTGAAGTAGCCCCAGAATGCTGTATTTTATGTCTTGGCATCACCAAGCCCATGCATATAATCTCTTATTTGTATGGCTACTAGTCTGTCATTTTGCCATATCCAACCACTGGATCTAGGTAGCTCATTCATAAAGTAAAAGAACAAACATAGAATTATCCCACCATACTTGAATGAGTTCTTCTTGTCCTTCTTAATCTTTTGTAGGTTTTCCAATAGTTGGCTCAGAAGAAGCTCACAAAGATCATAATCTACATTCTCTCATAACATCTGATAAGCATCATAGATTGCTGTTCTAGATACAAAATTCTCCCTACTGGAGTGATATATATCTTATAGCCAATTATCATAGATGCAAACTTGATATCTGGATCAGTGATATCTTCTATTGTCATTGCCCTCTTGTCAAATTTTCATCTGGTAGCCTCATTGACAGTTTGGTTTTTGACAGATTTGAGAGCAAGCAACCCACCGGATGAGTGTAATCTGGTTACTGCCCTAATTTCATCCTTGGTTATCTTGAATGGCCTCATCAACCACATGAAATTGTCATGCATTCTTCTTAGAACATACTGGACCCATTCATCTTCTACAAAACAGGGGAAATGGATGCAATGTCTGAAATGCTTATCCCAAATGGCTTTGTACTGAGGTTTGAGTTCAAATGATTCATCTATTAACTGCTTGTGGTAGATATCCATCAGCTTGGATTCCCCAAATTCTTCAATGTTTGCATGAATGTATGCCCTAACATCTTCTACATGCAAAACCCCATACAAAATGCTAGAAAATGCACCTAGGGGATCAACTTCTAGGGATTTGTAGGGATGTTTCTTGAATTTAGGGTGCAGCCTATCAGTGATCTTCACAAAATTCAGAGTAGCCATCTTTCAAAATATTTAGAGAGAGATATTCAAAAGCGGAAAATACCTTTTACGCTTCTAGGGTTCACGATATGAGCCAGATTGGATTGTTGGATGAATCAACTTCTGTGGTTGATCTTTGAGAGGTTTGAGACATTTTTTTTGTAGATCTCCTTCTCTCTTCTTCTCAAATGCAAATGTGCAAATGATGAACACATGAACCCTTTTATTTCTGCACAAACCCTAATTCCATTTTGCAATAAATGCACAACTTAAGTTATTCCAGTTGCCTTATTTTCCTTGTTTCTGAGAGAGATCTTTCTAGATCACTGAGATGCACCTAGAATGATAACTTACAAAGTATCTCCCTTTCTTCAATCATTCCATCTAACCGCAAATCCAAATAATTCAATTTTGAATTATACTGGATCTAACTGTGAAAGTCCTATTTTTGTCGGATGACTGTCAAACCGGATTAATCTTGGATGATTAACCTTTTCAAACTCTTTGCAAATCTTTCATATCTCTACCAAGGGTTATTTAGATGTTTCTCTGAGAGCCCTTTTAATTTGCAACTTTTTATGTGCAAATTTTAGGCACCAATTGACTGGTTAGGGGAAATTGTTTTCTTTTGTGACTCCCCCTGAGCCAGAGCTCATCTATTTAGTTTTTGAAAGGAATATCAGCACCAGATTTTGGTGCGGATCCATCCCCAACATTTTCTGTACTTCTCTTTACCCAAATCTTGTTCATCTCCCTTTGAATTTCATCTGCATTCACTTTTCCTTTTCCTTTGTCTTGGTTTTGATTATGATGCACCGGACCCTTTTTATCGTGATTCTTACTTCTACAGAATTTGGCAATATGACTAGATCTATTGCAATTGTAGAAAACAACATTTCTTTGCATATTTGATTGGTATCCTCTTGATCTACATTGATTATCCATATGTCTCATTCTATTGCATGCAAAGCATCTACCATTGAATGAATTGTTTATTTGCAAATTTCTACATTCATGAGATTTGTGACCTTACCTTTTGCAGTTAAAACACTATCCAGAGAAGGATGGCTTAGACTAATTCATTATTCTTCTGCACTGATTTGCTTTATGACCAAACTTATTGTAATTATGGCAATATCCATTAAAGGATGGATATCTTTGAGCATTTGGTTGCCTTATCAGAGGTCTTCTAGGCTTGGTCCTTGGATTTTTTGATCCAAAGTTCTTCTGACTAGATCTGGAGCTTCCACCTTTGTCATACCCCAAGCCTTGCTTGTCATCTACCCTTTTTTGGCTTTTAAGAAGAACTTCAAGTTGAGCAGAGCTTATCTTGAATTTCTCTTTGTATTCATTTGTTGTTTGAAGATTTCTTTTAAGAGTGTCAATCTGATTCTCAAGTTGTTGTTCATTATCTCTAGCTTCTTCAAGATCAGATTCTAAATGCCTGATTATTCTATCCATTTTGTGGAAGTCTTCTAACTTCTCCTTGAGAGATTGTCTTAGATCATCTTCAATTTTTCTTTTCTCTTCAATTGCTTGGGTGAATTTCATAACCCCTGATTCCATTTCATGTCTTACCATGATGACCTCTTTTGATAGCTTCTCACATAACTTGTTCTTCTCATTCAAATCTTCATCAGTATTATTGGCTTCACTTTGACTTGCTAATTGTTGAAGTAGTTCCTTTCTCTTTTTCATAGAGATACTCAGTTTCTCTTTTAGTTCATTTATGAAATCATCAGCTTGTTTGAGTCTTTCCTTCAAGTTATTGACTTCAGAGTGAGACTACTCAAGATCATCTAAGGAAGACTAAAGTTGTACTCTCATACCATACATATCTATTGAGATTCCCAGATCTTCCTCAAGCTATTAGGCTCTATTTAGAGGAACTTATCTCTGATACCAATTGTTGATAACTAAGAGGGGGCGTGAATCAGTTATCTTAAATACTTTAACTTTCTGTTCTTCCTTAACAACTAGTGCAACATCAAATCACATAAGCATGCATAACCATGAAAGCAGAAATGAAATCAATACACATAATAAAATGATTTTGACATGGAAAACCTTGTTAAAGGAAAAACTAAGGGGTGAATAACCCAAGATTGTATTCTCTATTAAAAGAATAGAAGTACAAAATGGCACTTGCTAATTAGGGCTCACTACCTGAGCACACTGCTCACAAGAGGCTCACTGCTTACAAGAGACTTACTGTCTACAAGGTATAAAGAAAGTAACAAGGTGATTGAACTTATAAGAAGTATCCATATATGTTGAGGTTCAATTTCAGTTAAACTCAATACATTGATCTACTGCACTTCATTCTTTCTCTTCTTTGGTGCTACTGTCCTGTCACATACCAGACTTGTATAGCTGCTTCCACACTACTTCCTACTTTTCTTCACACAACACAATACACCACACACACCTTCACATCTCAATCCATCTGGTATATATATCCGCACCAAGGATTTCAACATCTTTTTAGTCAGCATTCGGAATACTCAATATTTTCCCAAACTCTGATCTGTACACTGAATCCTTGCATACTAAGTGATGCGTATCAAAGAGATACTTGTAGAAGTCATCAATCATGTTGGCTAACCATGAACAATCCCTCAAGAAACTTGATCACAATCAATTTCTCATCCGAATTAAGGTTGGATGCTCTGCTGGTCAGTTCTTCCTCAGTCTACTCTGCCAAATAGGAACCCAACACTTAGGTACTCATATCTCTTCACTCTTTCATCACCGAAGGCTCAATCTCTAGAATGTATCAGTCATGGTACTCCTATTGACTTTCCCAAGTCTGCATTTTGCTAAAATACTTCCTCTGAGAGATCCGGACCAGATTGTCAGACCTTACTGCATGCTCTATTCTTGGTCACCGGACCAAAATACTCTTCAATTTGACTTCTGGTATAGACATACCATGTCCTGCGGATGTGTGGGATGGACTTTGTTGCCATCAATGACAACATTCATGAAGCCACATAGTGTCTCTTGCCAACAACCCATTCATCTTCATCAAATGTTGGAAACCCTATAATCTAAATAAAATGTTTATATTGTAGTGCTTTGTACTCACATTTAAGATTGTGATTTCCATCCCTTAGATGGTTGTCAAACAAATCTACAAACCTTGAGTCCCCAAATTCATCTATGCTCACATGAATATAAACCCTAATATCTTCAACATGTAGCACACCATATGGAACACTTGAAAATGCACCTAATGGGTTGACTTCTACTGATTTGTGTGGGTACTTCTTAAATTTGGGTCAAGGACTTTCAGTAATATCAACAACCAAAGGTGTAGCCATTTGCAAAAGATTACAAGTTCAAAGCTTTGTAGATAAATACGTTTTTCATGAAATTAGGGTTGGCAGGAAAATTTGTTGATCGCACTTGAAATCCTTGAATTCTCTACTCAGACGCTATTCTTCTTGCTCCCTTCGAATGCAAAGTGATTCAAATGAAGAGTGAATGAGCTTTTTAAGCTTCACCTAGGGGAATTTGATTTTTAATGCTTCTCCCCATGAGCTAGAGCTCCTAATTCAATTATCAGAGGAATTGTCAATGCCAGATTCTGGTGTGGACCCATTACTATTGTTCATAACACTTATCTTGACCCATGTCTTGCTTATTTCATTCTGGATCTCATTCACATCAATTTTTCCCTTGCCTTTGTCTTGTCTCTACTCATCCATTTTTCTATTTACTGAATCTGTTCTTTCATTGTTCTTGTTTCTGTAGAATTTTGTAAAATGACTAGATTGATTACAGTTGAAACATACAATATATGTTTTCCCATTTGATTGATTTCCTCTTGATCTACACTGATTTGCCATATGTCAAAATCTATTACATGCAAAGCATTTTCCATTGAGGGAATTGCCATTTCCTCTATTGTTAGAATTGTTCATTATTACACTTTTGCATTCATTGGATCTATGACCATACCTCTTACACTTGAAGTATAGACTAGAGAAGGATGGACTACTTTGATTCACTCTACTTCTGCATTGAGTAGCTCTATGACTAAATTTATTGCACTTGAAACAATTTTCATTGAAAGATGGATACATTTGAGCATTAGGTTGTCTGACTTGAGGTCTTCTTAGTCTATTTCTCCCATTCCTTTGTTGAAAATTTCTTTGGCTGGATCTAGAGATTTCACCTTTCTCATATCCAAGACCATGCTTATCCTTAGCCTTCTTCTAACTCTCAAGCAACACTTCAAGTCTAGCTGAGCTTATCTTGAACTTCTCTTTGTATTCATTGGTAACTTCTAGGTCATGTTTGAGGATAACAATTTACCTCTCAAGTTCTTCATTTTCCCTGATTTCTTATAGATTAGACTCTAGATGGCCAATTATTCTATCTAATCTGTAGCATTCTTTAGTTCTTTCTTTTAGAGATTGATTTAATTTTTCTTTAGTCTTCTTTCTTTCTTCAATATCCTTGGTTAGCCTCATCCCCCTGGATTCCATTTCATGTTTTAGAACAACTTTTTTTGCTAACTTCTCACATTCTTTTGTCTTCTCTTTCAGGGCCTTATCCATGTCATTGTCCTCATTCTGGTCTCCTAGCTGAAGAAGTAGCTCCTTTCTCTTCCAATTAGATTTACTTAATTTTACTTTTAAGATCTCAATGCAGTCTTCAGCATCTTTAAGATTTTCTTGCAGTTCTTTGACTTCTACTCTGGACTAGTCAAGATCATCTAAAGCAAGTTTAAGTTGTTCTTTGAAGTTGTATGAATCCATTGTAATACCTTCCCAGATCTTCCTCAAGCTATTAGGTTTCTTTCAAGGAACCTTACTCTAATACCAATTGTTGGAAATAGGACTGACAACTGAGAGGGGGGGGTGAATTAGTTGTCATAAATTTTTTAGTGTTTCCTGCATTTAATTCTTCTTTACCACTTCTTAATAGATTAATGATATAACCATGAAAAGAAAAAATCAATAACACATGAGTAGAAAAACAATTAACACACTTGACACCAAGATTTTTAATGTGGAAACCCGGTTAAGGGAAAAACCACGGTGGGGGTGAACCCACAAAGATTATACTCTGCTAAAAGTATTACAAAAAGGGAAGGCACATGCCTTTGGGCTCACTGCCTAGAGCTCACTGCCTACAAGAATGATTATAAAATGATTATAGATTGTTTGAACTAATGAATAACATCTGCCAATGCAAGAATTTAGTTCAGGTTAAGTACATAATACTAATCTTACACACTTCATCTTTACTCTGCCCTGTTTACTATTCTACCATAATCCAAACCTTAGGTCTCTTCTCTTTCACACTTCTTATCTGGTCTTTTCACACTTACTTCATATTCACATGCCAACATGCCTAATACACTTGAATCCATTGGCTATATATATATGCCTCAAGAAATTCAATCACTTTTCTGTTGGCCTTATGAAGAACTTAACAAATAATAAAAGTACTCAATTTTGTCAGCTGAAATCATACACCAATATTGATGCATACCAGAAATAACACTTGCAGGTTACCATACATGTCAGTGACTAACATGATATCCCATACACAACTCACCAAAACACTTATACTAGATCCGTACAAGGTTCTAACACAAGTCGGCCTATTCTTTATTAAATTGTTCTGTAATATTAGGACCCGATACTCAGATGCTCATAACTTTTAATCCCTTTGTCACCAGAGGCTGAGATCTTGGATTTAGATTGTCTTGATATTCCTCTACACTTTATCAGATTTGCAACACACAATGATTAACTGGAGAGATCTGCTAACCAAAATACTGAACTCTACCACATACCCTATTCCTATCTATCTAGACTTGACAAATCTTGGAACTGACTTCTGGTATGATTTGATACTATACTAGGGACATGTGGAATGGACTTAGTTTCCATCAATGACAACACATGACATGCCTTGTAGTGTCTCTTTCCAACAAGTAGGTCCTGATAGTGGAGTACCATGGGAAAGTGTAAAAGAAATAGACACAAGAAAAATGTCAAGCCATATACTGGTCAAACAATATAGTCTATACCAAATTCAAATGGTGATCTACAATATGTTGATAGAAATGTCTCACAAGTTAAGTAAGGTATTAAATTAGAGGAAGAGTTTTCTGGAGTTCCTTTCTTTGATGGTTCAGATTTTTCTATTTGGTATATTAGAATGTAAGTCTATCTTTCCTCTTTAGGGTATGGTGTGTGGATGTTAGTTGAAAAAGAGTATTTTATTTCATCTCAATCACCTAGTTCTACAAGTAACAAAGAGGCTTACGAATTCAATCATACAATAAAGAAAGATATTCTATTAGGATTATCCAATGAAGTTGCTTGTAAAGTTATGCATTGTGAAACAACTCAAGATGTGTGGAAGGAGTTAATTAGAATCTAGCAAGGTGATGTACTTGAAGGAGAGGAAAACTTGATGTTTGAGGAAACTGATAATGAAAGGAGACATTCTCATGAAGAAAATAAGATTCAATCTAATTCAGAAGAAGAAGATCACATTATAAGTGATGTTGAAAAAGAGTTTGAAGTTAATATAGAATGAGAACTCATGTGTTCTCAGTGAGATCAAGAAATATAAAAAGAAGAACCAAAGATTAGAGTTGTAGTTACAACAAGAAAAAGATTCCAAGTACAAAGTACTTTCAGATCTTGAAAGAGTATCTTCTGATCTTGAAGAGGCAAGAAATTAGATTGTGAATTGAAGGACACAAGTAGATGAATCAGGTAGATTGATTATTAACTTAAAAAACTGAGATTGAGGAAGCCAACAGAATATTAGATGTGACTAAATCTGATCTTGAAGTAAAAAGAAAAGAATGTCTGAAGTTAGAAGAAGAAATAGTCAGGTTAAGAAAGGATTATGAAGGTCTTAAGGTTCTGTCAACGAGGTATCAAGAGTTTGAAGAGAGCACAAGCAAGTTGAATGAAATGTTGGGGAAAAAAAACATTATAAGGACACAAAAGGATTAGGATATGAACGAGGATAGTTTTCTAAGGCAGATAAGACACCTAGGAAGAAGGTAGATTTGAGTGATCATGTTGCTTTTGAAGGAGAAGGTAGAAGGACATTCAGGTTCACAAGATCTCTACCCACCAAGAAAACAATGAGGTACAATTACTCTCAATTCCATGGTTATTGCTATGCATGTCATGTTTATGGTCATAGGGCTAGAGATTGTAAAGAAATGATTTTGGATGGAATAAATAAAAAAGTTTTTATAGCTAGTCAAATTAGGACTACAATAATGCATATTATAACTGCAATAAAGCTAGTCACATAGAAAGGAATTGTTGGATGCATGCAATAAAAATAGGATATAATAATAACTCCTTTGAATGACTGAATAGAAGGAACAAAATCATTTTCTTTAACTGTCATAAGTTGGGACATAAAATAAAGCATTGTAGTAGCAAGTTGAACAAATCCTCTGAGAACATAAGAGTTAATGCAAAGGTTAGGAAAAAGAGGAAATCTATTTAGGTATAAAGAAGAAAGCAAGAGAATGTTCTAGATAAGGAAAACAAAGATCCTATACTAGTTTGGTGAAGAAAGCAAAATCAGGAAAAGGAAGGGTCTAAGCTTGTGCATACTGCACAAGAAATAACCATGAGTGCATAAAGAATAGCATGAATCAAGGGGGGGTTGATTTGTAATGAATCTTTCAAACCCCTTAAACAATCAACAATAGAGGTTGTCATGAGACTGATGTGTTTAGTTTTGCATCTAGAGTTGGTTGATGACAATGGCTTTTAAAGCACTTGACAAAGTTGTATGGTTTCCTTTGGCAACAATGACTTTAGTGTGTTTTTCTTGAGATCTTTGAACAATATATAGTATCTTTCATCACATCTTAGTTCATGGTTGGAATGGTGTTGACAATGTTGTTTATAGGTTGGTCATGTTTGGTGTTCTACTCACAATCCACTAATGCTATGGTATGGTATCTTGAGTATCAATGATAGTGCTACATCAATAGTAAACATATAATGATAAACATTTGCTTTGATAGATTGTATTATACCAATGACAGTGTTCTTCTTGCAATATGATTCTCACACTTTAACTCTTGGAGATTTTTTTTCCTTATAGTATCTAGATTTGCTTAGCAGACATGTGTTGCAGTCATGTTGTTATGATGATTATGAGTTTCTTTGAGGGCTTAAGTTGATGGTGTTAAGATAGTTCTTGAAGTTGGTATAGTGATAGAATGATCATCTCTTATGAGTTTTTCATAACATTCAAGAATGTATGAGCTTCTTTCTTGATGACAGTATAGTGATATTGCTCTTGAGGGGACTTGAATGCATGTTTTACACAAAATGCTCCTATGAAGACTATGACAGTGTGCCTTGCCAAAGTGCAATCTTGAAGACAAGAGCAATAAGGTATACATTTCATAAGCTCTTGACACTAGCCAGCTGTAAGTGTGACAATCATCTTCATTTGGAGGATGAAGCAAGTAGTGATCTTTGTTATTACAGTGATCCTTGATGCCTTGTTCTCATGATATTTGATGTTGTTACAATAATCCTTGATGTTGTTACATTTTGTTTGTTGATATACAGTGATTCACATGGTTATACAGTGATTCTTGATGCCTTATACAATGATGATCTAATCATTTTTTCATGTTCTTCTACCTTGATGATCTTATAGTGATATTTGATGTCATCTGATCATGTTCTAATAGTCAGAAATCCCTGTTGCCTTCATTTCTTTGATCATGGCTATATTATTGTGTCTTTGGTGTTTGGATACTAAATTTGTGGTTGATAAGTTGACAGTGTTCAATGATGATGATAGTGATAAGTGTTTACAAGTGATTTCACTATGTTTGGATAGTGATAAGAAACAAAGATCTTGTTGTCATGAAAGAATGCTATCCTATCTTAAACATCAATCTTGGTGTTTTTGTATTAAGGTATGATGGTGTTTTCATATGTGACAGTGTGCTATGTGTATTCAAGATGTTATCTCATGTTTTGCTTCATGTTGGGATGAAGTTGTGATTTATATGAATTAAATTGGATAGGATGAGTGCTTCATTTTGCTACAAGGCATGCAACATTTCTTGTTGCCCTGATATTTCAGATATTTGCTTTGGATGATGGAACTTTGTTGTATAGTGTCTTTTCATGTCTAGATTTTTGATGCATTTTTTGTTAGATCTTACATGTTGTCAGATCATGATTGTGTTTTTGATATCAAATAGACTTGCATTAGACATTCTTAAGTAGTTTATGTTAGATGACAATTATTATGGTTTCAAGATTTTTGAGTAAGTTTATTCTTCAATAGAAGTTGATAAGAGCAGGACAACTGATACATTCTTCATGAGTTCATATTGTTTACACCTTGGTGCCTCCTCATAACTTCATACTGGTTCATATATCTCACACAGAGTTGGATGGCCTCTTCAATATGGTTTCTAAAGGTTACATACTAGAATATTTTAGTAACATGAAGTTGATAGGTGTAAGTATATTGAGGCAGTCTCCATGTTTGATGACAATATTATCTAATAGTGTGTTCTTGGTAGTACCAAAGGATTGAGTGAGTATGTCATTTAAATCTTAAGCAATAATTTTGGGTATTTGGATAGTTGTTTGGACATAGGGGGAGTGATGTTCCAAGCATCCTTTGTCATTGTTGTCAAAGGGGGAGTAATAAGGTGTAGTACAAAACTAGGAGAATGTTGACATCAATGCCAAAGGGGGAGATTGTAGAGGCATTAGCATTGATTTTTTCATTGATGTCAAAGGTAGCTCATATCATGATCACGAGGTGAGGAGATGGGTTGAGTTGGAATTGGAGATCACTATCAATTAGGGGAAGAGGATATCAAACCTCTTTATATGAAAATGTTGAAATGTTGCTTTATGTTTCAAGCCTCTTTGTAAGATGCATGATGTTCTTGTCATTATGTTTCAAGATGTTATGGAATGTCAAAGAAGAGGATCATGTGTTCATATGACAAGTTGATAGAATATATATTTGTTCAATTTCATACTTTACTCCTTGTAGGACATCAAGATTATATTATGTAATGGATTTTTTCAGTTTCAAGTAGAGGTTGCTTCATAGTTGCAGGAGATGCCTTGTTCAAGTTATAATGGTATTACTCATGGTCCATGCATGACAGTACTTCATGGAGTTTTGGAGTTCCTTATGTGTTGATCATGCATCAGGACTTAGGCTCATATGTTGCTTGGAATTGCTTCATGTATTTCTTGTGCATCCATGTACTTCATAATATAAGGCTCCTATTATTTTTCACCTTGTATTTTTATGCAGTATGTCTTGATGACATGATAGAGTTGTTCATTTGTTGAGACATGTTCACATGTGATTAGAGGTTGTTCATTGGTGATTGGAGGTCATCTTTAGAGTAGTCTTCATGTCATTATAAATTGTGAGTCAAGGGTTTTCTCATATCATTCTCCTAACTAGTTGGATGGAAGACTTCATATTGGTTGATATTGTGCTTGTCCATTATTGTCACATTGATAAACAACACGACATTCATGCTCTTTGTCACGTTGACCTTAGGTACAGGCTTGTTGAGATTTCTTAGTGCAAAAGAAGCTTGATCAAGTAACAGGTGTGGTCTGAAATGCTTCCTTCATGTCAGAGGTATCTCTTTGAAGGACTATGCAGTCATCATTATTTAAAGATGCAAAACTTGTCATTTATCCTATTAGGGTTTGGATTGTAATGAGTTTAAGGAATAAAAATCCTAAATTGAAGTTCCTAAAGCTCATCTTAAAAGCCCTAAGTTACCTGTCAATTGCTTTATTTTTATTTTTGCATTGACTAGCTTATCTGGTCCTATCATAACTTAAGTGATGATTGAGGGTAGATGGCTTGTGAGGTGACCAGCTGATGCAGAGGTAAAACGCAACGGGAGCTTACAAACGGGAAGGAGGAGTCATTAACACAACCGGCATGTTAAAATACCTATCGGCTTGTCATCATCATCATATCTCTTGCTAACACAGACAGCATCATCATATTTCGAAGAGGCATGAAATATCCTCCTGCTGACTACTGTTCACTTTCTTATCACCTATCGCCTTTCGCCTGTCAGCAGCATCATGATATTCGGCAAGCGCAGACATCCTCCTGATGTTCACTGTTCATCTTACCGCTGAACTCTATCTTCATCATCATGATATTCAACATCACCTTCATCAGCAGGATATAAAATATCCTGTTCCTCCAATATCCTGATGACGACAACTTCAACACCTTTCCTTCGATGCTTACGTCACCCCGATATCTGACTACTCAACCAATAGCATCATGATATGACTTATCCGGTCATATTGAAACATCCTAATGATGTTACCCAAACTTTATGCCGATGACTTACGCCGATGCCAAAACACTTAGCGACAATAGGATAAACTTGCATAGGGTGATATTCGCAATATCCTGATGACGATGACGTCACATGCACCTGATGATGATGTCAATGCACCTGATGATGATGTCATCCGGATATAAGACACTTATATCCTCCGCAGCATGATAATGAAATATCGGGTGATCTTTTCAATATCCTGATGATGATCTTTCCGGTCCTTAGCCAAAAAATGAACTTTCACTTCTGCATACGATAGCGATATGCAGATGATGAATACACACGAAAGATGATCCTGACGATGATATATACACTGAGTATATATCCAACCTATATCATCCTGATGCACTTGAAACATGCAATTTTTGTCAGCTTCACAACCCGATCCTGATAGCGATATACTCACAGATGACGATGCGATTCACTCCGGCTGGAAAAGCACATGCAGAACCCTGTATATCCGTTCGCTGCATGTAAACTCACAGAACCACACAATTTCACAAAGAAAATATGATGATCAGGCCGGATCACCTTCAGATCAAAACTTAACAGTTTTTCTTCCTAAATCTAGCACATGAGGATGCTAGGCTGATTCACACCATGCTACCAACTGGTCTCTCAAACAATGAAATGCATAAACAGAAAACTAAAATGCAAACTAAACTATCATACATGACCATTCCACCGATTCACAGAATCAACCGGTGGAAGGGTTGAAAGTATCCATCAACTTGTAATCAAAACAAAAATTCAAAACATAAACAACTGATAAACCAGATAATGCAATTGATGAGATCTTATTCAGATGAAACACAAATGTCCTGAACAATGTTTCACAATGTCTGGACTGATTTCTGGATTTCACTCAATCACCAGTACAACATAACATAACTACTACTCTCTTTGATATGATATGATATCAAACCCTAACTAATCTGAGTTATTTATAGCAATATCCTACGAGTACTACCAACTCGATTCCCAGCGGCTGGGAGCTTCCAAGCGACTGGGAGAGGACAGCGCATACTACCTGATCACGAGCTCTAACTACCTGCACACTCTCCTAGGCTGATCTAATACATATGCATTGGTCCAATGGACCTTATTACATTATGAAGTCAAACATGCTAAAAATAGACTAATGTCCTGTCATGCGGACAATATCCTGTCTTGTAGGGGATGCGGACAATATCCTATCTTGTAGGGGTGCTCCTGCACCATACTCCCCAGAAGAAGAAATCTCAAGTCCACTTGAGATGAGAGTATGAAGATCTGCACCATGTTTCTGGATCTGCTCTTCAGTCATCCATACTGCTTCAGAATTAGGTTTTCCCTTCCAAGAGACTAGATACTCCAAGTACTGTTTATTCCGGGTCTGTTTGACCACTCTGGTGTCCAAAACCTTCTGCAACTGTGGAGGATCATGCTTGGGAATGTTATCATGGACTGTATCCTGTAGGAGTTCTTGATCTGCATCTAGATAAGACTTGTATGGAGTTAAATCACATACATTGAATATAGGGGACAAACCAAGATCAGGAGGGAGTTGTATCTCATAAGCATTCTGTCCATGCTTGTGCAAAATCTGACATGGTCCAACTTGTCTTTGCATGAGTTTAGTATATTTTCCCTTAGGAAGTCTGTCCTTCTTCAAATGAACCCATACCAAATCTCCAACATCAAACTGTACATCCTTCTTCTTTTTATCAGCATATTCCTTATACTTCAAGGTGGTTTGCTGCAGTTGGGTCTTGACTTGATCATGAACCTCTTTGATGGCTTCTGCAAAAGCTTCTCCTTCTGCACTAATAGGGGTCTACTGTAGGTAGATCTCTCAATTCCAAAATTCCTCTTGGATGCATACCATAAACTATCTGAAAAGGTGATTTCCCTGTGCTCCTATTGACAGTATCATTATAGGAAAATTCAGCTTGAGATAGAATATTATCCCACTTTTCTCCATGTTGTTTGTCAAACATCTAAGCAAATTTCCTAAGGAATGGTTCACTACTTCAGTCTGTCCATCCGTTTGAGGATGATATGCAGAGGAAAAAGACAAATTTGTTCCAAGTTTCTTCCAAAGAGTTCTCCAGAAGTGACCAATAAACTTCACATCTCTATCTGACACTATGCTCAATGGCAATCCATGGATTCTGACAATCTCCCTGAAAAATAAATCTGCCAATGTATGAAGCATCAGCAGTGTTTTGCATGGCAAGAAATGTGCATTTTGCTAAATCTATCCACTACAACAAAAACACTGTCAAATCTTTCCTTGTCCTTGGTAAACCCAAGACAAAATCCATACTTATGCTTTCCCATGGTCTGGGAAGGAATGGGTCAAGGGCTAATATAAACCTGCATTAGTTGACCTGCCTTATGCTTTCTGACATATCACACATGTCTCTACAAACTTTCTGACATCTGATTGTAACTTAGGCCAAAAGTAATGTCTTCAGGACCAGATCAAGAGTCTTATCTAGACCAAAATGACCTGCCATAGCTCCATAATGTTTCTCCTTAATGATGTTTAACCTCATAGAACACCTTGGAATACATAACTGTCCACCTTTGAACAACAATCCATCCTGAATCAAAAATTCAGAGAATTCAGCATGATATTTCCCTCCAAAAGAAGTACATACCATGATATATCTCTCCAAAATCTTCATCAGTCTCATACATGGTCTTTAGTGAATCAATGCCAACACTTGCTAACTGAATCTGGTTGACTGTTAGAACTCTCCTGCTCAAAGCATCTGCAACTTTATTCTTGACTCCTTTCTTATGCTTCAATGTAAAAGTAAAAGCTTGTAAGGTTTCTACCCATTTCATGTGTCTATGGTTCAGCTTTTCCTGGCTGTTTATGAAACTCAGAGCCTGGTTATCTGTGAATACTATGAATTCCTTGGGCATCAAGTAATGCCTCCATTTCTTGAGTGACTGGACTAAAGCATACATTTCCAAATCATAGGAGGAATACCTCTTTTTGGCATCATTGAGCTTCTCACTGAAAAATGCAATAGGTCTACCTTCTTGGCTGAGTACTGCTCCAATGGCCATGTGACTGGCATCACATTCCACCTGAAAGATTTTGTTAAAGTCTAGAAGTGCAAGGACTGGCTGCTGTGCCACCTTCTTCTTCAATGTTTCAAAAGAATCATCTGCTCCTTGAGTCCAAACAAATCTGCACTTCTGTCCTCCTTTGATGGTATCAAGCATGGGTGCACAAATATGACTAAACCCTCTTATAAACTTCCTGTAGAAGGTTGCTAACCCATAGAAACTTCTGACATCATTCATAGTCTTTGGGGTTGGCCAAGACAATATGGCACTTACCTTCTCCTTATCCATTTGTAACTTTCCTTGTGAAATGACCAAACCCAAATATGTGATCTCTTCTTGCATAAACAAACACTTATCTAAATTTATCATCAGCTGCTCTTCATGTAACCTCTTAAGAACCAAATCTATGTGCCTGAGATGTTCTTCTTTTGTGTTGCTGAAAATCAGAATGTCATCTAGATATACTATGACAAACTTACCAATGAACTCTTTCAAAACCTCATTCATCAACCTCATAAAAGTACTAGGTGCATTAGATAAACCAAAAGGCATAACCTTCCATTCATATAACCCTTCATTAGTTTTGAATGCTGTTTTCCATTCATCTCCTGGTCTAATCCTGATCTGATGATATCCACTCTTTAAATCTATTTTTGTAAAATACTTAGCACCTCCCAAACAGTCAAGTAAATCCTCTATCCTAGGGATTGGAAACCTATACCTGATTGTGATCTTGTTAATAGCTCTGGAATCTATGCAAAGCCTCCAAGTACCTTCCTTCTTTGGTGCTAGTACAGCTGGTACTGCACATGGACTTAAACTTTTCCCAATCAGACCTGAATCCAATAATTCTTCAATTTGTCTGGCTACTTCTGCATTCTGTTCTGGAGTTAGCTTATAGGCTGCTTTGTTTGGAAGTGTTGACCCTGGAATTAAGTCTATGCAGTGACTGATATCCCTTACAGGTGGTAGGGATCTTGGCATTCCCTCTGAGATGATACCTTTGTACTTATCCAATAACTCTTGGATAGCTGGGTCTATAAACCTTTGCTTCTTCTCTTCCTTGACTTCTTGCTGCTGTTCTTTATTCACCCTCATACATGGGATTAGGGCATATGCAACTGCACCTTCTGCTGCTACTTCTTTCATGAACTATTTACCTTCCATCAGCATTACCTTCACCTCTTTTCCTTTAGATTTCTCCTCCTTCTCTATTAATGGTAGTAACATTATAACCTTACCATCTTTAGTGATTGTATAGGTGTTTCTAACACCATCATGTTGTGCCTTCAAATCATACTGCCATGGTCTACCAAATAAAAGATTGCAAGCATCCATCTTGTAATGTCAAACAACAACTTATCCTTATATGCTCCAATATGAAATTCTACCCAAGCCTGCTCTTCTACAGTTGTCTGCTGACCTTGGGTAAGCCATGAGACTTTATATGGGGATGGGTGAGGCAATCTCCTAAGCTTAAGCTTTGTCACCATTTCTTCAGACACAAAATTTTCAGTAGAACCAGAATCAATTAAAACTTTACATGCCTTACCTCCTGCTTTGCAAATAGTCCTGAAAAGAGACTTTCTTTGAGGGGATTCTTTGTCAGGTACCTTCTTGGTAGTCATTGTTCTTCTCATCATTAGAGACTCTCCACTTTCTAGGTATCCATAATTATCAGGAGCATTCACACTCTGAAAATCATTAGAGCCTGTCATACTTTGATTATCAGGTTCTTGGATCAGATTTGTTCTCCTTTCTCCTGTTGAGCTTGTGGCCTTTTCTGGACATCTGCTGGCTATATGGCCTTCTTTGTTACAGTTATAAAATCTGATGGATCCTCTGCCCTGGGATCTTCCTCTGAAAGGTCTTCTACCTCTGAAGTTTCCTTGCTGACTATAATTTTCCCTCTGGTTCTAACTATTGTTTCCCTTACTATTGTCATGACTGGATTCTCCTTGATATCCATGTCCATGTCCTCTACCTCTAAAAGGACCTCTTCCACCTCTTTGTTGTCTTCCTCTTCCTCTATTGTGTTGTTCTTGTTTTCTCTTTAACTTCTCTTCCACTTTCAATGCCAACTGAAAGCATTTCTGAACTGTATCTGGATTATGCAGACTTAAATCTTCCTGAATGTTGAACCTCAATCCATTAAGGTATCTGGCTACCTTCTCTTCTTCACTTTCCTTTACCTTTGTTTTCATACAAAGTTTCATGAATTCTTCTGTATATGAGCTGACATCTAGCTCCTTCTGCTTCAGGTTTTGCTTCCTCTTGTGTAATTGGATATTGTAATCCAAAGGGACATAAGCTTCCTTTACTAATGCCATCATCTTCTTCCATGTAGCGACTCTACGCTTTCCTTCCTGTACTCTATCATCTTGGACAAAATTCCACCATGTCAAGGCAACTTCTTTCATTTTTGACTGGGCTATTTTCACTCTCTGTTGTTCTGGTATCTCCTCTGTTTCAAAGAAATTGTTCAAGCAGTCTATCCACTCCATCACTGAATTAGGTTCCATCTTTCCTGTAAACACTGGCAAATCCAGTTTCACATCCATGGTTCTCCTCTCCATGGCCTTGAGGGCATTCAACAGTGGTCTCTGGTTTGCAGGAACGACCTCCTCGCTCCAACTAAGGATCTCTTCTTCTTCCCTATCTTCTTCTCTACCAGAACCTACTCTGCTCCTCAACTTCACTAACTCATCCTTCAATTCCTGATTCTGAGCCTTCACGGCCTTGCTCTCTGCAGTCTGTTTCTTCACTAGAACTGCCAATTCAACGTTGGTCATCCTTGCCGGAATTTCAGATGTTCCTTTGTCACCTGACATCCTGCTATATCCTTATCTTTTCTAGAAGATCCTTCCTTTGCTCTGATACCACTATGATGCAGAGGTAAAACGCAACGGGAGCTTACAAACGGGAAGGAGGAGTCATTAACACAACCGGCATGTTAAAATACCTATCAGCTTGTCATCATCATCATATCTCTTGCTAACACAGACAGCATCATCATATTTCGAAGAGGCATGAAATATCCTCCTGCTGACTACTGTTCATTTTCTTATCGCCTATCGCCTTTCGCCTGTCAGCAGCATCATGATATTCGGCAAGCGCAGACATCCTCCTGATGTTCACTGTTCATCTTACCGCCGAACTCTATCTTCATCATCATGATATTCAACATCACCTTCATCAGCAGGATATAAAATATCATGTTCCTTCGATATCCTGATGACGACAACTTCAGCACCTTTCCTTCGATGCTTACGTCACCCCGATATCTGACTACTCAACCAACAGCATCATGATATGACTTATCCGGTCATATTGAAACATCCTGATGATGTTACCCAAACTTTATGCTGATGACTTACGCCGATGCCAAAACACTTAGCGACAGCAGGATAAACTTGCATAGGGTGATATTCGTAATATCCTGATGACGATGACATCACATGCACCTGATGATGATGTCAATGCACCTGATGATGATGTCATCTGGATATAAGACACTTATATCCTCCGCAGCATGATAATGAAATATCGGGTGATCTTTTCAATATCCTGATGATGATCTTTCCAGTCCTTAGCCAAAAAATGAACTTTCACTTCCGCATACGATAGCGATATGCGGATGATGAATACACATGAAAGATGATCCTGACGACGATATATACACTGAGTATATATCCAACCTATATCATCCTGATGCACTTGAAACATGCAATTTTCGTCAGCTTCACAACCCGATCCTGATAGCGATATACTCACAGATGACGATGCGATTCACTCCGACTGGAAAAGCACATGCAGAACCCTGTATATCCATCCGCTGCATGTAAACTCACAGAACCGCACAATTTCACAAAGAAAATATGATGATCGGGCCGGATCACCTTCAGATCAAAACTTAACAGTTTTTCTTCCTAAATCTAGCACATGAGGATGCTAGGCTGATTCACACCATGCTACCAACTGGTCTCTCAAACAATGAAATGCATAAACAGAAAACTAAAATGCAAACTAAACTATCATACATGACCATTCCACTGATTCACAGAATCAACCGGTGGAAGGGTTGAAAGTATCCATCAACTTGTAATCAGAACAGAAATTCAAAACATAAACAACTGATAAACCAGATAATGCAATTGATGAGATCTTATTCAGATGAAACACAAATGTCCTGAACAATGTTTCACAATGTCTGGACTGATTTCTGGATTTCACTCAATCACCAGTACAACATAACATAACTACTACTCTCTTTGATATGATATGATATCAAACCCTAACTGATCTGAGTTATTTATAGCAATATCCTACGAGTACTACCAACTCGATTCCCAGCGGCTGGGAGCTTCCAAGCGGCTGGGAGAGGACAGCGTATACTACCTGATCACGAGCTCTAACTACCTGCACACTCTCTTAGGCTGATCTAATACATATGCGTTGGTCCAATGGACCTTATTACATTATGAAGTCAAACATGCTAAAAATAGACTAATGTCCTATCATGCGGACAATATCCTGTCTTGTAGGGGATGCGGACAATATCCTGTCTTGTAGGGGTGCTCCTGCACCACCAGCCTTGAGAACCTAGGGACATTGGTGTTTCAAAGTCATTTTAAAGTATTTGGCAGTAAAGTATATCAAATGGTCCAAGATTAAATAGATGGTGGCATGAAAATGTAATCTAATGAATGTCATTTAATTTTCTTTTTGAAGTCCAATGGACACTTCACCATTCTAATTTTCACGTGCTTTATTCTATGTAAGGCACAAAACTGACTTTTCTAAAAGTAATTGTGTGCAAAGGGCTAGGAAGTTTCATATCTTGATCTGTATAATTGTGTTATGTGTGAAACTTGATCCATATGTTTGTAGAAACATATACCTATGTGTTCGACATGAGTCTCTAATCTAGAGATATAAAGTTTAAGGATGCAGATGAAAAGATGATATCCACAAGGTCATGCTCAGAGATAATGAGTAGTTTGTGTAGGTTCTCCTGAGAGATGATAAATATTTATGTGTGTGGATCAAAGATAGATAAATCAATGTTTTTTTTAATGAAATGATGAATGGGTCGCAATGAAAGTATGAATTATTTTTGAAGTATATTTCCTTTTTGATAGAAAGGAGAAAGTGTTTGCAGAATCATATGTTCAAACTTGTTCTTTGTTTATATATTTTTCTTCATTATGTGAATCCTATAAAGAAGCTCTTGATTATGTATACTTGTTGAAGAAGGTATCTTTGTTCATATATGCAAGATTATGTTGAGTTGTGAATCAGAAAAGTAAAGGCAGTTTTGAGACCTAGTTCTTTGATAGAAATGCAATTGTAGGGATTTGTGTCAGATTAGAATAAAATCTTCAATATCAGTCCTTATATTTGCATTGATGAATTACGAGTTCTAGATGTGATCAAGAGCTTATGAAATGATCAGGAGTTTATTCTCACCATAGTATATTTTTGAAATCTTGTCATGCAAAGGGTATCATTGTTGCAAGTATGAGGCTAACCAATGTTGTCATTGATGTCAACATACTCATATTGCATTGATAAGAAGGATTGGATGAGCTGTGTGCTAAGGATATTGAGAAAATTAGTCTCAACCAGGAATAGTGAAGAATAGTGATGAGAAGAAGGAAAAAGTACTCAATAGGTTGAGGTTACGAGGATGCAGATTAAAGGGTTTGTAGATATGAGTCTTAAGATGTTCTAGTTAAGATTTCAGTAGTCCACATGAAGATATGAAGAAGTTTTGATTGATCAAGTAGAACCAGTTCTGGGAGATGCTTCGGAGTGACAGAGTGTTACAAAAAGGTCCGGTGAGATCCGGAAGTGCATTATCAGATTCTGCAGATTGGAAGGAGTGCTTGGGATGTCCTTGTGATGTGTCATCTCAGTTTGTATGTAGTTTGGAGGTCCAGAAGAACCTGTTTCAGTTTGACAATCGTGACAGACTATGTTCTTAAAGTTCCAGATGAAGAGGAGAAGAGATTCCAGTAGCAAGAGGAAGTGCGGATGTACCTGTTCATTCAGGCAAGCTTGTGAAGGTTCTTGGATCATGTTGAGGTTATGTTGTTAGTCTTCATGAGTGTTAGAGCCTAGAATTGGAGATATTCTTCTAGATGAGGATGTTCTTATTCAGACTGGCCGACCGGATGAGTTATTCATCTTGCGAATGTTCTTGTGGATGATTGCTAACTTGCGAATGTTCTTGTGGATGATTGCTGACTTAGATGATAGCTCCTAAGTTGATGCCTTGTACAAATAAAGGTTTGTGAGTTCATTTCAAAGGGTGGTTGTGGAGCAGATGAGTGTGGTATAGAAAAAGAGTGAGGGGCAGAGGAGAAGTATCTCAGGCTTAAATGGAACTGATCCAAACATGGTAAAGATGTCAATCTCTAGTTCAAGTTTGTAAAACTTATCATCTTGTAGACAGTGTGTCTCTTGTAGGCAGTGTGCCTCCTTGTGAGCAGTGTGCTCAAGCAATGAGACCTAATTGGCATGTGCCATTCATTTTTCTTATTCTTCTAACAGAGAATAATCCTTGGGTTAATCACCCCGTGGTTTTTCCCTTAATCGGGTTTTCCACGTCAAAATCTTGGTGTCCAATGTGTTGATGTTTATCTACTCCTGTGTTTATGCATTATGCTTTCATGAATGGTTAATTAATATGCTATTAACTAACAAAGAAGAATCAAGTGTTTGAAGTAGAAGCAAGTTTTTGTACAACTGATTCACCCCCCCTCTCAGTTGTGTGTCCTAAATCTAACAATTGGTATTAGAGCTAAGTTCCTCTGGGAGGAGCTTAACCGCTTGAGGAGATCCAGGATGTCATCATACAAGAAGGATAGTCCAAAGTTTGATGGAACCAACTTCTCTCTCTGGAAAGGCCACATGAAATGTCACTTGAAGTGTATGGGAAAAGCAGACTTGTCCATGGTCACAAAAGTATATGTACCCCCACAGGGTGGTCCGACAACTCTAAATGAAATCACAGATACTGAAAACAATCTGTGGACCAAAGAGGCTCTTCTAAGCACATTGATTGACTCAGAACTCTCAAATGTTATTGATCTACCAACTGCCTATAGATCTGGGTTAAACTAGAACTTCTGCATGAAGGAGATGAGTTTGTTAATAGTGCAAGGTTGCAAAGTCTCAAAGGAAAATTTGAAAGATTGAAGATGAGAGATGATGAAAACATCACTACTTTTATGCCAAGAGTAAATGGGCTGGTGTGTGGAATCACAATTGTTGGTGCAGTTCTAGATGAAAATGAGATTGTTTCCAAAATTCTTAGATCCCTTCCTGCTGCCTACAAGATCAAGGTTGCTGCCATTGATGAATTCAGAGCCCATGTAACTGTCACAAGAGAGCAATTGGCTAGCAAACTGGTTGCATTTGAAATGATTGAGTTTGGAGATGATCCCCCCAAGATTGAATCTACATTCAAAGCCAGTTCCTATGTGAAAGGCAAACAAAGATTTGATCGGGGAGAAAACTCTTCAAGGAAGCTATCATGGTATGATCAAGTTAGGAAAGACATGGAAGAGAAAGAAGCAGAAACAACTCATCTTGAAGCCCTCATTGCAAAGAGATTGCTAAGAGGATCTAGTAAGTATGAAGGAAAGTTACCTTTTAAGTGCTTCAACTGCAATAAGATTGGTCATTTTACTTCAAGATGTCTGGAAAGATCTGCAAGGTCAAACTCTAACAGACAAAGGTTCCAAAAGAACTGTTATTATGTTCATGAAGAAGCTGATAATGAAGGAGTAACAGATGATGAATCAGAGATAGGAGACAAATCTAGAAATGAATGGGTGTTTATTGCCATCAAGGAAGAAGAACCAATATCCTCTGAATCTGTCAATCATAAGGTTGTAGAAAGAGCTTTGGCTGCCCAAGTTGAAAAAAAGGATGATTGGGTTATTGACAGTGGATGCTCTCACCATATGATAGGTGACAAGAACAAGTTCTTAGATTTGGAAAGGTATGAAGGAGGAATGGTAAAGATTGGTGACAATTTTGCAAGTAGAATCAGAGGTAGGGGAACTATTTCTTTTGATGGAAAGAGCAAAAATAGTAATGTACTGTATGTTGAAGGATTGAAGCCCAATCTTCTAAGTGTTGGATAGTTAGTAGACAAAGGTTATGATCTCCAATTCAAAAATGGAAGATGCAGGATCTTTGAAATCTCTGGAACTGAGATTGCATCTGGTACTCAAACAAAAGGTAATATCTTCCATCTAGTTGGTTCTAATTAAAGTTGTTTGTTTGTTCAAGTGGATCATAGTTGGTTATGGCATAGAAGGATGTGTCATGTAAATTTTGATAACATCATCAAAATAAGCAATACTTAGGCTGTAAGAGATCTTCCAAAGTTGGTGAAACCTACAAATAGTTTGTGCAAAGAATGTCAGCTAGGTAAATAGAGTAGAGTCTCTTTCAAAAGCAAGGATCAGTCCTCTACTAGATTATTGGAATTAGTTCATACTAATCTATGTGGTCCAACAAGAATCAAAAGTATGCAAGGTAGATATTTCATGTTGGTGATTGATGACCACTGCCGGATGATGTGGGTTACCTTTCTAAAAGATAAATTAGAAGGCTTTGAGAAGTTCAAAATCTTCAAAGCTATGGTAGAGAATCAAACCGGATTGAAACTAAAGTGTCTAAGGTCTGATAGAGGTGGTGAATTCACATCTAGTGAATTCATAGACTTTTGTGAGAAGCATGGTATAAAGAGACAGTTGTCTACTCCTAGGACTCCACAGCAGAATGGAGTAGTTGAAAGAAAGAACCAGACCATCCAGGAAGCTTCTAGGACAATGATGATGGAAGCAAATATTCCTCAGATGTTTTGGAGAGAAGTTGTCAGCACTGCAGTCTACACTCTCAACCGAGTTCAAATCAGAAGCAATACCGGTAAGACTCCTTATGAAATTTGGTTTGGTATAACTCCTACTATGAGATATTTTAGAGTATTTGGTAGCAAGTGTTACATCAAAAGAGATGAAGATCTAGGAAAGTTTGATGCTAGAAGTGATGAAGGAATTTTCTTAGGATACTCCACTCAAAGTAAAGCATACCGGTGTTACAATAAGAGACTGAGAAAGATAATAGAAAGTACAAATGTGAAGGTTGATGAAGGAATTGAGAAACCCTCAAGGTTTTATGAGTATGATGAAGATGATCAGAATGATGTTTTGAATCAAGGAACTCAATCCTCTCCTAAAGGTCAGATTCAGACTGATCTGATAAATTAGGAAGAAGAAGTTTGTCTGGATGAGCCTGATCAAGAAACAGTAGTACAAGAAACTCCCAAAGTTCCAAGGTATGTAACTTTAAATCACTCTGAAGATCAGATCATAGGTGACAAAAGCAAAGGGGTACAAACAAGGAGGAAAATTGCTCACAATTCAAATGAATGTTGTCTGATTTCAAGGATTGAACCTAAGACAATAAATGAAGCTTACAATGATGAAAACTGGACCAAAGCAATGGAGGAAGAGTTGATGCAAATTGAGAAAAATCACACTTGGGATCTTGTTCCTAGACCTAGAAACAAGAATGTGATTGGAACCAAATGTGTCTTCCAGAACAAACTAAATGAAGTTGGTGAAGTAATAAAAAACAAAGCCAGATTGATCTACAAAGGCTACTCTCAAATAGAAGGAATTGATTTTGAAGAAACCTTTGCTCCGGTGGCAAGAATTGAAGCAGTCAGATTATTTCTTGCATTTGTTGCCTTCAAAGACTTCAAGGTATTTCAGATGGATGTCAAGTCTGCCTTCCTAAATGGTGATTTGGAAGAAGAAGTATACATTGAACAACCAGATGGATTTCAATTGTCTGATCAAGATGATATGGTCTGCAAGTTGAAGAAAGCACTATATGGATTGAGCAAGCCCCAAGAGCATGGTATGAAAGGTTGGATAAGCATCTTGTGCAAATTGGTTTCAACAAAGGTACTGCTGACAGTAATCTATATTTCCAAATAGATAATGAAAACATCTTGATTGTAGAAGTATTTGTTGATGATATCATTTTTGGAGGAAGAGACGGTATGTGTAAAACATTTGCAAATCAAATGAAAAGTGAGTTTGAAATGTCAATGCTTGGAGAAATGAATTTCTTCTTGGGTCTGTAAACTACCCAGACAAAGAAAGGCATCTTTATCTCTCAAACCAAATATGTGAAAGAATTGTTGAGGAAATTCAGAATGGAAGATTCAAAGCCAATGAACACTCCTATGGCAACCGGATGTATGTTGAGCAAAGATGATGACTCTCCTAAAACAGATTAGATGAAGTACAGATCAATGATTGGAGGACTATTGTATCTCACTCAAACTAGACCAGATATTATGCAGGCTGTTTGTCTTGTGGCAAGATTTCAGGCTAATCCCAGAGAATCTCATGTCATGGAAATCAAAAGAATTTTTAGGTACTTGAAAGGAACAGTTGAG
Source organism: Cunninghamia lanceolata (assembly GCA_027924645.1). NCBI lineage: Eukaryota > Viridiplantae > Streptophyta > Pinopsida > Cupressales > Cupressaceae > Cunninghamia > Cunninghamia lanceolata. The sequence continues at coordinate 16,867,026 of BSBN01000972.1, read as the reverse complement.
TATGGTCTTTGGTATCCTAGAGATCAGGATTTTTCTCTTCATGCATATACAGATGCAGATTGGGCAGGAGAGGTGGATGATAGGAAGAGTACAAGTGGAGGAACATTCTTTTTGGCAAAAAGATTGGTTTCTTGGCTAAGCAAGAAATAAGAGGCAATTTCTCTATCTACAACTGAAGTAGAATATTTTACAGCAGCAGGTAGATGCACTCAAATTTTGTGGATGAAGCAAATGCTAAGAGACATTAAAGTAGAATATGAGGAGCCTATCAAAATTTTCTGTGATAATTCAAGTGTAATAAATATTTCTAAGAATATGGTGTTGCATTCTAAGACCAAGCACATATCTATCAAGTTTCACTTTCTGAGAGAACAAGTGAACAAGGGTGAAGTCGATAGTAATGCTATGGTATGGTATCTTGAGTATCAATGATAGTGCTAAATAAATAGTAAACATATAATTATAAACATTTGCTTTGATAGATTGTATTATACCAGTGATAGTGTTCTTCTTGCAATATGATTCTCACACTTTAAGTCTTAGAGATTTTTTTTCCTTATAGTATCTAGATTTCCTTAGCAGACATGCATTGTAGTCATGTTGTTATGATGATTATGAGTTGCTTTGAGGGCTTAAGTTGATGGTGTTGACATAGTTATTGAAGTTGGTATAGTAATAGAATGATCATCTCTTATGAGTTTTTCATAACATTCAAGAATGTATGAGCTTCTTTCTTGATGACAGTATAGTGATATTGCTCTTGAGGGGACTTGAATGCATGTTTTACACAAAATGCTCCTATGAAGACTATGACAGTGTGCCTTGCCAAAGTGCAATCTTGAAGACAAGAGCAATAAGGTATACATTTCATAAGCTCTTGAGACTAGCCAACTGTAAGTGTGACAATCATATTCATTTGGAGGATGAAGCAAGTAGTGATCTTTGTTATTACAGTGATCCTTGATGCCTTGTTCTCATGATATTTGATGTTGTTACAATAATCCTTGATGTTGTTACATGTTGTTTGTTGATATACAGTGATTCACATGGTTATACAATGATTCTTGATGCCTTATACAATGATGATCTGATCAGTTTTTCATGTTCTTCTACCTTGATGATCTTATAGTGATATTTGATGTCATCTGATCATGTTCTAATAGTCAGAAATCCCTGTTGCCTTCATTTCTTTGATCATGGCTATATTATTGTGTCTTTGGTGTTTGGATACTAAATTTGTGATTGATAAGTTGACAGTGTTCAATGATGATGATAGTGATAAGTGTTTGCAAGTGATTTCACTATGTTTGGATAGTGATAAGGAACAAACATCTTGTTGTCATGAAAGAATGCTATCCTATCTTAAACATCAATCTTGGTGTTTTTGTATTAAGGTATGATGGTGTTTTCATATGTGACAGTGTGCTATGTGTATTCAAGATGTTATCTCATGTTTTGCTTCATGTTGGGATGAAGTTGTGATTTATATGAATTAGATTGGATAGGATGAGTGCTTCATTTTGCTACAAGGCATGCAACATTTCTTGTTGCCCTGATATTTCAGATATTGTGATGGCATGAGACTTTGCTTTGGATGATGGAACTTTGTTGTATAGTGTCTTTTCATGTCTAGATTTTTGATGCATTTTTTATTAGATCTTACATGTTGTAAGATCATGATTGTGTTTTTGATATCAAATAGACTTGCATCAGACATTCCTAAGTAGTTTATGTTAGATGACAGTTATTATGGTTTCAAGATTTTTGAGTAAGTTTATTCTTCAATAGAAGTTGTAAAGAGTAGGACAACTGATACATTCTTCATGAGTTCATATTGTTTGCACCTTGGTGCCTCCTCATAACTTCATACTGGTTCATATATCTCACACAAAGTTGGATGGCCTCTTCAATATGGTTTCTAGAGGTCACATACTAGAATATTTTAGTAACATGAAGTTGACAGGTGTAAGTATATTGAGGCAGTCTCCATGTTTGATGACAATATTATCTAATAGTGTGTTCTTGGTAATACCAAAGGATTGAGTGTGTATGTCATTTAAATCTTAAGAAATAATTTTGGGTATTTGGATAGTTGTTTGGACACAAGGGGACTGATGTTCCAAGCATCCTTTGTCATTGTTGTCAAAGGGGGAGTAATAAGGTGTAGTGCAAAACTAGGAGAATGTTGACATCAATGCCAAAGGGGGAGATTGTAGAGGCATTAGCATTGATTTTTTCGTTGATGTCAAAGGTAGCTCATATCATGATCATGAGGTGAGTAGATGGGTTGAGGTGGAATTGGAGATCACTATTAATTAGGGGAAGAGGATATCAAACCTCTTTATATGAAAATGTTGAAATGTTGCTTTATGTTTCAAGCCTCTTTGTAAGATGCATGATTTTCTTATCATTATGTTTCAAGATGTTATGGAATGTCAAGGAAGAGGATCATGTGTTCATATGACAAGTTGATAGAATATATATTTGTTCAATTTCATACTTTACTCCTTGTAGGACATCAAGATTATATTATGTAATGGATGTTTTCAGTTTCAAGCAGAGGTTGCTTCATAGTTGCAGGAGATGCCTTGTTCAAGTTATAATGGTATTACTCATGGTCCATGCATGACAATACTTCGTGGAGTTTTGGAGTTGCTTATGTGTTGATCATGCATCAGGACTTAGGCTCATATGTTGCTTGGAATTGCTTCATGTATTTCTTGTGCATCCATGTACTTCATAATATAAGGCTCCTATTATTTTTCACCTTGTATTTTTATGTAGTATGTCTTGATGACATGATAGAGTTGTTCATTTGTTGAGACATGTTCACATGTGATTAGAGGTTGTTCATTGGTGATTGGAGGTCATCTTTAGAGTAGTCTTCATGTCATTATAAATTGTGAATCAAGGGTTTTCTCATATCATTCTCCTAACTAGTTGGATGGAAGACTTCATATTGGTTGATATTGTGCTTGTCCATTATTGTCACATTGATAAAAAACACAACATTCATGCTCTTTGTCACGTTGACCTTAGGTACAGGCTTGTTGAGATTTCTTAATGCAAAAGAAGCTTGATCAAGTAATGGGTGTGGTCTGAAATGCTTCCTTCATGTCAGAGGTATCTCTTTGAAGGACTATGCAATCATCATTATTCAAAGATGCAAAACTTGTCATTTATCCTATTAGGGTTTGGATTGTAATGAGTTTAAGGAATAAAAATCCTAAATTGAAGTTCCTAAAGCTCATCTTAAAAGCCCTAAGTTACCTGTCAATTGCTTTATTTTTATTTTTGCATTGACTAGCTTATCTGGTCATATCATAACTTAAGTGATGATTGAGGGTAGATGGCTTGTGAGGTGACCGGCCTTGAGAACCTAGGGACATTGGTGTTTCAAAGTCATTTTGAAGTATTTGGCAGTAAAGTATATCGAATGGTCCAAGATTAAACAGATGGTGGCATGAAAATGTAATCTAATGAATGTCATTTAATTTTCTTTTTGAAGTCCAATGGACACTTCACCATTCTAATTTTCGCGTGCTTTGTTCTATATAAGGCACAAAACTAACTTTTCTAAAAGTATTTGTGTGCAAAGGGCTAGGAAGTTTCATATCTTGATCTGTATAATTGTGTTATGTGTGAAACTTGATCCATATGTTTGTAGAAACATATACCTATGTGTTCGACATGAGTCTCTAATCTAGAGATATAAAGTTTAAGGATGCAGATGAAAAGATGATATCCACAAGGTCATGCTTAGAGATAGTGAGTAGTTTGTGTAGGTTCTCCTGAGAGATGATAAAGATTTATGTGTGTGGATCAAAGATAGATAAATCAATGTTTTTTTTTAATGAAATGATGAATGGGTGGCAATGAAAGTATGAATTATTTTTGAAGTATATTTCCTTTTTGATAGAAAGAAGGAGAAAGTGTTTGCAAAATCATATGTTCAAACTTGTTCTTTGTTTATATATTTTTCTTCATTATGAGAATCCTATAAAGAAGCTCTTGATTATGTATACTTGTTGAAGAAGGTATCTTTGTTCATATATGCAAGATTATGTTGAGTTGTGAATCAGAAAAGTAAAGGCAATTTTGAGACCTAGTTCTTTGATAGAAATGCAATTGTAGGGATTTGTGTCAGATCAGAATGAAATCTTCAATATTAGTCCTTATATTTACACTGATGAATTAGGAGTTCTAGATGTGATCAAGAGCTTATGAAATGATCAGGAGTTTATTCTCACCATAGTATATTTTTGAAATCTTGTCATGCAAAGGGTATCATTGTTGCAAGTATGAGGCTAACCAATGTTGTCATTGATGTCAACATACTCATATTGCATTGATAAGAAGAATTGGATGAGCTATGTGCTAAGGATATTGAGAAAATTAGTCTCAACTAGGAACAGTGAAGAACAGTGATGAGAAGAAGGCAAAAGTACTTAATAGGTTGAGGTTAAGAGGATGCGGATTAAAGGGTTTGTAGATATGAGTATTAAGATGTTCCAGTTAAGATTTCAGTGGTCCACATGAAGATATGAAGAAGTTGTGATTGATCAAGTAGAACTGGTTCTGGGAGATGCTCCGGAGTGACAGAGTGTTACAAAAAGGTCCGGTGAGATCCATAAGTGCATTATCAGATTCTGCAGATTAGAATGAGTGCTCGGGATGTCCTTGTGATGTGTCATCTCAGTTTGTATGTAGTTTGGAGGTTCAGAAGAACCTATTTCAGTTCGACAATCATGACAGACTATGTTCTTGAAGTTTCGGATGAAGAGGAGAAGAGATTCCAGTAGGAAGAGGAAGTGCGGATGTACCTGGTCATTCAGGCAAGCTTGTGAAGGTTCTTGGATCATGTTGAGGTTATGTTGTCAGTCCGCATGAGTGTTAGAGCCCAGAATTGGAGATATTCTTCTGGATGAAGATGTTCTTATTCAAACTAGCCGATCGGATGAGTTATTCATCTTGCAAACGTTCTTGTGGATGATTGCCGACTTGCGAATGTTCTTGTGGATGATTGCCGACTTAGATGATAGCTCCTAAGTTGATCCCTAGTATAAATAAAGGTTTGTGAGTTCATTTCAAAGGGTGGTTGTGGAGCGGATGAGTGTGGTATAGCGAAAGAGTGAGGGACAGAGGAGAAGTATCTCAGGCTTAAATGGAACTGATCCAGACATGGTAAAGATGTCAATCTCTAGTTCAAGTTTGTAAAACTTATCATCTTGTAGACAGTGTGTCTCTTGTAGGTAGTGTGCCTCCTTGTGAGCAGTGTGCTCAGGCAATGAGACCTAATTGGCACATGCCATTCATTTTTCTTATTCTTCTAACAAAGAATAATCCTTGGGTTAATCACCCCGTGGTTTTTCCCTTAACTGGGTTTTCCACGTCAAAATCTTGGTGTCCAATGTGTTGATGTTTATCTGCTCCTGTGTTTATGCATTATGCTTTCATGAATGGTTAATTGATATGCTATTAAATAACAAAGAATAATCAAGTGTTTGAAGTATAAGCAAGTTTTTGTACAACTGATTCACCCCCCCTCTCAGTTGTGTGTCCTAAATCTAACAATTGGTATCAGAGCTAAGTTCCTCTGGGAGGAGCTTAACCACTTGAGGAGATCCAGGATGTCATCATACAAGAAGGATAGTCTGAAGTTTGATTGAACCAACTTCTCTCTCTGGAAAGGCCGCATGAAATGTCACTTGGAGTGTATAAGAAAAGCATACTTGTCCATGGTCACAAAAGCATATGTACCCCCACAGGGTGGTCCGACAACTCTAAATGAAATCACAGATGCTGAAAACAATCTGTGGACCAAAGAGGCTCTTCTAAGCGCATTGATTGACTCAGAACTCTCAAATGTTATTGATCTACTAACTGCCTATAGATCTGGGTTAAACTAGAACTTCTGCATGAAGGAGATGAGTTTGTTAAGAGTGCAAGGTTGCAAAGTCTCAAAGGAAAATTTGAAAGATTGAAGATGAGAGATGATGAAAACATCACTACTTTTATGCCAAGAGTAAATGAGCTGGTGTGTGGAATCAGGAATGCTGGTGGAGTTCTGGATGAAAATGAGATTGTTTGCAAAATTCTCAAATCCCTTCCTGCTGCCTACAAGATCAAGGTTGCTACCATTGATGAATTCAGAGCCCATGCAACTGTCACAAGAGAGCAATTGGCTGGCAAACTGGCCGTATTTGAAATGATTGAGTTTGGAGATGATCCCCCCAAGATTGAATCTACATTCAAAGCCAGTGCCTATGTGAAAGGCAAACAAAGATTTGATCTGGGAGAAAACTCTTCAAGGAAGCTGTCATGGTATGATCAAGTAAGGAAAGACATGGAAGAGGAAGAAGCAGAAACAACTCATCTTGAAGCCCTCATTGCAAAGAGATTGCCAAGAGGATCCAGTAAGTATGAAGGAAAGTTACCTTTTAAGTGCTTCAACTGCAATAAGATTGGTCATTTTGCTTCAAGATGTCTGAAAAGATCTGTAAGGTCAAACTCTAATAGACAAAGGTTGCAAAAGAACTGTTATTATGTTCATGAAGAAGCTGATAATGAAGGAGTAACAGATGATGAATCAGAGATAGGAGACAAATCCAGAAATGAATGAGTGTTTATTGCCATCAAGGAAGAAGAACCAATATCCTCTGAATCTGTCAATCATAAGGTTGTAGAAAGAGCTTTGGCTGCCCAAGTTGAAGAAAAGGATGATTGGTTTATTGACAGTGGATGCTCTCACCATATGACAGGTGATAAGAACAAGTTCTTAGATTTGGAAAGGTATGAAGGAGGAATGGTAAAGTTTGGTGACAATTCTGCAGGTAGAATCAGAGGCAGGGGAACTATTTCTTTTGATGGAAAGAGCAAAACTGGTAATGTACTGTATGTTGAAGGATTAAAGCACAATCTTCTCAGTGTTGGATAGTTAGTAGACAAAGGTTATGATCTCTAGTTCAAAAATCGAAGATGCAGGATCTTTGAAAGCTCCAAAACTGAGATTGCATTTGGTACTCAAACAAAAGGTAATATCTTCCATCTGGTTGGTTCTAATAAAAGTTGTTTGTTTGTTCAAGTGCATCATAGTTGGTTATGGTATAGAATGATGTGTCATGTAAATTTTGATATCATCATCAAAATAAGCAATACTCAAGCTGTAAGAGATCTTCCAAAGTTGGTGAAACCTACAAATAGTTTGTGCAAATAATGTCAGCTAGGTAAATAGTGCAGAGTCTCTTTCAAAAGCAAGGATTAGTCCTCTACCAGATTATTGGAATTAGTTCATACTGATCTATGTGGTCTGACAAGAATCAAAAGTATGCAAGGTGATAGATATTTCATGTTGCTGATTGATGACCACTCCCAAATGATGTGGGTTACCTTTCTAAAAGAGAAATCAGAAGCCTTTAAGAAGTTCAAAATCTTCAAAGCTATGGTAGAGAATCAAACTAGATTGAAACTGAAGTGTCTAAGGTCTAATAGAGGTTGTGAATTCACATTTGGTGAATTCATAGACTTTAGTGAGAAGCATGGTATAAAGAGACAGTTGTCTACTCCTAGGACTCCACAGTAGAATGAAGTAGTTGATAGAAAGAACCAGACCATCCAGGAAGCTTCCAAGACAATGATGATGGAAGCAAATGTTCCTCAGATGTTTTGGAGAGAAGCTATCAGCACTATAGTCTACACTCTCAACCGAGTTCAAATCAGAAGCAATACCGGTAAGACTCCTTATGAAATTTGGTTTGGTATAACTCCTTCTATGAGATATTTTAGAGTATTTGGTAGCAAGTGTTACATCAAAAGAGATGAAGATCTAGGAGAGTTTGATGCTAGAAGTGATGAAGGAATTTTCTTAGGATACTCCACTCAAAGCAAAGCATACCCGTGTTACAATAAGAGACTGAGAAAGATAATAGAAAGTACAAATGTGAAGGTTGATGAAGGAATTGAGAAGCCCTCATGGTTTTATGAGTATGATGAAGATGATCAAAATAGTGTTCTGATTCAAGGAACTCAATCCTCTCCTAAAGGTTAGATTCAGACTGATCTAGTAAATCAGGAAGAAGAAGTTTGTCTGGATGAGCCTAATCAAGAAACAGTAGTACAAGAAACTCCCAAAGTTCCAAGGTATGTAATTCTAAATCACTCTAAAGATTAGATCATAGGTGACAAAAGCAAAGGGGTACAAATAAGGAGAAAAATTGCTCAAAATTCCAATGAATTTTGTCTGATTTCAAAGATTGAACCTAAGACAATAAATGAAGCTTGCAATGATGAAAACTGGACCAAAGCAATGGAGGAAGAGTTGATGCAAATTGATAAAAAATCACACTTGGGATCTTGTTCCCAGACCTAGAAACATGAATGTGGTTGGAACCAAATGTGTCTTCCAGAACAAACTAAATGAAGTTGGTGAAGTAATCAGAAACAAAGCCAGATTGGTCTACAAAGGCTACTCTCAAATAGAAGGAATTGATTTTGAAGAAACCTTTGCTCTGGTGGCAAGAATTGAAGCAGTCAGATTATTTCTTGCATTTGCTGCCTTCAAAGACTTCAAGGTATATCAGATGGATGTCAAGTCTGCCTTCCTAAATGGTGATTTGGAAGAAGAAGTATACATTGAACAACCAGATGGATTTCAATTGTCTGATCAAGATGATATGGTCTGCAAGTTGAAGAAAGCATTGTATGGATTGAAGCAAGCCCCAAGAGCATGGTATGAAAGGTTGGATAAGCATCTTGTGCAAATTGGTTTCAACAAAGGTACTGCTGATAGTAATCTATATTTCCAAATAGATAATGAAAACATCTTGATTGTTGAAGTATTTGTTGATGATATCATTTTTGGAGGAAGAGACAGTATGTGTAAAACCTTTGCAAATCAAATGAAAAGTGAGTTTGAAATGTCAATGCTTGGTGAAATGAATTTCTTCTTGGGTCTGCAAATTACCCAGACAAAGAAAGGCATCTTTATCTCTCAAACCAAATATGTGAAAGAATTGTTGAGGAAATTCAGAATGGAAGATTCAAAGCCAATGAACACTCCTATGGCAACCGGATGTAAGTTGAACAAAGATGATGACTCTCCTAAAATAGATCAGACCAGGTACAGATCAATGATTGGAGGACTATTGTATCTCACTCAAACTAGACCAGATATTATGCAGGCTATTGGTCTTGTGGCAAGATTTCAGGCTGATCTTAGAGAATCTCATGTCATGGAAATTAAAAGAATTTTTAGGTACTTGAATGGAATAGTTGAGTATGGTCTTTGGTATCCTAGAGATCAGGATTTTTCTCTTCATGCATATACAAATGCAGATTGGGCAGGAGATGTGGATGATAGGAAGAGTACAAGTGGAGGAGCATTCTTTTTGGGAAAAAGATTGGTTTCTTGGCTAAGCAAGAAACAAGAGGCAATTTCTTTGTCTACAACTGAAGCAGAATATATTGCAACAGAAGGTAGTTGCACTCAAATTTTGTGGATGAAGCAAATGCTAAGAGACATTAAAGTAGAATATGAGAAGCCTATCACAATTTTCTGTGACAATTTAAGTGCAATAAATATTTCTAAGAATATGGTGTTGCATTCTAAGACCAAGCACATATCTATCAAGTTTCAATTTCTGAGAGAACAAGTGAACAAGGGTGAAGTCAGATTGGAGTATGTACCCTCCAAGGATCAGATTGCAGTTATCTTTACTAAACCTCTTCCCAAGGACTCTTTTGAGTATCTCAGGGAGAAGTTAGGGGTCATGGCCCCTCTGGTGATGAACTAGGATGCATTGATGTGCATCATTCTAGTGGATATCACAGTCATATCTTGTGATCCAGATTGATTATGGGGAGTTGCTACTAAGGGGGAGCAACTGGTATGATTTTGATGTGTTAGAATTGCAAGTATGAGCCCTCTGCCATTGATGTCAAAGGGGGAGAGAAGACATGTGAAAAACAAGTGGTTGATGATCAAAGGTGGAGTAGTAAAGGAAAAGAAGACATGTGAAGAGTTGTTACTAATAGGGGGAGCTGTGACAGAAAGGAGAAGTTCTTGTCTTGATGGTTTTTCACATCATATGTTGCCATCAATGACAAAGGAGGAGATTGTTGCAAGTATGAGGCTAACCAATGTTGTCATTGATGTCAACATACTCATATTACATTGATAAGAAGGATTGGATGAGCTGTGTGCTGAGGATATTGAGAAAATTAGTCTCAACCAGGAACAGTGAAGAACAATGATGAGAAGAAGGTAAAAGTACTCAATAGGTTGAGGTTAAGAGGATGCAGATTAAAGGGTTTGTAGATATGAGTCTTAAGATGCTCCAGTTAAGATTTCAGTGGTCCACATGAAGATATGAAGAAGTTGTGATTAATCAAGTAGAACCGGTTCCTGGAGATGCTTCGGAGTGATAGAGTGTTACAAAAAGGTCCGGTGAGATCCAGAAGTACATTATCAGATTCGACAGATTGGAAGGAGTGCTTTGGATGTCCTTGTGATGTGTCATCTTAGTTTGTATGTAGTTTAGAGGTCCAGAAGAACCTGTTTTAGTTTGACAGTTGCGACAGACTCTATTCTTGAAGTTCCGGATGAAGAGGAGAGGATATTCCAGTAGGAAGAGGAAGTGCGGATGTACCTAGTCATTCAGACAAGCTTGTGAAGGTTCTTGGATCATGTTGAGGTTGTGTTGTTTGTCCACATGAGTGTTAGAGCCCAGAATTGGAGATATTCTTCCAGATGAAGATGTTCTTATTCAGACTGGCCAATTGGATGAGTTATTCATCTTGCAAATGTTCTTGTGGATGATTGTCGACTTGCGAATGTTCTTGTGGATGATTGCTAACTTGGATGATAGTTCCTAAGTTGATGCATTGTATAAATAAAGGTTTGTGAGTTCATTTCAAAGGGTGGTTGTGGAGCGGATGAGTGTGGTATAGCAAAAGAGTGAGGGGCAAAGGAGAAGTATCTCAGGCTTAAATGGAACTGATCCAGACATGGTAAAGATGTCAATCTCCAGTTCAATTTTGTAAAATTTATCATCTTGTAGACAGTGTGTCTCTTGTAGGTAGTGTACCTCTTTGTGAGCAGTGTGCTCAGGCAGTGAGCCCTAATTGGCATGTGCCATTCATTTTTCTTATTCTTCTAACAGAGAATAATCCTTGGGTTAATCACCCCATGGTTTTTCCCTTAATTAGGTTTTCCACGTCAAAATCTTGGTGTCTAATGTGTTGATGTTTATCTGCTCCTGTGTTTATGCATTATGCTTTCATGAATGGTTAACTGATATGCTATTAACTAACAAAGAAGAATCAAGTGTTTGAAGTAGAAGCAAGTTTTTGTAGAACTGATTCACCTCCCCTCTCAGTTGTGTGCCCTAAATCTAACAATCATAAGATCAAGTTGTACATTCTCATTATCATAGAAATAGTGTATGATTACAATATATTTTGATTAGTTGAGTTATATGTGTATATTGATTTGTATTCTTAAGTTAATGAACTGGGACAATCAAGATTTGCATTGTAATGAAACATAGCAACCCTCTAAATCTTGTTAATCTATGTTAAAGAGATGTAAGGTCATATCAGTGAGACATGGAATGATCTACTACTAGTGAGGTAGATGTATGCCAGTGAGGCAGTGAAAGTGATATAAGTCAGTAAGACATAAAAGCCATTGAGAATCTATAATTGGTGATTTTTTTTATTAAGCTAGTCAGGTTATTGAGTGGTTTTTCTTCCCCATGAGGGTTTTCAACTCTTGAAATCTTTGTGTTATGGTCTCATTTGATGCATGGTTCATTTGACCTCCATACTTGAATGTTTAGTTCTTTAATGCATAGTTTCTTGCTTTGATAAAATATTAGCATCATTACTTTCTATTTTTTAGAGTTTAATATAAATTAAATGAAGTATTTTTATCTACAACACTGATTCACCCCTCTGTCAGTGTTGTCTGTACTCCAACAACCTTTTGGATTTTCATCATCAAAAGAGGTATCATCTTCCACAATACACTCATGGTTGAAAATCATATTTTTATTATGGCTCTCATAATCTCCCTTTTAATTGTACTCATCAATTGGGTCTGCATGGTCAATCATAGACAATGCTACAACACTTAAAGCAAAATAATGAGGTGCTTCACACATCAAACACCAAAGATTTTCATCCATGGAATATACTCCCCTTTTCAAAGGATCAATAATTTCTTTAGATAAATTTCCCCTATTGTTCGAGGGTACTGGCTTTCCATTTTTCCAATTAGTGTTGTATGGTTGATCTAACAACCTTGGCATTCTTTCTTGTCTGATGAATGGAGGCCAATCATTTGAGATTCTCTTATCACTTTTGGCCATAGAAGTCTTCATTTCTCTAACCTCTTTCCACAAATTTTCACATTCATTGGCAACAGGGTCTTTACCACCCTGTCCCCTATCTTGAGAAGTAATTTTTAAATCACTTCTTTTATGGATTTTCCCATATTTGTTTATGTTGTTTTCAATATGTAATGTGACCTTAAAATCATCTCTAATTGTTTGAGGTTCTCTATTTCTTAATTCATATCCCATCTTGGGATAATTACAGATTTTCTTTGGTGTTTGTGGAAGCGTGGCATGGCATATATGAGTGGATTTAGGTCCTAGCTAAGGTGTATTGTGGTCCTCCTACATTCCTTTCCACCATAGGATTTTTTTGGTGCTAACCTAATTTGAATTTGCATGATTAAGGTGCATATCTGACCTTGGAGAATGTTTTCAAGGTTGAAGATGGTATAAATAAGTATTGAGTTGTGAGGGATGATAAGATAAATGTATGTGATGTGAATGATGTGAATCACAAAGTTGTGAGGTGTGAATTTGTGAAGTGCAGTGTGGGCTTTCATGTGCTAGATTGTTGGATGCAATGAGTAGAAGGTGTCTACAATTCTTCAGTAAGACTACAAAAGTGTTGGTGATGCTATGGTGGAATTTTTTGTTACATTGAGATGGTTTTCTCATTGTAACACTCTTCTCTATCTTCCTTTCTATTCTGGCAATGAGCCTTTGGTAGTCAGCCTTTCTTTCCTTCTTTTTAGCAGTGACCCCTCTGGTAGTGAGCCCTATTATATTTAATGTTGATATACTTTATATTGTGACCTAATCCTCACCATGGTTTTTCCCTTCTTAGGTTTTCCATGTAAATCTGGTTTTTACTTGTGTATGATGTTGATTTGGTTTTGTTTCTATTAACTTCTTTCATGTGATAAATCATTCTAACAGATTAAGGGTTAATTAGACTAATCTGGATCTTAATGTTTGTGAGGGTTTTAAAGTTTTGAGGTATAACTAATTCATGCACCTCTCAATTGTTTTGTGCATTCAACAGATTATGTTGTTTTAAATGTAATGACAGATTACTTTAACATTCATGCATCAGAGAGGAACGAGTTTGACCCACTTTGTAAAGTAATTTGTAGCTATGATGATGAAAGTAAGTTCCTGATAAGAAGGAGGAGAAATATTTCTAATAAGGTCCAAGCCCCACATAGAAAATGGCCAAGGTGAAACCTGACTGTGAAGTTCCAGGGTAGGAGCTCAAATGAGATTACTTTGATGTTGACATTGTGGGCACTTTTTGACAAAGGCAAAGGAATTGCATTCCATGTCTTGCCAGTACTAACCCATATGAAGAAATTTTTGAACAAGATATTTCCCATCGAAATGTCCTCCATAGGCACCTATGTGTGCCTCCTCTAGGGCAATCAAGATCTCAGAGTTATTAAGGAAACAAAGGAGGAGACCTTCATAACTCAGTCGATATAGAATGTTTGATAAGATGATGTAATGCGTGGCAAGTTTACGTATGCGAACTTAACCACTTCTAGATGTTAGATTAGGAAATGTACCATCACACAAATATTAGAAAATATTGGAGTCTCATTCTCTTGATTCTACATTATCACAAAAGGCAACTTTAGGCATTATTGAAGATTTAGTAACATCTTGGATAATGAATTTATAATCCCCTTCAGAACTACCAAAGGATAGGAGGGAAGCAATGCTTTCCATTGCATACACACATTGGTTGTCCTTTCATGGAATTGTGTCGATTGTGTAGGATGCAAAATTCTTTAACAAAGATAAGGTCAAGTCTTGGTACTAAGATAACTTATCTTGATTTTCTTGATAAGATCCAGTAACTTGTCTTATGATCAATTGAGAATCACCAAATACTAAAATATGTTTATGTTAAGAGACAAAGTGACACACAAGCTAGCAATAAGGGCTTCGTACTCTGTAATGTTGTTGGTACATAGAAAATTGAGAACATAAGATAGAGGAATTGTCTTACCTGAAGGAGGTACTAGTATAACACTAGCACTAGAGCCTATTCGACATCTCGAACTATCAAAGAATGATTTCCACTTATCATCAACATCCAAGGTAAGGATTTGATCATCGAGAAAAGATTCTTGGTATAGGAAAGTGAATGGTGAAGGAGCTTCCGCTAAGTGGTTGGTCAATGCTTGTCCTTTAATTGCCTTTCAGGAGACAAATTTAAGATCAAACTCTATTAATATCATAACCCACATTGCTAAGCATTCTGAAAGATATGTTTTGGCAAATAGATGCTCTAAAGGATCAAATTTTACCATTACGTTAATTTCAACATTCAAGAGATAATGTATTTATTTTTTGTATTGCAAACACAAGAGCTAGGCATTGCCTTTCTATCATAGTGTATCACATTTCATAATTGAGAAAAGCTTAGCTGATGTAATACACAACATGTTCTTTATAGTTGTCATCATGTTGTGTTAATAAAGCTGTGAGAGCATTAGGAGACACCAATGTGTAAAGAATGAATGGACATCTAGAGATGGTCATTTGTATAATAGGTATATTGGTAATATATCCTTTGAGATCATAAAAATCTTTTTGATTGTTGAAAATATGCAGCCATAGAGACTAATTCATCATAACCTAATAAAAAATTCAATGTACAATAATCCAAAAATCCACATGCAAAAGAAATTGACAATCATACCATCAATGGTGACACAAGATATACCCTTGGAAAACCTTCATATAGGGAAAAATATAGCCTCCAAAAGCATGCATCTCTCATGTATTATTCAATAATAATCAATAAATACATATGGAAAGATAACCTCTAAAACATCAATCTCTCTCTACCTACAATCCATGTGAACAAGAATGTAACCATACATCCCATGCTTCAAACCCTCACCTATACAACATGCAAGAGAAGCTACAACCCAGCCAACAAGCCAAACGGCTAACTCAACCAACCTCTACAACTACCCTTGTGTTTGCTTTTATAGACATAAGCTCACACAAATACAACATGTGATATTTTAATACAATTTTACCCAATACCATGTGTCTACAAAACCATTGACCCTACATTTGATTATTGGTACTAAGTTTTCCAAATTAATCAAATAATTACAAATAAAGTAATTAACCTAATGTTACATAGAACAATTACAAGTGGTGTTGAAATAAATATCCAATGTGGCTAAACACATCACATGATGCACCATAATTAAATATTTATTTTACATAATAAAATAATGCCAATGTTATGCAAGGTGTATAATACACCTACTCCAACACTTACAATCACTATCTCATTTAAAGGTAAATTCTTTCTGAAGTAATTGTGTGAAAGGAAGTGTCTGAACCATGAGTTCTAAAGATAATCAAAGAATAGCCTAAATCTTTCTTTGTAAACTAGAAAGTTGTGAAACATTCTTAGGAAATAGCATGTTAACAATAGCATCAATAGTTTTTCGTGTCAACTTCTATACCACGATGCAAAACAATGAATCCTAATAGCTTACCACTATTAATGCCAAAGATGTATTTACGAGGATTCAAGTGCATGTCACAATAAACTACCAAATAGAAGTAGGAAACCTGCATCAACTGATATCCAAACATAAGCACCAAATTGAATGTAACAAATAGGCTCAAGTAGCTAACAAGAATTGATCATAGCTGAAATAGAAACCACAGCTAGTTGCTAATGTATCAGCTAACCATACCTCCAAACCAAGGTACACAAAAGATAACAAGTAGACCTTATGCCATCAACATATCCAACTCAAACCACAATGATAACAGGTTCCTATATATGCTCAATCCTACATAAAGAAGTCCTCCAAGGTAATAACACAAAGCATGTGATAACAAACCTCAAGACCCTCCATACCACAACATAATGATAACATCCAACAAAGGAAACATATACATCATAGAACTCCCACTACATGAGTAAATGTCAAATCTGAAAATAGATCAAGACATCCAAAGATCTATTGTTATATGGAGCCTAATCAGACTCGGAGGTTAAATTTTCCCCACTTTTATCGCCGTGGTTTCCCCCAAAATTATTTAAAGGCAGAGTGTAGGGGGGTAGAGCCCCTCCTATGGGGCTCGGGGTGCTTATCCCCCCAGTGGGGGGCCGGGGACAGAGCCCATGGTGGGGGTCTAGGGCTCAGGGGTAGTGCCCCCAAAGCAAAACTTTTATATTATTTTATAAAGGCATCAGGAGTTATTTTTTCCATTGGTCGACATAAAAAAACCCTACTTTTATAACTAACATAAGGCTTGATGAAAGTGGCTAAGGGTTAGGGTTTTCATTGATGTTGTATTGTAGCATTTGCAACAGTATTGAGTTGCAAGGATTGCTGGTTGTAATCGGTTTGATTTACTAGATAATAATATTGGACTCTCTGTTGGTGGATGTAGCCCAGGTTTGGGTGAACCACATTCAAACTTATCTCCCACTATTATTAATTCTATGTATTTCCATTCCTCTATTTAATATTTATTTGCATTTAATTGATATCTTCTACATGCAATTCCTAATAAGTGGTATTAAAGCAGGTTGTGTTCAATTATGGTCTACATGAAGATCTCACGGTTGAGTAAGAGTCTCACGGTTAAGTGGGAGTAATGGCAGATGAGGGTAAATTGAAGGTAGATAAATTCAATGGGCAAAACTATCAGTTATGGAAGATGTAAATTGAGGATTATCTCTATCAGAAGGATTTATGGAGGCCACTAGAAGGAATACAAGAAACCGACAGCAATGACTGATGAGGGTTAGAATCTTCTAGATAGAAAGGCATTGGGAACCATTTAGTTGTGCCTGGCACCATCTATAGCATTCAATATAAAAGAAGTGATGACAACAAGTGAACTAATGAAATCTTTGGATAAATTGTATAAAAAACCCTTAGCCTCAAATAAGGTATTTCTCATGAAGAGTTTGTTTAATCTGAAAATGATTGAAGGTGGATTTGTGACAGATCATTTAAATGAGTTTAATATGATTACTAGTCAGTTAACTTCTGTAAAAGTGAAATTTGATGAAGAGGTGAGGGATCTCTTGGTTTTATGTTCTTTGCTAGAAAGATAGAATAGCTTGGTAATGGATGCAAGTAACTCTGTCTCTGGTTCAAACACTTTGAAATTTGATGATGTTGTTGGTGTTATGCTTAGTGAGGAAATGTGATGGAAAAGCTCAGGAGGGTCCACATTAGGTAGTGTTTTGAATGCAAAAAGTAGGGGTAGATCATAGGAGAGAGGAGATGGTTTTGGAGGTCATGGAAAGTTACAAGGAAAATCAAAGGACAAGAGTTCCCAATCTAGAGGATAGAAGGATTGCTAGTATTGTGGAAACTAGGTCATCTGAAGAAATATTGCTGGTCTTGGAAGAATAAACAAGGAGACAAACAAGAAGGCAAATGTGGTAAGTAATAAACCTAAAGGTGATGCTTTGATTCTTTCCCTAGATAATGTTGATGATTCGTGGGTTTTAGATTCAGAGGCCTCATTTCATGCTACACCCCATTGAAGTTATTTTCTTGATTATGTCTAAGGGGATGTTGGGCTGGTTTATTTGGGAGATAACAAAACCTATCAAATTATTAGGAAGGGAAGAATAAAGATTAAGTTGTAGAATGGGAATCATTGGCTACTACAAGAGGTAAGACACATTCAAGGCTAAGCAGGAATTTAATTTCAGCAAGGTAGCTAGATGATGAAGGTTGCATTGTTACATTTACTAATAAAAATTAGAAGGTTACAATAGGTGCCTTAATAGTAGAAAAAGGTGTGAAAGTAGGCACCTTATATCTTTGTATAGGTCATATTGTTCCTTCTACATTATCTATTGTAGAGAAAAATCAAATAGGTTCAGGAACAATTGCTGCAAGTTCACAGAAAGAGACTGAAATAGTTGCTGCAGGTTCTAAGACAACACTGTGGCATAACAAACTTGGGCATATGAGTGAAAAAGGTATGAAGGTACTTCATTCTAAGAAAGTTTTACCAAGTCTTAAATGTATTGATATATATTTATGTATGACAAACAAAAGAGAGTTAGTTTTCTCAAGGATGGGAAGCAAAAGAAAGATGAAAAGTTGGAGCTTGTGCATATAGATGTATGGGGACTGACTCAGATATCTTCTCTTAGTGGCTCTCAGTATTATTTTACATTCATAGATGATGCAACTAGGAGGGTTTGGATTTATTTCCTTAGGTAGAAATCTAATGTATTTGAAACATTTAAGAAATGGAGAAGCTTGGTTGAGAATGAGACATGTAAAAGATTAAAATGTCTTAGATCTAATAATGGTGGTGAGTATTGCAGCAAAGGATTTGAGGATTATTGTTCCTTTTAATGGAATTCATAGGCAAAAAATGGTTCCAAGTACTCCATAAGAGAATGGAGTGGCTGGGCACATGAATAGGACAATAATGGAGCATGCAAGGACCATGAGATTGCATGTTGGGCTTCCTTTAAACATGTGGGCAGAGGCTATCAACACCGCTGTATATTTAATTAATAGAGGTCCTTCAGTTCCTTTGGGCTATGGTATTCTAGAGGAAGCATGGATATGTAAGAAGGTGAGCTATTCTTTTCTCAAAACCTTCAGATGTGAAGCATTTGCACATGTAGATTCTAAAAATAAAACCAAGATGGATGCAAAATAAAAAAAGTGTATCTTCATTGGATATGACATTGATGAATTTGGTTATAGGCTTTGGGATTTTGAAAATTAGAAAATTGTGAAAAGGAGGGATGTTGTATTCAATGAGAAGGTGTTGTACAAAGATCCATTGCAACAACATGAGAAGATAGAAAAGCATTATGTGGTGCTAGATGATACTCTAGATAATGATGTTCCAGTGGTTCTTCATGCTCCACAACAACAAAAAGAAATACCACAAACTCCAGTGAATATTAGACAGCCAACAAGGCTAAGTAGACCTCCTAAGAGGTTTTCTCCCTCTTTATTTTCTATTTTGTTAACATATACTGGTAAACTAGAAGGGTATGATGAAGCTATGCAGGTGAATATAAAGGTTCAATGGGAGCTTGCAATGAAAAAAGAAATGGATTGCTTGCTCAAAAATCAGACATGGGAATTATGTAACTTGCCTGCAAGTAAAAAGGCTTTACCAAACAAATGGGTTTATAGGCTAAAAGAGGAATATGAAGGTAAGAAATGATTAAAGCTAGGTTAGTTGTAAAAGAATTTACATAGAAAAAAGTCATTGATTTCAATGAAATTATTTCTTTGATTGTTAAGATGACTTCTATTCATACTATTTTAAGTATTGTGGCTACTAAAGATTTGTATTTGGAATAGTTAGATTTGAAAACTACCTTTCTCCATGGTGATTTGGAGGAGGAGATATATATGGAACAACCCCAAGTATTTGAGGTTGATGGTAAGGAGAAACTGGTGTGCATATTGAAGAAGAGTTTGTATGGCTTGAAACAAGCACCTCAAGAATGGTATTTGAAATTTGATAGTTTTATGGCTAAACAAGGCTATAGCCAGTGTAATTCTAACCATTGTGTTTATTTTAAGAGGTTGGATAATGACAACTATATTACTTTATGTTTATATGTTGATGACATGCTTGTAGCAGGGTCTAACATGGATCAAATGAGAGAGTTAAAACAATAGTTAGCACAATCATTTGCTATGAAGGATTTGGGGGTAGCAAAACAAATCCTTGGTATGAAAATTTTCAGAGATAGGAAGAATAGAAAATTGACTCTATGTCAGGTTGATTATGTTGAAAAGATGTTGTAGAAAATCCATATGGAGAATGCATTTAAACTTGTTAGTACACCTTTGCCTAGTCATTTGGAATTGACTAAGGAGATGTGTCCTAAGGCACAAGAGAAGGAAGAAAAAATGTCCAAGGTACCACATTCTTCAACTATAGGAAGTTTAATATACACCATGGTATGCACAAGACCAGATATTGCACATGTTGTAGGAGTCATAAGTAGGTATATGAGTCATCCAAGATTGGAGCATTAGAATGCAGTAAAATGGATTCTCAGATATTTGAGAGGTACATCTAATAAACGCTTATGTTTTGGAGGCTCTAATACTGATTTAGCAAGCTATGTGGACTTAAATTTGGTAGGGAATATTGATACTAGGAAGAGTACTATAGGTTATGTCTTTACTGTAGGTGGGACAGTGGTGAGTTGGATCTCTAGGTTGCAAAAGGTGGTTGCTTTATCCACCATGGAGGCAGATTATGTAGCTGCAACAGAGGCAAGCAAGGAGATGATATGACTGCAATCTTTCATGGAAGAATTGGGCAAACAACAAGCTAATAGTTATTTGTTTTCAGATAGTTAGAATGCCATCCATCTTGCAGAGAATTGTATCTTACATTCAAAGACCAAACACATACAACTAAGGTATTTCTTTATTCAGTTGGTGTTAGATGATGGAAAATTACAGCTGGAAAAGATACATACAGATTATAATCCAGCAGATATGTTTACAATGATAGTAATAAGGGAGAAGCTAAGATCCTCTTCAACTTTAGTTGGTCTTCAAGAATGAAAGAAAAAAAAACATAACAACAGAGTCCAAGGTGCTTATTTCTGGTGGGAGCTACAGGGTCAGTGGTGTAATGATTAGTCTCCAAGTGGGAGATGATATGGTGTGGAGTTTGATCAGTCTCCAAGTGCGAGATTGTTGTTATATGGAGCCTAATTAGACTCGAAGGTTAAATTTTTCCCACTTTTATTAGCATAGTTTCCCCCTAAATTATTTAACAGGGGAGTGTAGGGGGGGCAGAGCATGTAATAGCAAACCTCAAGACCCTTCGTACTGCAACATAATGAGAACATCCAACAAAGGAATCATATACATCATAGAACTCCCAGTACATGAGTAAATGTCAAATCTGAAAATAGATCAAGGCATCCAAAGATCTATTGTTATATGGAGCCTAATCAGAATCAGAGGTTAAATTTTATGCACTTTTATTGGTGTAGTTTCCCCCCAAATTATTTAGCAGGGGAGTACAAGGGGGCCAGAGCCCCTCTTGCGGGGCCCAGAGGGCTTATCCCCCTAGCAGAGGCCCGAGGGTGGAGCCCACGGTGGGGGTTTGGCGGCTCGAGGAAAGCGTCTCCAAAGCAAAAATTGCCTATTATTTTATAAAGGCATCGAGAGTTATTTTTTTTATTGGTTGACATAAAAAAAACTCTATTTTTGTAACTGACATAAGGCTTGATAAAAGCGGCTAAGGGTTAGGGTTATCGTTGATATGGTATTGTAGCATTTGCAACGGTATTGAGTTGCAAGGATTGTTGGTTGTAATTAGTTTGATTTACTAGATAATAATATTGGACTCTCTATTGGTGGATGTAGCCTAGGTTTGGGTGAACCACATTAAAACTTATCTTTCACTGTTATTATTTCTATGTATTTCCATTCCTCTGTTTAATCTTTATTTGTATTTAACTAATATCTTCTACATGCAATTCCTAATAAGATCTACTAATAGCACACACATAGAAGATGTAGTTGAATCCTTTATCACATAGTGTCAAAGAAAACACACAAATATGCAAAATCTACAAACTAAATAGCTACCACATAACTCTCTCCTCAAGTCCATATATCTCCCAAATCCTCCACATCGTAAGAGAAAGAAGTCAAAGAGTCTCAAAAGCTCCATACACATCTCAACTCCAATGTCATGTGATCACAAATATCTAGGAAGAAGAATAAGACCAATCAAGGGAGAACCTACAAATAATAACCATGTCCTTCTATCCACACTAATGTGCTATAGCTATGAAAAGTGTGATCTCCTTTACAACCAAAAAACAAGAAGCCTCCTCAACATCCAATAACAAGATGCAAGCCTCTCAAACCAAAAGGTAGATCAAACTCATAACCATTCCACAAGCAGGAATAAGCCCAAAGCCACTAACCATCTCCATTACACACAATGATCTCATGACAACTTAGGATCAAACATAATGAGATAACCAATCATAACCATGCATCTACTCCTCAAACAAGTCCTCACAATCATAATCCATAGCTCAAGACTCAATCATGAGAAGATAACATACAAACAAAAGAATGCATTTGAAAATCAAGTGGGCATACCTATCATATCATTCACTACCGAGTGGGCCAAGAGTGGGAATGAGATTGCTCCTCTAGGATGCACCAAGCCTCAAAGACTCACTCCAAGAATAATCTCCTCAATAGGAATATGTTGGAGTCATGTCTAACCAAGGTGTAGGCTCCTCAGTCTTGCTACAAAAATACTCATCAAAGAGTAACCATCTCAACATATGTCTCTAATCCGAGAGAAATCAAGCCTTACTTAAGTCTCCAAGTATCCATGAGTACCTCCATGATCAGTCCATGCTAAACTCCAAATGCAAAATCACACCATGATGAAGCTCCCAAGAACATAACCAATGTACCCAATACTAAGAAAACCATCAAGATCATAGTCAAAGATCCCACTGCATGTCTACATATCCTAGGAACATATCATGCCATCATGATCTAATCATCTCCTTAAAGGAAGATCACATGCACTAATGCACACATCCTATCTCAAGAGAATCTATATCATGCCAATACTCAAAATAGTATCCAGAGTAAACCAAGACACAATATGAACCATCTTGTAAGCAAGGATCACTTGTCAAAATTGACAAACCATAACCAACACCTCAACCAAAGACTCCAAGAGTCCACCATGGTACCAAGATGTCAACATCTCCAAAACACGTGAAAATAACCATAACTTGCCAAAGCTCCCACTGAAGTGTGATATTGAGCTATACATGGTAACATCATAAACATCAAACAATCACTGTCAAAATCTCCCACTGAAACCTGTAACCAAGCTATCCATGACATCAGGATAACAATCTCCTAAATGAAGGTCATCCATGACCTCAAAACAATCAAAGAATCTCATTGTAATGACATAGCTCCCAAAAGGTTGAGTAAACCATAATCTCCAAAACCAGGAATATGAACAAAACTTGTAAACCAAACATCAATCCAACATCATGAAAATTGTACCTGTATAACAATCATGTCATGCCAAAGTCCCAACAAAACAAGGAACATCCATGAAACCATGATCAACACCCAAAGTACCTACTCCAAAATCCCATCCAGTCTCACACAACTGTACCATATAGTAAAAAAAACATAGGTCCCATATCATAACTATATTAGGTAATAACTTCTCTCTCTACATCTCATAATGACAAGAAAACCAATGCAACATGTGACTAACCCAAGCCACAAATGAGAATCTGCATCAACACTAAAACATCTATGGGCATAGACAACCCACATCCAAATCATAAATATAATCTGTAAGCATAGATAAGTTACAACATTGCACAACCTGTAGATCTCACAATCCAACATACAAACTCAACAATACATGCATATCTACCAAGGATAATCAAAGATAAACATGTAAGTGTGCAATGACTCAAACACTAAATCATCCCAGATTCAATTTGCCATCGACTCACAAAATCACTAAAAATGTCAAAGGGATCAAAAGTAGCTCAAACTGATAGAATCTGAACAAACCTTAGAATATCATCTTCAAACCTACTCCACTTCATAGTTCTTAGAAATACCTTTCCAACACCTATAAGAAGTCTGAAATCCAACTCCGTATACAGTTGTTATGCCTGGTCAAATCTCAAAAGTAACATCCAGCTTCCAGCTAGAAAATGCTAGTCAAAATGGAAAACTTAGAAAATATATCTAACACCACTACGTAGTACATGGAAAGAGCTTTCCGTCGACTATAAGAAGTTGAAAATCTGACCTGTTGGGTGAAAGTTATGCCCCTTGGAAAAATTCTACCCTCCTAGGCTCAGAGCAAAAACTGATGGCTCTCTCATGGGCGTGTGGTGGCACACTAGTGGCCCATTGGTGGTGCTCGGTTGGCACCCTGGTAGTGTAGCAGTTATGCTTGAGTGGTGGATTTGAAATTGGATTTCAAATTGGTTTAATTTTTTAAAGTTTGAAAGTTTGAAATTTTTAAATAAAAAATTAGGGGGGGCACTATTGGGTCCCACTCCACCTAAGTTCCAGCTAGGTGTCCACCTTTGTGTGCTGACCAGGGCTCCCAGAGCAACATCGATATGAGGGCTTTGAGCCCTCTGGCCCTAGACTACCAGTTGTACCCTACCGAGGGGCTGACAGGGACTGATGCCCCTGTCATCCAGCTAGGGCCTGTCGGCCAGGGGACCCCTAGTATAGGGGGTCTGCAAACCCCGTACCAGGGTCGCTCCCCTTAATTTTCCTTTTTTAATTTATAAAACAAACATTGCATAATAGGAATTATTTTTATTTTTATTTTAATACAAAAAATGACTGACCATAACTCTGTGAAATCTAATGCATCTGAAGATGACCTACACAAGTATGATGCTATCGCAGATTCTCTAATGTGTTCGGTATTGCTAAAGATTCCCTTGTAGATTCCTCTAGGGCACAAAATAGGGAAAAAGATTTCCAGTGTCTAAATATAGGCAAATGATATGTTTTTCTTCACCTATGATAGCTCCTGAGTCCAATGGTAGGGTCCATTTTTGCCTAGGAGGCTTCCTACAAAAACTGGCCTCCAAAACCCTCCATGCAGAGAGCTCAAATAAAAAACCCACATGCCAAATGTCCATGAAACCGTAGATCCACAAAAACCCAAATTTGTAAATAGCCTTGTAACAATGAAAATGCTTTCATTCCTTCTATGCAAAGCCATGGATTCCACTATACACAAAAAATCCACTCATAGCTAGGGTTATAAAATAGGAATTTCCTCCCAAAACATGGCAACCGAGCTCTAATACCAAATGTTGGAAATATGCAGCCATAAAGACTAATTCCTCATAACCCAATAAGAGATTTAATGTGCAAAAAAACAGAAATCTACATGCAAAATAAATAGACAATCATACCATCAATAGTGACACAAGATATACCCTGAGAAAACCCTCATAGAGGGAAAAACCCAGCCTCCAAAAGCATTCATCTCTCATGTATTATTCAACAATAATCAGCAAATACATATGCAGAGATAGCCTCTGAAACATCAATCTCTCTCTACCTACAATCCATGTGAACAAGCATGTAACCATACCTCCCATGCCATGCTTGAAACCCTCACATATGTGACCTACAAGAGAAGCTACAAGCTAGCCAACAAGCCAAATGGTTAAATCAACCAACCTCTACTACCCTTATGTTTTCTTTTATTGACATAAGCTCACAAAAATACAACATGTGGTATTGTAATACCATTTTCCCCAATACCACGAGTCTACAAGACCATTGATCCCACATTTGATTATTGGTACTAAGTTTCCTTAATTAGTCAAATAATTACAAATAAAGTAATTAACCCAATGTTACATACAACAATTACAAGTGGCGTCAAAATAAATATCTAATGTGGCTAAACACATCACATGATGCACCACAATTAAATATATATTTTACATAATAAAATAATGCCAATGTTATGCAAGGTGTACAAAACACTAACTCCAACACTGACAATCACTATCCCATTTAAAGGTAGATTCTTTCTTAAGTAATTGTGTGAAAGGAAGTGTCTAAACCACAAGTTATGAAGACAGTCAATGAATACCCTGAATCTTTACTTGTAAACTGTGAAGTTGTGAAACATCCTTAGGAAATGGCATGTTAACAATAGCATCAATCTTTTTCATGTCAACTTCAATAACACAATGCAAAATAATGAATCCTAGTAGCTTACCGCTATCAACACCAAAGACGCATTTATGAGGATTCAAGTGCATGTTGTATTTTCGTATGCATTCAAAGATTTGATGGAGAATTTTGATGTGATCCTAGTGAAAAATAGATTTGGCCAGAATATCATCAACATAATCCTCTAAGATGTTATGCATGAAATTAGGAAAGATAAGTGTCATGGCCCATTGATAAGTCGCACTAGCATTCTTTAATCCAAATGGAATGACAACCCAACAAAATGTTCCCCAAGGAGTTATAAAAGTTGTTTTATATTGATCTCAAGGATTCATGAGTATTTGATTATAACAAGAGAAACCATCCATAAAGGAAAGTAATGCATGACCAGTAGTGTAATCAACAATCATATCAATATCAGGAAGAGGAAAGTCATCTTTCATAGATGCCTTATTCAAATCTCAAAAATCATTACACATTCAAATATGGTTATCAAATTTAGTGATAGACACTATATTCGAGATCCAAGGTGAGTAGTCAATAGGGTGGATAAAGCATGCTTGTAAAAGCTTTTCTATCTTAGTTTTGACCAATAATGCAACCTTAGGATTCATCTTACATATCTTTTGTTTAACCAATTTAGCATCAGAATGAATGATGATATTATGCATTACCACCCGAGGATTGATGCCAAGCAAAGAGATTAGGATATTCATGTAAAGGATATGTGATTTCTTGCTTTTTTCTATATCTAAACAATTTCCAATGGGGATGACTTTTTCAGGATCATCCTTATCCATCAAGACATCAATAGTTTTCCCATTAATGAGAGTACTATGGTCTTGATGTTAGGAGGATGAAGAGATTCTAATGGTGACTAATGAGATGTCAAGGTATCATCAAATAATTAAGTGTCCATCCAAAAGTATGCTTCCCCATGTAAATAATAAGGAAGGCCATGATCATGATGATAATGAGGCAAGTGATCGTAAGAACCTAAGATTTCAGCCAAAGATTCATTTGTCGAAAAAGTATCCAAGGGGATATCTTGAAGACCTTGATTTGTATCAATCAATTTTGAATATACCCATTTAAGTTTACATGAAGAGATTGTGTTAACATTTAGATTAGGATGAAAAGCAAATTTCGTGGGCCCTAAAGGATGATATCCAAGTCCAAACAAAGAGTAATGTGCATTAGCCTCCAAAGGGATTTTAATACCTTACTTCTTTATACCACAACCATTACTGTTGTATCCACATTGAGAGAGGATTTGAAACCCTTGACCATAAGTATATGCCATTGTAGACACCTAAAATTGACCTGGTTATCATTAGTGTCAAATATTGCATTAGCTATCATCTGCATTTGTCTAACACACTTGAGAAATTTCCCTATTCTATCAAAATCACTTATTTCTTCTATTAATTAAATAAATTTATATTTATTTAATTAATTCATTATCTATTTCTTCTAATCTATAATTAAATAATCTTTAATTATTTAATTATCTCTAATTCTATCTATTTTAATTAAATAAATCTTATTTATTTAATTAAAAACCCCTTCATAAGCCCAATTTCCAATTAATTAAATAAATTATATTTATTTAATTAATTTTCCTTATCACTTATTTTTATCTTTTATCATGAGCTAACATGTGTGTATCTTTTATTTAAAAAAACATGTGTGGTACTACATCTTTTATTTAATATCTTTTACATGTACTTTTTTTGTACACGGTCACACATAAGCCTTATCTTCCCTCCACTTGTCATCTAAACATTCACCTATGATTATCAATTCATCCCAACGATTCACATAGCCACCAACTATCTACCGTTGATTGATTTTGGTTGAGTTCTATATAAACACCCTCTCATTCCATACTACATCTATCCATCATTTTCATATAGCATCCACATTATCATCTTGAGCATATTGAGCATTTTAGTATCCATCTAGTAGATTATCATCCATCCATCATGGCAGTTTTCTTTTTCATAATTGTTCATTATTGAGAAGCAATCCACATCATAAACAAGGAATCATACAATCTAGGTGATCTTGTTCTTGAATTGCATGCTTTTGGTTTCACTTGGATTCGATTCTTTGATGGTGGTAGGATTAGCTTTTCAATTATATGCTTGATCTTAATAACCCAATTTTTACCTATCACATTTTGGCATGCCTAGTGGGATCCACATCCTTGATTGACTTTGTTGTTTGAAGTTGTTTTTGAGAAATTTAGATTTTCAGAGCGCTTACAGCAAATCATGGTCCCTTTTAAGAGAAAACTAGTCACCTTCAAAATTTACACATCACTTTTAAGCTATCAGCTGTGGATTTTAACATTTTCTAGATCACTTTTAAACCAATAGTGGTTGCCTTCGGTCAAATCTGCATCACTTTTAACCTAAAACTAATTGCTTCTGACTATCTGGGTCACTTCCTACAACTTAGGGTTTTCTACTAACATCTAATTTTTTGCAGGGTATTTTATGCATCTGGAACAAATAGGTCACTTTTGAGCATTAACAGTTCACATCTGGGTGATCCACATCACTTCTGAGAAGTAACAGTATGCATCAGGTAGAATACAAGTCACTTTTGAGCAACAGTCAGTCACCTCTGGTAACTGTGTGCTGCTTTTAGTTTTATCATTCATAGTTGGGTTTTCTTGGTTATTAATCATCTATTTTTACAGCATCTTATCGATTGTCCAAGAAAAGGAGGTTGTGAATCTACTAACATATATTTTATAGCTTCGATCAGTCTAAGACATTTCACTTTTATCACTAATTTAGGAATATTTGGGCTTGGTGCTTAAATAGAATCATTGTTTACTCCATGCTTGTTTCATCTTTCTTGATTGCTTGTTGTGCATGTTGGTAACCTAGATTTAATAACAAAAGTATCCTCTCCCCTTGCCTATCAAATAGATCTTGGGTGCATGAGAACTTGTTATTATCTTTAGAGGGCCTACCTTCCCATTGTGAGAAGGGGTATGACCCAAGTAGTAACGGGCTAAAGCCAAGTCCTTCTAAACTGCTGCATAAGAAAAGTGTTTGTGTCGAAAGCCACAAACAACAGGTGATGTTGTGTTACACCAATTAATGTTTCCCCCACAACCCCTTAGAGCATAACCTCTTTGGGCTAGGAAGCCTCCATTAATGGAGTGAATCTCTACACATGTAGCCACTCGAATGGATGTCCTTACTAGCAACCTTGTGTAGTAGCTAAAATCCCTCTATTTGTTGATGCAAAAGGTGGGACATTTGAAGTCACCCTAATTTCCATGGTTCTTAGTAGAGATAGCAGGGACAATCGTAAGGTTTGGTGGGGGGACAAGCCTTGGGAAACCTAGATCTTGGTATGCATGAGAAGTGAGTGCCATGGAGAGGAGCCAGTGCTACCAAGATCTTGAAGCTATCCACTTTGAATAAGAATGGCAAGGGGACTCAACAAATACAAACCTTTCCTAGCCTAGGTTGTACAAGCTTGTGATTGTTGTGAGTGTGAGTGACTGAAATCACTATTTTTTTGGTAAAAACATCATTCAAACACATCCTCTGATAGACACAGATTACCTCTAAACAATAACTGTTCACTTTTAGAAACTGAGATTGCTTTTAAACAATAGTTGCTCGCCTTTTGCAAAAAGTAGATCACTTTTAACCAACAGCTACTCACTTCTGGCAAACATTGCATCACTTTTAAACAACAGTAGCTCACTTTTGATTTGTAACTTGTTGCCTTTGGTAAAACAACTCACCTCTAGTTAATATTATAGTCTATCATCTGAAACAAATCCAGATTGCTTCTGAGCTATTACTCGTCACTTTTACCATTTTTTGAGTTGCTTCTGAGTTATTACCTATCGCTTTTGGTCAAACATCATAAATCCATATCAGCCTAGCCAAATTAATTGCACTTTCAGACTTCTTGGCTCTATCCCTACATTTCAGACATTCCTTTGATGATTTGTAGTCACCTGAACATTGCTACCTATTTTGAGCATATCAAAACCATTGGACTTTTGAGCTTTCCATCCTTTGAGACCCCGGCAAAAAACAACCAAACATCAAAAAAATTAACTCAGCAATAGCAAATATCATCCCTTTGGCTTTACTTAGCCCAACAACACTAGCAAATAGCATCAACAACTAGCTTTTCGCTTGAGTTTGTGAGCTATTCTCTAGGGATTTTATCCAACATCAACAACCAACAAAGAAACTCAACAAACAACAACCAATAACCAAACAAACAACCAACAACCCATTAGCAAACCAAGAAACCAGTAAACTAGCACAACAAAACATCAACAAACAAACAACAAACCATCACCTTTTGGCTCTCAACCTTGATAAGCTAGTCCAATCCAAAACATCAACCATCATGCCTCAAACTAGGAGCCAATATAGAGTTGAAATGGAAGAAAAATTGCGAGCTAAGACAGAAGCTAAAATGCAACAATCCCAATAAACTCCCCTTAGAGATCCAACTCGATTTACAACTGGTATGCCTTCTTACATGTTTGTGCCCAAAGGATACACTGCTGGAACATCATCTTCACAACAAGTGCAATCTCAAAAAATTTTAGAGACCTATGAA
Source organism: Cunninghamia lanceolata (assembly GCA_027924645.1). Classification (NCBI taxonomy): domain Eukaryota; kingdom Viridiplantae; phylum Streptophyta; class Pinopsida; order Cupressales; family Cupressaceae; genus Cunninghamia; species Cunninghamia lanceolata. Next base: position 16,836,320 of record BSBN01000972.1, on the reverse strand, counting down.
GAGCAATCCCAAGATGACTTATTAGAATTTAGAGACACACACCTATGGAACCAAGTTGAGAAGCTTTCTTTATCTAATCCTAATCACTATTTCTTGCAATTAGACAATATGGGAGCCAAATTACCAAGTGACTTTGACATATCCGCTATTCGAGTACATGATCCAAACACTCCTGTTGTTGTTGTGAAGGGACCATCCACTATAGCCACATCATCTCATACCATGTCCATGCTACAAAATCCACCTTCCAACCCATCTCCTTCATTACCTATTGCTACACCATCCAACCCACCATGTCTAGAGTACAATTTAGAACCTTTGATAAACTAAGGTACTCCCCTACCTTTCACAAAATTTGAGCTTTCCACCTTTCCATGTTTCACAACATACCCCCACTCCTACCATGACCATATCCATGCCTCAAGTATCACAAATGCCTCAAGCATCACAAGATATCCATGTCTCACAAGCGTAAACTTCGTAAGTTTCACAAACTATCCCAATACCACAAACTCTGTAAGTTCCACAAGTTATCCAAACACCACAAGCCATACAAGACCCCCAACCATTACAAGTCTCTACTCCTCTCACATCAATGTGGAAACTACACCTCAAACTAATGTTCCTATAACCTCTAATATGGTCTCCATGATTTCCACAGATCCATCCAACACACCATATAACCCCAATGTTAGTCTCATTGACATGACTAACCCACCTATTGTCTTACAAGCCAATCCTAGTGCTGCTATCTCTTATGTCAATCACCTTACATCACTCACTCCACCTACATATAATCCTTCACAAAATGCCAATCTATCTTATATAACCCAAGGACTACACATTGTCACCCAACATATGCCATATACCAATCCATCTCAAGCTACTCATGTTGTCCAAAACATAAACCCAAATGTACATCCTTCTTCATCTACCAATCCTTCCAATTCTTACCATATTGTAAATCCAACTCCCAATCCAAAACCTTTTACCAATGTCAATCCATCCTCTACTTCCCATGTGATGCAAAATCTTGGAGTCAATCCATTGCAATATACCCAACCACCACTTGTGTCTCAAGGACAACAATCCTCAAACACATATGTGTCACATACCAATCCTTCAACATATAATGTGAGCCCGCAACCTCAACAAATAGTCATACCCTCCTACATTCCACAATAGCAACCACAATATAGACCATATTATATTCCACCTCCAAGTCATCAACCCCCTTTGCAACAACAGCAATTATCTCAAGCAGATGTTGAACAAATGATTAACAAGGTAGTAGGACAAAACAAGAAGACTTTTTCCTTGGGAGACATTTGCTCTGATCCATTTGACAAGTCACTTCACATGATATTGTTTCCACCACATTTTGAAATCCCACAAATTGACAAATACAAAGGGAAAGGAAATCTAGATGACCATCTTAGAGCATTTTATGTTGCATGTCTCGATGTTTCTTAGGATGATACATATCTTTTGAGACTATTCCCCTGAAGCTTAGAAGGAAAAGCCCTTGAATGGTTCTCTCACTTACTTCTAGGAATCAAGACTTTTGCGGAATTAGAAAATAAATTTTGATCACATTTCACTTTCAACATTGAACATGAGGTGAATATGAATGACCTTGTTAATAACAAACAATGTAATGGTGAAGCTTTCTCCTCATTTACCCAACGATGGCAACATGGCTAGCAAACTATCATGTTAAATTCTTGAGAAATAGCAACTTGACATTTTTGTCCAAAATCTTCATCCAGAGCTTTCATTCCAATTCCAATTGCAAAGTGCTAGCACCTTTGACAAACTTATTTCTAAAGGAACCACCATTGAGTGTGCTTTAATAGCTAAGGGCACTATCAAGATTTTCAGAGACAACAAAGACAATCCTCAATCCTCCAATGACAAATCCTTCTTTTGGAACAATAACAAAAATCTCCTTAATGATGGCATTATGGATGGAAAGAACATACAAACAATGAAATCTCCCATTAACATTTAAGCCGCATCTATAGCTAATCAACCTTTTCAATGAAATCGACCAAGAACAAACTGAGCACCTAGACAACAATTTACTCCTTTAGTGGAACCCATGGAGGTAATCTTTTAGAAACTTGTCCAAGCGGGAGACATCACATTACCTGAAGCTCCATCCAATGCAGAACCTATCTTCAAAGCTCCTTCATACAAAGAGAACAAATATTGTGAATACCATAGAGTCAAAGGACATAAAACAAATGGTTGCATGCTTAAACATGTCATTCAAGACTGCATTGATCAACGTCTAATTAAAATCACACCACCAACATCACAACTAGTACAACAACCAACTTCCATCTCATGACAAGACACGAAACCCTCATACTGGGAATGCTATCCATTACAATTATGAGTCATCCACAATTGGCTACATTAACCAAGTTCGTATGTCTACCATCACTATCCAAGGCAAAGCACCTAATTGCATTGTAACTACTAGAAGAGGCCATGTTACCATTCAAGGAGCACCTATCAACCCTCATCCACCTTCTAGTTATAATATCTTTGATCACCTTCACAAAACTCCCGCACACATCTCCATCCTAGAATTGCTTCGCATATCCCCTGCCCATAAAGTTATCCTTGAAAAAACATTCCAAGAGTCTTCAGTGCATAATGACATCAATACCACACAATTTCAATCCATGATAGCCAGTGATGAGTCTAGTTTATGACTCAATTTTGTTAAACTTTATTATCCACTTACTGTAGTTATCTTGGACTTTGGTACTTTAATCTTGGTCATTTTATGTCATTGCCTCAAAGTTATAACTTGTTGAGCATAGGTCATTTCTTATATCCTTTTTATGACAAAGACATCTTATATGAACTATCTATGTTAATTTTACATATGGTTAATGAATATTACCCCAAAGTAGTTACGGATGTGCAATTAATGTGTGTACTAATATTGTTGTGCAGATATAATCAGCATCCATAAAGAGGAGGAAGATTCTCTTGGTTGGTCACTTGCCATAAAAAGTCAAACATGGTGATCATTCGAATGTCAAATGGAGGGAAGGAAACCACTTTGTAACTAATCTTAAATACTTGTTGAGCAAATATAGGAGTTACTATTATGCTAGATCTGTGTTAAAGCAACTCACTTGACTAGATTCCCAACATGCATAACCTCCTTTCCACTTTCTATGTTTTCCATAATGAGGCATCCTCCTATTCTATTAGAGTTGATTACACCTTTCTAGGTAGCTCATTTTGTAGTTTTCCTTCTATAAATAAGACTATGATGCTCCTTCTGAGGGGTTGTTGATTATTCAGAGATTGTACATACATTATCCAATTTCTAGTAATGTAGTTATAATGTTTAGTTGTACTCATCTTTTCCAATGAATAAAATGAAGTTGTAAGTTCGTATTTCTGAGTTTACATTTGTCTTAGGGAATACTCATCCAAGGGGGCCCACTTGGTGAGAATTCCACCCTCTAGTTTAGTTACATTTTCTGTTAAGCATTTAGTTAAACCTGGCATTGAATGTTCCTACAACCACTAGAATTATATTCTATGTTTGTTCCTGTAGCCAAAGCAGACAGAGTAGTTTCCTATTTGTTTGCCTAGACTTTTACTTTTTGTCATGTACATGATCTTAGAATAGTTGTTGGTTGATGTTCAACATTCCTATTATTTCCTTTCTAGCAGTTTATCTTTAGGATTATGTCTTTCTTAGATATAGAATGAACATGGCTACTTTGGAAGTTCTTAGTGCACATACCATGCTGACCCATTTCAAGTTCATGTCCCTGGGTTGACAAGTGAAATGCATCTCCATAGTGATTAAGACATCTACTCAGGTTAGATGTCCAATCTCTGAGTTACAGTTTTAAGAGCTTAGTTGTTAAATCATTGTAAGAGACCAACAACTAGCATTGTAGCCCCTTGCCATCTCACTTTCTCTAACAAAGATCTTTGACCATCCATCAACCCATCACATAACGAAGCCCTCCACATAGAAGTATTTGTAAACCAATTTTGTATCAAATGAATTCTAGTGGATGGTGGAGCTGGTCTCAATATATGCTCTTTAAAATTCAAAACAATTGGGATATTCTGAGAAGAACATTGACACTTCCAAGGTCATTACTATCAAAGTATATGATGATGCTGAGAGAGATACTGAAGGAGTTATCCATCTACCTATCCAAGTTGGTCCTATCACTACTGACACCCACTATCAAGTCCTTGATATTGAGCTTCCCTATAACATCATCCTTGGTCGTCCATGGATCCATGCCCTTTTAGCTGTTCCTTCCACATACCATCAATGTCTCAAGTTTCTACATAATGGTGTTGAAGTTACTATCCATGCCGATCCCAATCCATTCAAGTTTTTTCATGCCTTCGAAGATAAATATCAAATTCCTAACCATATTCCTATCAACACCAAAGCTTATCCATCTTCATCCTATGTTGAGACATCTTCCTTACTCAATCCGTCATCTAGCAAAGCCACTTCAAATCTCCATATCAAGCACACTAAACACAGTCTGGGTGAGTACACATTGCAAGAATCTTGTTGTGTTGGAACTCTTCCCTTATCTCCCAAATCTCATGGTAAACCTTCTACGTCCAAGGCATCTTCATCCACAGTCGTTATAAAAGCTCCACCAATAGTATTCATCAAAGGTGGATTACTTAATGATAAAGACATTGATGACATTAACTCTTGGATACTCTATGATGAGAATGACCAAGTACAACTTGAAGTGGAAAGATATAACAATGGGTTCCACATCATTAAGAACAAGGGTTACAAAGAACATGGTAGATTGGGATCGCAGGAACAAGGACCTATTGAACCCATTGTTGTGTCTAAGAAGTTTAATAAGTAAGGCCTTGGCTATCAGCCAGATGTACCACCTTCCAAAGATATTAAGTGTATTTCCAATGCGAAAGTTGGACCTTCTTTGGTAGGAGAGACCTCTAATTCAGATACCATCGATGACTCCTCCCTTCATATCACTAATCTTTTCCAAGAAACCTCCATCTTCATGATCTCCACCACCTCATCTAGTTGTATGCCTTCATCATTTTCCCTTTCACTCATATATCCTGACCTCGTCGATTGGGACCAACAGGGGGCACCGATATTGGACACATTTGAAAATGATGAAGCTATTGCTGAATTCATGGGTTTACAACAAGGCATTCCATTGGGTGATCACAAAGTAGGCTTCATGATGGACTTCCCTAAACTAGCATACTTTGGCAGAAGTATCAAATCCTTCAGTCACAAAAGTGAAATAAATAGAATAAAAAAAGATAGGTCACTAGGTGAAAACCAAAAGGCACCTCTTGACCATGAAAAAATAAAAATAAAGGATGTATTCAAGGGTGAAAATCTTCCCGAGGTGCCTGAGGATGGGGGTTTTGATCTTCCTGTCACCACTAATTATCATGAAAAATCAATAGTGCTAGTTGAAAAATCTCAAGAAATGAACTTAGGCATAGAGCATAATCTGAAGATCACATTTTTGGCATCATCACTATCAGTGTAGCAAAGAAGAAATTTCATAGCATTCTTCATTAAAAGAGCTATTAATTTTACATGGACTTATACCAACATGCCAGGACTAGATCCATCACTTGTGGTACATCATCTAGCAATATCTCCCAATGCAAACCCGGTTAAACAAAAGTTGCACAAAATGCACTTGCAAATAGCTCTTTTGGTTATGGCAAAGATTCAGAAACTGTTAGAAGTAAAATTCATAAAGCCTATTGGTTATCCAGAATAGGTTTCAAACTTGGTACCTATGGTAAAACCTAATGGACAAGTTTGTTGTTGCACAAATTTCAGAGATCTCAACAAAGCATGCCCTAAAGATGACTTCCCACTACCAAGCATAGACAACATTGTAGATCTCACAGCTGGACATGAAATGCTATCCTTTGTGGATGGATTCTTAGGATATAACTAAATTAGAATAGCAGAGGAAGATCAAGAAAAAACATCATTCATTTGTCCATGGGGTACATACTGTTGGGTCGTAATTCTTTTTGGTCTTAAGAACACTGGAGCCACTTATCAATGAGCCATGACAATTATTTTCCATGACCTTTTCCACACTATCATGGAAGACTATGTTGATGATATTCTAGGAAAATCCAAAACAAGAGAAGGACATCTACAGGTACTAGCACAAATCTTTGATCAACTTGAAAAGCATCAAGTCAGGCTAAACCCAAAGAAATGTGTATTTGGTGTAACATGTAGAAAATTGTTGAGATACATTGTGTCTCGACGAGGAATAGAAGTGGATCCTGACAAAGTAAAAGTCATCATGGAAATGCCTCCACTATCAAATCTGAAGTAGCTTCATAGTCTACAAGGAAGGTTACATTTCATTTATCTCACAACTAGCTGACAAGTGTCATCCTTTTCAACATCTCCTTTGCAAGGGTGAACCTTTTAAGTGGGATGAAAGATGTCAACAAGCCTTTGACAAAATCAAGGGATGTCTAGCAACACCTCCTGTACTGGATCGACCACTATTACTCTACATATCTTCAACAATAGTAGCATTGGGTGCCCTTTTAGCTCAGCATGATGTTTCAGGAAAAGAACAAGCCATTTACTACATCAACAGAACTCTTGTGGGACATGAACTTAACTATTCATCTATGGAAAAAAGCATGTTTAGCATTGGTGTTCGCTTCCCAAAAGTTGCAACATTACATGCTGAACCAAACAACAAAGCTCATATCTAACTTTGATCCACTCAAATATCTTCTCTCCAAAGTAATCCTTATGGGAAGACTAGGAAAATTGGTTATGATATTAAGTGAATTTGACATACAATATGTGGATTGAAAGGCCATAAAAGGACAAGTTATTTCTGATTAGTTAGCTACAACACCCATCACAGATATTCATCCAATACATCCATAATTCCCTGATGAAGAATTGTTCAATCTAACTTCACCAACATTGTGGTAACTATATTTTGATGGATCTTACACACAACATGGATCAGGAGTAGGGATATTGTTTTTCACCCCTCAAGGAGATTGTATCCCAAAGTCATAAAGTACTACATTTTCGTGTACCAACAACATAGCAGAATACAAAGCTTTAATCACAAGATTACACATGGCAGTGCAGTGGGCTATTAAACAACTATAGGTCTTTGGTGATTCCCAATTAGTTATCAAATAGGTCTTAGACAAGTATCAAATAAAAGATGAGAACCTCCTTCCATACAAGGTAATGGTTGATGATTTCAAGAAATACTTTGGCAATATCACCTTTGAATAGATTCCAAGGATACAAAACAAAGGAGAAGATGTTATGGCTATGATAGGATCTTCTCTAGCCATGCCTTCTAATGCACATGAGTGTGAGCTTCTGGTTGAACAAGTTCTGATCCCAGCATTTGAAGTTCCACATTCTGAGCTTATATGTGAGATTGTTGGTCCCAATTCGCCTTGGTATAAGGACATATACAAGTATCTCTGCAATCAAACCCTACCCTTCCAACTATCTAATACCCAATGAAAAGCCTTTATCCATTAAGCCTCTCGCTAAACTATCCTAAGAGACACCCTATATCACCAGAATCTTGATGGTATCCTTTTTAGATGTCTTGATTCTGAGGAAGTAAAGGTTGCCTTACATGAGGTACATGAAGGTGTCTATGGATCACATTCCACTGGTCCTGGTTTTGTTAAGAAACTTCTATGAGTTGGATACTATTGGCCAACTATGGAGAAAGATGCACTATAGTTTGCAAAGAGATGTCTACAATGTTAGAAACATGGAGATCTAATACATGCACTAGCACATAAACTTCAACCTATCACTACTCCTTGGGCATTCTCGTAGTGGGGACTTGATCTCATAGGTAAAACCCATCCTTCCTTGTCAAATGGTCATAAGTTTATTATTACCGCCACTGAGTATTTCACAAAGTGGGTGGAAGCAATACTAAAGACCTACATCACTGGAAAACAAATATCCAAGTTCATCTTACATTATATCATTTGCCGATATGGAGTTCCTCAAGCCATTGTCACTAATAATGGTCATCTCTTCAAGAACCAAGAGGTTAGAGATATTTGCAACAAGTTTAATAGCTAACATAGATTCTCTACACCTTACTATCCTCAAACATGATCAGGATATAGGTCCGCATGATGACATACATGATCAGGATATAGGATAGTTATCAGCATGATGACAGGGTAGTAGGCTATTTTTAGTATGTTTGACTTTATCATGTAATAAGGTCCATTGGACCGATGCTATGTATTAGTTCAGCCTAGGAGTATGTGTAGGCAGTTAGAGATCGGGATAAGATAGTCTGAGTTGTCCTCTCTCCCAGCCGCTTGGAAGCTCCCAGCCGCTGGGAAGTGAAGTTGGTAGTACTCGAAGGATTTGTTATATATACCTTCGATCTGTTAGGGTTTAGACACAGTTCATATTGACAGTTCATTTTGATTTTGATAGGTGTTATGTTCAGGAGAGTAGTACTGGTGATATGCTGTACTGGTGATCAGTCCAGATATTGTGAAGTAGAATTGTAAAAGCAGGACATTTGACTCTCAATTGAATAAGATCTCATCTTTTGCAGTATTTGAGTTGATCAGTTGTATCTGTGTTGATTTCCTTTTCTGTTTGCAAGTTAATGGGCACTTTCAACCCTTCCACCGGTTGATCCTGCAAATCGGTGGAATGGTCCTGTATCATAGTTTAGTTTGCATTTGTGTTTTCTGTTTATGCATTGCATTGTCCAGGAGATCAGTTAGAAGCATGCTGTGAATCAGCCTAGCATCCTCATGTGCTAGGTCTAGAAGATAAGTTGTTAGATTTTGGTTTGAAGGTGATCCGGCCCGGTCGTCATATGATCTTTGTGAAATAGAGCGGTTCGGAGTGCTTACATGCAGTGGAAGGATACACAGGAGTCTGCATGTGCGTTTCCAGTCGGAACGAGCCGCATCATCGTATGCGAATGCATCGCCATCAGGATCGGGTCATGAAGTTGTTGAAGTTTGCATGTTGCAAGTGCATCATGATGTTTTGAGTTGGATATATACTCAGTGTATATATCGCAGTCAGGATCATCTCTTAGGGAAGTTCACCATCCGCATATCGCTAACGGATGCGGGTGTGAAAGTTAAGTTTTTTGGCTAAGTGTTGAAGAGTTCATCAGGATGATGTGTGACGTCATCGTCATCAGGATATTAAGAAATCCCTCAATGCGAGTTTATCCTGTTGTCGTTAAGTGGTTAAGTATCGGCGTAGGCAGGAAGTTGTAGTAGCATCATCAGGAGGTTTCGAGGAACCGGATGAACAATATCATGATGCTGTTGCTTGTATCGTCGTGTAGTGGAGCATCGAAGGCAGGTTGTTGAAGTGCAACGTCATCAGGATATTTGGAGCAACCGGATATTTGGATATCCTGCTGACGAAGGTGATATTGAATATCATGATGATGCCGTTTGTATTTGGCACCTGATGAACAGTGCAACCGGAGGATGTTTGCGCCCGTTGATTATCATGATGATGATGATAGGCGACAAACGGAGGAGGTAAATAGTAGTCGACAGGAGGATATTTGCGATCATCCGAAATATGATGATGCTGTCGAAATGTGATGATGCTGTTGGTGTCTCTAGGAAATATGATGATGATGTTCAGCCAATAGAGAATTTTATCATGCTGTTTGTATTGTTGGCAGCTCCTTCCTGTTAGGTTGCCTCCGTTGCGTCCCACTCTGCATCATAGTGGTATCAGAGCAAAGGTTAGGATCTTCTGGAAAAGATAAGTAGGATGTCAGACAAAGAAGGAACATCTGAGGTTCCAGCAAGGATGACCAACGCTGAGTTGGCAGTTCTGGTGAAGAAACAGATTGCAGAAAGCAAGGCCGTGAAGGCTCAAAATCAGGAGTTGAAAGATGAGTTAGCAAAGTTGAGGAGCAGAGTAGGTTCTGGTAGAGAAGATGATAGGGAAGAAGAAGAGATCCCTAATTGGAGCGAGGAGGTCGTTCCTGCAGACCAGAGACCACTGTTGAACGCCCTCAAGGCCATGGAGAGGAGAACCATGGATGTGAAGCTGGATTTGCCAGTATTTACAGGTAAGATGGACCCTGATTCAGTAATGGAATGGATAGATTGTTTGAACAATTTCTTTGTGACAGAGGAGATACCAGAACAGCAGAGAGTGAAGATAGCACAGTCAAAGATGAAAGAAGCTGCCTTGACATGGTGGAACTTTGTTCAGGATGATAGAGTGCAGGAGGGAAAACGTAGAGTTGCCACATGGAAGAAGATGATGGAATTGGTAAAGGAGGCTTATATTCCTTTGGATTACAGTATCCAGTTACACAAGAGGAAGCAGAACCTGAAGCAGAAGGAGCTAGATGTCAGCTCATATACAGAAGAGTTCATGAAACTCTGTATGAAGACCAAGGTGAAAGAAAGTGAAGAAGAGAAGGTAGCCAGATACCTTAATGGATTGAGGTTTAATATTCAGGAAGATCTCAGTCTGCATAACCCAGATACAGTGCAGAAAAGCTTTCAGTTGGCATTGAAAGTGGAAGAAAAGCTGAAGAGAAAACAAGACCAAAACAATAGAGGAAGAGGAAGACAACAAAGAGGTGGAAGAAGTCCTTTCAGAGGCAGAGGACATGGACAGGGATATCAAGGAGAGTCCAGTCAAGACAATAGCAAGGGCAACAATGGTCAGAATCAGAGAGAGAATTTCAGTCAGCAAGGAAACTTCAGAGGTAGAAGACCTTACAGAGGAAGATCCCAGGGCAGAGGATCCATCAGATGCTACAACTGTAACAAAGAAGGCCATATAGCCAGCAGATGTCCAGACAAGGCCACAAGCTCAGCAGGAGAAAGGAGGACAAATCTGGTCAATGAACCTGATAATCAAAGTAGGAAAAGCTCTAATGATTTCCAGAGTGTGAATGGTCCTGAGAATTATGGATATCCAGAAAGTGGAGAGTCCCTGATGATGAGAAGAACAGTGACTACCATGAAGGTACCTGATAAAGAAGCCCCTCAGAGAAAGTCTCTTTTCAGAACCACTTGCAAAGCAGGAGGTAAGGCTTGTAAAGTTTTGATTGATTCTGGTTCTACTGAGAACTTTGTGTCTGAAGAGATGGTGGTGAAGCTGAAGCTTAGGAGATTACCTCATCCATCTCCATATAAAGTCTCATGGCTTACTCAAGGTCAGCAGACAACTGTAGAAGAGCAGGCTTGGGTAGAGTTTCAGATTGGTGGATATAAGGATAAGTTGTTGTTTGATATCACCAAGATGGATGCTTGCAACCTTTTGTTTGGTAGACCATGGCAGTATGATCTGAAGGCACAGCATGATGGTGTTAAAAACACCTATAAAATCACTAAAGATGGTAAAGAAGTAACGTTATTCCCATTGAAGGAGAAAGAGGAGAAGTCTAAAGGCAAAGAAGTGAAGGTCATGCTGATGGAAGGCAAACAGTTCATGAAAGAAGTAGCAGCAGAAGGTGCAGTTGCATATGCCCTGATCCCCTGTCTGAGTGTGAATAAGAAACAACAGCCAGAAGCCAAGACAGAGAAGAAGCCAAGGTTGATAGACCCAGCTGTTCAAGAGTTATTGGATAAGTACAAAGGTGTTATCTCAGAGGGAATGCCAAGATCCCTACCACCTGTCAGAGATATCAGTCATTGCATAGACTTGATTCCAGGGTCTACACTTCCAAATAAAGCAGCTTATAAGCTTACCCCAGAACAGAATGCAGAAGTAGCCAGACAGATTGAAGAATTGATGAATTCAGGTCTGATTGGAAAGAGTTTGAGTCCATGTGCAGTACCAGCTGTACTAGCACCTAAGAAGGAAGGCACTTGGAGACTTTGCACAGATTCTAGAGCCATCAACAAGATCACAATCAGGTATAGGTTTCCAATCCCCAGAATTGAGGATTTACTTGATTGTTTGGGAAATGCTAAGTACTTTACCAAAATAGATTTGAAGAGTGGGTACCATCAGATCAGGATTAGACCAGGTGATGAGTGGAAGACAGCATTCAAAACAAATGAAGGTTTGTATGAATGGAAGGTTATGCCATTTGGTTTGTCTAATGCCCCTAGTACTTTCATGAGGCTGATGAATGAGGTTCTGAAGGAATTCATTGGTAAATTTGTCATAGTCTATTTAGATGACATTCTGATTTTCAGTAACACCAGAGAAGAACATCTCAGGCATATAGATCTGGTTCTCAAGAGGTTACATGAAGAGAAGCTGATGATAAACTTGGACAAGTGTTTGTTCATGAAACAGGAGATCACATATTTAGGTTTTGTCATCTCACAAGGAAAGCTGCAGATGGATAAGGAGAAGGTGAGTGCCATATTGAATTGGCCAACTCCACAGACCATGAATGAAGTCAAGAGTTTCCATGGGTTAGCAACCTTCTACAGAAAGTTCATCAGAGGGTTCAGTCATATTTGTGCACCCATGCTGGATACCATAAAAGGAGGACAGAAGTGCAGGTTTGTTTGGACTCAAGGAGCAGATGACTCCTTTGAGGCATTGAAGAGGAAGGTGGCACAGCAGCCAGTCCTTGCACTTCCAGATTTTAACAAGATCTTTCAGGTCGAGTGTGATGCCAGTCACATGGCCATTGGAGCAGTACTCAGTCAAGAGGGTAGACCAATTGCATTTTTCAGTGAAAAGCTCAATGATGCTAAGAAAAGGTATTCATCATATGATCTGGAAATGTATGCTTTAGTTCAGTCCCTAAAGAAATGGAGGCATTACCTGATGCCAACAGAGTTCATAGTTTTCACAGACAACCAGGCTTTGAGTTTCATCAACAGCCAGGAGAAGCTGAACCACAGACATATGAAGTGGGTAGAAACCTTACAGGCTTTCACTTTTACCTTGAAGCATAAGAAAGGGGTCAAAAACAAAGTTGCAGATGCTTTGAGCAGGAGAGTTCTCACAGTCAATCAGATTCAGTTAGAGAGTGTTGGTATTGATTCACTCAAGACCATGTATGAGTCTGATGCTGATTTTGGAGAGATATATCAGGTCTGTACTTCTTTTGGGGAGAAATACCATGCTGAGTTCTCTGAATTCCTGATCCAGGATGGATTGTTGTTCAAGGGTGGACAGTTGTGTATCCCAAGGTGTTCTATGAGGTTGAATATAATCAAGGAGAAACATTATGGAGCCATGGCAGGTCATTTTGGTCTCGACAAGACCCTTGATCTGGTCAGGAGGCATTATTTCTGGCCTAAGTTGCAGTCAGATGTCAGGAAATTTGTAGAAACCTGTGTAATTTGTGAGAAGGCTAAAGGCAGGTCAACTAATGCAGGGTTATATCAGCCCTTACCCATTCCCTCCAGACCATGGGAAAGCATCAGTATGGATTTTGTTTTAGGTTTACCAAGGACCAGGAGAGGATTTGACAGTGTCTTTGTTGTAGTGGATAGGTTCAGTAAAATGGCACATTTCTTGCCATGCAAAACCACTGCAGATGCCTCCTATATTGCAGATTTATTCTTCAGGGAGATTGTAAGAATTCATGGGTTGCCTTTGAGCATAGTTTCAGATAGGGATGTGAAGTTTGTGGGTCACTTCTGGAGAACCCTTTGGAGGAAATTGGGAACCAATTTGTCTTTTTCCTCTGCATATCATCCTCAAACGGATGGACAAACTGAGGTTGTGAACCGTTCCTTGGGGAATCTACTTAGATGCTTGACAAAACAGCATGGAGAGAAGTGGGACAATATTCTGTCTCAAGCTGAGTTTTCATATAATGATACTATCAACAGGAGCACAGGAAAATCGCCTTTTCAGGTAGTGTATGGAATGCATCCCAGAGGTATTTTAGAGTTGCGAGAGCTACCTACAGCAGATCCTGTTAGTGCAGATGGAGAAGCTTTTGCTGAAGCAATCAAAGAAGTTCATGATTAGGTTAAGAACCAACTCCAGCAAACCACATTGAAGTATAAGGAGTATGCTGACAAGAAGAAGAAGGATGTTCAATTTGCTGTTGGAGATTTGGTTTGGGTTCACTTGAAGAAAGACAGGCTTCCTAAGGGGAAGTATACTAAGCTCATGCAAAAGAAAGTTGGACCATGTCAGATTTTGCAAAAGCATGGACAAAATGCTTATGCGATCCAACTCCCACCTGATCTTGGTTTATCTCCTATCTTCAATGTATGTGATTTAACTCCATACAAGGCTAATCCAGATGCAGATCAGGATATTCTACAGGATACAGTTGCTGAAGACATTCCTCAACATGATCCTCCACAGATACAGCAGGTTTTGGATACCAGAGTGGTCAAACAGACCAGGAACCAGAAGTACTTGGAGTACCTCGTCTCTTGGAAGGGACTGCCGAATTCTGAAGCCGTCTGGATGACTGCCGAACAGATACAGAAACATGGTGCCGACCTTGATACTCTCATCTCAAGTGGACTTGAGATTTCTTCTTTTGGGGAGTATGGTGCAGGAGCACCTGCACATGATCAGGATATAGGTCCGCATGATGACATACATGATCAGGATATAGGATAGTTATCAGCATGATGACAGGGCAGTAGGCTATTTTTAGTTTGTTTGACTTTATCATGTAATAAGGTCCATTGGACCGATGCTATGTATTAGTTCAGCCTAGGAGTATGTGTAGGCAGTTAGAGATCGGGATAAGATAGTCTGAGTTGTCCTCTCTCCCAGCCGCTTGGAAGCTCCCAGCCGCTGGGAAGTGAAGTTGGTAGTACTCGAAGGATTTGTTATATATACCTTCGATCTGTTAGGGTTTAGACACAGTTCATATTGACAGTTCATTTTGATTTTGATAGGTGTTATGTTCAGGAGAGTAGTACTGGTGATATGCTGTACTGGTGATCAGTCCAGATATTGTGAAGTAGAATTGTAAAAGCAGGACATTTGACTCTCAATTGAATAAGATCTCATCTTTTGCAGTATTTGAGTTGATCAGTTATATCTGTGTTGATTTCCTTTTCTGTTTGCAAGTTAATGGGCACTTTCAACCCTTCCACCGGTTGATCCTGCAAATCGGTGGAATGGTCCTGTATCATAGTTTAGTTTGCATTTGTGTTTTCTGTTTATGCATTGCATTGTCCAGGAGATCAGTTAGAAGCATGCTGTGAATTAGCCTAGCATCCTCATGTGCTAGGTCTAGAAGATAAGTTGTTAGATTTTGGTTTGAAGGTGATCCGGCCCGGTCGTCATATGATCTTTGTGAAATAGAGTGGTTCAGAGTGCTTACATGCAGTGGAAGGATACACAGGAGTCTGCATGTGCGTTTCCAGTCGGAACGAGCCGCATCATCGTATGCGAATGCATCGCCATCAGGATCAGGTCATGAAGTTGTTGAAGTTTGCATGTTGCAAGTGCATCATGATGTTTTGAGTTGGATATATACTCAGTGTATATATCGCAGTCAGGATCATCTCTCGGGGAAGTTCACCATCCGCATATCGCTAACGGATGCGGGTGTGAAAGTTAAGTTTTTTGGCTAAGTGTTGAAGAGTTCATCAGGATGATGTGTGACGTCATCGTCATCAGGATATGACGTCATCGTCATCAGGATATTAAGAAATCCCTCAATGCGAGTTTATCCTGTTGTCGTTAAGTGGTTAAGTATCGGCGTAGGTAGGAAGTTGTAGTAGCATCATCAGGAGGTTTCGAGGAACCGGATGAACAATATCATGATGCTGTTGCTTGTATCGTCGGGCAGTGGAGCATCGAAGGCAGGTTGTTGAAGTGCAACGTCATCAGGATATTTGGAGCAACCGGATATTTGGATATCCTGCTGACGAAGGTGATATTGAATATCATGATGATGCCGTTTGTATTTGGCACCTGATGAACAGTGCAACCGGAGGATGTTTGCGCTCGTTGATTATCATGATGATGATGATAGGTGACAAACGGAGGAGGTAAATAGTAGTCGACAGGAGGATATTTGCGATCATCCGAAATATGATGATGCTGTCGAAATGTGATGATGCTGTTGGTGTCTCTAGGAAATATGATGATGATGTTCAGCCGATAGAGAATTTTATCATGCTGTTTGTATTGTTGGCAGCTCCTTCCTGTTAGGTTGCCTCCGTTGCGTCCCACTCTGCATCAATATCATTTGCCGATATGGATTTCCTCAAGCCATTGTCACTAATAATGGTCATCTCTTCAAGAACCAAGAGGTTAGAGATATTTGCAACAAGTTTAATAGCTAACATAGATTCTCTACACCTTACTATCCTCAAAGTAATAGCCAAGTTGAGGCTTCTAACAAAACAATCATCAAATCCTTAAAAAGATAGTCAATGAAGTTGGTCATGATTGGCATTTACTGTTGGAAACAAGGTAGATAACTAAGAGGGGGGTTGAATCAGTTATCTCAAATTTCTTTAACTTTCTTTTCTTCTTTAATAATTAGTGCAACATCAAAACATATAAGTATATGTGATCATAAGAACAGAAATAAATCAACACACATAACACAAGGATTTTTACATGGAAAACCCTATTAAGGGAAAAACCATGGGGTGACTAACCCAAGATTGTATTTTCTATTAAAAGAATAAAAGAGTACAAAATGGCACTTGCCAATTAGGGCTCATTGCTTGAGCACACCGCTCACAAGAGGCACATTGTCTAAAAGAGACTCACTGTCTATAGAACTTACAGAATGTGATCAGGTGTTTTGAACTAATGAGAAGCATCTACAAATGCAAGAGCTTGGTTCTGGTTAGGCACAATACACTAATTTGATGCACTTCATTCTTCCTCTATTTTAATGTTGTTGCTCTGTCACATACCAGACTTGATTTGCTGCTTTGACACTTATCCCTACTTTTCTTCACACTTTCTTTTATCACACATACACCACACATACTTACATACTAGAATTCATCTGGTATATATATCTGCATAAAGAATTTTCATCAACTTCCTAGTCGGTAACAAGAACATTTTAAGATATTTCCAAGTTACTGATCTATCGATAGAATCCATGTTTGATTTGTGATGTGTATCAAAAACATGGGCATAGAAGTATTTAATCATGTTGGCCAACAATGTATAATTTCCCAAATTGCTTGATCAACACCTTTTACTCATCTGAATTGAAGTCTGGTACTCTGCCAGTCAATTCTTTCTCTGCCTGCTCTACTTGTCTGGAACCCAACACTCAAATGCTCATATCTTTTTCATGCTTTATCACTGGAGGCTAAATCTATGGAATATAGTAGTCATGATACCCCTCTCGACTTATCCAAGTCTATAACTTGCTGAGTTACACCATCTGAGAGATCTGACCCTGATTGTTGGACCTTGTTGCATACTCTATTCTTGTTCACCAGACCAAAACAATCTTCAATATGACTTCCAGTATAGGCATACTATGTACTACGGATGTGTGGGATAGACTTTGTTTCCATCAATGACAACACTCATGAAGCCACATAGTGTCTCTTGCCAACATTTACAACTTAGTCCTGCACTATGGGCTTATAGAACAAGTGTCAGAACTCCCACTGGTGCTACACCTTATGCCCTTGTGTCTGGCATTGAAGCTATTTTACCTATTGAGGTTAAGATTCCCTCACTGTGAGTATCTTTACATCATACTGTCTCAGATGAAGAATATAGAGTATCCTGACTCCATGATCTTGAGCTATTAGATGAACAGCATCTTACAGCACTCAATCATCTTCAAGTTTATCAAAATCAGCTACATCGTAGCTATAACAAAAAGATTAGAGAACGAAGGTTTCAATTTGGAGATCTTGTCCTTAAAGAGAATCAAAGAAATCAACAACATCATGAGAAATAGGGCAAGTTTTAACCTAATTGGCTTGGTCCTTTTGTCAACACATTCATTTATGGATCAGGTGCATACACTCTCTTAACACCTGAAGGTATTCCCTTAGATGAACCAGTCAACAGTATTCATCTAAAGAAGTTCTACCCATGAGTCTCAACATATACCAAAAAAAAAAAAATCTATCCAATAGTGAAAACCACTTTGTGGCTCTTTGGAGGACAAAAAAAAGTACAAGATAAATAATTCATCCTCTGGTAAAAACCTGGTAAATAGGCACCTTGGATAAGTACCATAGTGAAAACCTAGAAAATAGGTGCTATGTGTAGATACCAACCTCCATCATTTACTTTGTTTGTTTGATTTCCATAACATCATCTACTATCTTGCCTTCGTAATCCATATCATAATCCACTATCGTTCCTATCCATATATCACAAGCCATTATCCCTTATCCATCCATAATAAAAGCCTTTTTGTTCTTTCCTCTGCCATGCTAGTTGTCATCATTGAGGTTAAGATATCATTGGCCACCTTAGCATACTATTCGCATAAACATATCCATTGTAGCCTCTCCCTAGAAAACTTCATCCCACACTGGGGGCACTTGTTGAGCCTTATTTGGAAGTGGATATCCATAGCTCTAGTTCATATCATCCAAACCAAGACCAAAACACAGTAAACAACCAAAAATATTAAAACTTAGCAAAAATCCAAAAAAATCAAAACATCACAAAATCTAAGCAATAAAGTTGATCTTTTGACATCAACCATCAACATAATAAACAAGAACTACATCATATCTCTATCATTCAAATCCTTGATCCCATGGATACAGGGTATGTAGGCAATATGAGATGTGAAAGAAGCACTCTGATTTAGGCATAGATGATAGCCTCTCTCTCATCATCCATCTTTCATATTTCTTCTATTCATCCTTTAATCTTTCATCTCCCTTTCTTCTATCTTTCATCACTTACCTCATCAATAAGCCCAAAACTACATATTCATCATGTCTCATCATCATCGTAATGTGCTTTGATCCTGTGGATACAAGGTATGTAGGTAGTCTAGAATACAAAAGAAGTATCCAATACACAAGCACAGATGATCCACCCCATCTTCATCTTCTTTCATATTCCATTTTATTCTCTTTGACCAGCTCAAGTAAGAAGTAGACTATGCTCATCAACAAAAGCTCAAACAATTTAACCAATTCAAGATAAGCCAAAAGCTACTTGTCTGCATGCCTTAAGCCAACATTTTCTATAGCATTTTATCAACATCTTTATCCTTCAACAGGATGTAGCTTTCCTCCCAACAAGGCGCCAGCTTAATCCATCCAAGAGTACTTAACTTTAGCAAGAGAACATGATGACATTATCTTTTGTTTTATCTTTTGTCCCTTTCGTATGCCTAATCAAGACTGCCTTGATCTATCTATATCTTAGTATGTTGTGATGATGTATGGAATGGGGCATAGTCATATTGATTTCATATGCTGTGTCTATGGGATGATCTTACTCTCTTCCTATGTGTATTGGTATCTTGTACGTGTTGGGATTAGTATCTTGCATATCAATATCTTTTGCATCTAAGAAGCTAAACAATCTCTTATGCATTGAGACTATTATATGATAAGACTATTTCCATACATATAACTAGCACGGTGTCATTATGTGTAGTCAAGATAAGCTCAAACCTTTGCTTGTAGCGTCAAAGTCCATCTCAGAACACTAGCTACTATTCATATCTTGTGTATGTCGGTTCAACATCTTGACCTCATATGTTTAGACAAGATTGTAGTATGCTAGTTATGCATTGGATACCTTGACACCTTGGTCTTCTATACCCTGGTGCATAACATCCATATGCTATATCAAACATAAGGATTGCATTTCTTTACTTTTGAGAAATTACTTTCAAAATATGTCATATCATTTATCCATTCCATTATCATCCTATATAGTCCTCAACCAAGATCAATCATCTTCCCTTCATCATCCTTCCTCATTCTGCTATCATCATTTCTCTTGTCTTCACCCTGTAAAACAAGTGTGTTAGGCATACATAGGTCCATATCATTTCCATTTTCCATCCATATATTTGCATTATCATAACCTCATTATCACTATTTGAATTTCCATTATCATAATACCATTGCATAACACATTTACATTATTACCATTTGCATACTCATATCATTTGCATAAACATCCATATAAACCATGAAAATACAAAAATGCATAACCCTACTTATACCCCTTTCCAAACCCTAATTCTTCTATACCAAAGCCCATTTTCTTCTAAACCATCCCCATTTATCCCTCCCAACCCCATTTTCTTTGTGTCAACCTTGTTTCTAGCCTTCCATCTTATTGCGAGCCAACCCATCCTTTCCTGGTTAGCCTGGCTTACCTCTCAAGGGGGCAGCACCTGCCAATTACATAGGGGCATAACTTTGTTTATCAAGTGAATCATCATATCTTCTTTGACACAACGTTCTAACAAACATTGTATCAAAAAGGGGCAAAATGTAGACACCCAAAATTAACCTAGTTATCATTAATATCAAATATTGCATTAGCTATCATCTACATTTGTCTAACACACTTGAGCAATTTCCTTATTCTATCAAAATCACTTATTTCTTCTATTAATTAAATAAATTTATATTTATTTAATTAATTCATTATCTATTTCTTTTAATCTATAATTAAATAATATTTAATTATTTAATTATCTCTATTTCTATCTATTTTAATTAAATAAATCTTATTTAATTAATTAAAAATCCCTTCATAAGCCCACTTTCCAATTAATTAAATAAATCCTATTTATTTAATTAATTTTCCTTATCATATCTTTACCTTTTATCATGAGCTGACATGTGTGTATCTTTTATTTAAAAAAATGTGTGGTACTACATCTTTTATTTAATATCTTTCACATGTAGTACTTTTTATGTACACGGTCACACATAAGCCTTATCTTCCCTCCACTTGTCATCTACACATTCACCTATGATTATCAATTCATCCCAACCGTTCATATAGCCACCAAATCTCTACCATTGATTGATTTTGGTTGAGTTCTATATAAGCACCCTCTCATTCCATAGTACATCTATCCATCATTTTCATATAGCATCCACATTATCATCTTGAGCATATTGAGCATTTTAGCATCCATCATGGCAGCTTTGATCTTCATAATTGTTCATTGTTGAGAAGCAATCCACATCATAAACAATGAATCATACAATCTAGGTGATCTTGTTCTTGAATTGCATGCTTTTGGTTTCACTTGGATTCGATTCTTTGATGGTCGTAGGATTAGGTTTTCAATTATATGCTTGATCTTATTAACCTGATTTTTACCTATCACAACCATTTCAAAGAAGGAAGGAGGAAACCCATAGGTCTCATTTTTAGTAGTATAAGAATAAGTGTTATCATTATTGCTTTTTAAAGAAATTTTAGGTGATACAGGAGTAGAGATCGAAGCTACCTTAGGACTTTTCAGCTTTGAAGGTGACACTTTATACTCCCCAACAAAGGTAGGTGTAAATTATAACCAACCCCAATCATTGTCAAAGAGTGAAGCTGAATTACATTCCTCTACTACATTATCCTTAGTAGAGGGAGAATAATTGTTCTTAAAAAAAGGAGAAAAGAAGTGTTGATTAGTTTTAGGTTTAGTTTGTAAACAATTATCTAGTGGTAGATCAGCTTCAATTGTATAAAGCTAATTATTTTGAACAAAACTTATGGCTAAACAAGACTACACCCATGGCATTAATCCAAGGTCTACCTAGAAGAAGATTAGATGGGACTACCCCCATGGCATGAATCCAAGGTCTATTGAGAAAAAGATTATATGAAAGAGAATTAGGCATGACATGGATAAGGGTAGGAAAAATCACAGGACCAACCCTAAGATGTAAGGTGATGGTACCCAATGATTGTCTACCAAAATTATCAAAGCCATGAATCTTAAGTTTATCTAGTTTAATAAGAGAGGTATCAGCATTGATTTTATGTAATAGGTCTATGCCACAGACATTAAGACCTAATCCACCATCAATTATGGTACGTCTAACTCTTTTTCTGTAAATGATGACATATATCATAAGAGGCTCATTTTGGTTTTAAATTTCTATAGGAGATAATTCATGTGGTTGAAATATAATGTCTGATTTAGTCACATGCGTACAATCTAAAAGAGCTACTACAACATTTGGCTGAACAATGGGTTGAACAATCACCTTTTGTAAAGCTTCTTGGAGCATTCCATGGTATGTAGGTGATGTTTGTATCAACTCCCATAGAGAGATATTTGCTAGAGTAGCTCAAAGCTACTTAACAAGATCATAAGCTTTACCATTATGAATTAGGAAGATGAGGTGCTTTAGGAAGAATAGGTTGAGAAGTAGGAAAAGAAGCAGGGACAAATTTAATTTGTTTCTTTTGTTTGTTATTTTGAGTATTGTATGTGTGAGCAACTTCTTGATGAATAAGTTGCTGTAACACACTTTGATTAAGAGGACTTCTACTAATTTGTTTTGCATATTTTAAGATGTAACCAAGAGTTCTAGGTGTTTTCAAAGAACCTCCTTTTATAATAGGTGATTTAGGAGCATCATTATGAAGATGCACAACAATTTTAGGCTTCTCAGGCTCCTTCGGAGAACCAGAAACATAAAATGTAGTGATTATTCACTGAAAGAGAGATGGTTTAGGAATTGTAGAGGATGGTTCTATTGAGATTAAGTCATCTAAGGCTTCATCTAACTATCAAAATCATCACTACTAAATGACCCATCAAATGCATTAAAATATTCAATAAAGTAATCTGACATAATTGAATATCCTTGTTTGTAAACTCTATAGTAATGAAACCAAAAAATAAGGAATGAAAAGAAGTATCTATATGCTCAATATGAAATATATCAATTATGAACAATGATGCTTTAATTATGCAATAGAAGGCTATAATATTCTTAACTTCTATCAATTTCCAAGCTAGAGTTGTCATAAAAGGAAACCCTAACAAATATGTAAGAGTATGAACACTATAACAACCTAATATTTATAACAAAAAACAAAATTTCTTCAACAATAAAGAAAGAACCAAAAAGTGTAAGAGACCCCAGGTTCACCAAAATGTTGGGTAGAAAAGAGAGATCTAGCCTTAGGAGCCACATTAGGTCAAAACCCTCTTCTATGAAACATTGAGACACAAACTGAGCTTAGCTTCTACACTTGAGGGAGACCCTACGCTATAGGGGTTCTACCTCTTTGTCATATAGAAGAGTGTTAAACCAGATCTAACCAATCTAGCTAGAGCATAAGATCCAAAATCCTTAATTTAAGCTAAAATCAAGCTAGAGACAATTGTCAAACTTGAAATCAGAGAAAAAAAGGGAGCAACAAAGGTAAATAAATTATTCATAACATAAACTAGATGATGAAAAGTCACAAGACTAGGGTGCTCAAGTACCCTTTGCCTCCTTTAGGGTTTCTAGAAACTATCAAATTTGTCAGGTCTATACCTGTAAGTTCTTCAGTCTTCCCGCCTGTCACCTTCTAAAACCTATTCGTTAACTCTACACAAAAAAAAAGAGGAAATTGTTTGTGGCTATATAGGAGCTTTCCTCAAAAAGTGTAAGAGACATTAGGTTCACCAAAATGTTAGGTAGAAAAGAGATATCTAGCCTTAGGATCCAAACTAGGTCAAAACCCTCTTCTACGAAACATTGAGACACAAACCGAGCTTAGATTCTACCCTTGAGGGAGAGCTTAAGCTATAGGGGTTCTACCTCTTTTTCATATAGATGAGTATCAAACTAGATCCAACCAATCTAGCTAGGGCATGATATCCAAAATCCTTAATTTAAGCTAAAATCAAGCTATAGATGACTATCAAACCTGAAATCAGAGCAAAAATGGAGCAACAAAGGTAAAGAAATTGTTTAGAACCTAAACTAGATGATGAAAAATCACAAAACTAGGGTGGTCGAGTGCCTTGGGCCTCCTTCAGGGTTTCCAAAAACTATAAAATTTGTTAGGTCTATACCTGTAAGTTCATCTGTCTTCCCGCCTGTCACCTTCTAAAACCTATTTGTCAATTCTACACACAAAAAAGAAGAGGAAAATTTTTGTGGCTATATAAGAGCCTTCCTTAGTTAGGCCCATGTTTCCATATTCCTACCTCACTGATAAGAAAGATTAAATCTAGATGTTATGTGTGCTTAGAAAACTAATGTGTAAGTAGTAACATGCAAGATCTAAGAAAATAATATCAAACCCTACCCCTATATGACTCAAGAAATAGAGAGGGATGATGTAAATGATGATCCGCACAAGGGAGCCAACAACTTCACCTCAAGGATCAAGATTCATCAAAGGTCTATAGAATAAGAAGGTGATGTAACCATACCCTTGGAGGGTACTCAAGCCAAAATCAAATTGGTGGTTCCAACCCTTCTCTCAATCATGTAAAGTGTTCCAACCTAGGATGAGATAGACTCAAGATCTCATGTCCTAGCCTTCATTCAAATCTTTCCAAGAGAAAAGGAGATCTCTGCTTGTTCAAAACCTACAATAAACAATAGCATAATGGGAAATGGCAATAGAGGACTTTTCAACATTAAGAGTGCTTCTTAAAATCTTCTTTCAAAATAATTCAACTCACTTACCTTTATACAATGCTTATACAAAGAGACTAATTCAAATCAAAATGCTAACATAATACGCTCAAAACCAAATTTTGATTTAGGGTCATCCTAAGAAATACTAAGGAAAATTTGTATCTTAAAATTATCCCTTGAGGCACAAAAGGGACCAGGGTACTTGGGCGTCCTAGGCCTAGGCTCATTTCAAGGCCCAAGTTTGCACTAAATGTGAGGTTAACTCTGAATATTCATTTATCCTTCGAGGTCATGACAAAACATTAATTAGGATTATGACTTATTCTATAAATGATGTTAAAACAGAGCTTTAAAGGTGGACCTAATAACGACTAGGCTTGAGACCACTAAAAGGGAGGAGCTAAACATGGTGAAATTGTGCATACACACAAGTGTACACAATTTATGACTCAACACCATTTATCCATCCATCTCCTTCCATCATCCCCATCATAATCCACCATCCATTCCATTTCCATATTCCCACATCTACCAACATCCATGCATATAATGCTACCTAATATAGTCCATGTGGAAACATGCATAAAAAATGGGCACATACTACCTTTCTATTAGAAAAAAATGCTTGATTACTCATCCTCCATCCTTTCCAAATAGTTAAAAAAACAAAAAAACACAAAAAAATACAAAAAAAAAGTAAAAAAAAAAGTAAAGATAAATCATTCATGCACTAGTGAAAACCTAGCAAATAGGTGCCTTGGAGAAGTACCATGATGAAAACCTAGAAAATGGGCATCATGTGTAGATCAGATGTCTATGTACCTTACACTTGGGGGCATATTGTCTCATCTACCCATCCTATCATTTCCCATCATATCTTCCTTATTCATTATATCTGCATAACTATCTCATTGATCCAATCCATCCTACTTTTTTCCTTTTGATCTTGATATAGATAGGGGCTAAATGTTGAAACATTCTTTGGACACCTCTTGATGTATCTAATACTTCCCAACATATCCTACCATCTTATTGTTACAAGCATTATCATGCCATATCCTGAGTCTAATACCTAGAATAGGACATGTTATTCCTATGTGACATAGTCCTTTGAGATCACATCTTGAATTCTTCTATCCATCTATCCTTTCTACATCTCCCATCCATTATCTACTATCACCTATCCTTATACCTATGCGTCCACTTTACACTTCATCTCCCATCCATTATTCACTATTGCCCATTCGTCTACCTATCCATGATGTTCCCTTGTCATTGGTATCTAGAACTAAGGTTATCCAACTGCAATCCAATGTCACCCCAAAAATCTCCAAACAAACCAAAAACATCCAAAAAAATCATAACATTCCAAAAAATCCAAGAAAATCAAAAAAATTCCAAAAAATCCCATAAAATTACAACATTCTTAAAATCCAAGAAATAAACCCAAATGCAAGTCATCCTTTATCCATGTCAATCTAGTCAAGTAATATTTCCATTCATCCAAAAGCATTCTTTGGTTTTGTTCCAACCTTGCTATCAAACCAATCAATCGATTATTTATCCAATCAACATCAATGGGATATATCATTGCCGCATCCTTGTGTTGTTCTAGGGACATATCATTCCCCACAATGACAACATTATCCTCCATCAATCCAATTAAACCTTGATCACTTAATCCTTGATTTTCATCTTGGAAGGGGCAATAACCTTATTTGTTTTTAAATCATTTGTGCATACTTTCTTACTTTCTTGTGTATGTTATCAATTTATCTTGTACCTTTTATCTTGCATCATTTATTAGCATTATATTTCTATTAGCATTATCATCTTATCTTGCATCTACATTAGTCCTTGTCATCTACCTACTACAATAGTATCTGTTTGCAAGGTAAGTGTTGTCAATGATGGCAACAAAGTCTATCCCGCACATCCACAGTACATAGTATGCCTATACCAAAAGTTAGATTGAAGATTATTTTGGTCCAGTGAACAAGAACAGAGTATGTAACAAGGTCTGACAATTAGGTTCGGATCTCTCAGATGGTGTAACTTAGTAAGTTGCAGACTTGGACAAGTCAAGAGGGGTATCATTACTATTGTACTCCAGAGATTTAGCCTCCGGTGATAAAGCATGAAAAAGATATGAGCATCTGAGTGTTGGGTTCTAGTCAAGTAGAGCAAACAGAGGAAGAACTAATTGACAGAGTATCAAACTTCAATCCAGATGAGTAAAATATGTTGATCAAGCAATTTGTGGGATTATACATTGTTGGCCAACATGATTAATGACTTCTATGCTTAAGCTTTTGATACGCATCACAAATCAAGCATGGATTTAACCGATAGATCAATAACTTGCAAATATCTTGAGTGTTCTTGTTGCTGACTAGAAAGTTGATGAAAATCCTTGAAGCAAATATATATATATATATACTAGATGGATTCTAGCATGTAAGAGTGTGTGTTGAAGATGTGAAGAAATAAGGTGAGCAGAAAAGCTAGGATAAGTGTGAGAACAACAATTCAAGTCTGGTATGCGACTGAATAACAACATTGAACAGAGGAAGAATGAAGTGTGCCAGATCAGTGTATTGTGCCTAACTGGAACTGAACTCTTGCATTTGTAGATGCTTCTCATCAGTTCAAGCACTTGATTATCTTCTATAAGTTTTGTAGATAGTGAGTCTCTTGTAGGCAGTGTGGCTCTTGTGAACAGTGTGATCAGGTAGTGAGCCCTAATTGGGAAGTGCCATTTTGTACTCCTTTATTCTTTTAATAGAGAATACAATCTTTGGTTAGTCACCCCATGGTTTTTCCCTTAATAGGGTTTCCATGTAAAAATCCTTGTGTTATATGTGTTGATTTTATTTCTGTTATTATGATTACATATGCTTTCATGTTTTGATATTGTTGGTTAGCAGATTTGTCCTTATTTAAAAATATTCTATTCTGACTCTATACCCTTCTTCTTCCAAGAACAAATGAATTAATCAACAAATGGGTGAACTATCAAGAATAGTTCCCCTCTAAATTTAGGTACAGCTCCCTTTAAGATCTTTAATGAATTCAATCTATTTTAAATATTCAAATGCACTTTTAACCAGAAAGTGCCTAAAGGCAAACTAACATCCATACATCATCATGCTATGAATGTGAAATCTCTTTAATAACATCATTTGGTGATAGAATACACAGATTCTATTTTAAAAAATGATCAGACACATAAACATATATATTGCTGAACCAATAAATGAAAAAACACATACAATGAGTTGTCCAAAAAGAGCAATTACCATATGAAAGAAGATTTCGCATAGAAAATCCAATTTCAAATACTCAAATGAACAGATCTAAGCAGGCAGTAATTGTTTCTCCTTTTCATTCATAGATGAAAAAATGTTTCAGACAAAAATCATATATGGTATGAAAATAACAATAGTCTAGCTCTAAAAAAAAATTTATCTTCTTTTTCTTTTCTATCCTCCTCCCTCCAGTTTTAGAAACCAAAAACATATATATAGTTTCCCTAATTATCAGATCATGTAAACCAAACCCAGAGTTAAAGTAACTCCGACCCATATGGGATTTAGTTTTTACAAACTGATTTAAAGATCAAGTTCTTAAAAATAATTTAACTAAAAAACTAAATATAAGAAGCTGAGTAAATAAGATTATGGTTGGGGTAATGGATTTGAATCTCTAGATTTGTTCTATGCGGTTGGGGAAGTACATTAAGCTTTCCACTCCTGAAATACTGCAACAAACTCCTGGATTTTTAGAAAATTGGGGATGCCGATGTGTTTTACCCTTGCCTTCCAAATGTCTTTCTCCCTCTGAATTTTCCCCACCTTTTCCTTGTGTTCTGGGAGTGCGTTGACGCAGAGATAAAGAAGTGACTCCACCTTCGAAATCTATGAGAAATCCTTGGTTAATATGTTGTCACTTTCTTTAACGAAGCTGATTTTCTCCCTAAAAGATTGAGTCATTGTATCAATGTCTTTCTCTGGTTTCCCACCATCATTTATATATTTTACATCGATACACTGTAAATCATGTTGTAATGATTGGGTGAATTCGGTTATTTCCTTGATCATTTTTGTGAGCTCAAACTGCCCTTGCCGAGATACTGAATTCTTCCATTCAATATTCTTCTTACTCACATACAGTACATCTTCTTCCAGATCTATTAAATTCTTTTCTAATAGAAATTTGGCTATCCCATATTTTTGTACTTCATCAATTTGATTCAGCATGTTCACCCACTTGCCTTCATCCTTTACCTAGGAAGCATTCTATGCCTTAAGGTCATCAATAGTGACTATAGTTTGATCATATATATTTTTCAGTTCATGAATATATTCGGTACCTTTCTAGACAATACAGTCCAACCAATCATCAAATACCTTAGCTACCATCCTGTTCCTGTATACTGGTCCAACATCTTCTGGTTAGCTAGAGACTTAGGATCAAAAGTTAGAGAAAGTTGTGAAACTGGCTATGGATTGGGATTATGAATGGCATCAATGTACTCTGCCATCAAGCGCATGATCTGCTTCAACTCTCTTTTATCTTTCTCATCTTTCCAAGTTCGACTAACTATCTTTTTGGTGGATACCTCTAGATGATGCACATCTGCAGCTCTTGAAGTAGCCCCAAGATCTACTTTCTCAATTGTGAAATCTTGCACTGTGGGATCTTGAACCTCTTCATTAGTTGTCGGCCTGGCTATTTTTGCGCTCCAGTTCCCAGTATTAGGATCAATACTTACCCTAGATGTTGTTCTTAGTTTCTTGGATTTAGGAGTCTTTCCCAAACACTTACTCACCATGTCTTCTAATGGCAAAGAAAATGGAATTACTTTTCTTTTATCACTGATTGAACTCTCCAGCCATTTGGGTGCAGGGGTCGAGACTTCTTTTCTAGGGTTCAATTGACTAGAGGAGACATCTGAAATCATCATCAATTCAGGAGTCTCTAAAACAATCTCTGCCTGTTGTTTTGTACTAACCTCCTCTACTCTCGGTGAACTAGATTCTTTATCACCCATTGCTTCCCCAGAATCCTCCTTAGAATTCAAATCCACGATTATTCTCTCAGAAACCTATTTTCTCCTCTTGCTTTTAGTTCTCGATCTAGTGGCACGAGGGAATAAAATAGTTGTGAGAGATTTCTTGGATTCTTTGATGACAAGACTCCTTCCAGTTATTGATTTGAAAGTACCTACACCATAGATAGCAATAGGCTGGTTAGAGGAGCTTATTGGGAATGATGCTTCAACTATTAATGTGCATTGCTGGGAATCTTTGTTTTGAAATCCTTTCTATTTTTGTTCCCTCAACCATTTCTTCATTCTTCTTATCACCGGGAGGGTCTTCACCTCAATCGTATCTTCTTCCTTTTTACTCCAGTCAATTTCTGGAATAGGTGATTGTTTTATCTATTCGAATTGCGGGTCAATCACCTGTTCTTCATTATCAAAAACTCCAGAAATGTCCGTATTTAGATTGAGGGTAATTATTTGTCCTAGAGAGAACCTGCACCACAATTTCCTTCTGACCTTGAACTCGTTTGAATAGTCCTCCCAATAATCCTCCAATTTAGGAATATGTGAAAACCCTGTTCCAAAGTCCAAGTTATCTCTGACAAAGCCTTTACTGTCAAATTGGGATTAGCAGTGAAGAACTAAAAATTGAATTTTTTAAGATTCACTTCTAAATTCAAAGCATCAAATTTTGACTAGCATGAATAATGTCCAAGTTCAATGGGAAAAGAGATACCAGATCCCTTCTTTACTAAGAACTTTTTATCTACATGTGCTAACTGTCTGCAGACCTCTATCAGCACAAAATGGTCAAACACATACTTGGGTAACTTAACAGGTTCACCATCAAATCCCCCAACTCTGATATAAGTGAACTTGGAAAATTGAATAAAGAAACTACCATATATGCTGATTAGCTGCATTGCTTCATTAGACATTCTCTTATTCAAATTGCCTGCCAGTTCATGGGTCATTCTCCCGGTAAAAACATCATTAACGCTCTTGAAGTTCTCATAGCAGTTATGCATCTACAATTGTGAATAATATTCATAAATTTTACTATCCTCAGCCAAGGGTGCATGAGGTAGTCCCAACCATTTTCTTGTAGACGCCAGGCAATAGAAGATGTACGAAGACATATAAAAATCTTTATTACCCAAAGGATTACTCAGACCCTGATGCAAACATTCAGCTGTAATTTCTACCCAGTCCAAATATTGCTCTCCTTGGAGGATAACCTGTATGAAAAAGTACATCCAGTCTTCCCAAAAATATGCCTGTGCACTGCCCTCCAGCCTGTGTAGTAATACCACAATATCCCTCACTTCCTAAATCATGTGATCTATGGTAAGCAGTCTAGGCAGCCTTGAACCTCTCTTCTGGAATTTCAGCAACCAGTTTCTGGCTATCACACTTCTGTAGTTTGTTTTCTTAAGTGAGAAATGCCCATAAAAAGAAGTAATATTAAGGCTAGAATATTCTTCCTTAGGTGGTATTCTCATCATAGACATTAGGGTTTGTCTGTTGAGATGAAACAACACACTACCATCGGCATTTCTGATGCATCTATTTTGGGGTTCATACCTATTCATGCACTCCATAGAATTCAGGGCATTGTATGGCCATGGGAAAGGCTACAGCTTCAACCAAACCAATTTCTAATATCTTCTTCATCATGGGAGTTGGTACAGAATTTTTAGACCTTTCCTTAAATTCTTCTAAATCATATTGAACCAATGAAGTATCCCCAAATTCAGGGTGAGAACAAGTGAGACTAGGACCATGCTCATAACTGAGACAAGTAGATTTCATAGCCATAATTGGAGGATATAATGAAAAATGCTTCAAATTTTGAAAATAATGTCAAAACTCAAAAGATTCTTCTTTCCAGCTAAGAAATAGAAACAACATATAGGAAGAATAGAACTCACCTTCAAGATATCTAAAATTACTGCAAAATTTGGGCAAGAAGAACCTTATACCTCCTGCTCTATTCTCTTTCGCATTGCACAATATGTTCATTTGCTAAATTTGGCTTGTTCTCTCTTAATAATGGCATTAACTAGATTGAATAATTATTACCCAAAACAATACGTGCCAAAAATGTTTGAAAAGACATGAATTCTGACATCTTCATTAATGGTAAGCATTATTCATGCATGACCATGATGTATAATAATTATCCATGATCTTTCAAAAATTAGAACTTTTTGTTTCATAATGAATTTCAGACATATTTTCCTCCAACTTTTCTGCTAAATTTGACTTAGAGAGCCTCGGGGAGAAATGAGATTATAATCAACGAACCCTTGAACCATTGAACCATTGAACTTTTGGGGTGTGGTTCAATGTGGAGGTTCAAAGACACAAGAAGTACATAGATCGACCAACAGTAACGCGGCTTTGTAGAAGGCTTTCAACTATGAAATGGTGAACCGTTGAACTTTGAACCATCGAACCTCGCTATAGAGTTCAAGGGAATGGTTTAATGATACATTAAATTACACAAGAGAACTAAGTGACGCGATTTATTACAAGGCATCGAGTATTGAACTTTTGATCTTGAAAAAGGGTTCAAGTTCAACTGAAAGACTCAAAGACATTTTAATTACACAAAGGACAAAACAGGACGCTTTGAGAAACATTGAACATATTGAACCATTGAACTATTGAACTTTGAGAATGGTTCAAGTTCAAAGGTTCAAATTTTGAGTAATTTCACATACAAAGATGATAGGTAGGTGGACTTTGAAGAACAAAGAGCTGATTTAAGGAACAAAGGCATGACCAATAAGACAAAACAGCAAATCGACTCTTGATTAGGGAATTTCACGAGTAAATAAATAAGGGTGACTGAAAAGGTATCATCAGCTCTGACTGGGGACTACTTTTTATGGAAAAATGCAAGGAACTCAGAAGCTCTAGTTTTGCAAAAAAAACTAAAAAATAGGGATGAAAGAAAAGAAGCAAGACAAACCAAAACTAGGAAAAGAAAACACAAAACTAGACAACAAAGGAAAGGCTATGTACAAAATAGGGGACTCCTGTTTCATAGTCGATACAATTTAAGATCCTGTCCATTATAGGGCAAGGGTAAAACAGCTCCATCTAGATATTCCAATTTAAAAGAATTTGGACCCAGTACCTGATGAATTTTGAAAGGCCCTTTCCAAAGTGAGTCAAATTTGCTATGTGCTCCTTTTGGTTCTCTTCTTCTATCCCACAGTAATACTTCATCTCCCTCCATGAATTTCCTGGGCCTTGTTTTCTGATAAAAAATCTCTTTAACTCTGGCCTGATGAGCAGTTATCTGATCAACCAATTCATTCCTCTCCTCTTCAATCTTAGACAAGTACATAATCCTCTTTTTTAGGGAATCTTGAAAGTATTGATCTTCGATTACATTTTGTAACTTTGCTGTAGATAACTCCAAAGGTAAAGATAACTGAGCTCCTATTCCATAAACCAATTTGAAAGGCACCATCCCTATTGCCCTTTCTTGGGGTTATTATGTCAGCCCAAAGTGCTTCATACAATCTTTTATGCCAATCTTTGGGGTTATCATTCACTAATTTCCTCATGATGGCAATCAGATTCTTATTACTGGACTCAACTTGTCCATTCCCTTGAGGATAGTAATCTGATGAATGGGAGAGAGATATACTATACTCATAACAAAAAGAAGTCAGTTCAACTAAGGAGAAACTGGTAGCGTTATCTGCTACAAGCTTCTGGGGAACACCAAAATGTACCAATATATTTTCTTTGAGAAAATTACACACCACCTCTGAAGTTGTTCTCTTTACAGGGGCTGCTTCAACCCATTTCGTAAAATAATCTGTTGCTATCAAAATGTGGGTATGTCCTACACTTAAAGGAGGTGAGATAGGCCCAATCAAGTCCAAACCCCATTGTTTGAATGGTTCTTCAATAACAACGGGCCTCAAAGGCAATGCTGTAAGTTGTGGCCTTCTCGAGAACATTTTGCATTTTTCACAGTTAGCCACCCATCTATATGCATCCTTAAACATACTCAGCCAATAATAACAATTTCTGAGGATTTTGAAAATTGTGATCGAAGAAGAAAAATGTCCACCACAGGCTTCATTATGGAAAATTTCCAAAAGCTTGTCCTGTTGCTCCTTGTCTACACATCTTAGGAAAGTCCCATCTGGTCCCTTTTTGTAAAGAACATCCCCCCAAATAACATATTTTGTTGCTTTTAACTTCAGGTTTCTTTTCTCTTTCAGAGATAGGTGACTGGGACAATCTCTGTAAGTAAGATAATATGCTACATCTAGAAACCATGGGTCTTGTAGACTTACCAATAGGACAGTGGGAAATCCTTCTACATCTTCTTCTTTGTTTTCAGCAATCAACTTGCATAGACCTTGACCTTTGACCAATTTAGTTGGCCTAACTTCTAGATCATATTCTTGGATTTTAGCAACCCACGTTGCTCTATTGTTTAACCCAACATCTTGTTGAATTAGAATACTTTTCATAGCAGAACTTGGAACATATACAACTGAATGGGAATGAAGTATATAATATCTGAATTGTTTAACAACCTTTACTACAACGAAAGCTTGTTTTTCAGCCAGAGAGTATTTAAGTTCATGCTTTTTAAGGGGAACACTCATAAAGGCAATTGGGGCCTCTTCATCCAATTCATTTTTCTATAACAAAATACCAAACATTTTATGTTCTGAAGCATAACAGTAAATAATAAAATCTTTTTGAAAATCAGGATTTACCAAAGTAGGTGTGTGTGCAATCACTTCTTTGATATCCTCAAATGCCTTCGTAGCAGCTTCATTCCATTTAAATGTTTGTTTTTTGCTCATCATTCCCACAATATGCTTTTTAATCTCAGCAAAGTTAGGAATGAACCTTCTGAGAAAATTAATCTGGCCAAAGAAGGACTTGACTCCAGTCCTATTAGAAGGGAGACTAAGTTGTTGTATCGCCCTGACCCTCTCTGGATCAATCCTGATTCCATCTTTTGAAACTAAGTGCCCCAATAACTTCCCCTCTATAACACAGAAGACTGACTTCTTGGGATTAAGTGATATGCCATGACTCTGACACCTTTGGAAAATAGTCTCTAGATCCTTCAGGTGATCTTCTCTATTTCTGGAGAAAACAGTCAGATCATCAAGATAAATAACAATAATTCTATCTTTTAGATCTCTAAAGGATGAATCCATCGCCCATTGAAAGGTTACACCAGCATTGATCAGGCCAAAGGGCATCCAGTTATAGGCAAAAGTTCCTCGAGGTGTAGTGAAAGTAGTCTTATGCTAATCAGCTACAGCCACACCTATCTGATTGTAACCTGAGAATCCATCTAGCATGGACATCATTTCTAACCCAGCAACTATTTGCAAGATGTGATCCATCACAGGTAATGGATAGTTATCTTTTAGACTAGCCTAGTTCAAATTCCTAAAATCAACACATATTCTTATTTCTCCATTCTTCTTGCACACTAGAACAATATTTGCCACCCAGGTGGAGTGATGAATTGGTTAGATAATTCTAGCTTTCAACATCTTGTCAATCTCCTTAAAGATGGCCTTAGCAACTTTTGGATTATAATTCCTCAACTTCTGCCTGAATGGGGTTGCATTTTCTTTCAAAGGAATATGGTGTTGAAACTGCCCATGTCTAAAATTTTTAAGGTCATCATAGCACAAGGCAAAAACATCTTTATACTTAATTAGCAGATTGATCAATTTGTTTCTCTCCTCTGAAGAACAACACCTACCAATGGATATCCATTTAGGATCAACCTCATTCCCGATGTTTATTTTCTCATAATCCTCCACTTTGTTAGGATTTTCGGTAGGTTTACCTTTAGTATATTCATCTTTCCGAGTGAACAAATGTTCTAGGGAGACCAGTCCTTTAGGGATTTTGTTTCCCTTCAACTGAATTACATCATCTTTTGGATTAATCCTTGGATCAGGACTAAATTCTTTACATTCTGTTTCTAAGCCTTCAAAATAAGTCCCCAGGAACATCTCAGTATTCTCCAAGAATTTTCTAATCTGATTATCACTCTCAAAAACTTGCCAGCTTTCAACATTGTCTGGAACATTAGGGCGATAGACCAGCTCTATTCTATATGAATCCTTTTTAAAATTAGGGTGTGGTAGAAGAAGAGAAGCTGATACTGCTAAAGAATCTGCTCGAGTGTTCTAGTCTCTAGGAATTGCTTCAATAAAGAAGGCATCAAAGTATTCTATCTCATCCCAGGCTCTATTCTTGTAATGCCTTAATCTCTCATTTTTAACAGAAAAGATACCTCTCACCTGTTTCACAATTAATTCAACATCTCCTCTCACTTTAAGCATTTTCACACCCTTTCCTTTGGCTTCAAGTAGCCCAAGGAATAAAGCCTCATATTCTACAGTGTTATTAGTGTTTTTGAACTCTAATTTAAAAGAATAAAAAAAATTCACCTTTTGGTGAGATCAACACAACCCCAGCGCCTGAATCAGCAGTAGCACAACTACCATCAAACTCCATGATCCATAAGTCATCAGGATGAATAGATCTTTAGGTAGATTCTTCCTTAAGGTCTTCAGAAGAGAGAAAGTAGTTACAAAATTCACATTCTTCAAATAAAATCTGGGATTTGGGATCATCAGAGGGGTAGACAGTAAACTTGCATTTGGGTTCAGGTTCTAGCTTTACTTTCTGCTTCCCCACTAGAATTGTAGCTTCTGACCAGTCCAATTTAATTTGCCCACCCAAATCCTTGAAAAAGTCCTGCTCAACAACATCCCATAACTAGCAGGAATATCTGCTACCAAGATAGTTAGCTTAACTCTTTTGTCAGGATAAGCTGCAAGGGTAACTCATGCATCCTTAATCTGTCCAAGAAAAGAAATCTATTTTCCGTCCATAGAATAACACCTGCCAAATGTTTTGGTAAGGAATAGGCCTAGGGCTTTGGCTACAAAAGAAGGCATAATGTTATCAGAAGCACCTAAGTCTATGATACAATTGCTGAGTTTGTGGCCATTTATGAATAAGGAAACATAAAATGGGTTGGGCTTCAAGTCAGTCATATAAGAGGTATCATTAGACGAATTGAGAGTCATTCTAGGGGTATGTGTGGGTGACTCAGGTAGAGAAGCAAATAGTCGAGCAATGGGAGACTCAACATTAACATTTAGTTGACTTCTAGTTTCAGCTTGTGTAGGACTACCTTTGACATATTTAATGAGTTTGTCAAGTTCATTGGGTTTTAACTTAAAGTACTCAAAAGGAGATATTTGAATTTTTGCAGATTTACAAAATTCCACAATATCAAAAGAAGCTTCTAGATCATTTCTATGTAATAATTTAATTTCTTGAGCCTTCAAATTAGCATCATGAGTTCTAATAAGAGGCTCCTTACCTTTACCAGGTACTTCTTACATATTAGAGAATTTTAGATTCTTCTAACTCCTGGTGAGCACAGCACATGAAGGATCTTCAAGGGTAACCAATATTTCACCTCCCCTTTCTAAATCTGATTCATATTCAAGGAAGTGTATTTCAGAGTCACTAGGCTCCTCAAAGTTCCTTTCTTCAATGGTCATCTCCCCCAATACATCTTGAGTGGTAGCCATTTGAGCATATCTAAGCATCTCAGGACAAGAGTTTCCATCATGATCAGTAGTCAAATGAAATGCGCACATGTTCCCTCTTTTAGGAGTAGCTTCAATAGTCAGCCTTGGTTGTACTGATGTCAGTGGTAAAGTCCTACTAGCATTTTCCTATTGATTCAAATTCCTCCTTCCAATATCTTGATATGGTAGTTGGAAAGAAGCACTAGCTTTAGGCAATTGTCTCTTTAAGGCAATCATATCATTAACCAGTCTTTGAACTACAGGGTCTGTAGAGGATGAGGGATGAGCATTAGGTACTTGGACTTCCCTTTTCCATTTTCTGGCCATGATAAGATCATCCTCTAATCCAACTGCTAAGGTTTGTGCAGTTGCTAAATCAACAATTGCACCTCTTCTAAGATGAAAACTGATATCAGGAGGCATTGAATTAATAAAGAAACATTTTTCATTCTCAGTAGTTGGTCTTTTAGTAGTAGGGATTTTGTGCACTATTCTATTAAATTTGGCTATGAATTCTCTCATAGGCTCATGTATCTCCTTCTTAAGCTGAGTCAAATGAGTAAGAAGGGAATTCTCATCTTCTGCACTTTTGAACCTGTTTTCAAATGCAGTTTTCATATCATTCCAATTTGTGATTGAAGAGTTAGCTAGAGGATAGAACCATTGCACTGCAGTATCAATTAAAGTTTGTACAAAAAGCCTTATAGCTATGTCTTGGTGTTGCACACCCAACACACCACATGCTTCTACAAAGGCACTCAGATGTTCCTCTGGTGATTACCTTCCATCCCCATTAAATTTGGGTAAATTCTCCCTTGCATTTTTAGGTAGAGGATTTAGGTTGGCCCCTAAATTTAGAGGCCCTATGGCTGCTCCCCAAGGTTGGGCCACTGGTAGAAAGTTTATAGCAGAGGGGATGATAGTACGAGAAAGAGTTAAAACTTGAAAGACAGAGGATGCAGAGGGTTTAGGGGGGCTAGGAGGTCTACTTCTAGCTCTTCTAGTACGGACAGAGATATAAGGAAAATTAAGGCTTTGTAGTGCTTGAAAGGTAGGATCCTCAATTCCCTCTCTTCTCAAAGACCTTGTATATCATTTGGAATCCAACTTATAATATTGCAACTGGATAGGTAACTATTAATTTCTTTGTTGTTCTTGATTTCTTTGTACTTTAGGGGCTTGATTTCTTACTGTGTTTTCTGCTTGCCTCCTTTGCCTGAGCAACAACAATCTCAAATTATCAGCCAGTTCCTCTTCTTTTTCTAATACTCTGCTTGCCCTTCTATAATCTTCACTATTATGATGAGTACACCAAGCAAGGGTATTCAACTGGCCAATAATGTCTTCCTGCTCGTCTTGAAAACCAAGATTAGGTTGTAGAACAGGAATTATGTTTTCATGTGGAAGCACCATTGTTGCTTCATATTAAGGTGACTAATCTTTTAACAAATGACTTAGTCCCTAGTAGAGTTGCCAAAAACTATTGGTTAGCAGATTTGTCCTTATTTAAAAATATTCTATTCTGACTCTATACCCTTATTCTTCTAAGAACAAATGAATTAATCAACAAATGGGTGAACTATCAAGAATAGTTCCCCTCTAAATTTAGGTACAACTCCCTTTAAGATCTTCAATGAATTCAATCTATTTTAAATATTCAAATACACTTTTAACCAGAAAGTGCCTAAAGGCAAACTAACATCCATACATCATCATGCTATGAATGTGATATCTCTTTTATAACATCATTTGGTGATAGAATACACAGATTCTATTTTCAATAATGATTAGACACATAAACATATATATTGCTAAACTAATAAATGATAAAACACATACAATGAGTTGTCCAAAAAGAGCAATTACCATATGAAAGAAGATTTCACATAGAAAACCCAATTTCAAAAACTCAAATGCACAAATCTAAGCAGGTAGTAATTTTTTCTCCTTTTCATTCATAGATGAAAAAATGTTTCAGACAAAAATCATATATGCTATGAAAATAACAGCAGTTCAACTCTAAATTTCTTTTTATCTTCTTTTTCTTTTCTATCCTCCTCCCTCCAGTTTTAGCAACCAAAAACATATATATAGTTTCCCTAATTATCTAATCATGTAAACCAAACCCAGAGTTAAAGTAACTCTGACCCATACGGGATTTACTTTTTACAAACGGATTTAAAGATCAAGTTCTTGAAAATAATTTAACTGAAAATCTAAATATAAGAAGCTGAGTAAACAAGATTATGGCTGGGGTAATGGATTTGAATCTCCATATTTGCTCTGTGCCGTTGGGGAAGTACGTTGAGCTTTCCACTCCTAAAATGCCGCAACAAACTCCTAGATTTTCAGAAAATTGGGGATGTCGATGTGTTTTACCCTTGCCTTCCAGACGTCTTTCTCCCTTTGAATTTTCCCCAACTTGTCCTTGTGTTCCGAGAGTGCATCGACACAGTGATAAAGAAGTGACTCCACCTTCGAAATCCATGAGAAATCCTTGGTTAATATGTTTTCACTTTCTTTAATGAAGTTGATTTTCTCCCTAAAAGATTGAATCACGGTATCGATGTCTTTCTCTAGTTTCCCATCATCATTTATATATTTTGCATCGATACACTGTAAATCATGCTGTAATGATTGGGTGAATTTGGTTATTTCCTTGATTATTTTTGTGAGCTCAAACCACCCTTGCCCATATACTGAATTCTTCCATTCAATATTCTTCTTACTCACATACAGTACATCCTCATCCAAATCTGTTAAATTCTTTTCTGATAGAAATTTGGCTATCCCATATTTTTGTACTTCATCAATTTGATTCAGCACGTTCACCCACTTGCCTTCATCCTTTACCCAGGAAGCATTATATGCCTTAAGGTCATCAATAGTGACTGTAGTTTGATCATATATATTTTTTAGTTCATGAATATATTTGGTACCTTTCTGCACAATACAGTCCAACCAATCATCAAATACCTTAGCTACCATCCTATTCCTATTTACCTAGTCCAACATCTTCTGGTTAGTTGGAGACTTAGGATCAAAAGTTAGAGAAAGTTGTGAAACTGGCTATGGATTGGGGTTATGTATGGCATCAATGTACTCTGCCATCAAGCACATGGTCTGCTTCAACTCTCTTTTGTCTTTCTCATCTTTCCAGGTTTGACTAACTATCTTTTTGGTGGATACCTCTAGATGATGTACATTTGCGGCTCTTGAAGCAGCCCCAAGATCTACTTGCTCAATTGTGAAATCTTACACTGTGGGATCTTGAACCTCTTCATCAGTTGCCGGCCTGGCTACTTCTGTGCTCTAGTTCCCAGTATTAGGATCAATACTTACCTTGGATGTTGTTTTTAGTTTCTTGGATTTAGGAGTTTTTCCCAAACACTTCCTCACCATGTCTTCTAATGACAAAGAAAATGGAATTACCTTTCTTTTATCACTTATTGAACTCTCTAGCCATTTGGGTGCAGGGACCGAGACTTCTTTTCTAGGGTTCAATTGACTACAGGAGACATCTGAAATCATCATCAATTCAGGGGTCTCTAAAACAATCTTTGCTTGTTGTTTTGTACTAACCTCCTTTGCTCTCGGTGAACTAGATTCTTTATCACCTATTGCTTCCCCTGAATCCTCCTCAGAATTCAAATCCACGATTATTCTCTCAGAAACCTATTTTCTCCTCTTGCTTTTAGTTCTTGATCTGGTGGCACGAGGGGGCAAAATAGTTATGAGAGCTTTCTTGGATTCTTTGATGATAGGACTCCTAGTTATTGATTTGGAAGTACCTATACCACAAATAGAAATAGGCTGGTTAGAGGAGCTTATTGGGAATGGTACTTCAACTATTGATGTGCATTGCTGGGAATCTTTGTTTTGAAATCCTTGCTATTTTTGTTCCCTCAACCATTTCTCAGTTCTTCTTATCACTGGGAGGGTCTTCACCTCAATCCTATCTTCTTCCTTTTTACTCCAGTCAATTTCTGGAATAGGTGATTGTTTTATCTGTTCGAATTGCAGGTCAATCACCTGTTCTTCATTATCAAGAACTTTAGAAATGTCCATATTTAGATTAAGGGTAATTATCTGTCCTAAAGAGAACTTGCACCACAATCTCCTTCTGACCTCAATCTCATCTAAGCAGTCCTCCCAATAATCCTCCAATTTAGGAATATGTGAGAACCCTGTTCCAAAATCCAAGTTATCTCTTACAAAGCCTTTACTGTCAAATTGGGATCGGCAGTGAAGAACTAAAAATTGAATTTTTTAAGGTTCACTTCTAAATTCAAAGCATCATATTTTGAATGGCGTGAATAATGTCCAAGTTCAATGGGAAAAGAGATACCAGATCCCTTCTTTGCTAAGAACTTTTTATCTACATGTGCTAACTGTCTGCAGACCTCTATCAACACAAAATGGTCAAACACATACCTGGGTAACTTAACAGGTTCACTGTCAAATCCCCCAACTCTGATATAAGTGAACTTAGAAAACTGAATAAAGAAACTACCATATATGCTAACCAGCTGCATTGTTTCATTAGACATTCTCTTATTCAAATTGTCTGCCAGTTCATGTGTCATTCTCCTGGTAAAAACATTATTAACCCTCTTGAAATTCTCATAACAGTTATGCATCTGCAATTGTGAATAATATTCATAAATTTTACTATCCTCAGCCAAGGGTGCATGAGGTAGCCCGAACCATTGTTTTGTAGATGCCAGGCAATAGAAGAGGTATGAAGACATAAAAATCTTTATTACCCAAAGGATTACTCAGACCCTGATGCAAATATTCAGTTACAATTTATGCCCAGTCCAAATATTGCTCTCCTTGGAGGATAACCTATATGAAAAAGTACATCCAGTCTTCCCAAAAATATGCCTGTGTGCTGCCCTCCAGCCTGTGTACCACAATATCCCTCACTTCGTGAATCATGTGATCTCTGGTAAGTGGTCTAGGCAGCCTTGAACCTCCCTTCTAGAATTTTAGCAACTAGTTTCTGGCTATAAGACTTCTATAGTTTGTTTTCTTAAGTGAGAAATGCCCATAAGAAGAAGTAATATTAAGGCTAGAATATGCTTCCTTAGGTGATATTCTCATCACAGACATTAGGGTTTGTCTGTTGACATGAAACAACACACTACCATCAGCATTTCTGATGCATCTATTTTGGGGTTCATACCTATTCATGCACTCTAGAACTAATTCAGGGCATTGTATGGCCATGGGAAAGGCCGTAGCTTCAACCAAACCACTTTCTAATATTTTCTTCATCATGGGAGTTGGTACAGAATTTTTAGACCTTTTCTTAAATTCTTCTAAATCATATTGAACCAGTGAAGTATCCCCAAATTTAGGGTGAGAACAGGTGAGACTAGGACCATGCTCATAACCAAGACAAGCAGATTTCATAGGGATAATTGGAGGGTATAATAAAAAATGCTTTAAATTTTGAAAATAATGTCAGAAACTCAAAAGATTCTTCTTTCCAGCTAAGAAATAGAAACAACATATAGGAAGAACATAACTCACCTTCAAGATATTTGAAATTACTACGAAATCTGGGCAACAAGAACCTTATACCTCCTACGCTATTCTCCTTCGC
This sequence comes from Cunninghamia lanceolata, assembly GCA_027924645.1. Taxonomy (NCBI): domain Eukaryota; kingdom Viridiplantae; phylum Streptophyta; class Pinopsida; order Cupressales; family Cupressaceae; genus Cunninghamia; species Cunninghamia lanceolata. The sequence goes on along the minus strand of BSBN01000972.1, from coordinate 16,793,527 downwards.
ATTGCACAATATGTTCAGTTGCTAAATTTGGCTTGTTCTCTCTTAATAATGGCATTAACTATATCGAATAATTATTACCTGAAACAATACGTGCCAAAAATGTTTGAAAAGAGATGAATTCTGACATCTTCATTAATGGCAAGCATTATTCACATGGGACCATGATGTATAATAATTATCCATGATCTTTCAAAAATTAGAACTTTCTTGTCATAATGAGTTTCAGACATATTTTCCTCCAACTTTTCCGCTAAATTTGACTTAGAGAGCCTCGAGGAGAAATGAGATTATAATCAGCGAACCCTTGAACCATTAAACTTTTGGGGTGTGGTTCAATGTGGAGGTTCAAAGATGCAAGAACTACATAGACCAACCAATAGTAACACGGCTTTGTAGAAGGCTTTCAACTATGAAATAGTGAACCGTTGAACTTTGAACCATTGAACCATTGAACCTCGCTATAGAGTTCAAGCGAATGGTTCAACGATACATTAAATTACACAAGAGAACTGAGTGATGCAATTTATTACAAGGCATCGAGTATCGAATTTTTGAACTTAAAAAAGGGTTCAAGTTCAACTAAAAGACTCAAAGACATTTTAATTACACAAAGGACAAAACATGATGCTTTGAGAAACATTGAACATATCGAACCATTGAACTATTGAACTATGAGAATGGTTCAAGTTCAAAGGTTCAAATTTTGAGTAATTTCACATACAAAGATGATAGGTGGGTGGACTTTGAAGAACAAAGAGCCGATTTAAGGAAAAAGGCATGACCAATAAGAAAAAACAGCAAATCGACTCTTGATTAGGGAATTTCACGAGTAAATAAATAAGGGCGACTGAAAAGGTAACAGATATAACACTAAATATTGAGATAATGAAAGAAAATAAAATTAAGGAAATTTTGAGATAACTGATTCACCCCCCCTCTTAATTATCTACCTTGTTTTCAAAAATTGGTATTAAAGTGAAGTTCCTCTAAAAAGTCTAATAGCTTGAGGAGATCTGGGAATCTTAATGGATGAATATGATATGAAAGAACAACTATAGTCTTCCCTAGATGATCTTGAGCAATCTCACTCTGAGGTCAATAATTTGAGAGAGCAACTCAGGGAATCTAATGATTTCATCAATGAGATGAAAAGGTAACTCAGTATTTATGTGAAAATGCAAAAGGAATTACTTCAGAAACTAGCAAATTAGAATGAAGCCAATAATACTGATGAGGATCTAAATGAAGAAACCAAACTATGTGAAAAACTTTCAAAAGAAGTCATTATGATGAGACATGAAATGGAATCAGGAGTTATGAAATTCACCCAAGAAATTGAAGAGAAAAAAAAGACTAAAGATAACCAGAAACAATCTCTCAAGGAAAAAACAAAGGACTACCACAAAATGGATAGATTAATCAGACATCTTGAATCTATTCTTGAGGAAGCCAGATACAATGAAGAAGAAATTGAGAACTAGATTGATTCTCTCAAACAAAATCTTCAATCTGCAAATGAATACAAAGAAAAATTCAAGATAATCTTAGCCCAACTTGAAGTTCTTGAAACCCAAAAGAGGGTAGATGATAAGTGTGGCTTAGGGTATGAGATAGGTGAAAGCTATGGATCTGGTCAGAAGAAATCTGGATCATGAAATCAAAGAAGTAGGCCTGGAAGACCTCCGATAAGGCAACCAAATGCCCAAAGATATCCATCCTTCAATGGATACTACTTCAATTGCAACAATTTTGGTCATAAAGTAACTCAGTGCAGGAGGAGAATGAATCAAAATAATCCATCCTTCTCCAAACAATATTTTAATTACAAAAGGTATGGTCACAAATCTCATGAATACAGAAATATGTAAATAAACAATTCATTCAATGGTAGATGCTTTGCATGCAATAGAATGGGACATATGGCTAATCAATGCAGATGAAGAGGATATCAATCAAATAAGAAAAGAAATGTTGTATGTTACAATTGCAATAGATCTGGTCATATTGCCAAATTTTGTAGAAGTAGAAATCAGGATAGAAAAGGTTCGGTGGAACATGATTACTAACAAGATAAGGGCAAAGGTAAAGTGAATGCATGTGAAGTTCAAAAGGAGATGAGCAAGATTTGGGTAAAGAAGAGTACAATAAATACTAGGAATGGATTCACACCAGAATTTGGTGCTGATATTCCTTCCAGAAACTAAAAGGTAAGCTCTAGCTTAGGGGGAGTGTTGTGTGGTTACACAACATGCCCCATTTTAACTTGACAAAATAGGGGCCCAACCTTTCTGCTTGGCTTGGCTTGTGTTTTTCTTCTTTTCAGCGGTCTGGTAAAAGTAAGTCATGTAGGTGATCCTGCATAAGGAAGCTGCGTAAGTCATCATGATGAGGTCAGTTAGTCAAAGTTAATATTTCATATCAATAACCTCATGGTTGGAAAGAGTACAAAATTTCATGCAGATTTGCCTTTTCAATCACATTGATATTCCTTAGAGAACAAGAGTTATGGTGAGTCAAAGTCCTCATCAAACCTGATATTCCAAGGGGGGTCATATTTCTTAACATCAGTCATCTTATGAAAGATCATCCTGATCCAATTTTATCACCCGATAATCATTCAGTCTAGAGCTCTGGATGTCAATTTTACGTGATAGTGGTATTTACCCGTCAAACAACGTCATATATTTTGCAGGGGTTGTATTTCTGAATATCACTTGATCTTTTGAATATCACCCTATTGCAAAATATCACTATAGAACCAATATTTTGATGACATCATCCAATCCCGATAAACAAAGAAAATCACCCTGATGGTGACGTCATCCTGATCTTTCAGGAGGAGGTCACTTTAGTCTTGAGGGGTCATATCTTAAACATCACCTGATCTTTAAAACATGACCCAATATTGTGAATATCACCCGATATTCTGAATATCACCCAATATTCCAAATATCACCCAATATTCCAAATATCACCTGATCTTCCAAGGATCACCCCCTCATCTTGCCCCATGAGATTTAATGCACATAAATGCAGTAGGTGGATCCTAGCCGATTGCGAACATGATGCAAACACCAGGCAACATTTGTAAATTCGTGGTAGAATATCAATGGTTTTAATCAATCTAACCTGGATTTGCCCTAATTTACCCTAAGAATGAGATTAAAAGTGAATTTACAGGGTCATTTTACATTTAGATTGTGAAGAAATGAGATTTTACATAGCACAGAACATTTAAACCCTTGTACAACTTACCTGCAGATGCAAATAGCTTACAGCAGAATGAAGCATGTGATTATCACCAGTATCTCAGCCCCTTTTCCATAATCATTTGTTTAATCCAAGAGAAAAATGTAACTAGGTAAGTAATTAGAAACCCTCCTGTTGTCATTTTCTGTAATATCCAGGTAGTAAGTTCTTTTATGATTTATCTCTGTAATTATGTAGATCATGATGAAATTAAGATTAATAAGTATAATATGCATGATGCCGTAAACGTATAATGTTGTAAATGCATGCATGTGGATATTGTTGTAAGACCAATCGTGTTCATTACAAGAATCTATGGCAGACGTTAGGAAGAACAAGTCTAATTCAAAATTTCTTAAGCCTATGTTTGCCCAACCTAAGGGAGTATAGTTCAAATATGGTGTCATCAGAGATACTCATCAGGGAAACACAGATTTGGCGACATGGTCAGCCAAGATGGGCGATGATAAAGAGATTACCCTACTAGATGTAATTTTTGCATCAGGAATGTGGTATCCAACTGGATTTCATTATTCCATGGAAACTCTAGAATTAATAGTAGAGTGTGCCATAAATTACAACCCTAAGATGAGGTGAGTAGAAAAACATGGAAGGGTATATGCGGATCTGTCAATAAAAGGGATTACATCTACTTTCAACCTTCCAGTTGGGAAAAAGGTAGTTAGTATGGATATGAAGAAACTGGAGATTGAATATACAAATAACAAAAAGACTGCAAGGAAGAGGATGCACCGATGGAGAAAAAAGAACAACCCTTACACTACCTCTACCAAATTACCAGTGCACCTGTACAAGTTTGATTTTATGATGAGTATCAATATATGATTGCCCTGCTCAGCAGGATGATAGGCCAACCTACTGCTGGAAGTTTCAAGGATTGGATATATGGGGTTATCATGATCTACATTTACACAGATAACAAGCCATTATGGGCTAAGATCATCACTTATGCTCTAGATGAATAGCTAATGAACCTAGGGGACCTAGACTGTTCATTTTATATGACTTCATATATTGTGTATTCATGTGCTTATAAAAGTACATTTGATGCACTGACCGTAGTTGGAAGGATTGGTGGCAGTATTAATGATGCTCATGTATGGTACCATTATCCTTACTTGCAGAGAACACACTATATCCTTGATTAAAAATTAGTGAATGATGCATTTTCTATGCATCTGGTTAGAACAATGGAGGAGGATAGAACCAAAAGACTGAGCATGGAGGCTCAGGAAGTTATATATAAGCAAGGTGCCTGGTTCATCCAGTTTGCCACATTTTCCTACATCAAAATAGAAGGTTTTGAAGGACATCCCTTAATATTACCCAGGTACCCTACTGATGGGGTAGTCCTGATGGAGTTTCTAAGACAAGTATCATCTATACTAGATACATATAAAGCAAACAATAAGATTCCTCCAATTTTATTTCTAGTAACTATAGGGTGGTACATATGCCTTGATTCAGATTGCATGAAGAGGGCCATAGGTGGTCTGAACTTCATGAATTTACAACCATTCCCATTGGCCAGATCATATGACCCCTATGGAAGAATGCAAAAGATAATAGGCCAGCCTATACATAAGAAGCACTTGGAGGATTTCTGGGCTGATTGTGAAGATGAAGCTGAAGTCAAAAGAAGAAAATATCAAAGGCTCACACTCAATCAGGTTAGGACATTTGATTGCATTCCAGTACCTGCACAATTGAAGAAAGATGATGGCAAGTTATTGTCAATTGAATATGAAGAGAAAAAGGTGTATAATGACACCATTTCAGTGCCTGACTTGACGTAATTTGAAGACATTTCATTAGATAGGTTTACAGGTCAAGTGCTATAGTTGACCCAGTCATGGGTGGATAAACAAATAAACATACTGAAGAAGAAGGGGATGGCCATCACAGTAGATAACAAGAGGAAAAGGTAGGAGATTCTTGATGAGGAATATGATGACTTTCTTGGAGAGAAGAGAAAATCTAATGGATAAAGGCTGCCACCCTAGAAACAAGAAAAAGGACCTCCCCCAAGGAAGAAGAAGATTGATAATGAACCTAAGGGGGTAATAGTTGAGAGAATTGATATACCAGCTGAGGATACATCTGCATCAGGATAGGCATCAACCTCATCTACACCATTTCTAGAGGATAAATAAAAGACCAAAAGGATCTTGAGGCTGGCTGTGGATACTGTAGAAATACAAGATCAAGGCCAAACTTCATAGCAATATGTGGAGAAGGATATTCTTATTGAAGAGGAGCTTGCAGAAGATGACCCCATGATGGTCACCAAGAAGAGGAAGGCAGTATCCCTAGTAACATCAACCCCTAAAAAACAAAGAACACATATGAGTGGTGAAATAAGACATGATCCTATAATATTAAGGGGATCTGGTAGTGAAGTGTTTAGAAAAGAATTGCAACATGATGTGCCACCTCCTACCATAATTCAGTTTAAGACTGAGAAGGGTGAAGAGCAAGCAAAAGAAGCCCCTAAAGTAAATCAAGGTGGTCCTTTCTCATTGGAAGAGACTGTGGACCTATCAGATGATGAGGTGGTACAGAATGTGACTTCTCAGCAAATGGAGACCCTTGCTTCTAACACTCACATGACTCCACAAAGAACCTCATCCTCACAGAGGGTGTAATTAGAAGAGTTGAAGCAAACAGAGTAAGAGAAAGAAGATAGTCCAGAGAGGGCAGTCCAACAAATCGGTCTTGATAAATTAGTTGATTAGGTAACTAGCCCTGTAGTGATCGACCTAACACATAGGGAGGATATAAGTTTTGAACATCAAGCGGGTGCACCTGAGAGAACAAAAAATGCTGAAGAAGTCAAACAGAAAGAAGTGGAGAGCCACACTCCAGATTTAGGTCAGCAACAACAAGAAATACCAGTTGAACCTAAGATTATAGAAGTCCAAGAAAATGGCTGGAATGACAAGGCCACATCAAGTGAAGATGCCCCCCAGAATCAAGAAACCTCAGGTGATAAAGAAACCTCAGGTCATGATGACCGAAAGACTCAGGAGGTAGATACAACAGGTACAGAGAAAAATTTGATCTGGGATCAGGTAAATGCACCTAAGTCAGATACAATGATACCCACAGATATAAATACACCTCAGGATGAGGAAATTACCAAGGTGGATGAAACAAAAGAAGATGAAGTATAGGATCAACTACAGGATCATCATGTGGATGCATCGCAAGATCCTCCACCTTAAGAAGAGACTCCTCAGGAGGAAGAAATAGAACAAGATCACCCTCATGAAGAACATCATGAGGAAGAAATAAGGACATCACCCTCTCCATCGAGAACTAAAACTGATACTGGAGATTAGGGTGGACATGATGATGATGATAGATGACAGGGATCTGGAGACCAAATACCTCAATGGCTTGAGAAAGAAATAAGTACAAATCAGGTTTTGAGATTCAAGAATTTGATGTTTCAGCATTATTTTTAGAAACCATCATGAAGCCTAAGAGGAAGGCTAGATTAACCTCAGCCATCAGAAGAGATCCTGCTACAGGCAGAAGGACAGCCCAGGTAGAACTTCCCATAGTTGAAAAGGAGAAAGGCAAGATCACCCTAGAAGAATTCCAGATCACCACGGTTGATTTAGGGTTTGCCAATGAGGACCAAGAAGGTCAGGAAGGAAAAGATATAATTGATTCTTTAACCCAAAGGGTGAAGAGAGAAAAGGAAAAGAATAGGCAGCATAAGGAGCACATTGCCTAGCTGCATTCATACATAAAAGGGTTAATTAACCCTGACAATATAGTTTCAAATCAGGCAGTCCCATTGACTGTAATTTCTCAAGAAGAGGTTAGTAAATTGGACCTCATGAAGCATGAGTCAGTGATCATGAGAAAATGGATGTCATTAGCACTAAACGGAGTTGAAGAAGTAGTGGGAACCTCTTTGTAGAGGTGGAATTCTTTGAGTATCTCCAGGAAGAAAGTCAATAAATTATAGACTGAGGCCAGAAGGAGATCATTCCAGTTGGAGAAAGCCTTGAGTGCTTTGAGTGAAATAAAGAGGATTAGACCTAAGATCTTGATAACTTATCAGGTGTTGAATAATAACATTGCCATGCTAGTGGATATTTGGTATAAGGACATCAGGTTTGAATGTGATGTACTGAAAAAGTGCAGCAATAAATTAAGAGATATTAGTGTGAAGTTGTACAGCATGATGTCCTATGAAGCAGATGTCCTAGAAGCCCTAGAAGGAAAAGTAGAGGGTAAAATTTAAAACCAAGACACAGATTTTGCCATAAAAGCTCTACATAATAATTTCTAGCCGATGGCTGATGATCCTCTCACCCACCTAATGGAAGAAGCAATGAACAAGGTCATGAGAATCAAGGTGAGAGTGAAGAACTATAATGAAACATTGAGAAGTATGAAGGGCAAGTTAGAAGTCCTTAGAGATAAATATCAGGCCCACAAGCATGCCATTGCCAAAGCTAAAACTCAGGATGGCGAAGAAGTTGATAAGATAGTAGAAGCATATGAAAATATAAGGACAACATTAAAGGTCCATATACAGGAGGATATTCATCAGGGTGATGAAGACATGGAAAGTGATGATCATGATGAAGAAGAAGAGCCTGAGGAGTAGATGAAGATGCGCTACAAAGGAAACATCTGCATCAGGTACATAGAGGAAAATAAGTTATCTAGATGGTTACCAGTTGGCAACCTGTGCCACGAGATACTGTTGACCAAGTCAAAAGGGTATATCCACCATGGATCTTAATCTATAAATCTTGATCGTAGATCATTTGTAACTGCTCCCTCACCTTATTCTATAAAAGGTGGAAGGATGCCTTGTTTTAAACATTTAGAAGCTTAATTGAAATGTGTTTACTAAAATATCAAGGCCTATTTCAAAGTTATTGTAAACATACATGTTTTTACATACTTAATGAGAAGACCATTTTGATTACAAATCATTGTAAATCTTGATTACTCTATGTTTGAATTCTTGATATATGCTTTGATTTGCTACGTCCCTTGGAGTGCTCATCAGTTTGCATGTATTGCCTTCATTCACCATCTTTAGAAGTTTGCATCATTTGTATCTAGTTGTGGAACATCCTGGTGAAAATATGGTTTGATTTCTTCTCCTAATGATAGTATCAAGTGTGTATGTGGCTCAATAGCTGAAGATTCATCATAATTTGAAGTATTCTTTTCAATTTCTTTTAATTTTAGAATAATTCACCATCACAATTGCAAATAATAGATAATCAGAAGCAAATATGCATGAGATATGCAGACATCTCATAGATACTTGAAGATTTATAGCATATTTGAAGTTAAAGCATGTACAATTGACAAATATCATGCAATGATCTAAATATAGACACACTATTTGTGAAAATATCCCGTGTAGAATAACTTTTCTGTGTAGCATCTTTACAGAAACAAAATCTTACTGATAAGAAAATGTAAGGCCCTTGAATGGAAAACAACAACACACATCAACCACTGAGTAACGTCAGTTGATTAAGAACTAATCCACAGAGACTTGGGATCATGAATTCTTTGAATTCATCATATCTTTCAAGATGAGTAAAGGTTGATGTGTAACTTTTATTCTATGTTTGTTTATGACTAACATCATGATCAACACAAATTGGTGCTAGAAGGAGGGCCTAAAGCCAGAAGCTCATCATCAGTAAGTTTTATGAGATTTGATGATGTAGACAAGAAGGTAACACTCAAATACCTCCTGATTTCGATCAATTATCAAAGATTTTCTATTTTAAGCTTGTACTTGCTAATCATTTGTGAAGTTTTCAAAATTAACCATAAATATTGCAAGCTTTGTGGTAAATCATCATGAATTTGCAAAGATCAACCAATTTCAAGGAAATCTGTCAAAAGCTTTGAGATAATCTACCTTAGAAACCTAATATCCGGTTGCAAGTGTCACGAGAACTCAATATCACCTCATATTTACATTATTCGTGCAAATATTTCATAAATATCCAGTCAGTCTCACTTTCTAACTTTAAATACTACCTTTGCTGGTAAATTCCAACAGATCTTTACAGTCAACCAGCCAATTTTCCTCAAAATTGAGAAATCTTGGCTCACAGGGCAAATACCAGGTCTAGGTCTAGTGGAATCTTTGAAGAATTACCTGTCAAAGGATTTAGACCTAGGAATGTAGATATCCATCATACTCCTAGTTCTAGTGCTTCAGGAGCATCACCAGAATGTCCTCCTGTAACCCCTATTGGTTTACAAATCCCTATAGGATCACCTATTACACCTCAGGTTCAACCTCAGCCAGTCATACCTCAGGCTCAACCTCCTCCGGGTGCAATGTCTTTCTTTGCAGCAGAATCGCCATTGACTTTTAATGCATATCGTCCTCTACCAAAGGATCCTGACAAACTTTGTCCAAAATATCATCCATATCAGGATGCAAATGACCATATTAGAACTTTCAAGGAAGTCTATTGTAGGGCCAGAATAGAGCATCAAGATGTTGTATGTCGTTATTTTAGTTTTCCTTAGGGGAAGAGGCTTATAAGTGGTACATTAGTCTTGGTCAAGGTTTAGTCAGATCATGGGCCATCCTGGAGAAAGCTTTCACTGATAGGTTCAAAATACATGTGGATCCTTGAATGAACTATCATTTATTTACCATAATTAAACAATTTGAAGGAGAACCTACTGCAAACTTCAACGCTAGGTTCTAGAAAATGTTGTCTAAGTTAGTTACCCCTTATACTGTGACTGATGAAGCTACAAGAAACATATATTATTTAGCTCTGGATCCTTTAACTTCCATGTTTATCAGGAGAACTCATCCTAATGTCACAACTTTGACACAGGCTTTCCAAGAAGCTATCAAGGTCAGCCAGTAGCTAGTTCCTGCTCCCACGCCAAACATAGCATTTCCCACACTTCCTAGTTATCCAACATATCCTGCCTAGTAACAGCCTAATGGAGCCATGATGCCTTCAGCTGCCATACCAGCACCATTGCAAGTGCCCCCATTGAGTATTATGCCACCTCCAAATGGAAATGGCCAGATGCTACAGTATCTAGGACAAATACAAGCATCTCAGGTTGTAGACTAGTCTGCCAATTGCCAATAATTAGAACAATGGATCTTCTTTTTTTAAGCCCTTGACAAAAAAAGTAGTGGCTAAGGTTTAGGAAGAAAAAGAAGAGATTAAAGAAATATCAGCTCAGTTAAGGAAACTTACAACTGAGATCACTCACTCGAGGAGTCAAAACTTCTACTCCCAGCCTAATCACAACAGAGGCTATAACAATGATAGACCAAATTATCCTGATAGGGGGTACAACAACAATAATTATAACAACAATGGCAATATTTATCCTCCCAGACAGCCTAGAGTGTGGAACACTAGGCCAAACAATGGTTCCTTGCCATCCCCCCTAGACAACTTGCCTCCAGGTGAACCCAAACAGATTACTAGAGTCAACCTTGCAGAGACATCCCTCACTAACTGGTGCAGAATACATAACACCAATGCACATGCAGAGTTAGACTATCCTCAATTTAGAATTGCTACTATCATTTTACAAACTAAAGTGTCCAATACTTTAAGAAATCAACCTTAGGTAGAAGGAAATGAGCTTGTTCCTTGTGGATATGATTCTGCCTTGGTACTAGAGAGTTACATGCAGCATCCTTATTAGCAAACAGTGCCTTCTCACTAAGATTATAACCTAGCATGTGAGGAATCAGCCATGGCTTTTGAGTCAAATTATTTTTTCCCCTTTGAGGATGAAAATGAGCCTTCAAATGAACATGAGGAGGTACATGCCTACCAAAAGCAATATTAGGGTAAGCATAACTACAACCTAAGAAGTAACTCCAATAGACCTACTAGTCCATTGATGTCTTCCTTTCCTCCAAACAATTTTAATACACCTCTAGATCCCAAGGCAAGTAATAACCCTAGATTTCCCAAGGTTAATGCTCAATATTTAACACCCCAGAATAATGTGCCAAAAGTTGATAATCTGCCTCATGAATCTGACAAGTTAGTAACATATCTGGCTAATGAGATGAAGAAGATTAAAATCAGCCTATCTTTGTCTGAATTGCTTAAAACTCCTGCCATTAGGAAGGCATTTATGAAATCACTAGATAATCTTGCTCCTAAACAAGACAATCATACCTTAGGTCAGTCTGGTAGTAAAGATCATGCTGCTAGAGATCCTAATGTTAAACACAAGGTGCCAGCTACCATTCAAGCTGTAGAGACCTCCCACATGACCTTATATAGAGATAAGAGTGAGTCACCCCATTTCCTCCTTACCATAAGAATGTTTAGCAAAAACTTGCACAACTGTTTAGTAGACTTGGGAGCATCTACCAATGTGATGCCCCTATCCATATGAAATGCATTAGGATTGCATCCTACTAAATCATTAAAGAAGGTGACACAATTGGATAAAATAGAAGTGAGCATGGTAGGGGAGCTAACTCACATTCACATGCAGCTAGCATCTAACCCCAGAATCCAATATTATATTAACATTCAGGTAGTTGATATACCTGATACTTATGGGATGTTACTCAGCAGAGACTAGTCTAAAACCCTTAACAGATACATGTCCATAGATTTCAGTCATATGTGGTTGCCCTGGAAAGGGATACCAAACCAAATAAGAATTGATGTTGAGCCTCGAATGAAGTATATGATCACTGAATATAATAAAACTAACAAGATCATGTATGTGGATGTAGAACCTGGAGTTTACTCCATCAGGCCACAGACTATCAGGATAGAAGAAATTCTGATGTATGATATTCATCATCATGATGATGACCCTCAAGATGACAAAATAGTTGTAGAATCTGATAGTAACCATGAGAATGAGAATGAGGTAGATCACTTTAGGAATTTTGAAATGCATTTATCTAAACAGGTGAAGCGATGCAAATTATTAAAAGTACTTGTTAATGATATTCTAATAGATGGATGGTGCAAGTTGCATAATAAGTCACATTCTGAGAAGACCTGTGAAGCCTACATAGATATGCTGGAGCTGGAATAGGCATGTAGTGATGAATCACTATCATCATCATCATTAGAGGTAGGTTCTGTATACAGTGATAGTGATAGTGATGTTGATTGTTGTTTATTTTCTGTAGGAATGGGAGAATCCATACAGTAGGATGAAGGTCATGTTCAAATGAAAGAAGTGATGTTGGTATGCAACCAGAGTAATGTTAAGAGAAAAAAGAAAATCACCCCAAGGAGTGATTATTTAGTTGAATCAGCTTACGAGTTATCTAATGAAGACAGAGGCAACAATCTATCTAAATTTGAGGAGTTTCTATCAAAAGAAATCCAGAAGATGACATAGCAGCAGAGACCTCCATAGGATGTCTTGATTGAAGGCTGGTGTAGGTCACATGAGCTACCTCACTCAGAAACTACTTGTTCATTATGTTTACATATTTTGAAAAGACATACATTGCCTAGTTCAGAGGATCATCCTTCTGATGATGAAAAGAAAGAAGAGCCATCAACTTCATAGAAGAAAGGAAAGATGAAGTTTGAGAAAGTTGAGATACCTAAGTTAAAATGGATATCAAGTGGTGCAACTGCCAGAGATGCAAAGAAGAAGGAAGGCTCAAATAAGCCTTTGGTTGAAGATAAGCCATGGGTCCTTAGATTTGATGGATCCAAGTCCAAACAAGGAGCTGGAGTAGGGATAGATCTTGTTGATCCATCAGGAAAATCCCACTTAGCAGTATACAAACTACAGTTCCCTTGCACAAATAATGTAATAGAGTATGAAGCTCTAATTCATGGGATATTGTTTTCCCTCAAGAAGAAAGTGAAAATTCTACATGTCTATAGAGACTTAGAGTTAGTCATGAGACAAGTGAGAGGAACTTACTCCTGTAATTATAAAAAACTATCTAATTACAGACACAGGGTGTGGGACCTGATAGAATCTTTTGATGCATTCAATATCACCCATGTACCCAGAGAACAAAACCATAGGGCAGATGCTTTAGCCCAGGCTACTAGCACATTGGAGCCACTGTCTATTTCAGGAATAAAAAGATTTTCAGTAGAGTTGGTATCAGTACCTTCTATGCCTGACAATGTGACCAACCTCCAGGTGTTCAACGATGATCAACATATCCTAGATTTCATCTCCAATAGAGATATATTTGATGCTCATATCATAGATGAGAATAATGTAGAGGATCACGTCTAGGAAGAAGAATAAATCCTAGAGTTGCCCAGCAATAAGATTCCTAAGGGAATGATTGAGCTAGAGAGAGCATTTGATTTGGAAAACTTGCTGAAATAGAAGGATCTTCGAAAAGCTGATGGAGGACAATATTCCCAGGTTAATATTGGATAGAGAAATGAAAAAAAAAATGTCCTGATAGGAAAAGTTTGCACAGAAGAAGAATTAGAAGGAATAACCTAGGCTCTCAAAGATTACATCCATGTTATTGCCTGGACTTAAGATGAGCTGAAAACATATGACACATCAGTCATCACTCACACCATACTCCTCAAGCCAGATGCCAAACCTTTCAAACAGAAGCAAAGACCTGTCAATGCTTTGCTAGAACCCATTATTTTTGAGGAGGTTAAGAAACTGTTAAATGCCAGGATCATATTTCCTATGAGGCACTCCACCTGGGTAGCAAATGTGGTCCCAGTGAGGAAGAAAAATGGAGACATCAGACTATGTGTGGACTTTAGGAACTTGAATAGAGCATCTGAGAAGGACAATTATCCTTTACCTTCCCTAGATGAGGTCCTCCAAATTGTGAATGGTGCCAAAATGATGTCATTCCTAGATGGTTTCTCAAGCTATAACTAGGTAATGGTAGATAAAATTGATAGATTAAAAACTACCTTCACCACAAAGTGGGGGATATTTGCTTATAGGAGGATGCCATTTGGGTTAATCAATGCTGGAGCAACATTCCAGTGAGCAATGGACATAGCCTTTAGAGGCTTAATAGGAAAATGCATAGTCATATACATGGATGACTTAACAGTGTTCTCTAAAGATAGAGGAAACCATGTAGAAGATCTCAGAAACGTGCTTAAAAAATTTGAACAATATGGGATATCCCTGAACCCCAAGAAATGCATATTTGGGGTAACAACAGGAAAATTACTGGGCCACCTGATAACTGAAAATGGGATTATCATTGATCCTAATAGGGTGGAATCCATCATGAAAATACAGCTTCCTGGAAGCAAAAAGGAGCTCAAATCTTACATTGGTAAGATTAATTTTGTTAGAAAGTTTATCACTGGCTTTGTAGAAATTGTTAGACCTTTAAATGCCATGCTCAAGAAGGACGCTAAAATTGAGTGGACACCAGAGGCTAGAGCAGCTTTTGAAGACATTAAAAAAGCTATATCTGATGCTCCAGTTCTGATCAGTCCAGACTACACCAGGGACTTCTATATTTATTCATTTGCTTCAGAGCATACCTTTGCAGTAGTGCTAACATAGAGAAATGAAGAAAAGGAAGAGAAGCCCATAGCCTTCATGAGATACCCTTTCAAAGATGTTGAATTGAGATACATGGACGTTGAAAGGCAAGCACTTGCTTTGGTCAGAGCAGTAAAGAAGTTTAGGCACTATATTCTAAGAAGTAAAGTGATTATTGTGGTGCCTGATGTAGCAGTGAAGATGATCTTAATGCAGAGTGAGTCAGGTGAAAAAAGGGCTAAGTAGATCACTGTCTTACAAGAATATGGCATGGATATTATGCCCATGAAGCTGGTGAGAGGACAGGGTTTGAGCCAAATGATATGAGAGGTTGACCCCAATATCATGAGTCAGCAGTATGTAGTTAATGCAAAGGACAATGGAGAGTGGTACTCAAACATTAGGTACATCCTGATTACTGGAAGATGTCCTCCAAGACTGCGGCCTCACAAAGGAGAGCCCTAAACAATAAGGTCACAGAAGTATATGATGAAAGGGGGAGTCCTTTTCAAGAAAAAATATGAAGGGATATACCTAAGATGCCTAGAGAAGCTAGAAGTAGATAGAGTGTTATCAGAGCTACATGACAAGTTTGGAACAACACATGGGTCATCTTTGGCCACTACTCACGCTATCCTCAGGGCAGGCTACTACTGGCCCACCATTTTCAAAGATACTGCTGAACATATTAAATGTTGTCATGTATGTTAGGTTGCTGCTAACAGAGAGAGATATGTTGTTCAACCTTTGCAGCCAGTGATGGAGATGTGCCCATTTGCACAATGGGGCATGGACTTCATAAGACCAATTAATCCTCCATCATCCTTAGGCCACGGGTATGTTTTAACTATTATTGACTATTGTATCAGGTGGACTGAAGCTGTCAGCACCAACACCTACAATGCTAAAGATGTCATCAAATTTTTGGAAAGTAATATAGTCACCAGGTATGGAATTCCCTATGCTCTGGTAAGTGATAACGGATCTGCTTTTGCTTCAACCAAATTGTCAAGCTGGGCTTTTGATTATGGGATCATATTGAAGTTTTCCTCAAACTATTATCTCGAAGGGAATGGATTAGTAGAATCCACTAATAAAAATTTGTTGAATATCATAAAAAAGTTAATAGAAAAGAACCCTAGGGAGTGGAACACCCTTTTGAAGTATGCCTTATGGGTAGACAGAACCAGGAACAAGGCTGCATTAGGAAACTCACCTTTTCACTTAGTATATGGGGTGGATCCCATCCTCCCTGTGAACCTAAAAA